>OW285235.1:135122831-136322831 GCA_935421215.2 Melolontha melolontha | reverse complement strand
GTAATTCTTTAATCATTTATCATAGTGAATTAATAAATGGAAAAACCAAACAGCTTGAAGTTAGTTGTCAAAGCATTATTACTGAAATTGAAACCATACAATATACCAGAGTATCTACTTTGTATAACTGTAATTACATATTCACTGTTATAAAAAATGTATATTTGTTTTGAAAAAATTAACAATTTAGTTACATCAAATACATTTCGAGACAATTTTAAATTTTTAAGGTACGGTTCTACAATACACTTTAACCCATCGATTATATCGTCGAATAACCCGAATGAGGATAAAGTTTAGCAGTGCCTAATATATATTGCAGTATAACTTAACACTCCCATAATAGATAAGCTGAGTTTTGCACAAAGGTCGGTATAAATACTTGAAATCGCAGTATGCATTTATTAATACAAACTTATTTATTGTGAAAAGTTTTTTTTGGGTCGAAATTATTTGTTTACTGCTAGTAAATTAGAACTTGCACGATTACAGAAAGAAATTTTTAAAAAGGAACATGAAATCGAGAAAAAAAAAAGTTTATAGTAATTGAACTTTCAAAAATGAAATTAGAGCAAAGAAAAAAATTTACTTGCAATAAGTTATAGATTTATTATAACAAACATATAATATATACAAACAATAGTTATTTTATTTATTGTCTTCACCAACTTGTATGAATTTGTTTTGTGTATATTAAAAATTTTTAAGTTAACAACAGAAGATTAGAGCCAATGGACACCAAAACAAATAAGGCAGTCGAAACACATTTCACTAGTTGTATCTCGCAAAAACTTGCTACAAAAAGATGAAAACACATTCAAATGTATTTAATTGGACATACATTTTTATATGCATTGTATTTTTTGCTCCAAGTATAAAAATTACAAAAAAAAAGAATATGCAGTGAGAAAAAGGGGAAAATTTAAAAAAACTTTCGAATATACTAAATTGTCAATGTAACAGGGAATTATAATTGTTTAATAAGTTATATGATTAAATGATTACTAATCATTTAAGAAAATTGCCTTATTATTTCTTTAATAATAAAATTATCATGAGTATATATAACGTGTGTATAAATTGTCGCAAAAGCTACACGCAGCGACGTTATTCGTTTGGTTCTGAACAAAAAATCTTAATGTTAAAATGTCGTATCATGCTTCGTTTGTTTTCACGGGGTTCTTGAAGTTCAGACTTTTAGTGCGTAACTAACCTTTGCTCTTCGATATATGTTTATAGAGATAGATGCAATTTAGCTTAAAGAAAAAAAAATTACTAGTATTACTTCGCAAACGTTTTCTTTTTGATTTAAAAGCTTGTTTTAAACATTTATTCATTAACGTACTTTCACGAAAAACATATTTGGCAACGTTGTAGAACAATGAGTTTGTATTTCAAAGTGAGTTCAATCAAAATCATTACTGTCAAATTTTGACATTTACGAATTTACGAAGCATGATACGACATTTTAACATTAAGATTTTTTATTCAGAACTAAACGAAGAATGTCGCTACGTGTAGCTTTTGCGACAATTTATACACACCTTGTATACAATAAAAAAAGGAAATATAAAAAATATTTAGAAGATAGTATAATAGTCGATATTAGAATAAATTTGCAAAATGAACATTTACAAATGCATCATTTTCATTTTGCATATTTGCTTCTGCCTGCTCTTTGCGGAATTCGAGGTCCTCATCAATGACCCATTCAAAACATTGTGTAATACTGTTACTGCTACTATTATTGCTTTTGAGAGTTCCACATTAACTATTATACCATATATGTAATAAGATTGGAAATCTTTTGAAGACATCAAAAAATCTTTCAATCCAGTTTCTGGTTCTAATATGGGATTCATCGTACAATTGTTCAGCTCGACTTTGAGGATTTGCTAAAGGGGTTAATAAATATTTTATAATATTGAGACCACTATCAGCAAGTATAACTGAATTATTGAAACGTTCATTTTCTTAGCTTTTTTTTATTGCCGATGCATTCAAAATTGTTTGGTCATGTATAGAACCTGGCCATCTAGCTACGATATCACAAATTCTTAATTGAGAATCTCCTATTAGCTGAATATTCCATGAAAAATATCCTTTTCTGTTTCGGTATAGCTCAGCATTATTACCACCAGGAGATTGTATTCTGATGTGAGTGCAATCAATTCTACTTAGTACATTAGGAAATCTAGCTACTACATCTCTAGGCATATTTAGCTAAAAATTGTGGCCATAGTCTGGCAATTGCATGTTTAATATTTTGTATGATTATTTGTATTAATATCATTGTACTCGTTGCATAAAATCTCAGTCAGTAAAAGTAAAAACTAACATTGCATAAACAAGTAATCAGACTTGATACTTTTACTGCCAATACAAGAAAATTTGATATATTTGGCGCTATAACCATCCGTGAACTACAAACGACGTGTAGAAGGTACATTGGCATAAATCTTGGGTTATAATATGGAAGAAGTTAGAGGGTAGCTAACCGTTTTTTATTTGCAGTCATGTAGGAAGTATTGTTAATCACTATCTTCACTGCTGCTTGAATCATCAATGTTAATTATAAAGTCATCGATTTCACAATCTAAATGTATTTCTCTATTATACCATTTTTTTATAATACTTTCAGTGTGTGTAACACAATTTTTCCAAATTTCTTCCGTACACTGCTCTAGTGATTACATCTACATAGCTATAACTTTATTTCCTCCATATCCATCCCTGCCAATATGTTTATTATAATATTGTTTTACATGAGCCCAAATAATTTCTACAGCATTAAATTCGCAATGATAAGAGGAGGCAATCTCAATATTTCATGTTCATGACTTTGTAGCAATTCATCTACTTGATACCGTTTTTCTTTATGCCAGTTTTTAGCCAAGGTTAGAAGGTCAGTTTTAAATAGAGTTGGTTCGCAAGGTATATTATGTTTCGACAAGTATGTAATAATATCATTTTTACACCTAGCTGATGATGGATGTTTCTCTATTAATTGTGAATGGTAAGGTGAATTGTCCATCACTATTAGAGCCGGTTCCTCCATATTTGCTATAAAATATTTTTCGATCCATTTCTTAAACATTTCTACATTCATTTCACCATGATAATCTTCTTTTTGTGATTTGCTTGCAAACAATAAAGAAGCATTAGACACAAAACTTAATTTTGAACTACAATGTAATACGACATATCGTTTGCCCTTGTAACCCTCAGGTTTACGAACACTCTGCAGATCATTATCTTGCCAGGTCTCATCAAGAAATATCATTTCTCTCTGAACAGAACAATTGAAATTCTTTATGTAATTCCTAAGAAATGTCAATCTCATTTCTGCAATGTTGGATCGTTCCACTAATGCTATACGATTATTATCCTTTTTATATTTAGATCCAATACTGTAAAGTACACGATTTAAACTGCTATTACTCAATAAAATGTGATTTTCTGCAATTTCTGCATTTAACGTTTGTATTGCAACATGTTTTTTCTAAAATTAAGAATATTAATATAATAAAAATAAAAATTTGTAAGGTCTTACTTCGTAAATACATAGAGTATAATGTATTTCTGATACTTATTTTAGAACACTCTGCCAAATCATCAGTTTTTGGCTTTTTACGAGACCCTTTCTTTCCCGGACTAGATATAACAGGATTAAATAGTTAATTGACGAAGGAGATACTTGTTGAAGCTTCATTATAACGCTAAGACATAAGTAATTAAACTTCTAGTTTCAAAAATTCTTTTATTGTAAATACCACTACAATATTGTTTCGCCATTCAATGGCTTCATCAGGTGGATGAAATACTGTATTTCATATTTCATTAGTATATGTTATACGAGGTGCATTTAATGCACACCCTCGGTTGATTTCTGTTTAATTCGTTTTTGCTTATCCAGTTATGTTAAATTAGTTATACGTTAGTAATTCTATATTTTAATTTTAATCCAAAGTTAATTTCATAGCAATATGTATTTTTTCATTCTGTTCCTTGCATTTTATTTACTAATATATAAAATGCATTTTCTGCTTGCTTTCCTTTTATTATCTTTTATAAACTCTTTTTCTTCTTACAATAATTTGTTATTTTGAATTTAAAATTTCCGTCGGTTCAATATTTTTTACAATCAGATTTCTTCCTTGTTCGAATTGAATTACATATTTTCATTGGCTTTTTTGTGGTTTGCCTTTAAATTTCAAGTCCCTCATCGTGATTGGCCTTTCCTTGTTTTCGATTTGCGTATTCTTATTGGCTCATTTATCATTTCAATTTGTATATGCCGTTAACCCCAGTTTTGTATACGTTTGACATTATTTTGTTTGTTTTTGTTTATTTCTTTTCTTTCTTCGGATTCTGCTTGCTGAAAATATATCGGCAATTATTATGATATGCCTTGGACTTTTTTACCATAAATAGATTGTTTTTTATGCCTGTTGAATTTACTTCATCTAACCTTATTCAATGTGTTGTTCCCTCTTATTATGTTTACGATGTAAAAGGTTACCATAAATAGCATTAAATGTATTATTTACACTTAATACATTTATTTATTTGTTTCTAGGTTGGTTGTGAATGGAATTTAAACTATGGGTGTTACTAAAATTTGTAATTTACATGACTTATGAACTAATCATACATTGTGTCAACAAGTTATTTTATGAAGTATTGGATGTTATGTAATATATCTGCAAGTTATTTTACAAATACTTAATACCAAAACAATCTTATATATATACCTTTTTATACTTTTATTTGGTACGTAGGTTTAAAATTTGACTAATTGAATTATAACTACTATTGGATTGTAACCTAAGATTCATTGAATTTAAACACTGAATTTGTTGTTGCATTACGTATTATACAGGTATACTCAATGCTCAACCGGTTTTTATTACGTATTTTTATTCTTATTTTTTTCGATTAATTGGTATCGTGGTAAAATATCACAGCAATGTATAGACGGCAGGACAGCGCAGATAAAGAAGTTTACGTAAAAATCATTCTCTTAATGGAACAATAACAAATAATAGAGGAGATGTGGTATTAACGGTCAGTTTCGTAAATTTATATAACTGACTCTTCGCCAAGAGAGATTTAAAGTCTCATTTTAGTGGATGTAAACCGTTTAACAAATATGACGTAGTTTTCTTTGCATATATTCTTTTCTTTTCATACTGTGATATTATTACTAACTAGGGCTTGGCTAGGGATAATAATAATGAAATTATTTTATGACAAATAATTTGTGGTGGTGATGAAGTTCCTTCAAAGGTCCAGGACGTGCGTGGTATTGGTTAATTAAAATAAATACACAAAAACTTAATAAATAAAATAAAACAGCGGCGTCCTTAAAGTTTGTATTTATATTTACATAATAAGAATAAGAAATTGAAATTCGTATATTTAAAAGTAATTAAACAAAAGTAATATGTACACGAGGAGCAGTAAATAATTAATTAAAAATTTACACACAAAAAAATACTCTGAAAACGAACGTTAAATTGAGCAGTAAATTAAGGGTTAATTGAGTACGATTAATATCAAATAATCTCTGTATAGGACAATACAGTTACCTGTGTGTGACGGCCACGTGGTCTGAAGATATACTCGGACAAGTATATGTAGCGCGATGTTCGGCCGGAAGAATAAGAAATTAATTAGTTAAATTAATATGGATTCGCTTAAAAGAATAATATATATAGAGCAATACAGTTTACCTTAGAAGCGGCAGAGGCTGGACGGCGTGGTGAGTTCCATTGTGTACTGGAACAGCACGAGGAGTTGTTTACTCACGAAAGGTTCGAAAGAGAAGAAGCACTGATAGTTTTGCGTCGATAGAAAAGTCTAGAAACGGTCTGTTTTATGATCTATCGAAGAAAGGGTCGATATCTTGAATTATAATTAATAAGAAGCGCGACCTAAAGATGACTTCTATCGATGTCATAAATATTATTAGAATAACCCTTGTGACGTAAGCTTCCTAACGATATCAAACACAACTTATGAAAGAAGAAGTATGTAATATTAATTAAAAGAATTTAAAATGGAATGTACTAGAAAGAAATTCGATAGTAACGTTAGGGTTGCTGACGGTCAGATAGACGGAAGGGTCTGTCGGTCAAGAATATAACAAAAGATATACTTTCTCTTTGGACACGAATATGTACAGTTGTACAAATGTAAAAATGTCTTAAGTTAATATCGAGATATTCAAAGAAGAAATATATTTTAAAATAGATTAAAAAATTCCTATACGCTAAGCGTAACAATATAAACTTGTACCTTTGGTTTTTCTGCCATTTTATATCTTGGATAAAGTTTAATAAAGAGCAGTAAATCATTTTAAGATTAGAAAACCGGAAAGACATATTTCTAATATTTACAGGGACTTATCAAACTAATTATAAATCTTGTTTCCTACATTGTTAATTGGCAAGGTTATTTACACAGTTTTGTTTGGGTACATCGCATAGATTTTTCGTAGAATAAGGAGGAACTCCTTAGCATAATGCAGAAACTAAAATGCTTTGCCGAAATTAAAACATTTGTTTAGTAATGCTACCTCAGCAAGTTCAGTAATTTAACCAAGGCCTGAAATACATTTCATTTTAGTTTCGGAAAACTGCAAGCAAATATCTTAAAAGCAATGGTAAAAGATTAAATACCGAGTGTCAAGAGTCAATGAAATGATTTGAATCAAAATATCAAAATGATAATATATATGTGAGACAAACATCTTTTTAAAGTTAGTTAAGATTGAAAAAGTGAATAAATGCGAACTATAAATATACACCATTACAACAGTAATGGTTCACCAGAAGCTTGAACTAAATTGAATTAGGCAATTTATACCGTGTGTCCTTGAAATAAAAAGAAAACTTATGAAAAAATTAAATTATGTAGAATATATACCCAAAATATTTTTACAAAATTCCCTCTTACAAGCGAAGAAAAAATGACAAAGATACTTAAAGAAATTTTGATACGCTAGTATACTGAATATATCATAAATACTAACAGAGACGATATCTTAAATATAGTTTTGTTATTGTCTATCTCCCTTTAAGTACGTTCGATATAATTTTTCGATTATATATAATAAGTAGAGTATCTCAGCCGATTCTAACACCTCCTCATTGACCTTGATCGCATATATATTGGCGATCAAGGTCAATGAGGAGGTGTTAGAATCGGCTGATGATAATCGACCTTCTTATATGGGGCTAGGGGGAATGCGTGGTGTAAATGAGCTGAAGGTTAATTAGCAGGTTCCAGAATCAGATTAGTGATCTAGGTCGATGGAGAGGTTTTAAAATTGGTTGAGTGTAATCAAGATCATTTGAAAATTAAAGAATAAAGAAAAATGTTAGGGTGGAGTCAATGTTAGGGTATATAAAGTTTGCTTGTGTTAAGTAGATGCTAGTACTAGAGAATATGTTGAAGCGGAAGTTTACTGAAGTACCACAGAGTTCCTTATGGTCTTTAATAGTTGAATAAACTGAATTGGAAAAAGATAGTAGTGATCGCTTGATAGTGGAAGAAAGTGAATTGTTAAAAGATAATAGTATTGATAGAGGTTTATAAGTGGTTGGAGATATTGAGGAGATATTGGGTATTGAAGAATTTTTTACTAAAATGTCTGAATCAAATAAATTTTGGGAACATATAGATGCAGCTGCAGAGAATTTTGCACGAGAGGCATCAAATGGTGAAAGATTTGTTGAAAAATATGTTACAGAACCAATTTTGGAGTTACCATTAGTAGGAGAAAAAATTTTTTTTCTGAATAAAAGTCATTCAAAATGGACATGTATTGGTTTATTACCACATCAAGATTTTGAACCAAGGTTAAAAATTGTTGGTGTAAAAGAACAATGTGTATGCTTTAATTGAAAGAAATGGAAGTGGGTAATGGCGGAGACTGCAAAGTTAAGGCAATATTTTAATTTCAATAATGATATATTTCCAAGTTTTAGAGGTATGAATATTCAAATATCACCTGAATCATTTGATTGAGTGAGTAGAATTGTGAAGATAGAAATAGGTGCCGAGTATGTGTATTTAGCGTTTGAAAGTTTGTAGGAGTTATGGCGGTTGAAGGAAACATTGGATTGTCGATTAGCGGTTTTAGAAAATATAATGTATTTTATAATGATATGGTCTGATGTGTAGCTGAAGGTGGTGGAGAAGTGGATGTAGAAGTCGATCGAATGTATAATGGTGTAGTATCCGAATGTGTTTGTATAATGAAGGAATTAGTTATGTATTGGCGTCATAAAATTAAAAATTATGTAAATTATTTGAGGAAAATTATATATGATTATGAAATATAATACTAAAATAAATTTAATGTGTTTTATTTTCGAAATTTTTAAGGAATTAATCCCGCAAGACAAATTTCAGGGGTTTTAGGATTAAGTGACATCGACTAATAAGTATTTGTATATATGGTAATTGTAGAATTGTAACAACGATTGAAAAGAGGTGATAAGGGGGTGAATATTTTGAATGAGACTTGTAAAGAGCACGATATATCATATTCTCAATCAAGTGAATTGTTAAAAAGGCACGAAGCGGACGAGAAATTGTACCAAAAGGCTGTGGGACGAGTGAAGAGTAAAGACGCAGGTATAGGAAAAAGTTTAGCTGCAACTATGGTCTCAGTTGCTATGAAAGCTAAAACAAAATTAGGAATGGGTTGGAGTAGACAACGGAAAGAATGAGTAAAAGTGGAAGGAAGGGTAGTAGAATAAGTTATAGGAGGAGCAGGCAGGGGTATAGATTAGGTGCTGCTATTTCATTTTTGCATATCAAAGTTTAATAAAATCTGGAGGAAGAATAAAATATCCGTGATCCAGGGTAATTGCAATAACAAAAAAGGGTGGATTTTTACCGTTAATCCCATTATTTGCAACATTAGGTGCTTTAGGACCATTAGGTGGTGGTGCAGCAGCAATTGCAAAAGCAGTAACTTCTGCAAAAGCTGAAAGGGATCAATTAGATGAAGCAAAACCACATAATATTGCTATGGAATCCAAATCTGAGAGTGTTTTATATGTGCCTGGGTGTAGCGTATCTGTTGGAAGTAGATGATATGTAAAACCGTATAAATCCGGTTGTGGTGTTTATTTACCAAATGGTGCTAGTTCAAAAAGCTGATAAGCAGTTTACCTCGAAGACCTTTAACAGAAAAAGATTTATGGATGTATGTTTGAAGGTGGAGAATTGGTAAATTTTGGGGTATTTTTAGTAAAGATGTGTTACCGAGAATTATACGTAAAAGAGAGGATGGAATAGTAAATTTGGATGATGATGCTGGGGAAGGGACTCATTGGGTAACAGGTTAAGGTAAAGGTTGAAAGGTATTTATTATCGAATGGTGGTGGTGTTATACAGTATAACTATGAAAGGTATCGTGAAAATTGTGGACATTTGTGTTTCTTGTTTTTGAAAGGATTTATTAAATAAGAAAGAGTTTGTTGTGGTTGTTTTATTAAATATTAGTGCAACTATATTTGAAAGTTGAATTTAAATGAGAAGCAGATGGTGATTGAAGTGTGCATAATTTGGCTTTCGTTTTGATAGAGAAGGGATCTGAGGTGGATTGTGTGCTGAATCCACCTATATACTTAAATAGTATATGTTAAGTTTGCAAAATTACAATCCTATACCTAATATTACTAGTAAGAATAATGTTTTTAAATGTTCTTTGAAGTCAAAACGTAAATCAAGTGTGTGTATGGAGATAATTACTCCGGAGCGTACTTATGATATAATGGATTTACAGAAATACATACATCGATGAGCAATTATGGGTTGCGGAACGAACAGAACATTTTTTCTTATTAGCTGATAATAGTAATACTATGAAAGTATTTATGAAGGCGTCTGCAGATATTGATTTTGGAGTGGAAAATTCAATTGGTTCCTTGTTAGGTTTTCATAGAAGGGTAACAGAACGAAATATACCAATTAATAGTGATGAAATAGTCGATATAAATAGAATTAGTGATATTGGTATTATGTGTAATATTGTAGATGGATCATATATTAATAGTGAACTATCACGTTTTGTATCATTTCTATCCAAAGGTTCCACCAGGTTTTAAAATTATAGAGGTTCCGCAAGAGAAAATTTATATGCCTGTAAATACTAATGTAATATCTGATATTATTATTCGAGCTGTAGATCAGACAGGCCAACCAATTGATTTAAGAGGTGAAGAGATGACAATATATTTGAGGATTAGGAGACGTTAGATTTTAAAAAATAAATGTTTTATGTTTTAGGAATAGTTAATGATTTATTGAGGGAAATGATTGTATACATTAGTGAATATTTAAATAATTAATGAATAGTGCTAGTACAGTTGTTGATTAAGTAGGGTGCGTAGTAATTGATGTAAAAGTATCACTTACCTGTTTATTTTACTTACGAATTTGTACAAGGTTGTGAATTATTTTGATATTGTTATAAATTAGAGAATAATGAGGAGCAGTAATGCTAATAAAATGTGGAGGAGGAATAGAAATTGTTCACGGAAATTAATGAATAAGTTATGGAGGATTGTTGGTGGGGTGAGGGTACGAAATCGTTTAACAAATGAGAATAGGAGGTTTCTGAAAGGTATGGGATATAAAGTTTTGGTGTAGATTTATTTAAGTGAGATGGAGTTTTGGTATGCTGATTTTGGGATATTAAGAAATAAAGAGAGGATTATGCTTTAGTATAGTAAGAGACTTGTCTGGATGAAGTTTGTTGTGAAAGTGTGTTAGTAACAATTTTAAAAATGGAAGTTTCAGATGTTTTAAGAAAGGTTCGAATAGATAATTCTATTGTGGAGTTGGAATATCATAATCATGATCCGTTTGGTTCACCAAGATATGAAAATAATGATGAGATTAGAATTGTGGTACCAGAAATAGATAAGTATACTTTACCATCGGAGTCAGAATTATTAATTGAGGGGAAGTTACGATTGCATAGTGATGAAAGTAAGGCTAGTGCTACAGCGTTTTAATTAATAATGCGGCAGATTTTATGTTCAGCAATATCAGATACGTGATTAGTGGAGTGGAGGTGGATGAAGTAAGAAATCTAGGTATTACATCGACTATGAAGGGATATTTTTCTCATAGTCCAAGTTATATAAATAATTTGGAAAATTGTGGTTGGGAATTTTCTACTGGAAGGGCTCCGGTTTTAGATAATAAAGGTAACTTTAGTATATATACCATTGAAGATGTTAATGGGTTTCGCAGAAGATTTTAAGTCTGTTATTTTAAATATGTCTCAGGAGCTTGTGTTGAAGAGATGTCCTGATGATAATGATGATTTTTATTAACATATGCAAATTTATAATGCTAGTATTTACGTATTATATAATTAATTGACACTATTCTCTTATAAATACGAGTTAGTTTTGCTGAGATAGACATAACAAGTTATACAATGGTAAGCAAATATCTATATTATTAATATTATTACTATATTTATATTTGTTTTTTCTTGTATTTGTTTATTCAATTATTTATAATTCACTGTAATATATTTCTTATATCTGAATAAAATTTTAAATGTAGCATTTTCAAAATTAATGCATTACATTTATAATACATTAATTTTGAAAGTACTTTATTTCTTTTGTGTTCTAAAAGTGGGAAAGTAATTACTACTTTTATGTATCCTGAAAAGTAATTAATTATTTAAATTTTAAAATTATAATTCAATATTTTAAATTGACAGTTTAGTATCAGTATTTAAATAATTTCTTTATTTAGACTGTTTATTTATAATTCACTGTAATATATTTCGTTCTTATAATTCAGGCCTGCGATGGTAAAATTGTCTGGATTTTATACAGTGATTTCAATAGATTTTTTGGTGCTGAAAGTGGGAAAATTATTTAAAAAATTCCATCACGTAAGGTTTTTTTATAATCTGGGGTTTTTTGACCTATCTGCATGTATTAGTCTTTTTGAAAAGGAGAATTTTGTTAAGCCGTTGTTTAAATATACTATTACAATTTTTTTACTTATGATGATGCAAGAAGTTGATATTCTGAATAAACATACACTAGATTTATGATAAAGAGTTACAAATAGAAATAATTGAGCATGTCGCAAGACATGACTCATCATCTTCCTTTTACTG
Source organism: Melolontha melolontha (assembly GCA_935421215.2). Lineage (NCBI taxonomy): Eukaryota > Metazoa > Arthropoda > Insecta > Coleoptera > Scarabaeidae > Melolontha > Melolontha melolontha. The sequence goes on along the minus strand of OW285235.1, from coordinate 136,310,659 downwards.
CATGTCTACCTCCCCACCTCCACTACAAACATATTGCTATTCTAGACAAAACAGTTAGTTCATTCAATATCTTCTTTACAACTGTGGTGTGAATTTGTGTAATTAGTTGACATTTGTGATTAGTAGCTGAGTTAATTTAATTTTTATTTTACGAGTTTTTAAAATTAAATTCCAATGGCATCAAGAGGCTGTGACAATGTACCCAACTCCTTCTGCTATATTTGTGGAAAGTTTACAGTAAAAAAACAACAAAGAAACATTACAGATTTTGTAAAAAAAGTATATTTTGCATATTTTGGTGTGAAATTAGGAGACCAAGACAAACCTTGGGCTCCTCATAAGGTTTGTTCAGTGTGTGTTGAAGAGCTGATAATAAACCCACAGCTTCTTTTCGATATATGAATTACCACTTAAATGCTCCTACAGTATTCAATAAAATGATTATAAATAATCTGACTGATAGGGCAGTAAAACTATCACATACTCAATACAGAAAAGATAACATCAAAAAAATTAAAACAATCTTAACTGATAATAATTATGCACCACAACTTATAGACCAAACTATTAAAAAAAGAGTACACCAAATATACAACACTGCAGACACCAATAAAAATTTGAACAGTGACACAACATATATCACTATTCCATATGTTCCACAACTATCAGAAAAAATTAAATACACTTTAAAAAAATATGATATAGCTACAACAAACATATAAACTTAATAATACTAATAAACATTTATTTTCAAAACTTAAACCTAAAATATAAAAATATCGAGAAACACATGTCATATACAAAATATCATGTCGCGATTGCGATAGTGACTACATAGGCCAAACGAAACAATATTTATACAAAAGAATACAAGCCCACAAATACTCTAAAACAGACGAAACTGCTTTATCTACACACAAACAACAACGCGATCACCATTTCGATTTTGAAAACACACAGATAATTGATAAAGAACAACACACAATGAAAAGACAAATTAGGGAAATGATTAGTATTAAACGGGGAAAAAATTCAATTAACAGCAGAAATTATATAAAAAATTTAAGCAGTATATACTATAACTTAATTGTGTAACGATCTACAATTTACAATCATAATTTTTTTTTTTTTTTTAGTTATATATCTTAAGTTATTTAAATATCAATTACATTTAAATATCATATACATTTGCTTATCATGCTGACAGTTCCGTGTTTTGATTCCTGTCTAGTTGTCCGAGTAGGTTTTCGTGATTTTCCTTCTCGTTTAAGGCGAATGCCGACAACTTTGCATCTTAAGACGCTCCACGGGCGCATACATAATAATAACTCATGTCTTGCTTTTCCCTGCTTTTCCCTGTTTTTGTTTTGTGCTGATGTGGTCCTCTACTGGGTTGTAGCCTAGCATATGCGCTACCAAACTCTAGGGGGTCTGCCCGATGGGCAGACAGGTGCCATTCCGCCTTTCCAGCAGGAGAGAGGAACCAAGCTACGCGGCGCAAAACACGGCGCCGCGCAATGCACACACCACTAGGACCGGTCCTGGGCGGCAACCTGGCTAGGCTGCTGTTAACAGCACGCACACGTTCGACGTGTATGCAGTGCCCCCGCATTGACGGAAAACGTTAAGATGGCACAAAGCGTGACCATCGTCGACCGAAGTAGCCGCTAAGAGTGTTCCCTCGGTTGGCGATGAGCAACCCCGTGCAGGGTGCGCTTCGCTGGTCTGGGCCTTGCCTCAATGGGGCGGGGGTCGGGCCGTCGAGGTAGTGCACGGAAAAGTAAGGAAGTTGCCGGGAAAGGGTTGGCGGCCCTGCGCAACGGCTGGTTATCCGATCTCTCTAAATTTATGCGACCGGTCACTAAACACACGCACGAGCGCGCCAACATACAAAACCCTACACTTACGCGCTCACACGAACACAAAACCACACACCCAGAGAGAGACGCAAGCTGCCAGCAGCAACCAACACACAAGTTCATACCCAGAAAGAGACACAAGCTGCTAGCAGCGGACAACACATATGTTCACACCTTGCTATCTGTTTTTGGAATACTAAGGCATGATTTATTATTATTCAATTGGAATGTATCTTTGAATAATTTTATCCATAGCAACTCAATTATTTGAGATTTGAATACTGTCATTGCCGAAACATGTAGGGTTGTTTTAAATATATATACGTTGAAGTAAAGCCAGACCTTTAATCGCCAACTGATTGAATTTACCATATCATACCAAGGTCACGAAAATATTATATTTATATATATATATATATATATATATATATATATATATATATATATATATATATGTATAATGTTGTGGGGCAAATTACCCAGCAAATATATATATATATATATATATATATATATATATATATATATATATATTCAAGTAGATTTTACAAATAAAATTTTGGAAATTATTTACTTTTAGAATATTAGAAATATACCTATCTATTTTAAAATAAAAGTCTAAATTTTATAATATATAAGTCAAAAAGGGAATATTAGCCAAATATTTAAATAGTTTTTTTTATCCTTTAATTTTAAATACTTAGTAATTAAGTTTAATTTTACTCTGTAAGCAGTGCTAATTGTACGGAAATGTATAGAAGATGTCCCGTATCGTTATGTTCAAATTTTAGGAGTGTAAAGTAGACTTCATTTCAAGTAACAAAAACGCAACACTTGTATATCCATTTTTATTTGTTTCAAAGTTACAGATCTATGAATGTGATTGTTAGATGAAAAAAAATGTAATCCTAAAGTCCATAAAAACTGATTTTATTTAAAAAAAGTTATACGATTCAATAACAGGCCAGTGATTGTCAACGTCGCATAATAAAATGTTATCCTAAAATAAATAAACACTTGTGGTAGTGCATACAGTAATTTCTTGGAGATCTACAAAAAAGAGTACTGAAAATTGATTGAAGATAAAGAAGGTTCTTACTTATTTCGTAAGTGCTGAACATTTGTTTATTGTTCGATATTCATGGTTCATGACTATTAACGTTACATTTTTTAACAAAGGATTACATTACGTTTCAGTTCATACAACAGCTTATTAGTGAGTGGACACGTTTCCTTTATTCAAAATGCCTTAACGATTTTCTTCTCAAGAGTATGCGGACATGCATTTTGTGTATGGCTACTGTAACGGCAGTGCACGTCAAGCAGTTATTCAATACCGACATCGGTTTCCCGATAGGCGCATTCCTCATTACAGGACGTTTCTGGAAGTACAATAACTATCGCAGAGGACACGGTTTGCTTGAAGCAGACCACTATGCTCGTCTAGTTTATTCTACCTGGATATTGAGACAGTCACGGCTTCATTTTAATTTCTGCAGAAGAGTCCTTTGGACAGATGAATCAACGTTCACGATAAGTGGTATTACAAATCTGAGAAACCTGCACAGATGGTAGTCAGAAAATCCCAAAGCTATACGCCCGTCTAAATTTCAACATGAATTTTCTATTAACGTTTGGGCGGCCCTAATCGATGACTTGTTGGTTGGTCCTGTCGTTCGTCCTTGGAGGTTAAATGCAGACAATTACCTCCAATTTCTTATTGACGAACTGTCAGGTCTTTTAGAGGATGTCCAACTAAATGTTCGACGAGACATGTGGTTTCACATGAATGGGGCACCGTCACATTTCGGAATTGCTGCCCGAAATTGGGTTAACGTCAATTATCCAAGATGGATTGGTCGAGGTGGTCCTGCTGCTTGGCCACCCAGATATGGGGGTACATGAAAAATTTAGTGTACTCGCAAGTTTCGAACACAAGAGAAGAGTTGTTGGATCGTATTCACCTGGCTGCCGAGCAAATCCGACAAAACAAGTGTGAAATTCGGATAAGTACTTCTTCTGTTGGCTTACGGACACAAGCCTGCATTCAACAAGGGGGTGGACATTTCGAAAATATTTTTATTGACTTTAGGATTACATTTTTTTCATGATCTGACAATCACATTCATAGATCTGTAACTTTGAAACAAATAAAAATGGATATACAAGTTTTGCGTTTTTGTTCCTTGAAATGAAGTCTACTTTACACTCCTAAAATTTGAGCATAACGATACGAGACACCTTGTATAGAACTTATATTTATTAACGTATCACCTTCGTTGTGGTATTTTGACCAATGGGGAGTGAGATAATTTTCAAATTTCATAAATTGTTGGATTATCGCTTTCCGGCAGTCGTAGTCGATATCCCATAAGTGATAGACACCATTTTTCAAAAGCTAGAAGCATCTTAGGCATCCGGAATTCTTAAATTCGTGATAATTTAATAATTAACGACGAAAAGTGTTAAATAATATTAACAAAAGTTAGTCTTAAATGTATTCATTCTTATCAATTTTATCGATTTCGACAACATATTTAATTAATTTTTCGAGAAAGCATTATTTTCAATTTCATAAACCAAGATGGAGACTATTGATATTTGAGTTTAAAATACGATTTATTAAGAAGATTACCTCATATTTGGTACTTAAAGAAGTATATTAATTTATCCTGAACATCCAGTCTTTAATCAAGACCAGTTTTTAAGAAAACCGAGCAGATTTTCCTACGATTCCGAAGAATTCCAATGCAGAACTTTCTACTGTCCATTCAGTTTATTCAAGAAGAAGGTACTTACAATTAATCTTATTTATTTGTTGTTTAACAATATATTTAAATTTAACCAAATTTATTTCAATAATTTAATCGTAATAGCACGATTTAAGCATAAACTATTCAAATACTCTCCGTTTCAACATATATTTGCTTAATAATTATTATTATACACAGATAATTGGTCTGTTCTATACTAAAACGTACATATTTTCATAGTTTCATTTGGAAGACCTCGTCAAGGTTCATTGCTTTTATGCGATTTATCATCGGATTTGAGTATGTTTCAACTCACATAAGTTTATATACAGTTTTAAACAATCAGGCTTATATTTCTATTGACAAAGTTGAATACCAGTTCTATAAATCAAAAGTGTAGTATATTAATTGCTAATATGGTTGTAGCACCTATCTTTTAGTTAATACTACCTTCATAATTTACATCTATACCTGATATTTCCTATGTTCATTTACCCTATAATAAATGTTATTTTTTGCTTGTTTAATGAAGTGTTGTTTTTATTTTAAAGTCGGTCTTAAACTTAATTACTGAGAAGGTTATGATTAAAATAAACCTTGTGAATAATTTTATTACTGTCTTACCATAGAAGTACCACTATTATCACATCGATGTCAGGTTAAATAATTTGAGTTGGAGAGATATATGATTTTTCCCGATAATTCAATAACAATAATTGTCAGAAAAATAATTCCTGTATTTGAATCCCTTAGCTTCCTACGGACTACTCACACTTGAGATATATTTTAAAGGAGTTTTAGAGTCTCAACATTAACAATAAATAAATAAATTTGATTTAGATATTTTTCTATTCAACCTTCTCACGGGTTGCAGCAATATATATATATATATATTGTTGTGATGCATGTTATCCATATAGAGCTGCACCTAAAATAGGAAGAATAAGACATACAAAGTGAAAAAGGGTTATAATATAATGGTTATATAAATAATATTATTAAGTCTTAGTAGTATCGAAGTGCATATGTATTTTTATAACGATCATTTCATTCTTTAAATTTCTATATACATTTTCCTTTCATTATTTAATTTTATTATATCATATTCAAATTTTCAAATATTAGCGCGAAAAACATATTCAAATCCATATGCAACTTTGTATTATATCGACACTAGTAAGACACGCCTACAAATTGACATCTCGCTATGTTTACATTTATCATGCGCAGTATGCGATTTGTATCATTCAAATTTATCTTAACCTAACTTGGTAATTTATAATATAATTTTTAAAATCATTTAGATATTCTAAATTAATCAAATTCTTTTTATATAAAATTGTTAAAAGGGTAAATCATCGAGATTATTGATATCAATAGATAGCGTGTTTGGTAATATTCAGACAAGTGCTGTCGAATAAGAAGATCCTTGAATTTGAAAAATAAATAGACGCATCTTTTTAGACCAAGCCTTAGAAATCTTGTATAAAACACAAATTTAAATTATAAATTCAGCTAAAAGTGATAAAAAGTATCTAGAATATTAATTAACTCGATCGTCCAGTGAATTACTACAAGAATTTTCGGTAATAACGAACTTTCAAACAACATAGCGTCACAGACGTAGTTCCACCGAAAACGTTAGAAAATCAGAAGAAATATATATAAGAATCCATCGCCGAACTTCAACAAAATAGTCTAACGTACATCAACAACGATACCTGAAATTCTACAGCCAGAAACGAGCGCAGTGAGTAATTAGGCACCGAAGACGAAGTCCGAGGAAAATCTTCGTTAGCGTCTGCGTAAACAGCCACCTACACCGCCATCATTTTGTGCTGCACCCGAACATTTTCAGATCACCGAGGATCTTCCCAATTCACACAGACGATCTACAAACATACATCAGCATCATTATTATAACAGGTTTTCAGATAATATTTATTATTTTTTTAAAAAAAATTAAATTCTTTAAACTTTTATTCAATAATCTTCTCGAATTATTTACCTAATCTACCACATCCTGTCATGATCTTTATATTTAATTAAACAACCTATTTATATCTTAGAGATAACAATAAAAGGGTACTCACCATAATTGTAATAAGAGTATTCACATTTATATTCATATTATTTATTAGTTTAACACACATAACCTCTATTCACATTAGTAACACTTTGTTGTTTATGCGTATATGCAGTTTCGTCAATATCACATTTGTAATACGTTATATTTTTACAGTTTCCTTTAATTTAATAAACATAATATTTTTAATTTTACTTGAATCTTTTATTTGTTCATATTTATTTGTAGGAGTTATTATATTAAGCGTCAACATTAACATTATTCTCTTTTTTGGAAGCAACAACCTAAAACTCACAACGAGCCCGAGATCACTCACATTTAGTAAAGTTTTATTAAAAATAGTTTCTTGCTTTCCGACTAGTTGGCTATTTGAGATAAAGATAGCGCAGTCTGGGGTGAGATTTTATAAATTAAGGCGCCCGACTAATCTTTTCAAATACATAATTTTATCTTACACTTTTATTTCATTAACATTTCATAATCTCACATCTCAGCCGCTATATTCACAAGACTATATCAATTGTCGCCGACAACGTGGGCCTGTTGCTTCTTGTTGATAACTCATCTACAAAGTTAAATATTGCAAATAATTGATACTTTTCAAATTGTTTCATATATTATATAGACAAAAAGGTGTAGATTATTATTGTCGTTGTGTGTACATGTTTTTCCTATTATAACAGCAGATTGTTACCTTTATTTCACTACATCGCAGACTTTGGAGGATTCTAGGACATATTAAAGGTTAGTGAAAGGGAAAATATCACCTTGTGCTTACGTTATTTTATTTAACTTTTGATTCACTAATAAAATTACGGTATCTCGAGTATTATTATTCATATTTTGAACATAACTTTGTATTTTTCAACTATTTATTATTATCATACTTTTAAAATAAAGGATACATCTTTATATAAATTCATTAAACTTTATAAATTTAATAAATATCAAAATGGATACTCGTCATAGAACCAAAGCAGTTAAAGACAGTACTGAAGAAGATAGGGTTGAACAGGGAGACATTCCCGTGACACAAGCGTCTACAACTGAAGGGGTAAGTCCACCAGACAATGGCCAGGTGATGAATATGTTACAGATATTAATGACACAAATGACCGATTTAAAACAAGATAACAAAGACTTAAAACAAGACTTAACAATTAAATTAGACACTAACAATGAAAACTTAAAACGAGAACTAACTAATATGAAAACAGACATAAGCAACATGAATAGTGATCTAACAACTAAATTAGAGACAAACATGAACAATATTAATCAAAAATTTGAAATAAATAATGCAAACATCGACAACAAATTAAGTGCTTTCAAAGTAGATTTAGAGGGTAAGATAGCAGAAATTTCTACAGCTCAGAAAAACATGGAAGAAAACGAACTTAAGTACTTAATTAAACTTGATGAAACCGTTAATCTACAGAATTTACATTGGGCTAAGCAATTAGAGACCGCAACTACGGAAATTCAAAATAATACTGAACAGAGACTTAAAACTACAACACAAGACATACAACAAAACATAGACAAAATGATTTCTGAAAATAATGATTTGTTTAATACAAAATTGACCAATTTTAACAAATTAAATAATGATAACACAGAACAATTAAAATCATCGTTAAACCAATACAAAGATCATAATAAACAAGAAATCAATATTGTCAGACAAAATTTAGATACTATAACTATAACTAATAATGAAAATTATACGACTACACAGACTAACATTAAACGATTGGAAAATAAAATAAAAGGCTATTTTACATCAACTAATTATATTAATACTAATAATAGCTCTATAAAGATAGAAAATTTACATCATTTCGACGGGGATATCACACGTGTACATCCTATGACGTATCTTAGTTGTCTTTTACGCTACTTAGAGGATATACCTGAGGAGAAGCAGAGGATGGAGGTCATACGAGTAACTTTACGTTACAGTGCACAAGAGTGGTTTCAAAGAATTGAGGACCATTGCAATTCTCTTGACCAATTTGTTACACTCTTTAAGAAGAATTATTGGGACGAAACGCAACAAAACAGAGCTAGAATACGGTTGTTGACAGGCAAATATCGATTGGGACAAGTATCACGCGAGACATACGCTTCCCGTATCTATAACCAGTGTAAACACCTGAATGACATGGAAGAATCAATGATTGCCAGGCAGCTCCTAAATCATTTCATCTACACCGATACACAGGCTATCATATGTCAAAGAGTTACGGATATGGACTCTCTCATAGACATAATGAGACGTCTAGATGATTATTCGGAGAACAACCTTCAGCCACAACATATATATCGCAATCCCAACTCTCGCAATCATCCGTCACAAAATTCAAATAATCCGAACAATAACCCAAATAACTCACCACCGCAACGTTATAATAATTTCAACAACAATAATAGAAATCAAAATTTTACAAGATCATATAATAATAATAACAATTCTAACAATAATATGTACAATGATCGTGATAATAATAATTCAAACAATCCATCAAATAGACCTAATTACAACTACCAGCCATCCAGATATAACAGTAATAATTATTTCAATAATTACAATCGCACTACGGATCGACAAACAAACAATAACAATACAAACCATAATACTAATCAACAAGGAAGAGGATTTAATCATATCCGTAATCGTGGACGTGGTCACGTAAATAATATTAACAGACGTCATCGATCTGTATCGCCGATACGAACAAATATGGAGGAGGTATTAAAAAAAACGCCAATTTTAACAGAGGACCTCTACACCAACCCAACACAAGGCCCATCATCAGCACAAAATTAAAAACCCATGACGACTGTAACATACCTTTTAAATTTGAAAATATTACTTTCTATCAACATCCGGAAGAATTCATTACTGTAGAAGATGCAGGCAACCAAACTACCCAAATATATACTTTACCTATTGTAAAATTAAAATTCGAAAATATCTTTTTATATTGCTTAATCGATACAGGAGCGGAAATAACTTTATTAAAGGCAGAGAAAGCTACGAATATACGGGGATACGAGAAGAACATTGTAAAAACGAAAGGGACAGATATCATTGCAGCGAACGGAAAACGCATGGGGACGGTAACAAAACAATTATCAACAGAAATATTAGTCGACAAATCAAAATACACCATACATTGCTATATTATAGACAAACTACAATACGACTGTATTATAGGTATTGACAGTATTAAAAAACTCAAAATGATCTTAGATTTCGAAAATGGTATACTAAATATAGATGTGAATAAAGTTATATTTGAAAAACAATTATCAGAAGAAGAGTTAAAAGGTTATAACCTATATAAGAAGGAAGTGCTTACGAGTGAAATAAATAATATTATATTAAATAATGAACCGTGCAATAGAAGAGATTACGAGGGGAATAATGAAACAGATGGAGAAATAATAGAATTTAATAATGCAAATATTGGAATAGAGAGAATGGTAGTTAGACAAGGAACGAAGGATTGTCACGAGCGAGGAGATGTTATGGAAGTTAGAATGGATAATCAAGTAGTGAAAACAATTAATAATTATGATGATATAAAGAATTTTATAGAGAACTCTAAGATACCAGATACATCTGTCATACCCGACTTAATAGCAATTTTATACAATAATATTACTCTTATTAACAATGATGTAGTGTTTGCAAAAGGATATCAGCCACCGCAGAGACCTTGGACAGATCCAGAAGCCATCAACTTCAACGAACGACTTATAGAAATAAGAGAGAAATTATTGACAAAGAAAATTAAATGGGAAAGAAAGAGGAATACCGTTGATAAGAAATATAAGACATATAATCTTAATGATAGGGTAATAGTGAAAAGATTGAGAGTAACTGATCTCAAAAATAAAATAATGGGAAAACTGCTAAAACCATATCAAGGACCTTATATTATTAATAGAATTTTAGGCAACAATACCTATGAATTAATGGAAGAAGAAACCGGGTACATAAAGGGTAGATACCATATTTCGATGTTGCAGGATTATTTAACGGAACAGTAATATACAATTGAATAAATACAGTCATTAAAATTATTAATTACATTGAAAGGTATGTTATAGCTCGCAAAATACATCAATTAAATGAATACTACAACTAAACTATTTTTATATAATTACAAATAAATATACTTAAACAAGAAACATTAATTTAGACTGGATAATTTGAATTTGGACAGCTTGAATAAATAAAGAGAAGTTACAAAGAAATAATAGAATAATAGTTGATAATAAAAAAAAAAAAAGACTTTGGTATACTAATATAATGTTAAGGAAGTCCATCACACAAACAAACATTTCGTTTTTACAATTTATAAAGTTTCTATATTAAGGTGTTAACTTATTTTTCTTTCTAATTGTTTAATTCGAACGACACGTAATAAGTTTAGAAAAACAAGGTTGTTATCTTTCATTTCCTACATCATTTTCAGCGAAAAGAATGTCCTCATTTGTACATTCCGACATTTTTTCGACGGGGACATTGTTGTGATGCATGTTATCCATATAGAGCTGCACCTAAAATAGGAAGAATAAGACATACAAAGTGAAAAAGGGTTATAATATAATGGTTATATAAATAATATTATTAAGTCTTAGTAGTATCGAAGTGCATATGTATTTTTATAACGATCATTTCATTCTTTAAATTTCTATATACATTTTCCTTTCATTATTTAATTTTATTATATCATATTCAAATTTTCAAATATTAGCGCGAAAAACATATTCAAATCCATATGCAACTTTGTATTATATCGACACTAGTAAGACACGCCTACAAATTGACATCTCGCTATGTTTACATTTATCATGCGCAGTATGCGATTTGTATCATTCAAATTTATCTTAACCTAACTTGGTAATTTATAATATAATTTTTAAAATCATTTAGATATTCTAAATTAATCAAATTCTTTTTATATAAAATTGTTAAAAGGGTAAATCATCGAGATTATTGATATCAATAGATAGCGTGTTTGGTAATATTCAGACAAGTGCTGTCGAATAAGAAGATCCTTGAATTTGAAAAATAAATAGACGCATCTTTTTAGACCAAGCCTTAGAAATCTTGTATAAAACACAAATTTAAATTATAAATTCAGCTAAAAGTGATAAAAAGTATCTAGAATATTAATTAACTCGATCGTCCAGTGAATTACTACAAGAATTTTCGGTAATAACGAACTTTCAAACAACATAGCGTCACAGACGTAGTTCCACCGAAAACGTTAGAAAATCAGAAGAAATATATATAAGAATCCATCGCCGAACTTCAACAAAATAGTCTAACGTACATCAACAACGATACCTGAAATTCTACAGCCAGAAACGAGCGCAGTGAGTAATTAGGCACCGAAGACGAAGTCCGAGGAAAATCTTCGTTAGCGTCTGCGTAAACAGCCACCTACACCGCCATCATTTTGTGCTGCACCCGAACATTTTCAGATCACCGAGGATCTTCCCAATTCACACAGACGATCTACAAACATACATCAGCATCATTATTATAACAGGTTTTCAGATAATATTTATTATTTTTTAAAAAAAAATTAAATTCTTTAAACTTTTATTCAATAATCTTCTCGAATTATTTACCTAATCTACCACATCCTGTCATGATCTTTATATTTAATTAAACAACCTATTTATATCTTAGAGATAACAATAAAAGGGTACTCACCATAATTGTAATAAGAGTATTCACATTTATATTCATATTATTTATTAGTTTAACACACATAACCTCTTTTCACATTAGTAACACTTTGTTGTTTATGCGTATATGCAGTTTCGTCAATATCACATTTGTAATACGTTATATTTTTACAGTTTCCTTTAATTTAATAAACATAATATTTTTAATTTTACTTGAATCTTTTATTTGTTCATATTTATTTGTAGGAGTTATTATATTAAGCGTCAACATTAACATTATTCTCTTTTTTGGAAGCAACAACCTAAAACTCACAACGAGCCCGAGATCACTCACATTTAGTAAAGTTTTATTAAAAATAGTTTCTTGCTTTCCGACTAGTTGGCTATTTGAGATAAAGATAGCGCAGTCTGGGGTGAGATTTTATAAATTAAGGCGCCCGACTAATCTTTTCAAATACATAATTTTATCTTACACTTTTATTTCATTAACATTTCATAATCTCACATCTCAGCCGCTATATTCACAAGACTATATCAATATATATATATATATATATATATATATATATATATAGCGGATTCAATTAGTCGGCGATTTAACGTCTGTTTTACTTTAGTATCTATATATTTAAAATAATCTTACATGTGCCGAAACATTGAATTTACTATAACAAACAAAGGTCAAGAAATAATTATATATATATATATATTGTTGTGATACGTACAACTCGGTTATTCCAGCTAACTGTAACTGAGAAGGTAGAAATTAATTTAAGGGAAACACCCTATTGAATAACTGCATTTGGCGGACGCAACTTGTAAAATTAGTGTCGAAATGTTAATAAATTAATATCACGACAACTTTGTATATTTCAGATTAAATTATATTTATTTCAAAAATATAACTGGTTGCAAAAAGTATAAATCAAGATAATTTCTGCTTTCTAATAAGGTTTTGGTAAAAATAAATGAAAGTTACGGTCAGTATCAGAATTTGCATAACGTTTCATGGAAAATGTAGTTCTCCGTCTTCAAAATTTGTTAATTACAGAAATATCAGTGATACAAATTCAAAAATATTTACAAAAGGTGCCCATTATACTAACGCAACGTTTAATACAATTTTTACCCGAATAAAATCGGTCACCGGGAAGAAAACTACGATAGCATCTTTTGGTGTGGGACGCCTAACATCGAAGCTACTGAATGTAATAAATTTTTACGTACCAGGATTACTCCATTGTACCATATCCCAGATTGAACCATACACAGAAATACCGGAACTATCCAAGAATATCTTTTCCGATCCTGTTTGGCCGAATATTCTGATTTGCCGTAGTCCAGCCCAGTCCAACATATTACTCCCTTTTCTACAAATCACAGTTTCACTTATAATCTTATAAAAGCATAACAAATGACTCTTTATTATCAATTCAATATTTACTTAATATGTCTTGATTTTGCTTTGAAAGTATAACCATTTTGATTAATTTAACGTAAAGATCTTTTCATTTGACGACCAGACGTAGTCGGCCTTGTTTATACCCTATAAACAAATATAAACTCTCAGATACAGCTGACGCATAGATAAATAATTTTCTCATAAACCAAGTTATCCGTAACCTGAATTTTGTATATATAAGATTTATGATATTTATTGTGTGTAATCTTGTAATTCTGCCTTGTCATTTGTCGAGGAAAGTAAGCATTAGGGTTTGCAAGGGGATACTTGATAATGAAAGGAACTACCAGCTACAGGAATCAAAGTTTGTGGTAAGGAAAATTAACTTAAGCGTACATACTTTCACAACTTACTTGTATAATTTATTTTACTTACGTGTCTCTATTAAGTGGATTGAAACAGAAACATCAACACTTATACTTTACAACAATTAATTACCATTACTTTTGCTTAATATCACTTATCATAACAACATATTTACACTTAATATCATTAACTTCATATTATCATGGACACAAGATAACGCTCCAAAGGCACTAAAGATAATATAGAAGGAGATAGAGTAGAACAAGGGGATGTTCCTACTTCTTTACCGTCTGGATCCCAAGAAGAAAGCACACCGGAAAATAGCAAGATAATGATGAACATATTAAATGCAATAATGACACAAATAAATGATATGAAGCAAGATTTTACCAATATGGATAATGATTTAACCACAAAATTAGAAACAGATATACACAATTTAAACTCTAACTTAAATAACAAATTAGAAACAAACACTTCAAACATAAAACAATACTTAACTGATATGAAACAAGATTTAACCAATATACAAACTAATAACAATGACTTAAGCAACAAATTAGATGCAAACTCTACAAATTTAAAACAAGACTTAACTAATATAGAACAATATTTAACCAATATGAATAATGTTTTAACAACTCAATTAGAAACAGATATACAAAATTTAAATACAAATTTAAAACAAGATCTATTTAATATGAATAATGATCTGACAGCTAAACTAGAAGTCAATATACAAAACATCAACGAAAAATTTGAACTTAATAATTTAAATATCCATAATGAGCTAGATGCTTTTAAAGAAGGTTTAGAAATAAAAATAATGGATATATCCAAAGTTATGGAAGAAATCCAATTAAAATACTTTATTAAATTAGACGAAACCGTTAACTTCTAAAACCTATAGTGGGCCAAACAATTAGATTCAACCACTCATGATATTTACAACATTACAGAGACAAAAATAAGTAATGCTAACAAAGAATTACAACAAAATTTAAATAAAACTATCATAGAAAATAACAATTTAATAGATAATAAATTAATCACATTCAATAAAATTAACGAAGATAATACAGAACTTTTAAAACAGAATTAAATCATAATATAAATACACAAATAAATGAATGTAGGGAACCCTATGAGAAAGAAATTGACCCGTTAAAATAAATATGGACACAATCAAATTAACACAAAACGAGAATTATAGAAAAACACAAAACAACAATTTTTAGAAAACAAAATTAAAAATTATACTCTACCTATAAATTATATTAACAATAATAATCCTACAATAAAAATAGAAAATATACAGCATTTTGACGGGGATATTACACGAGTTCACCCCACGACCTATCTTAACTGTATCTTAAGATATTTGGAAGACGTCACTGAGGAGAAACAACGATTAGAAGTAATCAGGGCAACTTTACGAAATAGCGCTCAGGAGTGGTTCCAGAGGATGGAAGATAACTACCTGACGTCGGACCAATTTGTCGCATTATTTACACGCAATTACCGGGATGAAAACCAGCAAAATAGGGCCAAAATCCGACGTCTTACTGGTAAATATCGATTAGGACATGTCACGAGGGAGATGTATGCTTCCAGAATATACAACCAATATAAGCACATCAGTGACATGGAAGAATCGATGATCGCCAGACAGCTACTGAACCATTTCATCTTCACCGACACACAGGCCATCATTTGCCAGAAAGTCTCCGACATGGACTCGTTAATAGAGATATTGCGACGGATAGATGACTTCACCGAAAGTAACCATAATCAACAACAGTCCAACTTCAGAACGAAGAATAACCGGAGTCACCCATCTCCAAATTACCATATAAATAACGGATTGCCTAATTCTCCTCCGCATAGACCGGCCAATCCAAATAATAATCGTTTCAAACTTCCGCCAAGACCGTATAATAATTATTATAATAATAATTTCAACTCAAACAACAATCGTAATAATTATAACCCACAACCCATGCCTAATCCAAATTACAATCAAACGAAGACTCAGAACTCCTACAACAATAATTATAATAATAATAGTCTTCACCATAACAATAATCCGAATTCCAAGAATCAATCTCATCAACCAAGACGGGGAGTTAATAATTTTCATAACCGAGGCCGAGTTAGTAACGTTTATCGAAGACAGATCCTTGTCACCTATACGCACAGACCCGGTACAAAGGAGGAGGAGGTACAAAAAAAACTCCGTTGGAACAAGTAGATCTATACTTAGATCCGAAACCAGGCCCTTCCTCTCAAAACAATTAAACCAACAAAACGACTATAACGTACCTTTGAACCTATAAAATATCATATTTTATTAATCACCCAAGGAATTTATTACCATTGAAGATACAGGCGACCAAATAACTGAGATATATTCATTACTCATTGTAAAAATCCAATTTGCCAATATCAATTTGAACTGCTTAGTCGATACGGGGGCGGAAATTACTTTAATTCAGGAGAACAAAGCTAAGCAAATACGGGGATATGGTGAGAATATTATTAAGACTAAAGGGATCGACATAGTGGCTGCAAATGGTAAAAGAATGGGGATAGTTACAAAACAATTATGCACAGAAATCTTAATAAATAAATTTAAATACATTATAATCGAGAAACTTCAATACGATTGCATTGTAGGTATTGACAATATTAAACGATTAAAAATGATCCTAGACTTTGTACAAGGTATCATTAATATAGATAAAAATAAAGTTATTATAGAAAAACGGTTGTCGGATGAAGAGATAAGAAAATATAATTTATACAAAAAAGAGAAGTTACTAATTTATATAATGAATCTATTGGAATGAAGAATTTAGATGACAGGCTAGGAAGGAATGATAGTTATGAAGAAGAAGAGGTTGAGATTAAAGAAGAAACACAGACAACAACAATGGTTAATAATGAAGAAGATATAATACAAAAGTATTTTTAATAATATAAAAACTATTATTTAAAATGGGGTGTGAAGAACACAATACAAGTTCATTTATGTATTTTTGAATGTATCTTCTCCAAAGACGTAGATACGTATTTCACATTTCTACATGTTCGTCGGTACGCCCCTGTTGGAGAAGAGAGACATTCAAAACAAACATAACTACGTTACTATCTAGCCGAAATTATTCAGACAGAGCGTGAAGGAATATTCAGCGCTGTCTATATAATAACAGCCGAACTAGACGTGTTTTTTATAGTCGGTAACCACCGTATCTATAAAAAACTGTATTCTCGTGTCTTCACTACTTGTCGGCGTGAGCCGAATGTGTATATGACAACATAATTTGAAACATACTTGAGTGGGTAAAACCTGACTAAATTTGTAAAATACAAAAGTATTTTTAATAATATCAAAAATATTATTAAAAATGGGGTGTGAAGAACACAATACAAGTTCATTTATGTATTTTTGAATGTATCTTCTCCAAAGACGTAGATACGTATTTCACATTTCTACATGTTCGTCGGTACGCCCCTGTTGGAGAAGAGACACATTCAAAACAAACATAACTACGTTACTATCTAGCCGAAATTATTCAGACAGAGCGTGAAGGAATATTCAGATAAAGATATACAAGAGTTGGAAATAAAAGAAGAATCTTATACTAATGTTAATATTAATAGAAAAGAAGATATTAAGAATATAATTACTTTACAAAACCTTACCCTGAAATAATATCAGATTTAATTAACGTATTAAATGATAATATCTAATAAATAATTATGTAATATTTGCTAAAGATTACTTACACCCGATTAACATTGATAATGACACACCATTAGCTAGCAAAAATTATCCAATTTTTCCAATTTTCATTATCAAGGTAAAGTTAATAAAGAACTCGAGAGATTAGAGCAAACAGGTATCATAGAAAAATCTAACACATACTTCATTAATCCTATTGTTATTGTGCAGAGAAAAGATCTATCACTTAGAATTTGCTTAGATACACGTGCTTTAAATAAACGTATCAAACCCGAATTTGAAATGCCTCAAAATATTGACATACTTTCAACAAAATGTGGTAATAAATCATATTATAGTAAACTAGACCTTAAAAATGCTTTCTGGTTAATCAATCTGGAACCTAACTCACGTAAATATTGTGGTTTTCTTGAAAATGGAATAGTATATCAATTTAGAGTATGCCCATTTGTACTAAAAACTTCTCCAGCCGCATTAATTCGTTTCTTACACCGTATTCTAGATAAATATCATGACTTCGCATTACATTATCTTGACGATATTATCATTTTTCCCGACAATTTAGACCAACACTTGACACATATCAAAATTATTTTACATACACTTAATACAGAAGGAATGAAATACATAATTAACAAATACAATATCTTGCTAGATCTATCACGATTAGAAAAGAAGAATTTTCCGAGACCTAAAAATTTAAGAACGTTGAGAGGATTTTTAGGAGTACTGAATTATTATAGAAAATTTGTTCCCACTTATAGTGAGAAAACACTACCTCTTTTAGAACTATTGAAAAAGGGAAAACGATGGATATGGTCAGCAGAGTGTGAACAATGTTTTATAGATTTAAAAACTAAGTTCTTAGAGAATCTAAAATGATTTTACCCTGATTTCACATTACCTCGTCCATTCAATAACGATAGTTTCCCTCCATCAACAACACCATCACCTGGTATATCAGACAACAGCTGCTTTTCTCAACAGAGCGATTATGTTACTTACTCTTAAGACAATGTTTATTTATTTATTTTGTATTTTTTATTTAGTTATTTAGTATTATTTATTTATTTAGTATTTATATGTTGAATGTATTTAGGTAAAGAATATTGTGACATATATACTTTAGTGTAAGAGAATATTTTTCCTTTGCATATATACATTTATTTAGTTCTGTATCGCGTCCAGTTATTTCATCCTCTATATAGTTAAAAAATTCTTCAAACGAAGTTTTTGACACACGAAAAGAATAGTTAAAAAATTTATTTTTATCAGCACTAAGGTCATCAAATAGTGTATAGCATAGTCCTTTACTTAGACTAGACATTAACAAGGGGTGTTTACTAAACTTTCTTACTCTATGCCTTCTCTTTTTAATTAGAAGGACAAGAAGAAGGAGCTCCTCACTACTCAACCCCATATTTGACACTAATACAGGGCGCAAACGATTCAGATAGTTGACTAGTTCAGACTAGTTGATCAATTAGTTGAAGTGTTCAAGATCGTTACGCGACTAGTTGATTAACCAGTTGGCCGAACGGTTGTACACGGCTAATAGCGGCCTAAATTATACCTGACGTGGTCAAAAATATTCATCAAAATAATAATAATAATTATAGAAAATCTGATTTGATCTATTTAACAGATAACTTTTCATTAACTTAAAAGAACTAGGTGATATGCCGAAATGAGTTAGCTTTTTATGATATATGGGGTCGCAGCGTCGAAAAGTCGATATGACATAGATTTGAGTATCAAAAGCTTCATTAATGTACGTGGCAATGGCAATAAAATTTGCTACAAAAATCTACCAGGCATAAGTCTGTGCTGAATTGGATACAAATAAGATTTAACATTAACTAAAATGCATGCGTGAATATATAGGTGGTCAAAAACTAAACGTTAACGCTGAAAAGATTACATGGCATAAATATGTAGTGTTAAATGTTAGAAGTGTAATTAGTCATTTCAGAAAGTTTACCAAAGAAATTTGACTACATCAATACGTTAAGCACGCATTTTTTCAGAAAGTGTTGGAAATTCTGGCTTAATCCACATTTAACATTATTGGGGGGAAAGTTTCAAATATGTGTCTCTATAACTCGGCAAATTTTTTTTAGCATTTAATTCCAACTTATTCAGTTCCATTGAGCATGGTTTATAAACCAAATTTTCTTTTTAAACCTCAAAATTTAAAAGAAAGTATTTTGAATTGTATCTCTTGACACTTCAAATGATTAATTATAACTTAGAAGTATATCCTTGGAAAGGTTATTTTCAATTACAAAAGCACGTTTAGCCTATGTTCATTTTTTTTTAAATATGCTCCAATTATTTCTTTAAGGTTACACGTTTCATAATAACATAATAACTTTATCTTTCACCTTCAACTATAATAATTTGTATAAATTCGTCCTATTGAGAGCAAGGTTTGGTATTCGAAGATTTGGTTTTCGAAATTTATGACTTTGCAAAGGTTTGAAAAGATACATCTGTTATGTGTTGGCTTTTATTAATTTAATAATTTTGATAACATCGCAAAGTGTAGCACCCTGTGTAGGTTTTTACTTTGATTATTAACATTAAATTCATATTTTTGTAAATTTTTCCTTTCATTTTTATACATATTGCTATGAACGGTGGTTTTGATATTTGCTATACCACCATTCACGACAAATCTATCCAGCTGGATATTCAGTCGGTTTATTTCCAAAAAATGGGACTGCTTTCCTCTCAGGGTTCCAATCGGAAATGTGGAAAATAATTAAGTTAATTAGTTAGGCGCCACTCAAAATTTGTTTAAGAAAAGTTATTATAATATCTTTAAGTTACCTATAAAACTGTTGAAAGGTCAATTCAATAATAATCACCATATAAAATTTAAATGAAAATTTAATACAAAAATTAAAAAAAAGAAAAAAAATCTTTATAGAGTATAAAGATTAATACTGCATCATTTAACAATATTATAAAGGTAAAAATAATGCACGGAAATGACCGCAGCATGCGTTCAAAAACCTTTGTGAAAGCCGAACAAATTAAAAATAAAAAATGACAAAGAATATTTCTAATTTCTATCCAGAGAACAATATAAATAAACTATCTTGACAGCACGAAGAAAACTCTAAGAAAACATGCGCACTAACATGTTCAAGAAAAAATGCCCTTGAAATAGCAACGTACAAAATTTTACATTTACAAGTTTTTTTACTTAAAAATGTTAAAAATCCTCTTTGTTATCTATATCAATTAATTAAGACTAAAACTCAATACAACAATATTAATACAATAGAAAAATACAATATTCAAATCTTTCAATTTAAAAAGATATCTTTTTAAAAATATATATTACTTACGTAAAAAATATCTGAGACACGTGGACAAGAAAATGTAATAAATATCAAAAATAACGAGATTAACATACTCGTAGAAATATCGGTAATGAAATTAACAACACCAACCAATTAATTAAATCAAAAAACAAACCCGAAGTTACATCAAAAGATAATTATCTATCTTTTAAAATAAAGTGATACTCTCTTGTCAACTGTAAACTAGTGTCTCCCCTCGCTTACGCATAAAGCCGTCCTTCAAACATACAAGTTTTTTGCATACACATAAATAGATACGGATATACACAAATATCCAAAATAGTATAACATTCATTTTTAAATAAATTTTTACTATTTATGGAAAAATCCATAGCAATATGTTTCCTAACCAAGTATTAATAGACAGTTTATGATATTATTAATATTACTATTTTACCATCAAAATGAAATATTGTTTGCGTGTTGAAATAATTTATAATTTAATTTCTTCCCTCATAAACCATTTGTTTTTCTGAACACATGCAATTAGATTTGGACGTATATGGTGGCATGAAATTGCCTACAGGACAAATTTCAGCTGTCTTGGTTAGACCACTATCATTCGTCTCTTTGTCTGAAGTTTCCAATCCTTTATCTCGTTATATAGCAAGCTAGCGTAAAACTGTTAACCGAACATATATACCAGAAAGGATTAAACAAACATTTTATATTTACGAACTTGCGTAAAATTATTTACTAATTGGTTCTAACTTAGAATAAATTATTTTATTTCTCAAATGGGTTGCAATTATTTAAAGTTATTTTATAATCCGTTTCTTTTTTATTTTAAAAAATTATTGAAATAAGAGAAGAAAATATTATATAAAATTATTTAAAAAATTATTTATCTATAATTTCGTGATATTATTTATAGATAAATATACTACATAGAATAGTAATTGTTATTTATTTATAAGATTTTGTGTGTATTTTTTTATTTAGAGGATATTTGACATTATTTATTTTTATTATGTAAATTAAAAACTTATTTTGATTCTATTATTACGGAGAATATTAGGGCTGTTGGAAATATTTCTGGAAACAATGTAAGAGATATATAAATTTGATGACCAATAGACTTAACTTCAATAAAAACTCCGCCATATCTACCAACTTCTCTATTACTTTTGAATATAATATATTCATTAGTAATTCAGAATGAAATAAATTTTCATTAACCCAGGTTATAATAACAATAACATAGATAGAAGAGTATTAAAAGTAACGAAACGTTTTTGTGCGCTATCCTCAAATAGCAATTAACAATGGATATAAAAGTAAATATAATAGATAATATTTTAACTAAGAAACTCTTTACAAAAACCATATCACAAGTATACACAATATTAAATAATAATAACACCCAAAAATTTAAAATTTACGGATATAAAAGTAAATATAATAGATAATATTTTAACTAAGAAACTCTTTACAAAAACCATATCACAAGTATACACAATATTAAATAATAACACCCAAAAATTTAAAATTATTACTTTTATAGGTTCTTCAAGTGTTGTGGATGCTGAGGTGATTTGTTTTAAAAGAATAATAGTCTTTTTTGATTATTTTGTATTTAATAACTAAGACAACAACAATAAGTGTTCACACATTAGTATTAGATATGCAATACCATCTGTTCTCGCTTTCTCGGCGTTAGTTCACGCTCTCTCTCTCTTTTGTGTTGTACGCAAGGCAGCCATGCGCTGGAGTCATTCAGGTGTCGAATGCTTCGACATTGCCGCCCCCCCTTGGACCCTTTACGGGTACAAAATAAGTATCGTATTACAAATACATATTGAAAAATATAAAACAATTGATAATTATAAAAGGTTATTCAAACAAATACAAGTTTAATTGTTCATTTAATTGTTTATTGGCAATGGACACAGATTTCGTACAGTTCTCTTGTATATACTTCCATCACAAAGTCGCACAGACACTACGCGCACAACACCATCACTTCCTGGATGCAACTCCGTGATTCGGCCTCGTTGCCAGCGTAGGGGTGGTAATTTTTCTTTTATCAGAACCAACATACCTGGTGCAAAATTTGGAGTGCGCTGTTGCCACTTCGATCGCCGTTGTAGCTCTGTTAAGTACTCTAAGGAAAAGAATGATTCATTCTTTCGAGATGCTGAAACCTTCGTAGACGGTTAGCAGGAACCTCTTGGAGTTCTGGTCCTGGTGGTGCTGTAAGTGGCTCCCCAATCAGGAAGTAGGCAGGACTTAGGATTTATAGGTCGTTTGGGTCTTGTGTAAGAGGTAAGAGTGGTCGGGAATTTAGAACCGCCTCTATCATAGTTAATAAAGTATACAATTCTTCATAGTTTAAGATAGTTTCACCAATAACCCGTCTTTAATCAAATTTTGTGGATTTGACAACACTCTCCCACAAACCACCGAAATTCGGACTTTTTGCTGGTATAAAGTGCAAGTTAATCTTATTTTGACGAAGCTTGTCAATAACTTCAGTCTCGAATTCTTGAGAATTACAATATTCAAATAAGTACTTTAATTCTTTGTTAGCGCCTTTAAAGTTAGTGGCGTTATCCGAGAATATATCTGTGACGTTACCGCGTCGTGAAATAAAGCGTTTGAATACGTTTAGAAAAGATTCAGTAGACAAACTGGTCGCTAGATCTAAATGAACAGCTTTAGTCACCAAGCATACAAAAACACATATATAAGCCTTGATTTGAAACTTTGACCGCGTTAAACTTGATTTAATTATAATTGGGCCACCATAATCTACACCTACCTTTACGAAAGGCCTAGCAGGTTTGACTCTTTCTTCTGGCAGATCTCCCATTAGTTGAGTATACGCGACAGGTTTATTTTTAAAACAGTTTAAACATTTGTGAATTATTTTTCTGGCAATACTACGCCCTCCTATTAGCCAGAAGGTCTGACGTATGGCTGTCAATGTACCTTGTATTCCTGCATGCAATTGTTTAATGTGATAATGTCTTATAATTAATTCAGTAACGTGATGGGTTTTTGAAATAATAATTGGGTATTTTGCATCAAATGTTGCGTTCGAAAGTTTTATGCGGCCTCCCACTCTAATTAAGCCATTTTTGTCAATAAAAGGATTAAGTGGTAATAATGAGCTTGTTTTAAGAATCTCTCTTTCTTGGCTTAATAGTTTGTGCTCCAAAGGAAAGCAGCTGATTTGTATTAATTTTAATAGTTTTAGTATAGCTTCTTCAATTTCGTAAGGTATTAAAAACCTGTCCTTTTTTCAGTTGGACTTTTGCAATCATGAATAAATCTAAACATCAAAGCTGCAATGCGTTGTAATTTTATAAAGGAGGAATAATTTTCTAAGAATTTTAAATAAAATTCATCATCGACAATATTTAGCATGCACGTTTTCCGTTTCTCAGGTACATCTTCTGCTTGAAGAAATTTATCATTTGCATTACTATTTATCGCCCATGTTTCACTTGGAAAATTCAAGAAGTCCGACCCAGACCACCATAAACTGCAAGTTAGTAATTGTTCGGGAAATAATCCTCTTGACACAACGTCAGCTGGATTACCTTTTGTGTCTACATGATGCCAATTACTTGGATTTGTAAGTGTTTGTATAATTGACACCCTGTTAGCAAAGAAGGTGTTCCAATTGGTTGCAGGACTTGACAACCAGGCCAAAATAATAGTTGAATCGGTTCACAAAAATATTTTTACATTAGGTAAATTCAAACACTTCAAAACCCTGGTTACCAATTCCGATAAAAGTACCGCCCCACATAGTTCTAAACGTGGTATGGACAACACTTTCAGTGGTGCAACCCCAGATTTCGCGCACAATAGTTGCGTGTGATAATTAGCTAATTTATCCCGTGATCTGAAATAAATGCAACATCCGTATTCTTCCTTGGAAGCGTCACAGAAGCCATGCAATTCTGTATCACCTGATGGATCATTAGGAAAAATATATCTTGAAAGTTTAATGTTATTTATTAAATGAAATTGAGTAACACACTGATTCCAAGTATTTAATAAGTCATTTGGAATAATATCATCCCAATCAATTTTGGATATCCACACCCTTTGCATTAGAATTTTTAGTTTGATTATTATTGGTAGTAACAAACCTAGAGGATTATTGATACGACTGATTGTCGAAAGCACGGTTCGTTTTGTTACCGGATTTAAATTGTGATTAGCGTAGACGCGATATTCCAGGGTATCTTGTTGAGCATTCCAAAATACACCTAGAGTTTTTGTCACACAAGCAGGGTCCAACAGTACAAATGGGTCGCCGCGATTATCCACTTCGTCAAGAATTTCTGGCGCATTTGTGACCCATTTACGCAATTCAAAACCCCCTCGCAACATGACTTTCGTTAATTGTTTTCGAAGGACCTTTGTTTTAGATTGTTTCTGCTCCCGTCAAACAGTAATCCATGTAAAAATCTATCATTATAATTGAGTAAGCTTCAGGAAAGTTCTGTTTCTCTTCTTCCGCTAATTGCTGTAAAGTTTTTATCGCTAAAAAAGGTGCACAGTTAGTTCCATATGTTACGGTTGTTAGTCTGTATGTTTGAAGAGGATAATTTTGATTCTCACGCCATAATATCAATTGATAATTTCTATCTGGACTGTCTATTTTAATTTGACGATACATTTTAGCAATATCTGCGTTTATCACATATTTATAAGTGCGGAACCTACATAAAATAGAAAATAGATCTTGTTGTAAGTTCGGTCCTGTCATTACAATATCATTAAGACTTAACCCACTTGATGATTTCATACTTCCGTCAAATACCACACGATGTTTGGTTGTTTCTGATTCCTTAAATACCGCAGGTGTTGGCAAATAAAATGATTGTTTTGACTCTATAGAATCTGAATTTGTTACTAATTCCATGTGTCCCAGACGACAATACTCGGTAAGAAAGTTAGAATACTCTAATTTTAGAGCGGAATGCTTTTGCAATTTGTTCTCTAAAATTTGGAATCGTTTAATTGCAAAAGATTTTGAATAACCTAATTCATCTTTATTATTCCTGAATGGGAGTTTCACTAAAAACCGTCCATTAATTTCTCTACGAGTGATGTTTCTATAAAATGTTTCACAAGCAATTTCTTCATTCGTTTTTAAATTATCGCTAGCAATGTTTTCTATGTTCCAAAATTTTTCCATAGTTTTTTCCAGATTTATCGATAAGTTACACAGTGTGCCTGTATTTTTTACAGAGTTATAGGAATTTGACATAAAACAGCCGCCAAGAATCCAGCCCAGCTCTGTTTGCACTAAAGTAGGGTGATTTTGATTTCCGTTTACAAAGCCGCTGCGAATTATTCCCCAATAAACGTCTACTCCTAGCAGAACATCTACCGGTGCGGATATATTAAAATCCGGATCAGCTAGTATAACTTCTTTGGGTAATTTCAAATTAGATATAGAAAAACTAAGAAAAGGTAAATTTTGCGTAATTTTGTCGACTACTAAACACCCCACAGGAGCCACTATAAATTGATTACCGTTATAAATAGAAATCTCGGCCTTTTTTGTGATGTTACTTAATGTTTGGTTGACCCCTTCAACCGGAATATTTATTTCCTTTAGTGGAATGCCTAATCTGTTGCACAGAGCTGTTGAAATAA
The DNA here is from genome assembly GCA_935421215.2 of Melolontha melolontha. NCBI lineage: Eukaryota > Metazoa > Arthropoda > Insecta > Coleoptera > Scarabaeidae > Melolontha > Melolontha melolontha. The sequence goes on along the minus strand of OW285235.1, from coordinate 136,283,743 downwards.
ATGAACTTTGAAATGCATTGTCTAATTGTGCTCTGCATTTAATTGTATTGCCTAATTTGTCTGGAATATTAATCACTGCAGTAGATAATAAAATTTGTGTATTTTTCTGCAGTATATGATGCACCATTGCTTGTGCAGTAATCTCCTATGTATCTCTACCGTTAACGTTTTTATTAATATTCGATGGAAGATTAAATTTATCTTTATGCAAAAGAGTATGATGTTGTTTCTGACATTGTCTACACTTTATGGTTGACCTACAATTTTGTACATTGTGATTGTCTCGAAGACAATTTGTACACAATTAAGTTGTTTAACAGTATTAAATCTATCCGATACTGATTGTCCTACAAACCCATCGCCTCGATAAATTGCGTGCCCTTCAAGTTTACAAATGACACATTGCTGCGATAGCTGATTATTATTATATGTATTGACTAACGTAGTAACACGTTTGTTGCTATGTTGCATATTCGTATTTGAATTGTGTGCTTTATTGAATTGTTTATTGTTAGAATTTAACGTTATAGTATTCATTGCATCTAGAGATTCTAAAAGTTGACATTTCTTTTCCAAGAATGTCAGTAAGTCACTCAATTTTGTAATATGGGAACTTTGATTTGATTCAAATTCTTTTTTTGTAAAGAAATCCAACTTTGAGGCTATGATAGGTACAATTATTGCGACCCAATGCTCAACAGAGACTCCTAAGGTTTTCAGTGCTTGAACATTTACTTTCAGATCATCTAATAGTTTTTGTAAGCAGGCATGTGACGCCTTTGTAATTGGCATGAGATTGATTAAAAAACAAACATGTTCTTGCACAATAAGCCGCTTGTTATTGTATCTTTTTTCTAGAGTTTCGAATGCGATTGTATAACTATCTTGAGTTACTGACAGAGATTCAATTGTTCTAGCCGCCTCATTTGAAAGGCAAGATTTGAGATACTAGAATTTTTCAATTTCCGATAACCTTGTATTTTCGTGTATTAGAGGTTTAAAACTGTTATAAAAGGCAGACCAAGTAGCAAATGTTCCCTCGAAGGAAGGTAGTTTTATTACTGGCAATGACAAGTTTCCTTGTTTATTTTCATCAGAATTTAACTTAATCCGGGTCTGATCCTGTTTATTTTTACATGCTTGGTCATCAAGAATGCTATTTATGGCACTTAAGGTGTTAAAATATTGTTTGTCTACCGTATCTCTTTCGATTTCATTTTTCTTAACATTAGAATCGATTATTTCAATTTCCATTTGAATATTGGAAAAATCATCATAAAATTTATGTAATCGATTAACTCGTACTTTAATTTGGTTGATATCATCGTCGATCTTAAAGTTAGTGACAATCGTCGTCAATTTTGTTAATTGACTCTTTATAATGCCTCGTTTAGCAATTAAACTAGTCAAATTCGCGTCCTGATTCTCCGTCATAATTAGAATCGTATGATAGTATAAACGTAAATGTTTTCTGAATGAAACGGTTCTCGAATGAATATGTTAGGAATAGTTGCGAGAGTTGAGAAGTCACTTACCGTGTTGTGTTGTTTCGACTTGATTCTCGTAGTTTTTATGGTCCGAAGACGCTGTGTGTCGATCCCAATGGATGCCTTTGCCGGTCTCACTGACGCTTTGTTTCGGCCTTCTTCGATAGCTTTGTTTGTTTACTGTACACTTCACAGAGCACTGATTTATAATACGGCTCGCATTGACCAAAATATGTTGTGAATGCTGAGGTGATTTGTTTTAAAAGAATAATAGTCTTTTTTGATTATTTTGTATTTAATAACTAAGACAACAACAATAAGTGTTCACACATTAGTATTAGATATGCAATACCATCTCTTCTCGCTTTCTCGGCGTTAGTTCACTCTCTCTCTCTCTTTTGTGTTGTACACAAGGCAGCCATGCGCAGGAGTCATTCAGGTGTCGAATGCTTCGACATCAAGCATAAAAATAAGTAAATATTTAAGAAAATTAGACATTAATACAGCGTATAGAACTAACAACAATTTATCAAAATTTATAAAAAAACAACAAGGATTTAACAAATATCAATAAATGGTTAGGAGTCTATAAGTTAACTAGCGGTAGTTGCTCCGTATATCGGACAGACGGCAGACCGTTTGAAATACGCATCAAAGAACATTTTTCTTCCTTTAGAAATAATACAAGTGATTCTTCATATGCGTCTCATATTAATGTAGCAAACCATAACTTTAACAAAGAACTTAAAATACTACACATAGAAAATAAGGGCAAAAAGCTTAATTTATTAGAGTCACTTGAAATTAATAAATTAAAGAAAACTGATAATATTCTCAATGATTAATTAGAAATTAATAATTCACCGTTACTTAATTCATTTATCTGATTATTCAGACTGTCATTTATTGTATTTTTCCAAAACGCTGCTCTACTTCTCTTTAACATAATGTAGACCCTTAGTTTTAGCATTTTATGAACTGTATTGTATAAACCGGAATTCAATATTTTTGTAAGTAATAAAGACTACCAATTCCTTCAACTATTCAAAGCATGTGTTTGTTACTGTATATTTATGTAAAGAAATGTTATGTTCATAAGTTAGTTTTATGTCTGACGAAGCTCCTGTGTGAGTGAAACGATAGTAACTTTGTGAAGTAAAAAGTTCACTACTTTTCATTACTTCATTACTTTTCATTAACATTTTTATTTTATCGCGATAATATTCAAATATTTTACTAATAGCAACTTATAGATAACTGTTGGATGGCGTCGTGTGTTTTTAAAGTCACAATTTTTGGCAGCCGAACTCTAGTCAGCTCCCTCACATATCTTCGTTCTCAATATTTCGTCATAGCTCTTTTTCTTCTTAAATCCTTTGAGATAAACACATTGCCCTCTAGAGCATAATTCCTTAAATTCCTCTTTTCTCTTTCGTAGCATAGATGTAGCATCTTCCAATGAGTGCAACACCACTTTAAGAGATCTGCTATTTCCTTCGAGTACTTGTTTTATATTAATTAAACAAGAGTGTCGTGAATTACATTATTTTATTAAAGATCACATACAACTTACGACTATAAGTACAAGCAAGTTCACTCTTCGTTTACTTGTGTGGGTTGACCCCACTATCGTCAACTCACTAGGTAGTGCAGATCCATCTATATACAATATACTTTTACTTAAAATATAGCCTAAAAATTTTACTTCTACCACCTTATACTAAATTTGTCTTTGTTAAATCTAACATTGTATTTCTTAGCTCTATCTACTAATATTTTTAATAATTTACTGTTTTCTCTCAGTTTCCGTTACTCTGAGAATATCACCAAAATAAATTATCACGTCATTATTATCTATTTTTGGCAAAGTTTCGTAAAAGCCTCAGGTACACAAGACCAGCCAAAAGGTAATCTCTGGAATTTAAAATAACCAAAAGGTGTTGAAAATGTACACAATTCTGAAGACTTCTCATCAAGTTTGATATGCCAAAAGCGTTTTTTTAAATATCAAATACAGTAAAATATTTTTTATTTAATAATTTTGCCCTTACATAATCCATTTTAGGTATTAGGTAACAGTCTCTCTTAATAACTTTATTTAAATCAAGAGGATCTCAACATAAACGTAAGATTCTATGAGGAATTTCGATTAAATTCAAATTGCTCTACCATTTTTTAGGTGTGTCTGTTTCAATAATTTTACTTTTAATTAAATTTTCTAATTAAGACTTGAATTTAATCATTAGCGTTTATGGTAACCTTCTAGGTTGTCTTATAAGTAGACTGTAGAACAGACGCTATCCTCTAATGAGTCATGCAGGCGCAGAGACAGAGTCGGTTTCGCTTAATAATACGATTAATGCAATATTCGCCCTTAGCCCTGATTTTAATGTCCTGAAAGGCTTTTATAGTAATGTTCAAAATACGGAAATCGATAGATATATTAAATTTAAAGATTATTATTTCTATGCACCACTCACTAGCTCTAATGTTGAGCGAAGTTTTCCTATATTTAAAGACATACTGTCCAATAAAAGAACGCACTTTACAGAAAAAAGTTTAGAATATATTATAATGATTAATGTGAATAAAGAATGTTTACTGTGGTGTGACCAAAGCATTCACTTTAATTATAGGTGATATAATTAATTTCAAGTTTATACTTTTTCAATATTTTGAATTTTTTCACTGTATAAAGTAAATGCATTTTGTATATATATATATATATATATATATATATATATATATATATATATATCTAGAATTAATTTCAATTCAAGTTAATTTAAATTCACTTAACTTCAGTGTTTTATTTATTTTCATAAAAATAAATTGCCGTATATACATTTCATTAGCGTTATTACGACTCTGGCGAAATATATTTCACAACTCCGCCTGTTTGCATTGAAATACGTACAAACAGACAACTTTTATTAATACCATCGCGCTATAACATTCATATATACATGTTCAGTTGATCGATTGTACATTGTCGATACGGGATAGCATGATATGGCAATCATTACACGTTTTTCCATATGCAGGACAATTTTTTGGACCATGCTTCGTATTACATTTATTACAAAAATAAATTTAATTTCCACCATTACACTTATATTTTAACTTTCTTCTATTTTTAATTACATCAACAACTTTTTCATTTTGGAAGTTTTTTATCTGACTTTTACTAGTTTCTGATGGTCGACAAATTTTAACTGCTGTTATTAATGTTAAATCTGGGCTCTTAAAAGTTTTTTTTTTATTTCTCTTCTATTAATACCTAGAACAATACGATCTCAACATATTGTCGGCTTCCTCTTTGAATTCACAAGAGGCTATCAATTTTTTAATATCTGTTAAAAAGTTATCAAAACTTTCTTCCTCCATTTGATTCCTACTATAAAATTATATTACGTTTTTCCTTGGCGATATATATTTATTAAAAGCCTCAATAGTTTTCTCTTGGTCCTGTTGATCTGCTTCTGTTACACTGAATGTATTCTAAATTCTATTCTAAAGCATTTTCACCTAAGAAATTTAACAAAATGGCTGCTCCTATCTTTTTAGATGACTCTTCCCGTCCACTTGCTGTTATATATATTTTATATTGTTGAAGAAACTTTACCCAGTTTGTCTGTAGATTTTCATTAATTTCAAGTGGTTTCGGCAGTCTAAACGTTTCCATTTTTAAATATGATACCAATATTTCCAAGCTCACTTATTATTTTTTATAACTTTTTTATCTTGTTTGTTACACTCTATTATTCACTGTTTTATTATTTACGTATTCTAGTACCTACGTAGTAGCGCCATGTTTTATATTGTTACATTTCGCGTATATTAAATAAATAAAGTTTCATTAAATCATCGCTTTTTCTTTTGTATGCGCAATGTTTTTCAAAAACTCTCTATACAACCTTCCCGTCGCATTCCTAAAGAGAAAGTTCGGTTGACACAAGCATCGGGTTAACCGTAATTCTAGGAAAAGCCACCTACCGTCTAAGTTTACGCGCGAAAATGCTCCTTTTTTTAGAAGCCTAATGAGTTAGCGTGGTTTTTTATTCATTATGAGATTACTTGCCTTCTAATTAATATTCTGTTATAAGCGAGATACGATTCTTTAGGATAATCTAATCCCATTCTTCAACCAAATCTCATACGTCTAACTTATAGCTGAAGCGAGATAATTAATAGTTTGTCTAGAGTTATTTCTTTCTTTTTGCCGCCATTTTCAATAACTTAATGGATTAGTCGTTATCAACCTAGATTTCGAACGACACCTGTAGTTTATAGTACATAGGGTTACTGTAAGTCATCTAGACCCATTTTCAGGTAAACCTACGTCTACCTGCCTTTAGTATAATTGTAGTTTACCTGGCCATTCTAACTTCGTTATTCACGCCTCGAATTACCTGCTGTGAGGTATCATTCTAACCCGCTTTCTATGACGAACCTCGCGGATATATTTATTTTCATCGATACCGCGATTTCGCGAGCGTATCGCGAATCTTATTAATTCTGACTCTGTCTGGAGCCTCCCATTGGTTCACTGTTTCCGTAGAGATTCACTCCCCGCACGGTCATATATAAGCGCCGGTTTCCGCGGATACGCTCTCGATCTTTTAGTTTCTTCGACCTCACGTGTTCATTCAACACTCTCGACGCTTTCATGCCCATCCACGGAACGCCAACAACACCAACTACAAGCTAAGTACACTTTACTTACTTTAATTCTCTTCTTTTATCTTTCGTTATTTATTAATCATTAAATAACTCAGACAGAGGTGAGCTTTCACTAGAATTTAACGTGTTTCTGTAGATTAACTTTAACCGGAAGTTAACTCTGCACGTGGCGTATTTTTATTGTTATTTGGTTTTATATTTAGTGTTTAATATTGTTTGTTATTATTAAATAAAGCGCTTTAAGGACACATCTGCTCTTTTATTATTCATTTATTTCATACTAATCTTATTACACCTGTATTTTACAATTTTAACAACGACGCCTTGTGTTTCGTGTATCGATCACCATTTACCAAATATTTGTTATCATTTATTGAAGCGCTAAACCTAGCCGGGATCTCAACATACAAAGTGCGACAATAAATTTGGCGCCCAACGTGGGGCGCCACTTATTACAAACGGAGGCTTCGCTGGATATTGGGATGTGGAGTGCCGTGCTAATAATAATGAAATTATTCTAAGATAAATAAAATAATTAGTGGTGCTGGCGAAGTTTCTTCAAAGGTCCAGGACGTGCGTGATGATGGTTAATTACTTTTAAATATACCAATTTCAATTTCTTTCTTGTGTAAATATAAATACAAACTGCTGTATATACAATATACAACAGTTCTTTTCGATCCAAGTCTATGAAACTTTAGAATCATTCTCATCAACACAGATATTCATCCTATTTAGTTAAATAAGTTATTCATCCGAACACTATTCTTCTCTGAACTCTCACATCCATCAAGATTGTAAATGATAACGTCTCTTTCACGATGTCTGCGATCTTCTATCCTTTGGCATCCTCAATATTTAGTTGTTTGGTATCATACTAGAAAGAATTAGAAACAGAATCCATCATACGAAATACCTCTTCTTGAAGTGCTGCAAGGACACTAATAAGATTTATTTTATGTACAAACCCTCTATTAATACTAATAAATATATATAACCAAAAAGCATAACCCACAAAAAAACACCACCCAGATGTATCCAATACGAAAAATTCAAATAGAATCAACCTACTAGCAAAACAAAGACGAATTAACGCTATAGTCACGTAACAATTTATTTGACTTGAGTCAAGTTTAAGCTAATCGTTTGAGCTCACAATACTCATGTAGGGTTAGATGCGAGAAGAGAGGGAGTGCCGAGCGGAAATGGAAAAAGGGAGTAGTAGTAGTGAAGACGATATGAAGAAAGGGTGTGTGTGTGTGTGTGTTAGTAAGTTAAGACGAAATTGAAGACGAAACTGAAGATGAAATAGAAGACGAAATTGAAGACAAAACTGAAGACGAAATTGAATACGAAACATTCTTGTGGTACCTTAGCTAAATATAACACCTATCTTGTAACTGTTGAAATAAAATCCTACATTCATATGGAGTATTTAGTTAATTGATTAATGTACGATATCAATTCCAAGTTTCTGAGTGATTTTAAATGACGTTTTGTTTAAGATTAGATTCAAAATATCTAAGTACAGAAACGCATTTTTAAGTCTATGGCTGCGTAAGGACTTTTTGAACACCGTTGAATATATATGTATGCATACAAGATTAAATGTATAAACATAAAAATGTTTTTTTGGGAGTAGCGGCCAGGTAATTAAAACAATATTTAATCTATAGTGACGTTTCAATCCTATGTATATGTATAACCTTTTTCAAACTGAAATATTTATTTGTTCAAATTAGTAAAAGTACAATTTTTACGTTGATTGATCTACTTACATTAAATTTTATTCTGTTAATATAAAGTTGCGTTATATTTTTAAACTTACACTGTTTACATAGAGTTGCACTGTCTATTAAATCTTAAAATTATAAATTATTTTTTTCTTAAATTATACCTATACCTATTAAAATTAGCTTTTTTAAGTCTTTGACCATTCTTCTCGGCTACTTACGTGTTTATTTTTATACGGATGGTTAATGTTTATAGTGTTGTTGTAAGAGAGTTTATATGATGGGCAAATATATTGTTGAAAGATTATTTATATCCGTTCTGTTATAATGAACCCCGTTCGTTAAGCGGAAATCAGTGCGAGTCCTCGTTTAATTATGAAGAACTCCGGCCTCCATATATAAATGTGACTTTTTGATTCATCCTTGTATATATATATATACATTTTAAATACAAATTAAATATATATATATATATATGAAAAAATGTGTGAAAGTCGTATCCACCCTGGAATGTGCAGACGCCAGCGTTTCATGGTTTTACCAATCATTGGTGCACCTACATCCAGAAATAGACACGACTTTCACTTCTATACTGCGTGTATATATACTAATTATGATAAACGTAATGTTAATGAGAATTAATAATCATTAAATTCTCACATTACTGCCAATGCCGCTCTAATTCGTTGCATTGATTTCTACACCTGACAAAATCACATTTGCTTAAGAATGTAGCTGCAACGCGTCGCGGCGCCAACTGACCGGGTTGTACGGGAAAATGAAAAAAATGTGTGAAAGTCGTATCCACCCTGGAATGTGCAGACGCCAGCGTTTCATGGTTTTACCAATCATCGGTGCACCTACATCCAGAAATAGACACGACTTTCACTTCTATACTGCGTATTAGTATATATACACGCAGTATAGAAGTGAAAGTCGTGTCTATTTCTGGATGTAGGTGCACCGATGATTGGTAAAACCATGAAACGCTGGCGTCTGCACATTCCAGGGTGGATACGACTTTCACACATTTTTTCATTTTCCCGTACAACCCGGTCAGTTGGCGCCGCGACGCGTTGCAGCTACATTCTTAGGCAAATGTGATTTTGTCAGGTATAGAAATCAATGCAACGAATTAGAGCGGCATTGGCAGTAATGTGAGAATTTAATGATTATTAATTCTCATTAACATTACGTTTATCATACATATATATATATATATATATATATATATATATATTTAATTTGTATTTAAAATGTATTTCAGTTGGCAAGGTCATGTGTGATAGCTGTAACTGCACCGTACCCCCACCGTTCATAGAAGTATAATTTATATGCGCCCGCGATTCCCCCAGACGAATCCCTTCTGTTTGTTCGATTTCGAAGTGTATATAAACCCGCGCTCTCTATAGAAACTTGAATAATTTTTTCGGTTCTTACACCAAGTTAACCAGATGATTCCGCTAGCGGCACTCACACCAATTCATGGAATCGACGTCTCTTCCAGCTTTTTCGGAATAGAGAATTCCATTGATGGCACTCACGCCTACTCTTAGCTTCTCTAGCTTTCTTTAGGTCCTCACCCGCTTCGCAATCACACCCGTACCGCTTTCTTTCGCCATGACGCCTGCACGGGTTAACCTAAAGACCCAGGTAAACCTTTGTTTTTTTTTCAATGATTTTTTTATGCAAATGTGACTTTAAAACGATCATCCCGCTTCCCGAATCGTGTCCACATTCAAGAAAACCCGTTCAGTTAATTTCTCTATATTAAAGTAATTATTTTACACGAATTTCCGCTTACCAGAACTGTAATTACTTAGATAATTACTATCAAGAGACCAATGAGTCCGTTTATAATACTAGCCTTCATCTATTGTTTCACACAGTCGAAAGAATTATTTTTACTATTAATTAGCAATCCAATTTTGCAAGGACAAATACGAAAAGATAGTCATCCGTTAAAGAGCATATGCTGTAATTAAATATCACACATGACCGTAATCGCTCCAACAGAGTGAGAAAAATAATTAAAGAAAATTGGATTATATCAAATGTTTACATTCTGTATATTTACTCTTTATTTATTTAATTGACGATCACCGCCTTAGTTATTGAAAATTGTAGAAATAGATTAAGCCGAAATTACTAAATCGACAGGTATAATATTTTACATACTAATTAAATGTTTCACGTAAAATTTCCAGATTCTAAGTATGTAGTACAAACAGCAGCTGTCAGATTTCAAAACAAGTCAAGCAAAAAAGAAGTAACTTTGTATGAACGTACGTGGCTGCAAAAAGATGTCAATAAAACATAATAAATGTAAGTCACGATGTTCGTAAATAATAATTTATGTAGATATGAATATTACTCGATTTATATTTTTATAAATTACAGAATTCTAATTATTACAAGATTACCACTATAGCATGTATATGTATTTGCGATTATTTAATTTACATTTAAATTTATGTTGTCATAGAAATTCTTTCATTTCTTTTTGTATATATCTCTTTCTCGGCTGTTTTATTTTTACATTCAAATATCTTGGGAATTATATTATTTTGGTAAATGTATATTTTCTATTAGTTGATGATTGATTATGTATATATTTATTAAACAAACATTCAACATTCGTAATTAACAAAATTAAGTTATTTTGAAGAAGTACTTACTTTTTATTTCAAATATCCACACTACACTTGCCTGTGAAAAAGTTCACTTAAGAAAACACTTAAACCAGAGAAAAACAGAATTGAGCACTCAACAAGAAACCAATAAAATATTTAACCTTGATTTTCTCTGATTAAGCACCCGTTAATGAGCTTATCAAATTAGGTAGTGCTATAGCTGTCATTTAGCAACTTTAAGTGCTAAAGTAGTTTAGTAATTAGTTTAGGAATACCAACCTTCTTTATGCTTATCAGTCAATGCGTGTCAATCCCATCTTTGGGCAAACCCGTTAATAAAAGATTAATGAAATTAATTAATTTTTAGATTAATTTAAAGTAAGGATATTGTTATTAACACCTTTCCAGTTATCCTAAATAAATTTCGAAGTCCGAAAGATGTATTCAGGCCAGAACTAAGGTGCAGGCATATCCGATAAGCGAATTAAAAGCAAATTCTTTTCCAGTCACAGAGCATCCCGACGTTCTCGTTATAGTCAGCTAAATATCCGCCCACGCTAGACAGCATTACACTGTTTTTTTTTTACATTACACATTATGGAATTTGTGCTTTTTTCTAGAGAAGGCGTCCCCAAACTGGTTTTTGGTCAATTAGTCTCGAGCTACATCTAATTTACGATTCAAATTTGGTACATGATTTACAAATGATAATTTATACTGTCTCTGTTTATTGGCCAGTGCCTATCGCATACAGTTTTGGTGAGGTGTCAGGGGCCCTATACATTCTTGACACTAACTTTTTTCCTTTGTGATTAATTATAATTTTTTTTTCAAGAATATAATTCTATGATATTTTTAATGTTAAAAAGGTTCTCTTGCTAAACATCCGAGAAACCGTTTTCAAGAAAATACGCCCGCAGTGGAGCGGTATTGTTTAGAAGGATATTGTTACATTACGGCTTAAACAAAATAAAACAATGCAGCATAGTATCGTTTGAAAACTGTCAATATCAAAAATTGTTATTGTCATATCAGTTTTATGATGTCATCTCTAAAGTGCAGTAGCTCCCTTAAGAAGCATTTACGGACCCAAGCTGATAGATACTTTTTTTCATTCTTTCGTATGTACAATCACCCTTTTCATTCTTTAGGGATTGTTGGTGGACATGCTGTATAAACTATTGGGACATATTTATAAGTAGTTTGAGGGCTTTCCCCTTGGTTTTTGTAGTATTTATTATATCTGTATTGTAATGCTGGTATAATTTTTGTTTTATGATTTTGTTGATGAAAGAGATGTAGCTTGAACATCTGGCCCAAAGCCCGACTTGATAGTTTAACTGCTCTATTGATTAATCCCGTCGTTACATTCTTTTTGTGTGACATTTATTGGCATGAAGCGAAATTTAAAAAAGCGATCAGATGCAGTAGATTTGAGATATAAGTTTGTTAAAACATTTTTTGTGCGTATTAAGGTCAGATCTAAGAAGCTAATTTTTAAATTATTTTTTTTTTCTGTAGTAAATTGTAGTTTTGGATTAAATGAATTAATAAATTTCTTTAGAATGTACTCTGACTTATTTGAAGGGATGCAAGCGATGCAATCATCTATGTATCTTTTAAAAACTGTGGGTTTAAAATTTAATTTAGAAATTATGTTCTGTTTTAGTTCTTTCAATACAAATTGAGCAATAACACTGGAGATGGGCGATTCCATTCCATTTGTAGTGAAGGTTATTGAAAGTATGTTGTGAATATGGCCCAAAGACTAGTTACATGTTTAGAAAGAAGAAGCGAACATTTCGAGCAATTGTTATAATATTAGTTTGTTATGTAATTTCATGATTATTTGTTGTTATTTTCTCATTGTTTCACCATATCATTATTTAATTTTTGAAATTTTTTGGATCGCTTCTTAATTTGGTGTATATGTTATGGCCATTTAGTAAATTGTTCATTTTTGTTACATAATCTGTTTTGTTAATTACTAAGGTTTTATTACTTTTAGTAGGTTGTGTGATAATTAATTGTGGATTGATCTTTCTGGCATTAATATTATTATATAGTTAGTGTTGATTATTAGTTTTTTTTTGTTTTGAGAAGAGTATTTATAGTTCGATATACTATTCCTAGATGCACACATAATTAAATTAACCTTGTAGAAATGAATGCGATCTCAGTCCCGAAGACGCCCCGAATGCATGTTAATGCTTGATCAATAAGTTTACACATAATGTGGTCTATCACTTACTTGGTTAGTTTAAAATTCTCTCCATATGCTAAAAGTTCTTTCCGTTACTTGATTAGTTTAAAGTTGTCTCCATATTCGAAAGATTCTTAATGAAGTATCTCGCTCGCTAAAAAGAAAACGTTTGTTGCTAAAAGACAAAATAAATATAGTCGCGGAAAGTGAAGAGTATGAGTTAATTTCGCGAAAGTTGGCCGAAAAATATAGGGTTGGAAAAACAAATCAACAATATTATGAAAAATAAAGGTGAATTAAAACAAAAATTTCGAACTCGGAAGGATTGACAGTGGACCAAGTCATCTACAATTGGTTTTGCAAAGCCGGAAATAAGGCAATTCCAATATTTAGGCCGCTACTTAAACAAAAAGCACAGGAGGCTGCAAGCAGTTTAAAGATGGAAAATTTCGCAGCATCAAATGGTTGGTTAGAAAGCTTCTGCCGACGACATAGTATTACTTTTAAATCAATTTGGGGTGAGTCCGCATTGGTTAATTTGGACAATATGGAGGACCGTAAAACCAAGTCACCGTTGATTTTAAGGAATTATTCTCCTCGAGATGTCTAAAATACTGACGAAACAGGTCTTTATTACAGGGCCAAGCAAAATAAGACATTTGTATTAAAAAATGAGAATTGTGCAAGGAGAAGGGAGCAAAGCAACGTTTGACTATTTTACTGTATGTAAATATGGAAGAGAGAGAGAAGATCGATTAATAATAATCCTCACTGTTTTAAGGGTAATCATATTGACAAATTATCCTTAGAATGGGTTTCTATCGAAAGGACTTGGATGATAACAAATTATGACACGATGATTGCATCAATTTGACAACAAAACGAAAAATAGAAAACTACTTCTTTTCTTTTATAACGCCACGTCACATTCTAAAGTTCCATCAGAAAATGTTAAACTAGTCTACCTGCCGCTAAACACCACTTAGCATTGTCAGTCCTTAGATCAAGGAATAATTCAGAAATTCAAATTGCTTTACAAAAATTTGTTTATTAAACGTTTATTGACAGTAAATGTAATTTTGAAAATTCTGATAATAGCATAAATTTAGTCGATGCATTTATATGGATTACAGCTGCTTGGAAAAAGGTATTTCCTGCAACAGTTAAGAAATGTTTTTCCAAGGCCGAATTCTTTGATGTTATCCAAGAAGATACAATTTTGGATGAAGAAGACGAAATACTCCTTGCCCAACTCTTTCCTACAGTTCGTAACGAAATTGTGAATTTAGACCAATTTGCTTATGTTGATAATCATGTGCCTACAGAGAGTCCTAACTTCAGTATTACGAAATTGTTGAGAAATTGTGCAATAATGATAAAGAACATAAGTCTGGTAATAGTGATGTGGACTAATGTGAAACTCCAAAATCAACTTTATGAGCGAGGTGTGGGCAAAATTAAGAGACATACAGAATTATTTATTTTGTAATAATAATGGTGAAATCTTTATGGGTGTTTCTCGGATTTCACTTGCCGGTGAAGCTGTAGTCTTTAAATCGAAGATAGAAAATTTAAAGTAAACAAAGATAGAGCCATACATTAAAAAAGCTTAACAAAATATGTTCTTTCCTGTGAATATGTTGTAATAATATGTATAAATAATGAACATATTGTTATGGATTTTTCCCTAATAACTAATATTAAAATCTATTTAAAATAACTGTACCATCATTTTTGAGCTTGATTGTATATCCGATATGTTTTAAATGTGCGTAAGCAAAAACTTGATTTTGGGAGGTCGTCTTTATGTAAAAGCAATAGCGACTGACATATTGAGAGAGATCTACTTCTGACCTTGGACAAGAACGTTGAATTTCGTTGAAATATATATATATATATATATATATATATATATATATATATGGTAAACCTAATCAGTAGGCGATTAAAGGTCTGTATATTACTTCAAAATATATGTATTTAAAAAACTCTACATGTTTCGGCTGTGTACGCCTTTATCAAGAGAATACAAAATATGAATGACAGGATATAAATGCCAAGTAATTAAGTTGCTATGGTTTAAATTATTCAAAGATACATTCTAGTAATAATAATAAATCATGCCTTAGTATTCCAAAAAATAGATAACAAGGTGTGAAAATATGTGTTGTTCGCTGCTAGCAATTTGTGTCTCCTTCTGGGTATGAACTTGTGTGTTGGTTGCTGCTGGCAGCTTGCGTCTCTCTATGGGTGTGTGGTTTTGTGTGAGAGCGTAAGTGTAGGGTTTTGTATGTCGGTGCGTTCGTGCGTGTGTTTAGTGATCGGTCGATTGAATTTAGAGAGGTCGGATAACCAGCCGTTGCGTAGGGCCGCCAACCCTTTCCCGACAACTTCTTTACAATTCCGGCACAAGTGTGACCATCGTCGACCGAGGTAGCCACTAAGAGTGTTCCCTTAGTTGCGATGAGCAACCCCGTACAGGGTGCGCTTCGCCTGTCTGCGCCTTGCCTCGTTGGGGCGGGGGTCAGACCGTCGAAGTACTGCACGGAATTGTAAAGAAGTTGTCGGGAAAGGGTTGGCGGCCCTACGCAACGGCTGGTTATCCGACCTCTCTAAATTCATTCGACCGATCACTAAACACACGCACGAACGCACCGACATACAAAACCCTACACTTATGCTCTCACACAAAACCACACACCCATAGAGAGACGCAAGCTGCCAGCAGCAACCAACACACAAGTTCATACCCAGAAGGAGACACAAATTGCTAGCAGCGAACAACACATATGTTCACACCTTGTTATCTATTTTTTGGAATACTAAGGCATGATTTATTATTATTACTAGAATGTATCTTTGAATAATTTAAACCATAGCAACTTAATTACTTGGCATTTATATCCTGTCATTCATATTTTGTATTCTCTTGATGAAGGCGTACACAGCCGAAACATGTAGAGTTTTTTAAATACATATATTTTGAAGTAATATACAGACCTTTAGTCGCCTACTGATTAGGTTTACCATATCATACCAAGGTCACGAAGTTATTATATATATATATATATATATATATTTTTTTTTTTTTTTTATTTAATTAGTTCGGGTTGATTTTTATTGTGTGACCATAGTAAATAGTAGTTCATATTTAGTCCCGATAATTCTACGAGTTTGTTATTCTCGTAATTTGTTGTTTTAGATTAACAACGGTTCTTGTAAGTCTCCTAAAAAAACTGTAAGTTTTTTTAAAATTTATGAATTCATAAAATTTCGATTAATATAATAAGAATATTTATATTGTATTTAATATTGTTATTTAAGAGATTTATTATTATTAGAAAGAATAAATGATGAAGAATATTATTAAACTTCTACAAAAAAAATTATAATTGTAAAATTTTGCACGTTGGCAAGTCAAGGGTATTTTTTTATGCGTTTGATGTATCGCGCATGTGTTAGATTTTATTCGTGTTTTCAAGTTGATTATTATAGAGTGTGATTCTCTGGGGAGAAATTAAAAATAATCTTTATTATTTTTAGATAGTTTGTTCGGAGTCATAGAGGAAGTTTTAATTCACTTAGCTGTCATATTCAGTGAATTGTTTTACCTCAGGAATTGTTGAATAATGCAATATTGATCTTTATACTCTATAAAGATAGTTCTTTTTTCTTTTTTGATTTTTTTGTATTAAATATAAATCATTTAAATTTTATCTTGTGCTCATTTTTTATCCCATATACCTTTACTGTTGTTTAATTATTAAAATAAGTAACTTATAATTGAATATAACTATTATATTTGTCAAGACATTTTGACTGGCGCCTAAATAATATTACAGTTCCACGTTTTTCCGATTGGAACCCTGAGAAGAAAGAAGTCTCATTGTTGGATATCAACTGGTTGAGTATCCTAGTTGGGTAGATTAGTTGTGGATGGTGGTGGAGTAAATATATAAACCGCAATTCATAGCAATATGTATTATCTATAATATGTATATGTATATATTATCTATAATACGAGTATGTACCTAGTCTATGTTTCGTACATATTACATACATTAAAATAGTTTTAGTTTTTCATATACACATGTGTATTTACGTAATATTTACTTTAATTAATAAAATAAAGAAAAAATCTTAAGAACCAATTATGTATTTTATTTGTAAGACAAAAAACTTAACAATTACGGCCAATATTTTTTTCTTTTTTGGTGGCCGTTATTGACCGCTTTTACTGTACCTACATTATAGAAAACACGTTACATATGAAAAGTCATGCAACGGCTGCTAGGCTGTATATATTAGACAAACGACATAATACTTATAAGATGGATTAAATGGACACAAATTTTCAAGCAATAGTAGAGCCTTAAAAATACATTAAACAAAGCAAACACACATTTAATTTCGAAAATATATCCATCGTTACATTCGAGAAAAATTAAAATCACAGAAATTTATTAAAAGGCATTCATATAAAAAAAGCACTAATTTCATATATGACAGAACGGATATAAATAATCTTTCAACAAGATATTTGCCCATCTTATAAACTCTCTTATGGCGACACTTCAAATATTATCCACCCATATGCTAAACATATTCATTTAAGAACACAAACCGACAACATGCACTATTACAATAGCCAATTTTTTTTTTAATTCGTACCTAATTTTAATATGAAGTTCAAAATTAATTTCTGATTTTAAGATGAAAAATTTTAATTTTTACTTCAAAGAAGTTTAAATTTTTACTGACCTTAGTTCTTCATACATTACTTCGAGCTCTGTTCTGTATATATCTTCAGGGAATTTCATATACACCTTCATGAAATTTCCTGCAAGAACTGCACACAAACATATGTCGGACAAACTAACAGGTGAATAAGTGTCAGGGCAGAAGAACATAAGGTCGCAATAAGAAATCGAACATCCACGTCATTATTAGCACATGTAATGCAGACTGGACATACGATAGATTTTGAAAAAACAAAACTTTAATGAATAGTACAAATATACGAACAAGAATAATACGTGAAACCATAGAAATCAACAAAAGACCTGAAAGCATGAACAAACGGGACGATCTATAACGTTTACCACCGATATAGGCAACGTACAGCGAATGTCCAGTCGCGGACGTTCGCGAGCAAGAAAATCATAGTACTGGACCGGTCACCCGAAGCCGCTCAGCATTAAGTGCCTACACGACCCGTAACCGGAACATCGTGCTCGCTCGTAACGACGAACCGCCAAATGTTCCACCACTGAAACAGAGAGGGGAGGAAACGATAGTACATAATAGGTGATGCACTCGATCGCAGCACATTCAATCACCAACCTGCTCCAAATGAAGACGAATGAGATTTCGTTGAAACGTAGAGAAACAGATTCTTCTCAGAACCAAATCCACACGCGGAGCTATGCCCGAGAAACCACTTCGACATTATACAAGCGCAACAACATTAGAAGACATGTATATATATATATATATAGATATACTTGGGTGAGTTTTTTTGAATGTTTAGCATTGGGATCTCAGAAACTACTGGAGATAGAAAAACGCTTAAATGGGGAAAGATGCGCAGTTTTACGAGTTTGATTTAAAACTGCCTTTGTTTACAAATATACAAAATATAAATTTATATTTTGTATTCCCTTGACAAAGGCGTACTGCCGAAACATGTAGGGTTGTTTTAAATATATATACTTTGAAGTAAACCAGACCTTTAATCGCCGATTTATTAAGTTTACCTTATCATTCCTAGGTCACGAAGATATTATATATATATATATATATATATAATGTAAACTTAATTAGTCGGCGATTAAAGGTCTGGTTATTACTTCAAAGTGTATATATTTAAAATAATCCTACATGTTTCGGCAACGATGCCTTTGTCAAGGATATAAAAAATATATATTAAATTTAATTAAGTTTACATTATCATACCAAGGTCACGAAAATACTATATATATATATATATATATATATATATATATATATATATATATATATATATATATATATATATATATATATATACCGGGTTTTTCTTTTGCCATTACACATAGGTATAATGCATTGACTGACTTATTTTCATTTCCAATTACACATAGACATAAATATATGGTGGCGTAGGCAACCAGTTATACACCAAAATCTACGTAAAAACAATACATTAATTCTTAAATAGATTGACATGGAGAGTAAATAATTTTTTTTTAATGTCACATATTTCTCAAATTTTATTCATCACAAAAATCTTAAATTCAATATATTTTATTGAAAAATACATAATTTCTTGAAATCATGGATACGTATACCAAAAGTTTGAATTAATGTGGTATCAGAAAAATAACAGTTTAAGGACGGTGTGAGACATGTTTGCCGTTAATTATCCTAACAGACCTATACCTTGTGCAAAGACAATTTTAAATAAATTCACACAAAAAAAATAATAAAATCAATCATGTGTTAAAAGAAGACATGAAGCTGAATATCCTGTTATGTAGAAGAACGGTCTGTAGGATCGCTTTTAGATGTAGCCACGCATCTCACAGTTCGGTGTATAGAACCCTGATAGAATTTAAATATAAGCCATACAAGGTATCAAACCATCAGGAGCTTTTCGAGCAAGATAAAGTAAAACGAACTGATTTTTGTGAAAAAATATTTAATATGTTAAATGAAAACGAAGCAACTTTAAATAAAATTATTTTTACTGATGAATCTACATTTATCATAAATAGTGAAGTCAACTATCAGAATTTCCGGTTTGTATCCTTGAAAAATACTAAATTTCCTTTCCATTAATCCATTAGGTATTGGTCCCGTACAAATCCTCATGCCCAAACCCTAACCCGAACACAGTACCCTCAAAAAGTCAATGTCTGGATTGGAATAATAAACGATAGACTTATTGGTCCATTTTTTATTGACGGTAACCCCACTGCAGAAAAATATTTAAATCTCTTACGAAACCACATCATTCCAACAATTGAGATACTAAATGTTGATCAACTTTGGTTCCAAATGGATGGGGCTCCGGCACATTCTACTCACGCCGTCAGAAATTTTTTAAGTAACACATTTTAATGACGGTGGTGGACTGGCAGGTTTGGCCCATACCATGGTCCCCAAGATCAGCTGAGATATCTCCAAATGATTTCTTTCTTTGGGGTCACCTAAAAAGCAAAATTTATAATAACTTGCAAATTCATAACTTGGATGAATTGAATGAACGTATACTTACTGCATGTGATAGAATAAATCAAGAATTTATCGGGTTGCTTTCAAAATCGCCTTGCTTCTTGCCTTGAAAGACAAGGAGGATATTTCGAAAATTTGCTATAAACGCTCTTGTTATGTTGTTTTGTTTATCTTAATTAATCGTTAGAATAAATTAATTTTTTCATCCAAACTGATGTTTTCTTTCTTTTCTAAAAAGATAACCTACTTCTTTGTGGCTTTATTTTCTTTAGTATTACCCACTGTTGCCAGTATAAGTATTATTGCCAAACTAGATTCTAGAATACTTTCGCGATAAATGTTAAGTTTTGAAATAGATTTAAAGAGTTTCATGTACATTCTGTATGGCAATCTAAATACTTTCTCTTGGAATGTTTAAACATTCGTATCTTTAATAGATACAAAGTACAGTAAGATGAATCCCATTGAGTTATATCTTTAGCTAATAGGGAAAGGTTGGGTGTAAATTTTATAAAATAAATACTTAGTTTACTTATTAATATTTTTATTTAGGAACAATATTATATTCAGATTTGTGGGTTTTATTAAACAAGCTGTACTATACACTCTCACTTTCTGGTGAACTCGCTCGAATACAGAAGTATTCCCTAGCACATTGTTTTAAGGTTGTTTCAGCTCCATTCCTGTTACCTAAATGAAAATCCAAATAAAAAGCGTATTTACCCTTTTTCTTAAAATTTACCTTCCAAAATAAAAGAGGATCTACGTCTTGATTTGAATTTGGCCTTTCGAAGTATTGCCCTATAGTTATTATTACATCGGCTGTAATTTATTTTACTTTCTCTTATTATTTCTTGCAAAAATCCAAACAATGGATGAGAGTGACTTTTGATGGGACTAATGTCTGTTTCGATTACAGGCATTTGTTCTTTATTTTCAGGATCTACTTTCTTCATAATATTAAACATTTCTTGATCTAGAAAAGAAGTAACCCTGGTAGCATTTTCAGTACAACGCAAACTTTCTCTTTAAATCGAGGTTCTCTAACAGTTGCTACTCTAGTAGCTGATCCTCCTTCATATGAAAATAGCCTTGCTTTCCTCCGGCAATCTTTAATTCCAGTAGTGATGCTGTCAAATAATTGTACAGTTCAAATATTATTGTGATTATTAAAGAAATAGATCATATTTATTACCTACAAGAATTTTCGTTATATTTTCTACCTTTTTTGATACACTAATTTTACTATCTTAGATATACATATTTCAACCTTAAAGAAATACTATCCATCTTATTTGAATTTGTTAAAAATATTTAAAATTGTCTTCGCACAAGTTATACGCCTGTTGGGATAATTAACTGTTTTAAATTATGTATTTTTCAATAAAATGTATTTTCCACAAATCGTTAGGAAATTTTGATATTCCTGACAAAATTTCTTAAAGAAAAAGTCAACATTTCCTTACTGTTAGGAAATGTTGACTTTTTCTTATACATATTCGTACTTTTCTCTTGATTTCTTTGGCAATAATTCTAATGAAGCAGTATTCACTACCTCAACCAGCTCTGGAGGAGTCCCAGATATGGAAAATTCATCATAACTTATCATTTTACACTGTTTTGCTATCGAAAACACCAGCAGTTAAATTTATATGCGTCAAGTTTGACAATTCAACATTAATACGTTTCCATAGTAACGCAACCAATTATATTACGAATTTCAAAACACCATTTATTTGTGAATAAAATTATTCGCGATTTTTTCAAAATTAATTAATATCTGTCGAATTTTAAACGATTTGCGGAAAAATAGTATGTTTACCTCGTAGGAAAACCCACATTTCTGGACTCTGTGTTGCTAAGTCTCGGCTTGCGCCAATCTTCACAGTCGTCCAGGAATGTTAAGCTTTTCTTACTCGGTAAACAATATACTATTAATTTAAGATTTAAGTATGAACGAAAAATAGAAATTTTTGACAGTTTGAAAATGTGACTGGTGTATAACTGGTTGCCTACGCCAACATATATTTATTCCTATGTGTAATTGGAAATGAAAATAAGTCAGTCAATGCATTATACCTATGTGTAATAACAAAAGAAAAACCCGTATATGTATATATATATATATATATATATATATATATATATATATATATATATATATATATATAGATAATTATTTCGTGACCTTTGTATGTTATGTTAAATTCAATTTGTTGGCGATTTAAGGTCAGGTTTTACTTTAAAATGTATATATTTCAAACAATCCTACAAGTTTCGGCAAATGATGCCTTTTTCAAGGAATATAAAATATAAATGACAGTATATTAATGTCATACATATACATTTGTAGTTGCTATGGATAAAATTATTCAAAGATACATTTTAGTTTAATAATAATAAATCATGCCTTAGTATTCTAAAATAGATAGCAGCAACCATCATAATATATGTTGCTGTTATATAAATATCTATACATTTGCTTCTCATGCTGACAGTTTCGTGTTTTGATCCCTGATTGGCTGTCCGAGTAGGTTTTCCTTCTCGTTTAAGGCGAATACCGACAGCTTAATATCTTAAGTCGCTCCACGGTTGCATACATAATAATAACTCATGTCCTGCTTTTCCCTGTTTTTGCTGCTATCTAGAAGAGTTTTTCAGGTTCTCCAGGTCGTTTGGATGCGGGTTTACATATAGGTGTGGAAATTACAAGCCTCTGGATATTGAGGTTAGGATTTCGTAGGACCAGGTTAAAGGTATGTAATGTTTCTCGATAAGTAAAATTTTGCTGGTTGTATTGGATTTTACAATTAATTAAATTCACTGTAACGTATGTGCGTCTTCCTCTTTCAAGCAGCTTACGCACGCTCGCTTTCTATTTGTTTGTTCTTTTCCAAAGCTACTTCGGGCTTAGATTTTGTTGTATTGTATTATTGTAGATGTTATTGTAGATATATATTGTAGATATTGTAGATATATATAGATGTTATTGTAGATATTATTGTAGATGTATTATTTAACTTACATTAATTATAAATAAGCATTTTGTAGGTTTAAATTGACGTTAGTAAATCTAAATAGAATAGAAATAGAATACTTGTTTTCATGATTAATCAAACGCTGTTTTTTCAATCGAGGTCAATAGCTTCGGGTCATTCCTTCCATTCCATTGTTTTTATTTTCTACGGATAGTTGTCTGATTGTTTTAGTTTTTATTATTTTTAATTTTGGAAATAAATTAGTTAAGTGTGTTTCGAATATTCTATAAATTTTGCTTATATTGTAAAGCTCTATTATCTTATTTTCTTAAACTAAATTTTATACAATGTACGTCAAAAATTTCTTAGTGTTTCTGTTTATAATTTTTTGTCCATCCAGCATATTGTTTCCAATGACATATTTATTTGTAAGATATCACTATAAATTACATTAAATATATTTACCTATGTATGAAATACTTTACTTTAACTTTTCTTTCTAGCATAAAAATTATTGAAAAAAGAAAAATTGAACTTATATGAAAAACTTCTACGATAACATAAATATAAGCTACGTTAATTCTCATGGTTACACGAGCATGTGTCTTTTACATACTCTTTATTATGATATTTTATTAAGTCATTCTTGAAACTTTAACTTATACTTGTTATATTGACATTAGCAAAAGAACGATGATAGATGATCTTCCATACAGCATCATACACTGATGAGTCTATAGCAAGACAAAACACGTATCTGCATGTCTGGAAAGCAATCTTCACACAAATATTAACTTGTATTGTCTTATATATACCCGATTTTTAATAATATTTCGATATTATTCAAAAAGGTTTTGTTTTATACAAAAAAAAAGTGGAGAGGTTTTATGAATTCAAGTATGTTTAAAATTGTTTTTGTTATGTACACTGTCGAAGCAATTCGACTGATGCAGGCAAAGTGCAGGCGCGTTAATGCAGTTTCCGTTGGTTACAGCAGTGACTGTCTGATGGGAACCACTTGCTTTTTCTTACACTTGTCATGTGACGGCAGTAGTTGATTTGGCGTTCGTGATAATGACATTAGTCAATGAGCGGCTCTGTATTCTTCCATGCTTAATTATATGTAGCAAGGAAGTTTTTGTAGTTAAATTTGTCTTTCCCACCATCATGCACTGACGAACCTGTACCAAGACAAGCAATTTTCAAATAAATATTAACTTGTCTACACCCAATTTTTAATAATATTTAATATCTTTGTTTTATAATTAAAAATTTTATCTAGTTAATCTAAGGTAAAATAACAAATTCTACCCTTATCTCAGACTTTTAAATAATCCACAAAATAATAATGTAGGCGGGTAGATTTTGCCTGACAGATTTTAATTTATTATAGTTTAAAATTAACTTCCAATATACAAATACATTTAGATATCTACAAATTTGTTTAATTTAATTTCTTGTTAAATTAGCGCTACGAGGGCGGTTTGGCAAAAGAGTTTGTCTTTTCAAAGGTTGACAACAACTTTCGCCATGGTGATTATGTTGCTAACTCTTGACATGTTTCTGATGTCTACAGTCAAAATTTCATACAAATTTGACAGATAGGTTGTGTTTTATACTCATTTAAAGAAAACTGCTTTCGTTGTTGTGTAAATATGAAGAAAAAATAATTTCGAGTATTAATTCAAAATTTTTTTTTTATGGAAAAACAATTAAAGAAATCGAGTAAAAGTTATGTAAATATTATCGTGAATATGCTCCGTCTCATAGAATGATTTTTAAGTGGTTCTCTGCTTTTAAAAGTAGTCAAATGAGCACGGATGATGCAGAACTTGTCGAACCGTCGTTTACTGTAACTACTCTAGAAATGGTTAATGAAGTATACATATCTTTGTAAGTAGCGATCCTCGGTTGAAAGTACGTGAAATAGCTAATGAAGTAAACATTTAAACCTAATGGGTATGCAATATTTTACATGAATATTTAAATATAAAGAAGCTATTTACGAGATGGGTGCTGCGTTTGCTTAATACTGATCAAATGCGCGCTTGCATCCAAATATTAGGAGAACGTTTGGCTATCTTCGAACCTAATGCAAGGGAATTCTTCCATCGTTATGTCAACTTAGATACGTCATTATACTTCAAGCACGAAAATACAGTCGGAACAATGCATTTCTCTCGGAGAACGTGCTCCCAAGAAGGCAAAACCGTTTTTTTTTTCGACCGATAAGGTCATGGCCACAGTTTCTTGGGATTTCAAAGGTGTTATCTTTAGTGATTATTTTAAAAAAGGGAGAAACATGTTTTGGTGCAGAACTGAAGAAAAAACGACTGCAGTTGTTGAATAGAAGAGTGTTTCTCCATCACGAGATTGCGCCTTCTCATTCGTCTGCTGTTGCTACAACAAAATTTGTCGAATTGTGATACGTATTGCTGCCTCATCCACCATATTCGCCAGATCTGGCTCCCAGTGATTTCCTTTTATTTACAAATTTTAAAAAAATGGTTCGGTGGAAAGAGATTTCGGATAAATGAAGAGGTAATATCCGAGACAAATGCATATTTTGCAGAGTTGCCGAAACATTACTTTTTAAATGCTTTGAAAAAATTAGAAACTCGCCTGGCTAAGTGCAGGGACTATTTCGAATAACAAAATATATTTTTTACTCTAAACTAAGTATTTCATTGAAAAGTCAAGCACCCGTCCAACTGCCCTCGTATTTCATTTTTAATTTCTATTATTGATATCGAAACTCGAATAATAAATGATTATTTAGTTGATGCTCTTCTTCTATAACTTGGGGACATCCAGGAACTTTTTTTGTTTTTCGTTACTATTTGATAAACAAAGTAGTGAGTAATTTCGTTAAGGTATTCTAGAAATTTTTGTAAAGAATTTGCTTGTTAATTTTTTTCGAAGTATCGAACAGCCGGTGTCATTAATAATACAATAGACCTTCGCTGCTCATACCAGTACCTTTCTCAAAATCTGTTATTAGACTAATTTTCTTTGTTATTTTTGTCCTATATGTACATTGGGGTTTCATTTCTGGGCAATCTCTATACTTCATTGACCATGAAGGACTTTAGTAGAAAATTTCACAAAATGTTAAGTTTGTAGTCGTTCTCCCGGTTAAAGTGTCTATCTTTCTCTATCTCTATGATATCTCTAATGGTTCTTTCAATTCTTCGTAATTTCTAATCCTTCGTATCTCTTTTGTCCGATTCTATACTCGTGTTTTGTAACTTTCGATTATCCATTTCTCTTTCGTCGTGGGCCACTCGGGTGCTCCTTTATTTTATGTTCAATAGTTCTTCCTGTCTATATAACCTATCTGCTACCGCACTGTGTAATTTTTTTCTTTTTAACTTCCTCATTTTCTTGGTAATATTGGCAAACTCTGATTGATTCCGTCTTAGTTCTTGACCTTCTTATAAGTCATTATTACATAACGCTGCTATATCAATTCTTCTCTAGTATTTCCTTAACGTGTTATTTTTTTCTCAGTATTAAGCATCTCTGATCGTATGTATTCATGAGTATTTTCTTTTGTTTCGGATAGTAGTAAAACGTGTTATTTCGCGCTGTATACTGTTATGTCCAGGAATTTTAGTCTTCCTTCCTCTTCTGCGTTCATTATCAACTTTGTTGACCCGTATTGTTAGCTGATATGTTGAAAGGATCTTTCTAGCTTCAATTTTACATGTGGCTAAATCACGAGGATCTAGTTGGCGTACCATAGATAACACTTTGGCTTCCATTCGCTATTATCTATAGCTTCTCCTTCAAGACTTCTATGAGAAGGTACAGCATTACAGTGTCATTGAGACCATTGAGAGGATTGAGTGAAATTCATTACTTCGCAAAATAGTGACACGATGGATAAAAGTCTTCCAAGAAACAACTAAAAAAATGACACATAAGATTTGGCCAGGTCGTTTTAATGTCAGTAGTGAAGAAATTACCCCTATTCGCAAACTGCGATTTACTTTATACTTGGCCATGAGAAAAGTCACATCATAATGAATCTCATGTGAGTTTAAGAAAATGCAAAAATAAATACATTACACTACATCTATGTTTGGAATGCAAAAACGTGATTCATCTTCATGCTCATACCAGTTGCAATGTTAGTTGAATGAGGAGCGTGATGATGATTTATCACGAAAACTAAAACTTCAAGAAACTCCAACAAAAATGGTAAAACTATGAAACATACACTTATTTATCTAAATAAATAATTTCCATTATTAAAATTCCAGCCCTTCAACATTTTTGAAAGCTTTTCAGTAATAATTATTTTCATTACACAGAATTTTACGAATAAATTTTAATATCATGTTTTATATTGTAAATTAGGGCAGCATATCAGAAATTTGTGTTTATGTTTCGGTATAAATAATATAGTAATTCAGTTAGACAAACTTTGTAAAAAATACATATCTACTAGTATTATAACGTGTGTTCATTTGAAAAGTCAATCTAGGTTACTTTGAAATTTTGATAGAATAAAACGCATATATATTAGTATGTGTTTGTTGTTCCGTAAACGTAAATCCAAATGACATTTGATAATGTCAATCACATTTTTTATTTATTTGTATGTATGAAACTGTCAAAATATACGACTTCGTAGGTTAAGTAGTAAGTTTTAATTTACGACATACTTCTAAATGTTCTCAGTAAATCACATGCTACTAGATTGACTTTTCAAATGAACACCCGTTATTCTCAATATGTTTTGGCGATAATTGTGGAATTATATATTTTTTGTAAGAGTTTAAATTATGTTAGAAATTAAACATTTTTATATTTTCCATAGATTGAATTATCGAAAATCTTACATTTAGTACTTACGAAAAGAGGGTCAAAATAAAAGAAAACTTAATATATCAACTAACTATCTGTACTTCAAAGTTTAAAATTGCAAAAAGGTTAAATATGAAAGATAACGCCAGGACCTTTAGCAATTTCGTACAGCGAGATCGTTTATTAAAGAGGCTATCTAAAGTATTAAAATTTTTGTATAGTAATTACTTTCCTAATGTAATAATTCAAGTGATTCTACTGCTTTAGGATTTGATGAATATAAAATAATTAAATTTTGTAGAATGCTATTAATATTCTTAAAATGAATGATAGTAACTTTAATATTCTCAAAGAAGAGCTTTATAGTATAATTAACAATTACAGCGAATATCCTCAACCCTCGAATACAAAAAAGTACAGTCCGTAAACGACTTTTATGAACGATAACAAAACTACTTTCCTTAGACAAACTCTGCGGTTTGTCAGAATCAACATTCACCAGTAATAAATAAATTAACCTTTCGTTTGTAATACACAATGGTCAGCTAAAATGAATACAGAATTTTAGGTAACAACATAAGACATACTGCAGCGCATACTATAATTTTACAGATATTTTTCTTTATTTTCCTTAAACACACTGATAACACAGGTTTGCAAAACAATCATATTTCTCAGCTGCATAGGATGTTTTTGGTACAAATTATGTTTTCTAATCTGCTGAATCAAAAAATTATCTTCATTTCCCTCCATCAAGTACAGTTCTTCACAAAATATAAAAGGCGTTTGCATAAAAAAAGCATAACACTAATGAAAAAGCGACCATTTTATTGCAATGAACTAAACAGTATTTTTTATAATTAAAGAAACAATTTCTTCATGAAATATATTTAACATTCCGAGTTGATTCTTTTTGCATATGAAATCTTTTCTTCTTCTTTTTGATACTTCTCTGAACATGCTTCCGCTTTCCATTTTCTGTTTCCAGCTTGAGCATCCAACAGTAGGCAGCTAGCATATTGACGTCCCAACTTCCTTGGTAGCGTCTCTCGATATAATGGGCATCCTGGTAAAATCTTTCAGCAAGTTTTCAGGAAAAAAGTCGACATGGGAGTATAAGAAACTAACTTTTAGGTTCATCTTGCATCCTTGAGCATTATACGTAGCCAACATGCGTTTTACACCGGTTTTGTATTGAGAGTCTTTAGTATTAGCTAAAACCTTGAGCACTACGTCTTTGAATGAATCCCACGCTTTCTTTTTCTCCCATAGCTTCTGAAAAGAGGAGATCAGATAACAGCTTTTGTATGTCAGGCCGGTAAAAACTCCCTCTTCCAACTTGGCTCATTTTCTTTTTGTATTTATTCATGAGTCTCACTCTGATCACAGGAATGAAAGTAAGAAATCACATTTGCATCGAATTTTATAATCAAGAGTAGGATACCAGATTTCGTGTTAAATGGACGTTTCACTCTAAATGAAACTACAAATACGAGACGGAATTTTTCAGCTGTTTTTTCTGGTTTTAGTAAGTAAAAATCCATAAGAAACAGTATACAAATTACGTGCAGTTATTTGGTAATTTTTATTATTATTTATCAGAAGAGAGTTAAGTATGACAGCATATTTAAGAAAAACCTGGAGTAACTAAATTTTTAATAGCCTCAAAGGAAGAGTATGAGATAACGTAAAATATGAGAGCAAATTCCTAAATGTTATTATTTGAACCAAAAACGAAAACCAGATATATTGCGACTCAAGTGGAAAAAGCAAAGCACACACTACACATATGATTCTGTACCACGATAATGTTTAGTAACCTAAAAAGAAAAATATAAGCGTTAACGAAAGAAAAGTGAAGTTCCTAATCGTTATTCGTATAAGATAGACCATAACTTTCTCAACATATCGGGAAAAAGCAAATAACATGTTCTAAAATTCACTAAGCCTGTTCAAATTTACCAACCTTACATTTCAATTTTTTTAATGCTACTAAATACCATATGTTTAACCACTAAATACATTTATTGTGTGTCCAATTGAAGTGACAGGGTTAAATTCTATCGAATTAGTCACCACTCGTATTGCGACTATTAGTAGTCTTAACTAAACACAAAGCCTAAATTTGAAATCGTGTGAATAGAAGATGAAGAGACGACCGAAGATTTATCCTATTGATTTGGTCATTGTTATTCAAGACAAACATTTCTAATGCGACGGGGTGAAATATTTCTCACTAAACAAGACTTTTGATTGTTTTATAGTGGTCACTTTTAGGCCTCGAATCTTTCGATGATTGCCGCATTGCTATCCGGTGTTATGCGCCATAACAGAATAACCATCTGTCCAAATTCGACGTATGATAACGGTGTATACCCGCAATTTGTTCATAATAAGAACTGCGATTTGACAGTAAGTAGCCAATAACGCTTACTATATTTAAATGCAAGCTGCTCTAGTTTTTATCTAATATAGATTCCGCGTTAATCTACTGTCGAGATGCAGGCCAAGGTATTTTAGCTTATCTATTCTGGGAATCAGTTTTTTATTCATATAGATATTTGGAGATCAGCATAACATTTGGTAAAACCAACATTCTTATTTTTAACAATGAGGCTGAATCATCTGCATCGGTGGCTCTTGGGATATTTTTGTTTAGTGTATTCAGTAGTATATAACTCATAGAAAGTAGGTCTTAAATACTGCGCGTGGCATACTAGCATGGATTTTCTAAAGTCCTATAATCTCTTTTGCATATTTTCTTAAAAATAGTTTTCATCCATATACGATTTCAAGATAATAACTAATGAACGAAGCATTTTGTTCTCGAATTTGAAGACCAGACATGAACGCCATCTCGGCACACAACGAATTTGGTGCCTTACAATTTTGACTTCTTTCCGTTATAGAAAGAGACATTAAGGACATTAATTTTGTCACGGACCACCAAACGGATAGTTATTGAGCGGATAAAAAGCTGGTTTTACTGCTAGGAAAAATATTTTGTTATAAATAGTGACTACACTGCAGAGTAAATGTTGGCATCATTGCCGAAACATGTAGAGTTGTTTTAAATATATATACTTTGAAGTAATGAAACAGACCTTTAATCGCCGCCTTATTAAGTTTACCTTATCATACCAAGGTCAAGAAGATATTATATTTATATATATATATATATATATATACACCGTACCGACGAGCCTGTAGAAAGGCGAAATACGTATCTACGCCTCTGGGGAGGGATATGTTCGGACACGTTCACAAAAAATATTAATAGTGAACCTGTATTTGTGTTCTTCACACCAGATTTTTAAATTATATTTGCATGTGAGAGGAGATTTGAATAATTGCTATTTCTGACTCCAATTATATATATATATATATATATATATATATATATATATATATATATACATATATATATTTTGTATTCCTTGAGAAAGGCATCATTAGCCGAAACATGTACATGTAGGATTGTTTTAAATATATAGATTTTGAAGTAAAACGAGACCTTAAATCGCCTACAATTTGAATTTACCATAACATACTAAGGTCACGAATTAATTATATTTAAATCTATATATATATATATATATATATATATATATATGTATATATCAATAAATAGGTATTTGGGCAACTAAGTTGCCTTCTTCAGTAGACCAAACTAAAAACGGAAAATCGTACTAAACGTAGCATCTTCGGATATGCTCTTCACCAAATCGCCAGTGGAATAACACTCAGTGTATCAGAATAATTGAAACATACATGAGTAGGTAAACCCCACCAGTTTTGTATACTTCAGATTGGTTATGTGGACGGGGCGAGATACTTCGGCTGTCTGACAACAGGCAGCGCTGAATTTACTTCTACGCCCGGTCTGGATAATTTCGGTGATGTGGTTCTTTTTTGTGAATGTGTCTGAGAATATGCTTTCTCCAGCAGGGGCGTACCGACGAGCCTGTAGAAAGGCGAAATACGTATCTACGTCTCTGGGGAGGGATATGTTCGGACGCGTTCACAAGAATATTAATAGTGAACCTGTATTTGTGTTCTTCACACCAGATTTTTAATAATATTTTATATTATTGAAAATACCTTTGTATTATAACACTCAGTGTAATAATTTTGCAATCATTCACATTAAATATCGCGAATAAATTATAATTTTGTAACTAATTCAGATTAATATTAAAATATGTACATACAATTACTTTTGAATAACCCCTATACAAATTGTGTATACTTTAATATATAGTAGAAATTTTCTAAGTTCGGTTGCACGTCACTACTGACATCACATGCATTTAAAATTATAGCAAATTCACCAAAAATTCTATTTGCTTTGAAATACACTTCCAACATATCAACTTTTTCTTCGTTTGAATATGTATGGGCCATTATCAATACCTATAAATCTTAATACTTGACAATAATTACTTATCACTAACTACAAGTAGTTTTAATTAACTTATCTCTGCAGCACTAATTGTACTTTGACAGGTTATCGTTTTGTTTCATTGTCAGAATACATTTGTCATTGACGTTTGACGGAACATAATGTCTTTGCTAGTGATACACGCTCAGAGGTTAGAATTATCTGACATTTGATGTAAAACCAAATACAAATCTCCCCACTACTTTTAATCCTGCGCGAACTTACCCCTCCTCGCGCCAACTTAATTGGCGTTTGCTATACTTAGAATATCTTTTCACTTTCATTTGACATTGGTGTTTAATTTTTCAGCCTACTAATTTCATATTAAAGATTAATTTACGTTTTTATTAATATTTTCCTTATAAATAAAAATTTTTCAGGCATGTTATACATCCTTGAAAAGCACATTTTGAGGACTACCTAACAAACCCAAAATCCAATATGGCCGCCATATGAAAAACAAAAGATAGTGATAATAACTTAAAAACAAATGACAATCGGGGGTTTCTGTTTGTATCAAATAATTTGTTTTAAAAAAGTGTCTCAACAATGTAAAACTTTAAAAGAGGTCAGACTAAGCGTTATCGAGTTATTGAGGAATAACGATTTCGGCAAATTTTTGATTTTTCAAAATATTTTAAAAATTTAAAAAGTTAGGTCAAATTTGAAATGAGATTTTCCGCGAGTATTGAATTCTGCAAAACATGCCCCATTTAACCGTTGTTCTATATCTTCTAATAACCGAGATACCAATGGTGAGCATCGAAATTGGGACACACGGTATATATATATATATATATATATAATTATTTCGTGACCTATGTATGTTATGGTAGATTTAATTAGTTGGCGATTTAAGGTCTGGTTTTACTTAAAAATGCATATATTTAAAACAATCTTACATGTTTCGGAAAATAATGCCTTTCTCAACGAATTTAAAATATAAATGACAGTATATTAATGTCATACTTATACATTTGTAGTTGTCATAGATAAAATTATTCAAAGATACATCCAGTTTAATAATAATAAATTATGCCTTAGTATTCAAAATATAGTTAGACAACAAAAACGGGAAATGGCAAGGCATGAGTTATTATTATGTATGCTTCCGCGAACCGGCTTAAGATGTTAAGCTGTCGGCATTCGAGGAAAGCTACGAAAACCTACTCGAACAGCCGTCAGGGATCCAAACACGGAACTGTCAGCATGATAAGCAAATGTACAGATATTTAACTAAAACATAAGGTATCTATTTATAAATACATTTGCTTATCATGCTGACAGTTCCGTGTTTAGATCCCTGACTGGCTGTCCGAGTAGGCTTTCGTGGTTTTCCTTCTCGTTTAAGTCGAATGCCGACAGCTTAACATCTTAAGCCGCTCCATGGGCGCATACATAATATTAACTCATGCCTTGCCCTTTCACGTTCTTGTTGTCAAACTATTTTTGAATACTAAGGCATAATTTATTATTATTAAACTGGATGTATCTTTGAAGAATTTTATCCATGACAACTACAAGTGTATAAGTATGACATTAATATACTGTCATTTATATTTTAAATTCTTTGAGAAAGGCACACTTGCCGAAACGTGTAAGATTGTTTTAAATATATGCATTTTTAAGTAAATCCAGACCTTAAATCGCCAACTAATTAAATCTACTATATCTATATCTATATATATGTATATGTAAAGATAATTATTGCTTAACTTTTGTATATTATAGTAGATTTAAATAGTAAGCGATTTAGTGTCTGTTTTACTTTAAAATTCTTTGAAAAAGGCATTACTTGCCGAAACATGTAAGAGGTTATTTTAAATATATATAAATTAAAGTAAGACAGACCTTAAATCGCCGACTATCTAAATCTACTATATATATATATATATATATATATATATATATATATATATATAACATTTGATAAATTATTGGAGATTTTCTGCTTTATTATATGAAATATTTACAAATATTAAATTAGAATGTATGTAATTGCAGAGTAAGTGGGGATGTAAACATTGCTGTCTACAAATTACAAAGCAAATCATACATATATATATATATATATATATATATATATATATGTATGTATGTATGTATGCATGTATGTATGTATGTATGTATAACGTGCCTTCAAAAACTTTCCTCATTAGAAACGGCCATGCTCATTCAAAAATTATACGTTTGTGACAGATTACGTGCCCCGTCACCAACCATTATCAAAAGGCATGGCCGTCTCTAATGAGGAAAGTTTTATACATACGCTCGTTATATACTATGTAACTGAAAACTATAAAATAAAGCTAAACTCTTCGAGACAAGCATGAAACGCGTAAACCAATACGAAAAAGTAATAATACAGAATCAATTCTGTAATTAAGATTATTTAAATATGTAGTGTTGATGTTCTGTTTTCTACTAGTCATGGATTGAAAATTATCCTTGCCCATTCAATTAACATGGTTTGCTTTATAAGTCTAGTACCATAAGTTTTTGTACGTTCTCATAAAAAATCTTAAGGATCTAGAAGAAAAAGTGGACATAAGAAAAAATGTTTAGAAAAAGTAAGCTTCCCATCGAACGTAACTTCTGGATCCTTGGCCTCAGTTCTAGGAGAGATTGATGCATCATTTACTCAATGACGATTTAGATGTTGAAATTCTTCTTGAGTATGAGAAGAAACAGCACTTTATATCCATTAAAAAAATCGTCATATAAACCATTATCATTTTTATTTGATTCATTAATTAATTTCTTGCAGATGCATTTGCTTATTATTTCAAATATTCTGAAAGTGTTGTATGAAGTTCTTCTCCTCTGCAATGTCATTGCCATTAACACTCGGTATAATAACTAATATTTATGGACGATATATTTTTTTATAAATGCTATAATCGATTCTTACAATCTAATATTGTTTAGTTTAGACAATTACAAGTTCTTTCTTAAATAAGATAGAGACAGAGGTAACAAAGCATAGTGCACATTTACATAAAGCTAATGATTCTATTACCAATGGATTCAGTTTCCTGTTTAATTTAGTTTTACAATAAAAAAACATTAAATTATTATTTAATATTTGTTGTTTAAATTATTGAAATTACATTCGAAAGTGTAAGCTTCCAATTATGTTAGTAATGCCGGTAATTATGTAGTAGCAAATATTATGTTATTCTGTCTGATAGAGATTTACAATTATAATGAAAGTTAACATATGCGTTTAGCTAAATATAAGATGTTTCATTTCCTATTACGAGTGAATCAGATATCCTTTGCACGCATTTTTGATATTAACGTCGACGGTACAGTAACCAATATATTTCTTTGATGTTAGTTTGTTAATGTATGTTTGAAATATGGCTTTAGATAAGTGTGTAGAATTAAAAGTACATAGTACCCTGGGTGCTATTAGTGGTTTATATTCATAAGTGGTTAAAATTAACATCTAAATTTATGGTCTGTATCGGACCCATGAAACACATGAATTTATTTTGCATTAGAGGACAAGCTGCTACCATTTGGCAACGGATGTTAATTAAAAGCGAATGAATGGTTTGTGGAAAATTAATGACCGAAAAGAACTATTTTCTTTTTATTGGCGTGTACATTCTACAATCATTTCGTCTTTATTTAATTATTTAATTATCATGGTTTTAAGTGAAAACAAAATGATAAATTACTACTTTGAAATCGCTTAATTTCCCAAGCTAAATATTTAAACTCGATTAAAATCTAATCGATTTTCTCTTCGCTTTTAGCATGTCGATTAATATTATTATTTCAATCAATTTTGTCAATAATTTTTTTTGAGTAATGTGTTTGACCAAATTTAACTGTATACTCGCCCAGTCACATTTTGTTGACAGTTTCTATTATTGGGATATAATATAATATATATATTATAATTTAAAATTATTCCAAACTAGAATTCCAGAGTGTTCAAAGATTAGTGAAAGCTGGTATCAAGTTAGCTTTTAATTCATACATTAACGGAACTGAATTTCGAATGAAATTTTATCTCTGTTCCATAGTCCTCAGGCACTTTGTTTCTCCATGCAAGGTGTTACTAGAATTCCTGGCAAACTTCATGATTTTGTTAATGAACTTGAACCAACTTGTATTGTTAACACTTTTGCTTAAAATTCTTACCAAAATCTGTTGATACTGTCCTGTCTAACCTAGCATCTGTTTTACCACCTTGATGTTTACTATCTCCGTTACATCGCTTGAGATAGTTCATGGTATTAAGGCATACAAGAATAAGTTAACTGTTGGGAATGGCGATGCCCTTTGCTTTTTAGCGAAGAATTGTACATATATTTTCTAATTCCCTATGTAAGATTTTTAAATTGGTTATTTGCACGTTTGTGTTTCCTGATATTTGGAAGAATCCTAAAATATCACAAATTTTTAAAATGGTTACAGTTCCTATATTCGCAGTTATAAACCTGCTGCCATTATCTCTACTTTCGCGAAAGTATCTGAAATGTTAGTTTATAAGCATATTTGTTATGACATTAGACCACAACTTTGTATTACAAAACATGGATTTAAATATCTCAGTTTGTTGATGCAGATGGCCACCTAAATGTTATTTACGCGAATTTTTCCCGTACATTTGACTTGATTGATCATCGCATTTGATTTATAAATGTAATTTTCTTTTACATCGATATCGTTGCTTATTAATTTTTTATTTATTTCAGTCTTCTATCTATCTAATAGAGTGAACTATATTTACTATATTCAGTTCAGGTCTTGGCTTTCTGTTGCACTTCCAGTGTATCGCAGCAGTCAAACCTTGCTATATTTTTATTTAGCATTTTGATTGATAATCTTATTAAATTTATCAATTGTTCTGTATTGACTTCTGCCGATTACATTAAGATTTACAACAGAATTAGCTCTTTCCCCATATTAATTCATTGCAAGCAAATATTAACCAAATTTACGACTGGTGTTTTTGCAATAATTTAAAATTTACAACAGATTCACCAGATTTGGATTCTAGTATCTTATTCTAGAAATATTTCCAGAATTTTAGATAAATGATGTTGTTATAATTTTTCGTCAGTCTTCGATTATAGAGTTGGCTGTGACATATGACCAAAAATTTACATTTTCTAATCATATCTTTAATGTCGCAGCTGCTTCTTCCAGATTTCTTGGGTTTATTATACTTGCGTGCAGGTATTTCGATAATATCGATACTGTGAAAACTCTTTTTTTCTTTTCTTACGCTACTTCTAAGCTCGAATATGCATCAGCCTGGTATACCTTATATGGTATTCAGCTTAATCTCTTAGAGCGAACTCTGTATATCTTTTTTAAATACATTTTCTTTAAATGTTATAGACGCTCTTCCGTGCGTGGAATCGATTACAACGCGTTACTTGAACGACATGATCTCGTATGACTCTCAGAAAGAAGAAAGACTATTAACGCTATGTTTGTGCTAAATAATTTCTTTGGTAGAATTAATTCGCCAGTTTTGTTTTCAAATATTGATTTTCTTGTGCCACTTCTGGAATCAAGATCAAATCAATTCCTTTATATCCTCATACGACGAAGACGAATTTATTATTAAAGACATCTATAGTATATTCAGCACGGCATTTCAATCTGCTCGGCAGATTTGCATTGATTTCGACATATTTTTCATATACGAGGGATAAACTGAATTTATTGTGAATAAAAAAATCTAGAGTAATCATACAGTGCTTATTTAGAGCAACTCTTTATGTGCCATTTCACGTTTTGTTGTTGAAGTTATATTCGTTATAACTCAGCTACTCTTTTTTTTTAAAGTAAAAGAAAATGAAATTAACCTGAGAGTACTTTCGACTCATAATTTATTTTGATTTTAAAAGAGGTTTAAGCGCTTACGAGTGCAAGAGAGTTTAGATTAAGTTTGTTGAAGGAAGAAGCACCTTCCTTGACTACAATTTGCCGATGGTATAAGAAATATGAATTAAAGGAATTTTATTCAGCATCAAAAAGAAGCAGGGCCTCCTCCTACAGCTGCTATCGACAAAAACATTGCTACTGTTAAAAAAATAATGAAGAGGACAATGAAGACACTTATGTGGTAATAGAGCATTAACTCAATATCTAATCTTGAGACCTGTTAAAAGAATCATACACGATCATCTGCATTT
This sequence comes from Melolontha melolontha, assembly GCA_935421215.2. NCBI lineage: Eukaryota > Metazoa > Arthropoda > Insecta > Coleoptera > Scarabaeidae > Melolontha > Melolontha melolontha. The sequence goes on along the minus strand of OW285235.1, from coordinate 136,245,394 downwards.
AAAAAAAAAGTGGTTAGTCGTTTTGTGTCGCATCACCTTTCTGACGTCCAAAAGCAGAGCGTGTAAGAATTTTCCATGAAACTTTAAATCTCTTAAATAATTAATGGCGGTCACCAATTTTTTTCCAAAATAGTGACAAGTGACAAAATTTATATTCCCTTTTTCGACCTTCCTACCCGCCAAGAGAGCCGTGTGTGGATTCACGAAGCTGAGGAATCTTCTAAAATGACTAAAAAAAAGCAGCGAGCTATGGAAAAGAAGAGCGGGCTTAGTAGATGCAATTAAGCTAGATAGATAAAAGGCAGTTATAGCTAAGTGCTGCCCTGAAAAATGTTTATCTGAAGTGTTCAGAAGAGTTCCAGACAAGGGAATTATGCTCCACCATGATAGTGAATGGACAAGCATATCATTGCTGAAGTAAATTACTTTGAGCATATTTAAAGTAAAATCCTAGAAAATATTAACCATGTTTTTTATTCTGAAAAATTTCAGCTCGTCTCTCGTATTTATATATAAATGAATATTACTTCATTTAACTTCTAAATTACTTTAAAATTATTTATATACTGAAATAAGTAAAACTAATATTATTTGAAATTACATCAGACATTTGTAGGTTGTGATAAGAGATTATTTAGAGTTAAGATTATAAACATTATCCTTATATAATTATCATTTAAAATGTAGACGCATGTATATTTAAATTATGGATTATAATGACAATCTAAATCATTATGCTTAAATTATTTGCATGTTGTTAATTAAGCATAAGTATTTCCAATTTATTCAAGAAAAAATAGCAAATATTAACAAATGATGTTTTGAAAAAGAGATAATTAGCGTCTGTTTTGAAAAATGTAGAAAATGTCTAGTATAGACTGGAACTAAAAATTTAAAAAAATTGCTTTTAATAAATAAAAAAACAGTATATGCACTTACTACTTATAGCATTATATCATATATCATTATATCATAAGAAGCCCTGTATCCGTCTTCCTGTATTTCTGTATTCGGAATTTTCTGCATTATAAGAAAGGCTTCCTAAAAACTCTGTTTAAACAAAAAAGTACCTCTGCTATATTATTACATCAGGCACAATTTTATTTCATGCTTTTATACTGGAAAATATTTCAATTAAAGTTCAGTGATAAATGTTATATTTATAGTTTAAAATAAGCATGTATGCTCAATTCCAATAAATCTTCAATAGATTAAAGATTATTTATTTAGTCAGGTTAATAAATTAAATCCGCGTGGGGATTTGCCAGTTACCTCTATCGTGCCCTGTTCGAATTGGGGAAACCTCGTCGGAGCATATTCGAACGGTAGTAGGGAAATAAAATACCTACCGTGAAACAAAAACTGTACTGGTCCTCCATGTTGGGGGTTGAGGCACTGGACTAACCTTTCGATACTCGGCAAAAAAATTTAAATGGTTAAAAATCTGAATCAACAGGCTCGGAAACGGACAGATAAACAGATACGAATAAAGCAGGGAAAACGAACGAAGATTTTTCAAACGTTGAATGTACAAAATCTCTCTCTCGCAAAAAATTAAGTTTATACGAAATACAAAATATGAGAGCTGATATCGTAGTATTATCGGAAACGAAGGAGATGAGTCAAGGATTTGAAAACCTGGGGCAATATGACCACTTTTATAGTGGAGTATCAATGGAAAGAAAGCACAATAAGGAGTACGTACAATCATCCATAGAAAGCTTAGATAATATATCACCAACTGGAAAGCTATAAAGACTAATAAAAATTAATTTAAATATCAGCGTGCATAAGGTTACCATCTTATGAGTATATGCTGTGAATGACGATTTTCTAGTAAGGAAAGGACGAGCTTTTCGAAAAGGTAAACGACGAAATTAATCAGATTGCAAAGTGTCTATCGGCTAGCGAGAACAAAAGAAAGGCTTTCTCTTTGCAAACGAGTATGTACACAGAAAAATGTCTAAGTAAAGTTTAATATTTTGAAATGCGGAATATTTAAAGAAATAAGTATAATTTAAAAATAGAATTAAACTTTCTTATATTTCCGAAGCATAACAATATATGCCATATACTTCTTCGTTCGTCCTTCTTATATAACCCTCTTCCGTTTTTTCCTCCAAGGATTCTTCTCAGAATTCTTCTCATTACCCTTTCTTTCTGATTTTTATTTATCACCCATGTCTCACAGATGTATAGTAATGTAGGTCGTATAATAGCTTTATAAATTCTGAATTTCGTTTTTCTTGATAGGTGCTTTGATTAAGTGGTTTACCATTCCTGCACGTTTATTGGTTTTGATTATTTTCATGTTGATTTCTTTTTCTTATTCGCATCTGGCTGTTATTAGTGCCCCCAGGTAATTAAGGTCAGTCTTTCGTTCGAAATCACATTTGTATCAATTACAATTCAATTTACAAAATAAATTTTGTGGTTATTGTATTATAAAAACTTTGTAGTCATTCACTTTTACTCTGCATTTAATAATTAATCAAAATTCCATTACAAAGATTTATTATATTAAAGATTAAGATTTATTCGTCGTTGCAGCGTGACTCCACTAGCGAGATTTTATCTAAATGTTAGTCATGAAGATCACCATCTATTTAAAACACGGATCAACGGAGAATCCAGTACAGCATATGTATATAATTTATGTATTAACTATGGTAATTTTTTGTTTCTTGTCCAGTTCTGGATATAATCTGGTGAGAACTCAATAAATTATTATTATTACCATTATTGTTATTATTCTCTGTAAATATACTTATCTCTTATCACTGATAAGAGATAAGTACAATCAATAACCTTGTATATTTACAAGTATATTTATCAGTCATGAAATGCCTAATAACTTTTTTCGGTTCTTCGTTTCCTCTGAAATATAACTTATTTTCATAATTTCTGTAACTTAGTAATTACAAGAAAAATTTACAACTAATTGGCTGTAGGTAAGGTATTTGGAATTCTATATGAATTAGATTTTATTATGTGGATTATATGGATGTAAAAAATCACTAGTCGTAAAAGACATTGGAAATATAACAGAATGGAAAGAAAGAATCAATTATAATAGATGTTGTGTGTAAACTGTTGCATAAAATAAACAATAATCAATTGTCCAAATATCAAAAATGTGTACAAATATTAAAGCATACAGTATTTGTTTATAAAATGTGTTTATTCCATCCTGAGGAATATATGTATCTTCGCATAGAATTTATTATAATATAACAGAATATTACTATTTGTAATTATGTTTTAATTTTCTTTTAACTCATTAACGGTTGAAGTTTTGCAATATAATTTCTAAATTGAATTATGTTGAAACAGAGAACGCAATCACAAACAGGAATATCTTATCACCCTCCTAATTAGCTTTGAGTGGCTCTATGTTGGTATGCTGTTTGAATTGTAAATAATATCAATAGTTTGTAAAAATGTGCCTGGAGTATAGTAATAATTATATCCTTTAATATTAAGCATATACAGGAATTACCCTCGGAGAATGGACGACTTATTTTCGTATGTAAATGATTTAAATGTACGTAATGAAAATCCTAATTGAGTAATTTATTAGTGGAAGCAAAAGTTCGTCTTCCACTGGTCATAGAATGAGATCTCTGATCACCCTCATGAGATGGTTTACAGTTATCTCAGTAAATATTATATGTTTTAGTAATAAACATGTTTAATTAAAATTATGGTACACTTTTCTACCTGTCGGTCAGTCAGGAGCTGTTTCTAGGTATGTGTCAGACTTTGACCGTCATTCCACGAGAGCATCAAGCGACATGTATATCATATAAAGTATTGGTATTAGTACGATGGTATTGCAGTGATGTACTTCGTATGTGCAAAGTGTGTACTAGTATTGGTGAGGATGACAACTTTTCAAAATATCTATTAAGGGCTAAAACTATATTGTGATAAGGGTGTCCTTTTGATTAGCTTCTCTTGTATTAGGTCCAACATTTGTGTCCGTTGTTAACCTATGTTAACTAATCTTTATTAGTTAACACCAAATTAGTGAATATATTCTTTGCGTAAACTACAATTAGCCCTAATTTCGTGTTAAGTAACGGCGATTTGTTAATTTCGTAGTAAATATCGTTTTAGTGTTATATCTGCCAAATCTGTCAAATAACAGAAAATGGTTGTGTATGTTTTGCGTTATTTATTTGTCGGTACCTGTTTATTATTTATATTAATAATTTTATAAATAAAGAATTTTTTTTGTAATAATAATCTGGGTACATAGTCAGTCACGTACCCAGATTACTAAGACAGAAATTATATCGTCCTATATATAAATAATACAATAGAATAGTTCGATGACAAATTTTAAAGCACGTTACAGATTTTTAAAGTAGGCAGTAATTGACTTGGTTGACATTTAAATACATCAAATCGTTTAGATAATTTGTGGAATTCGAAGATCTTTTAGTTCTATAGACTGTTCGCATATCAAAATTTTATCAGTAGGTGGAGACAAAATCGAACTGTACAGTAATGGGAATGGTTGGTTTTGCATTAATATATATGACAGTATGATACTTAATGGCAGTGCATTAAGAGCACACTTTGAATACTTGTCCCCATAATTACTTGACAATAGGGATATGCATGTAAGGACTATCTCTTAACATCATTTAATCAATAATTCTAATTCAATAGAGTATTCTATTTGATCAAATTTCTACTCTACCCATTTCTACTCTACTCATTTTGTTTAAACAATATAGATTTACAAAAAAGTTTAACAAACTATTTTTAATAATAAGAATAGGTACTTGCTATTAAAATGCTCAGCTAAGGAATTAAATTTATTTTGTAAAGATTCAATTTGAAGTTTTATAAATTTAATAATCGAATTTTAGAGTCATTATTCTGGCCTAAGGTGTGTATATGTATAATGTAATACTAATCATACTAATAAACATAACTAGAAAATCATTACCTATCTTTCCATCTTCAATATTTGTCGGTATAGCGTGCATTTGACAAATACGTGTTTTCATTTTTCATTGTTAATATCTGTTATTATATTCAGATCAATGTAATCGCGCTCGACAATATTTTATATACATCAACATTACAATTTCCCAATCAGAAGATGCAACGTCACACATTTCGAATGATGACACTTGCTTTATCTAACAAAGGCTAGCTAACCCTTTTAACACGAAATTATTTTAACAGGTTTATTTAATTTTATAAGAAAGCAGATTTCTTTAGTGTTTTAGGAATCCTAATCAACTTAATATTTTATAAATTCGAAACTTCCTACATGCCCTGTTAACCTCTTATAAGTTCTCTTAATATTAAATATTTTATTTCGTTCAAGACCTGTCCCTTTGAAACGCTCTTATAATTTTTATTTCATGTATGCTTTTTACAATAAAATTTTTAAAAACTGACAAAATATAACGTTAGAATTTTGTGAAATATACCATTATATTATTCTCTAAAAGCATTAATATGTTGATATAATGCAAAAAAAAGATAAAATATCCACAACTTTTATCAGCTTGTCACCTGCTTGTCCACCGCTCTTATTTGCTTAAAAGCTCAAACATACGAGTATAAAGTATATTTAGTTTTTTCTGTTCCATCGGGGCATTTTTTACTATTACAAAAGAATTATATTAGAAAATGTACCTATAAAAAAATCACGAATAATCTCAATACTAAAGAACGTTGTTTTATATTTTCTGGTCTGATTTTGTTTTGTCCAGCCCTCGCATTCAATTTTATTTTATATATATATATATATATATATATATATATATATATATATATATATATATATAGATAATTACAACAAGTGTTCATTTGAAAAGTCAATCTAGTAGCATGTGATTTACTGAGAACGCAAGGTGTTAAATCGCATGAACGTGCAGGCCAGGCAATTTCAGTATTGCGACTAATTATACGCTCATCAAAAAATTCTCTTAAATAATCCAAAGATTCTGCAGTACAGTGACGAGGTGCTCCGTCTTGTTGGAAATATGCATTTTGCAGTTCATCGTCATGCAACTGATTGACAAATGGTTGTAAAATTTCCGTACGGTGCCTTTGAGCAGTTAACGTTGCCTGAAAAAATATTGGCCAATGATTCGCCTTTGGCTTATCGCTGCCCGAACACCAATTTTCTCTGGATGTAGCGAGTTTTCATTAATTACATATGGATTTTCACTACTCCAAATTCTTGTATTTTGTGAATTTAGGTATCCCGTTTTATAAAACCATGCTTCATCAGTAAAGATGACTCTTTGCGAAAGTTCTCCATTATTGTTCATATTTACAAACCAATTACAAAACTGTAGTCTACGTGGGTAATCAATTTCTAACTTCTTGCACTGCTGTGACACGGTATGGATAAAGTTGCATATCTTTTTTTAATAACTTGTGAGTTGTACCAACAGAAAGGTTTATTTGTTGACTCAAATGTCGAACAGATGTTTGTGGTTCCTTTTCCATTATTTCTTCAACACGATTGACAACTTGAGGTGTACGTTTCTTAACTGCTCCGCTGTCTGATTTTCTTAAGAGACTACCAGTTTCAGAAAAAAATTTTCAAGTTCTATCCAAAGTATTCTTAAATTGTATATAATCTATTACAAAATGTGGAAACTCAACTTGAAATTCTACCATGCAATCTTGAACTGAATAAACCCATAAACCATCAATTTTATTACCACTTCGAAAATAAGCCCGGACTAAAAAAATTATATGTTCTAAAGTGAAAGCCATTTTAAAACTGAGAATCAATTTATTTAAACCAGAATCGACGCACGATTATTTAATGCACTAACTGATGTTTGTGATTGACATTATCAAATGTCATTTGGATATACGTTTACGGAACAACAAACACATACTAATATATTTGCGTCTTATTCTATCAAAATTTCAAAGTAACATAGATTGACTTTTCAAATGAACACGTGTTATATATAGTAGATTAAATTAGTCGGCGATTTAAGGTCTGGTTTACTTTGATATATGTATATATATATATATATATATACATATATATATATATATATATATATATATATATATATATATATATTTAAAACAATTTTACATCTTTCGACACATAGTGTCTTTATCAAAGAAATAATAAATATAAATGACGGTATATCAATGTCAAACTTATATATGTGTTGTCTATAGTTGTCATGGATAAAATATTCAAAGATACATTCAAGTTTAATAATAAGTCATGCCTCAGAACTTTCGACAGCAAGACGTCAATTTTGGGGGATTGGTAAGCCATGAGTTATTATTATGTCTGCGCCCGTAGAGCGACTTAAGATTTTAAGCTGTCGGCATTCGCCTTGAACGAGAAGGAAAATTACGAAAACCTACTCGGATAGCCCGGTCGGGGATCTAAACACGAAACTGTCAGCATGATAAGCCAGTGTATAGATATTTAAATGACATAGGATAGATAACTATATAATAAGATGGTAAATTGCAGATCGTTACATTATTAGGTTACAATACACCGTCTCCAAAGCTATCGGTGCACTATTGCTATCTCCATTATTGTTGTAGCCACGGTTCTAGTTAAATTAGCAAATTATTAGTATTTTTACGGCTGATTAGTATGCAGTTCATGAAAAAACAATTGAATTACCTACGCATAACTGAGAAATTTGGAATTTTTTTTTAATGGATAAGGTATATTTATCCATATTTTGGCCAACGCGTTCTTCTGAGATGCCTGTTGTCTTTGCTATATCTTTCAGCTTCAATCGGCGATCGGCTAACACGACATCATGAATCTTGTCGACCATTTCATCGTTGGTAGGGGTTTTTGGGCGTCCGCTGCGTGGTTCGTCACTTGTGTTTGTGCGGCCACGTTTGAACTCGTTCACCCAGAAGCTGATGGTCGAAAATTAACCTCTAGCAAAATATTTCGAATTTCCGTGGCCGTTTTCCCAACCATCCAGAAGTGTTTTATCACTACACGAAATTGGATTTTATCCATTTTTGCGAAACCGCCTGATTTGCTACACAAAACACACTCTTAAACAACAACTATTGACAGTAGACGTCTGAAATTTTGACAGTTGCCATAAAAAAGGTTGCCCTTGCCGACCAATGAATCCATTTCAACCTTCGTGCGCTATCTCTTGCCGATTCCGGGAACATTTCAGGTCGTCCTCGTATGCAGCATATATCTTGTTAAAATATTTAATAGATCAAACATATTTTATTTTTCAACATAATTCCCCTCCGATTCCATACACCTAGCTTAGCTACTTTCCAATTCTTATAAGCTGTCTAAAAAGGAATCACTCCTCCCTTGTCTCGAATCTCTTTCCATCAAGTAACTTTTTCAAGTTTATAGCCAGATCTGGTGAATATGATGGATAAGGCAGAAATTCGTATCATAATTCCATAATTTTTTGCTTACAATAGGAGAGGACGCGTTTTCCTAATGAAACAATTTTTCTTTTCTGAGAGCTGCCGTCGTTTTTTCTTCAGTAATACATTCAAACAAGTTAGCACACTAGTATCATAATATTGGCCAGTTAGTATTAGAGCCGGACACGAGAAGCCGATAACTCATCGCCCACGGGCGTACTATTGAAAATTTGTATTTTTAAAGAGTTTTTAATTTTATTTATATAATTGTAAAACAAACGGGTTGTGATCTATAAAATACAAAATACATTTTTATTTGTTCATTTTGTAGTTCAAGGTGAATAAAGGAGTATTAATATTAACTAGCAATACTTTCTCAAGGTTCTCTTCTGTAAAATTTGTCTCTTTGAATCAAATACATCCTTGTAGATAGAAAACGTCCTTTCTACATCGTAACTGGTTATAGGTGCATACTGGAAATATTCTTTTATTTCAGCGTATTTAGCAGTTAGATTTTGAGGCATTGTCCCCATACACAATTGCCGCAATGTTATTAAATCTGGATTTCTATTAAAATCTGCGTCTAAATCTTGCCGAAGGCCACATCCGAAGTCACTTGTAATAATTTTCAAATTATTAATAGCCACATTTAATGTGGTTAATCTATCAATTAATTTGAGATTTTGATTTTCAAAATAAGTGACTAGTTTTCGTAAATTTCCAAAGCGTTCATGAAGAAAGTACAACTGATTTTTTAAATTTGGAATTTGTTTTAGTTCCTTGCACTCAGAAATAATTCGAGCATCATCATTTAAGCATGTAACGAAATTTTGTAAACTATCGAAATTCTCGGCATAAAGCTAGTAGCTTCCAACAATGTTCCCCATCTAGTTATTACTGCCAGGCCGTGACAAAGATGGCAGTTTTTCTCTGTAAAGAGCTACTCTCAATGGTGTTTTTCAAAAAACTTTTTTAAAAGCGGATACAAATCTAATAACTTTTTCCGGAAGTTATTAGGTGTCTCCGATATATTTACAGAGAGCATGTGCTACACAAGTAATATGCAGCATATTAGGATATGTTTCCCTTAATAGTTTGCCTGTTTGCACTGTCACTAACAAATAAAAGTATTTTTTTCTTTGTACCTGTCGTCCGCATTTGGTTCATATTCTAGTAAATGATTTTAGCTACTGTTTCCGCAACAACTTTATTTATAACTTTTGTTGCTATTACTTATGCGTTATATGAAATAGTTGGATGTAGTACACCAGCTACAACATTTACCACACAGCGTCCTAATATATTGTTATACTTCAAATGCGACTCTCGTACAATTTAGTTCAGCTATATATTATTTACTAATTATTGTACTACTTCAGTTGCTTAAAAAATAGTTTACCTTATTTTGCATTTTGTTCGTTCGTATTTTTGGATAACACTGTATATTATACTAGGTCTGCTATAATTATAACTACTCTTTGACTGTACAATATCTAAAATGAATTATATTTATTGTACTGCTTGGATTCATTACTATCTAATTTGTTTATATACGTACTACTGTCAGTTACTTGTTACCATTGTAACTTATGTTTCTCTTTTAAATATCATAAGGCATTTAATTTTGTTAAAATACGATATATAGGCCTACAGAGTCATCTATTATTTATTATTGGTGATCTAGTACTAATTTTCGATAGACATACAGCGACCTTTTATTAGTATTTATTTGTGGCTTTATACGAGCTAATTAATGCTGAGCGACTTCATAAGTGGAAGTTGACTTATTAACCTTACTTTATGATCGATTTCTTATCGGAAATTAATTAAATGTGGGATAATTGGAATACTCTTTCGAATATGTTTTTTGTTATAATGACGTAGATCCAGCTTCATATAAAACTGGACATGGAGTGGGCTTCAATCTCATTTTCTTGTGCTCTTGTTATAAAGCCTAAGTGGTTGTTCCATGGTTATGGTAAAGAATCATATTATTCTGTTCGCAATAGCTGGTTTGCAATTCTAACTTAGATATAGAAAGTAACGAGGTATAGTAATATAGTTACACATCAGCCATGTTGTGACTACGAACACGTTTTGAACAAGGTGAGTGTTTTCTAGAATATCTGGTAGATTTTATTGTTATTTCGATGAGATTTGGTTCCATTAATTAGTTCGAGTATTTCATTATTCTTATATTTTCTTTCGCTTCCTAGATAATAGGGCAAGCAAGTTGGTATGGGTGTTTTAACCCCCAAAACTAAAGTCAAACACAGTATTCTTTACATGAGGTAGCCTTTCGTTTTGTTCCTTCTTCCAGCAGACGCCATAAGAAAGGTAGTAGTTCTTAACGATATAATCAATCGTCACCGTCACACGGAATAATAAAAATTTGTATCAATTAATGAGGTTTTTTTTCTGTTATATATTAAAATATTTAGTGTCATTCAATTTAGCTAAGATAAATTTGCCATTATGTTTCTTTTTCTCGTAGTGGAAAAATTGCTTTAATAGTCAAAATTTATTAAAATCATTGCGTAAAATTTATTTCTACATATACTGTGTGGAAACATAAAATTTATTTAGAATTAATTTTGATATTATAATTTCTGTATTTATCAATAGCAAAATTTCTGAACAAGTCCTTTTTTATATAAGTAACATATCTCTGCAATTACAGTATGGACAAATCTTAATAGATAAATTTTGGTAGAAAGTTTTATCCAGTGAAATTTTCGCCATTAGTTAAATACTTGTGTGTGTTATATAGGGTATTATTGCATATACAAGGTGTATAAATATCGATGTAAAGTTTATGAAAGATCTTTGATAAATTATTGATGCAATTCTTAGAACTAAGATTTTTAATTAATTTAATTGTTTTTCATATTGGTCAAATCAGTTTTATATATACCATCTGGTGATCTGATTATTTGTTAATTTATCTAAACCACATGTAGTTCTAATTAAAATTTAAAAATTATACGAGAGAATTATATGTAGACTGTTTTAAAATATTTTTTATTATGTTATCTCTAAATGCGTTTGTTTATGTATTCATATAATCTAATCTTAATAATATATAATTTGTTTTGTAATTGTTACAAATGTTTTCTTTTATATTATATAGCTACGTGAAGATAATAAACTATTGATGTTTAATGTTCACCAGCCCTTCGATTAAATGACGATAAATGCAAATAGTAAAGAAAATTGTATATTGTACACAATATTTATTGCAATATTCACAATTCATTATTTAGATGATTATAAAATCTGTTACATGTGATATATGTATATTAATTTAGATTATTCTGAAAAAGCAATTATTACAAGCAACAGCGCGAGTTTAGAAACCCAAGCGACAGACTTGTACATGTTAGTACAAGGTTTAAATTTCCAAGGTAAAAATATTAGAATGTTTTGCGTGAATGACTACAATATAACCTCAAATTAATCAAAAATAACCCTAATAATTGAATTGATTCGGCATTTACTTGATGAAGGTCCATAATTAAGAATAGAAATAAAACTACGGTTTTAATCTTCACTTTTAATCATTAAAAATTAAAAGTGAAGATTAAAACCGTAGTTTTATTTCTATTCTTAATAACCCTAATAATGAAATTTTATGCAACCTCGAGGATATATTAATAATTCCTACACCGAAATTACTAGAAAAAAATTTTCCACACGCGTTTCAGTAAATTTATGTGTGTAACCAGTTCCTTTTAATAGAAATGTATGTGTGTGACAACAAATAGTAGGAAATATTACATAAGTTATATGAACTGCGACGAATAAATTTGCCCTAATCCCTGTATTTTTCAGTTTCACGCGAATTTAAGAGGATAAGTAAAAAGTACTTCGGCAAAAGATTTTCTTCATAAGTATACAGCAATGAATGCCATCTATAGGCGTCATCAGTCAAGCTAGTGAAGCAATGTAATACAAATGATACAAATCTTTGAAAGAACAGATTTGTATCTGTAAATACATTTACGCTGAAATCGCCTACAAGATAAAGCAAATTTCGTCCTATAAGGTGGCACTATTTTATAAGTGACATCTGATGGACGAAAGAGACTATGCCGAAAAAGGCGACCTTTCGCTTGAATAGCTATGCTGGTACATAATTAAAAAGCTCAAAGGAACACTTTCTTGACTGGTTCTAATGTCACTAAATATCAATATACGATGCTAACCGAACTTGCTACACAACAGATACGAAAAACAAAATACATAAACTGGAATTATAAATGTACCAATAATATATGCATGTATCATACATGTAAACATATATAACTTATTTCTAATTAAGGGGAAGCAGTCTGGGCAATAATTATATAATGAAATATGTTAAATTGGACATATTTTTTTTACTATAGCCTTCTTCGGTTTATGGTTCATAATATTTTCAACGATACATCTGAAAACATGAAACTGATTCAATCAAATATACAATTATTACGCTCATCTCTGAAACATACTCGTACATACTATCATGATTTTTAAAATGATAGTTTAAAAAATACCTTCGTAAAGCATTGAAATTAAAATTGAGACTTATTTTATTGAATTTGTCATGTATAAACAATTAATTTGTAGGTTGTTATAGTATATTGTTTCTGAAGATGGTGTAGAACATTTTAATTAATCTATCTAGTTTTAAACTTGAAAGATGTATTGGAAACTTTAAGCTTCGATTGAAAACACAATGTATTACCACAACGACTGCAAAACATCAGAATTTGTATAGATTCAAAACCATCACCAAAACCAATAAAGTTCTTAGTATTTCGCGAGTACAATATATTGCATCGGCTTTTCAGGTTTCTTCACATGTTGTGGCTCCAGTGAAAAAAAGTTTCTACAACATTTCGGCGGACGTTCCTTGCCTAATTTAATCTTTTATATCATCTTCTGGCGGTACTTCTTTATATCGTCCAGCAATTTTACGTGTGCTTCGACCTAAAGACGATATATATGCATCTTCAGTATGTTGGAAATGGATGCTGAACTGTGTTTCGGTTTGTTATCGAGTACATGTGTGTTGACGTGTATCGTGGTTAGTGGAGTTCTGTGTTGAGTGTACTGTCAGCTATCATCTCGCTTATCCATGCGGGGCTCTTCTCTATTTCTACAGTTTCCCTGGGTATTCTTTACTATTCTGTATTTATGTTAGCGACTACTTCTGTGTCCTCGAAATTTGTAATATATCCAGTAATGGCAACATGATTCCCAAACGACGATATTTTCTGTTTTTTTTCTACACAGCTTCTATGTTCCTTTTTAGTATTTATTTGGCGGTTGGTTTGGCCTATGTATGCTTGGGAGCAATCTACACTCACTGGATATTTCGTATACTTCTTGGATTTCTATTTCTATCTGATCCTTGGGACTTTTCAATACTTCCGTCTTATGAATGATGTTCGTATGCTGTGCTTTGCTAATTCTGATTGCTTCTCGGATTCTAGGCTGGAACTGCATCCTTGATGCTACTGAATTCTTGGCCAAGAATAAAGCCAATTCTAAGATGGCGGATGAGCTTAAAAAATAAGTTTATTTTATCAGTAGAACGGGAAGAATTTGTGGTTGTATCACTTACACACCACAATAACACCCCCAAAATATTTCTTTTATTTTATTGATGGACTTTCTCTGCCTAATTGTATCAATTCCCTCCTTTCGACAACTAGTAAATATCCGACCCCTTATTTGAGATTGAGCTTCTATGATTCTAGGGCGTACATTTTTTACTTAGCTGTAAGAACTAGTTGTACTATCCTCAATTCGGCAAAGACTATACAATTTATTACTGAAAGCTTGAACAATCGCCACGATCGCAAATCGATATAATTTATTCTGTTCCGATCTTTTAATCACTCTCTTCTATTGACATCACATCTGTCGCTATGTGTGCTGACGGATTTCAATTCCAGCGTTCCATTTTTGATCTGGAGTTCCGGAAAGACTTAATTTTGTTTCTTTATTTTTTTAACATTGTGACTTACAACAAAATACTTAACACTGTATTATTTAATTACAATGAGTATCGAGTAGATTAAAAGTAATAAAATATATTGAGTAAATAAAATAAGATCTGGAGAAAGATGGTGCCTTAAGGAGGGATTAACTGTAAATCCTCAAAAAAACAAGTTGGTAGCCTTTACCAACATGAGAAAACTAAATGATCAGGGCAGCATAAAGCTGTTTGGACAAGAGTTAGAACTAACCAATGAAGTGAAGTATCTAGGCATAACACTTGATGCGAAACTGAATTGGAGCAGACACTTAGCCAAAGTGGCAGACAGGGCGGCGCAGCTCTTCTGGACATGCAGAAGAGCTGTTGGCAAGACCTGGGGACTAAGACCATATGTGGTACACTGGTTGCACACAGCAGTAATAAGACCAACGATTACCTATGGGGCAGTTGTCTGGAGGTGGAGGAGGACGGAGCGGACATCGTCGGTGGGGCTCCTCACGACTCTCGAGCGACAGGCACTGTTTGGAATCACGGGAGCTATGAACAGCACGGGAACGTCTTCCATGGAGGCCATCGTGGGTCTCCCTCCTCTGGAACTATTTATAAAGGCGGAGGCAATGGCTGCAATACTGAGGCTGAAGGCCAATGACGTATGGTGCCCTAATAAGGTTGTAGGGAGCCATACAGATATCACAGGAACTATACTGGAAGAGTCGATATTTCAAATGCCGGTTGACAGTATGGCACCTGAAATTATGTTTACAGCTAAGCTGAACATACTTATACCGACCAGGGAACAGGCAAAAAGTCGCTCGATCGATTGTGGTGCCGGCACCTGGTACACTGATGGATCACAATCTAGTGAGGGGGCAGGTGCAGGCATATACGGAATGTGCCCTGGAAGGAAGATATCGATATGTCTGGGGAAACATGCTACGGTTTTCCAGGCCGAATTGTTAGCAGTCGTAGCCTGCGCCGATGAAATTCGGGAAGCCGGCTGCGCAAGCAAAAAAAATAACATAATGCCTGATAGTCAGGCGGCTATTAAAGCCATTATGAACCCATCTACCAGGTCTAAGCTAGTGAAATATTGTAAACAGGTCCTCAATAACCTGGCACAAGACAATACAGTGTCGCTGATATGGGTGCCAGGACATGAGGGAATTAAAGGCAATGAGACAAACTGGCCAAAGAAGGTACGAATAGGAACTTCATAGGGCCAGAACCTGTATGTGGAATCACTAAGGATTCCGCTAAAAGGGAGATCTGGTTATGGCTAGAAAAAGAACATAAAAATAAATGGAGGTTAACGGAAGGTCAACTCCATACCAAAACACTACTAAGGGAGCTGGACGGGAAGTTTTCAGCCAACCTAATTCGTAGTAGCAAAAAAGAAATTAAAACAATTACCGGGTTAATAACCGGACATTGTCCTTTAAGGAAGCATTTGTACACCATGGGCTTGGTTAGCGAGCCCTGGTGTAGGAGATGTGAAAAACAGGAGGAAACTAGCCTTCATGTAATATGCACGTGTGAGGAACTGAAGGAACTCAAACAGAAAAATTTCGGGGGAGATCTATTGGATCCTTCGAGTGTACTCAAACTTCCCCTGAGGATGATAGTGGCTTTTATCGAGGACACAAGACTAACAGAGTGGAATTGAGAGATCTATTGGGGATAGTACAAAGAGTAGTGTGCTCAAGTGCCTGGACGTGGTGGTGTCCACCCCAAAACAGAGAAGAAGAAGAATAACAAGAAGATCTGGATTTCTTTGTCTGATTCTACTTGGCTTTTGCCCATCACATTACCTTCACTGAAAATCTTTCATGAAGCTCATGGATTTCTTGATTTAATTGTTAAATGTTTGCATGCACTCTTATGAAAAATACTAGTGTCTCGCACTATACATGACATCCTGATTAATTAGTGTATGTATATAATTAGTGATTATATACCAGTAGATATTTTAGAATAAAGCATTTCTAACGTATGATATTTTAAGATGAAGAAAAAATTCATTATTATGGACTGAGTTATATTCGAATCAGCGTTAGTAGGATAATATCTGCCTAACGTGAAATGTTCAAGATTGTAATTGTAATATACATATATATCCAGTCTTTGGAAAATAGGAACAATCGACGAATAGGGTGGTGTACGATTTTGGAGAGAGGATGGTTTGATAGTGACTAGGAAATTTATTAATTTTTAAAGGTATGAAAACGGCAGAATTTAAATACCTTAAAAATTTACCTAGGATAAACTCAGTTGCCGGTAACCTATATTTTCCACACTTGTAAGCGAACCTACACTCCAACGGCCTATACAACCTGAATTACCTCTCCAAGAACAGTCCAGCCTAAGTCACATACAGCACCATGTCGAATAAAGAACACCTGACAGTTAATTAGTATATATAAACTAATGGAACGTATAAAAAACACAGGTACCTATTTGAATGTAATTTATGGCCTATTCCAAATATATTTAATCATTTCGACTCAAAACTATATACTAATTTTTTTTATACTAATTAAAGTCAATTAGATATTGCGTTAAATACAATAATTTACGAAAATAATTGCAAACTTCAAGAAATTTAATGATTAGAATAAGTTTGGTATGTAACTATACGTACATACGTACATAGGCGTACATATCAAATACCATAATAGTTAATATGTCAAATCAATATTTTTACTTTTATATGTTATGACTGTAATAATTCGATATTCCCTATTTAATAGCGCCCATTAATAGCTATGCTACAACTGATCTTTGACTTTTATAACATTCTATAGTAAATTTATCTTTCAATTTCATTGTTTCATTTCTTTTAGATTTATGATTTGAGCATATATGTTTTCTAAGTTTAATGAAAAACAAATAAAAATTTGTGAAAGTAGGAGGCAAATTACTTTTATTGATCAGATGAATTTCGTGATAGATATTGCTGTGAGATTTCTCTCGCTGCCACTCACGCATATGCCTTTCTAGACTTTTTTGTTTGTGTTTATCTCAGGGTTACTGCTTAGGTTCTGATTAACTAGGCCTAGCATCCAAAATGTAAACATAGAGAAATGATTCTTTTATTGATATATCTATATATATATATATATATATATATATATATATATATATATATATATATATATATATATGTGTGTGTGTGGTAGATTTAATTAGTTGGCGATTTAAGGTCGTCTGGTTTTACTTAAAAATGCATATATTTAAAACAATCTTACATGTTTCAGCAAACGATCCCTTTCTCAAAGAATTTAAAATATAATAATATATTTTAAATTCTTTGAGAAAGTTTATTGAGACAGTTTACCCTTATTACGTTTTCGTTTAAGACTCGTTACAGATGTTCCTTGTTTGGCCATAGAAGAAATCCGATTAATGGTATTAACATTAGCCACTCTCTAAAAATAAATATGCATATTATATAGAAATAAAATAAACAATTCTTAATAAATTACCTCTCGTTACAATTTAACGTGAGTAAAGTTCTCTTGTTATCGCGTTATGCCTCAAAATATGTGATTAGTGACAAAACTAACTCTCTTGCCTGTTTTCCAAGCGGTTTGAGCATGATTTATTAGTTCTAAGAGGAACTACTTGTGAAATACAAAAAATAAAGATAAACAAAATGAGAAAAATAAAATGAACAATAATAATATGAAGCGATGACTGACAGATGATAAGTGGATATTATATGATAATCATGCGTGACAACACTGCGCGGAATAGGTAACACTGAAAATCCAAATTTTATAAAATATCCGAGAAATAATATGTACTACGTTGGTAAATTGAATTTCTTAGGTTCTTGTACATGGTATTACTGGTTATGACGTGACTGATCACTTATCGTAAAAATACTATAGCATTTTTTATTGTATTACGCATTTTACAGGTGCACTCAAAGCACATCTTCTGAACACGTTTCACTCACATTCAATCTCATTTTTGTTTGATTTAATTTGTATTGTAGTAAAATATCACAGCTACATTAATATAGAAATAATAATAAATGTTCAATTACGTATCTAAAATTTTTGTTAAATTATCTTTAATGCGTAGATCAAAATTCACTCCACGCAATGCTAAGGAAGCGATAATTAAATATTAAAATTTATTTCGGAGATTGTCAAATTGCTAAAGCTTTTTATGCAACTTCACAATGACGACAACAAAGTAAATTATTGTGTACATTTTAGTAAATTTTGCGTATAATTTAGCTTTTCCCAGTTAAATTATTTTACCAAAAAAAGAAAGAAAATAGAATTATAAGTAATAAAAATAATAATAATTTATACTTGGGTGAAAAATGCGTCAATAACGATGTTGCAATTGACATAGTCAAAGAAGATCTTATTATGGATAGGGTATATTATATAAGGGTATAAAAATTAATTTTAACTCAATCAACACTGATGCTTAGTTAATACTATTTTAATAGAGTAAACAAGAAACATTACTTTGTTTTTTATAACCATATTTGTAAATCTTGCGATTATAGTTTCGAATAAAAATGCATAATTCTCTACAAGTGTATTACTAAACAAAAAGATATTTTTGTTTAGTAACAAATTTGTAGTCGCTAGAAAATGAGACGTCGCTTCTAATTTATTAATTCTAACTTATGCTACACGCAACGTACAACAATAAAAGTTCCACGAAAATTGGCATTGTTAAAAATGTGAATCCAATCCTCGGACTTACCTCGTGTGGGTAGGATGGTCTTAAATTGACAAAGCGGCAAGCCAGTGTCAACGGCGTAGAGGTCAATGAAGATGGTGGTGCGATTCTTGTCGAGGCATTGCCAAAATTACTAAAAACTAAAAAGCGCGCCACCACGATTTAATAACTGCTTGTCGTAGAGGTTATACGCCATGCCCAGAACGTACTTGTGCTAACAAACCCACTAAGGATGGACTAGCGTAATTACAGAAAAACAGGAGGTAATAAAAAGTAAAATTTCATTGTCAAATTGTTGTCAGTTCGCGAAGTTTATCTTTTCATTTTTTACTTTGTGTTATTCAAACACAACGATTTCAATTAAAAAAAAATGTTTTTTACTAATGAGGAATACGCCGATATGCATTTAGTTTATGGCGAAATGAGGTGTAACGCTCGAGCGGCGCAACGTAGATACGCTGAAAAACTTCCCAATCGTCAGCATCCCACTCACTCAACATTTACAGCTCTTCATCAACGATTAAGAGAAACAGGTTCAGTGGTCCCAAAAAATAATGAGACAGGGAGACATAATGATGTAACAGCAGAACATGAAGATGTTATTTTAATGGAAGTTGAGGAAAATCCAGAAATTAGCGTTCGAAGACTATCTGCCATGTACCCCACAATTTCAAAATCTTCTGTAGGAAATATCTTACACAAAGAAAATTTATATCCTTTTCATTTTACAAAGGTGCAAGCACTGCTAGAAGGAGATTTTCCTGCTCGCGTAGAATTCGCTAGATGGTTACAAAATCAGAAAAATCAAGATAAAGATTTCTTCAGGAACATTTTGTTTGGTGACGAAGCTACATTCTCAAAAAATGGAATTTTTAATGTACATAATGCACATTATTATTCGTACGTTGGTGACAATCCCCACGTTGTTCAAGAATTTGAGCATCAGCATAGGTTTGGCATAAACGTCTGGATAGGAGTAGTTGACGATTATCTACTTGGACCTGTGGAATTACCTGCTCGTTTAAATGGTGCTGATTACTTACATTTCCTGCAAAATATTTTACCTGATTTGTTAGATGAGGTGCGTTTAAATATTCGGCAAAACTTATGGTTTCTACAGGACGGCTGTCCGGCCCACTTTAGCAGGAATGTACGAGACTTTCTAGATAATAACTACGAAGACCATTGGATTGGAAGAGGTGGTCCAGTTGCTTGGCCACCAAGGTCGCCGGATTTGAATCCTTGCGATTATTGTGTTTGGGGATACATAAAAGCATTTGTTTATTCCGTTCCGATACAAAATCGCGCATAACTCTGGCTAAGGATACAAGATGCTTGCAATGAATTTAGAAATAACTTTGGAATTTTTGCAAGAATTCGGCGTTCTCTAAGCAAAAGGGTAAACTTATGTATAGAGACTAATGGATATCACATCGAGCAACTTTTGTAACAATCTACCTTTGATACTTGTTCTTTTTTTGTTAGTTTCGTTCCATTGTAATAAATAATTTGTTTTTAATTTATTAAATTTATTTTCATCCATGCCTTGATAGTCCAAGCCAACTTCGTTGCTAAAAATAAGTAGGTACATAATAAATTGAACTTTAATGAAGAAAAAGCGAAAAATTTACAAATCGATTTTTCTAGAAAACGGTGTATCCTACCGACTTAAAGTAAGAGTACATTTTAGTACTGGAATACCTGAAAATTTAATAATCTAGCGTCACAAATGCTTAAAAGTTAAATACAAAAAAGTCATGCCTTAAAATAACCGTTGACCTACCCAAAACGGACGCCTATGACCGGTACTAGAAATTCGCAATTGATGGAATCGATTCATCTCTGGAGGATAAATAAGCTTACCAGTTTTTGTTTTTCTAAATAGAAGCGTTCTCGAGGAATTAAAAAAAAATAAATACAAGTCGCCATCTTCAAAGAACTCTAGCTCCCTTAGGACGCATTTTCGGACTAGGTGAATTTGGGTTTAATTGTCTTAAAATTATTAGAGGAATCTCCGGTCTTCGTTTGTCAGGAGAGTTTCTGGACACCTTGTATATATATATATATATATATATATATATATATATATTAATATAAAGCAATAGGGCCTTATAATAAATACAAAATTTATTGATTAAATATAGCGGAGCTGGTATATTAAATAGCCCTTAATTGGTTCGACAAATTGTAATAAAAACAGTGTGGAACAGGTCCTAAGCTGGGCTGACAAATGATATATAACAAACCTATAAGGCCTTACAGTTGTGCATATAATTAAAGTTAAAGTAATAATTAATTTTGCCTAAAAAATAAAATATATATGAATATTCACGTACGGAGTTATAGAAGTGATTTATAGATGGCGTTAAAGTTATATTTTTACAGTTGACATAGGTGTAACTTATATGAACTTGAATACAATAATAAAAACAGTTTATACTTAACTTCTTTTCAGCCTCCTTTACGTGCTAAAGTTATTACTAAGTATTTTATGGGTATCTTAATCACAATGTGGCTAGCTCAGATTATCGTGAACAAGATTAACATTAATGTGGGTTCGGTGTATTGATAGAAGATAGCCAAAGTTGTTAAAGAATAAAACAAGAGGATGTATGGTAAATATCACTGGTTTAATTAGATTCTCAAAGCATAAAAGGTAAGTTAAAGTACCATATAGTATTACATTTGCATGGAAAGTCACGTGATTCGATATAAAATAAAAGTAAGGTTAAATGTTATTATGAAATCGTTATAACTCAAATATTTAAATTAGGTAACACAAATTCAAAGTAAGAAGAACTGTATTTTTCGGTATTAAACTGTATAGTGATCAAATGCTAATATTTTAGGAATTTAAATGAAATAAAATTTTATATTTTAGGAGATTATTAAATAAATACTCAATTTTGGTGCTGGTTGTTTTTCTGTATGGATGTTGGATGTTCGAGTCTTGGTACACATGAAAAACGGGTTCAGGTGCAGGAGAAAAGCTGGTTTTGTTCCAAATTCGGGTTGGCGTCCTTTAGAAATTGGAGTTTTGGTTATCAATGCTCAGCGGTTTCAGGGTAGGTAACCTCCGTAAAAACGATGCTAGTGGATCGGGAACTTATAGGATATCTTTTTGGTAAGGTTTCGCTAATTTATTTTAGGTTTATAACACTTTATTCCTTCACACACTTTTTATAAAAATTAGACGCGTTGTACCATTTTTAATTACCCAAGCGAACTCTCTCTTGTTTTTTTTAATTCTCCAGGCATCTTATTCTGAATGTTGTTTATACTTATTTAATCTCGACAATAAATTTCTCAAAATAAAATAAATTACTACAACCAATCGTTTTGACATTTCATTAAAATTATTGTATTAATTTTACAATGGATAAAAGTTTATTTTAAATGTTCAATTTCCGCTAATTACCTATTTTCATTTTGGGATAATTCCCGCCTTATTTGATTTTAAATTAGGTACAGCTATGACCATAATATGTGACATATAATTCCAATCAATTAAGTTAAATATCTTCGGGAAAATTAAAATGTATGTGAAAATGACTAAAGTGAATGGTTACAAGAAATTCAATAATTATGTGATACAAATTTGATAAATTAAAAACGCGGCATTAACTTTATTGATATGGCATGTGAAAAATGCAGTTCTAACAAAAACTTATTCTAAATTAACAATTTTAAATATTAATACTGTATTTTTGCTCTAGGCCCCTCATGCACAAGGGTAGCCTCACTACAATACATATATATATATATATATATATATATATATATATATATATATATATATATATATATATATAAGAATTAACATATTGATATTTACTTTTAAAATATTTGACATAGTTTTATGTTGAACAATAATTTTGGTTTACCGCTATAAGTGTAATGTAAAAACTAAATTAGTTATATTAAGACATATTAAAGTCGTGAAGATGTCTAAATTTATTAAATAATGTATTTATCCCATTTCAGTAATAATTCACATTAAATATATACACATATTCACTTAATATAACTAATTAAAATATTTAAAATACATATATGGATGACATTTTGATGTAATAACTGTACTACATGTTTGGGGCGATTATAAAATTAGGTTATATCATTTTAGAATATAATTAACATTCAAAAACCAGTAATTTATATTAAAATTAAGTTAAGGAATTTTAAAACAAATAGAAATGTCAATATTAGTTAATCAAAATCAATTAAATGAAATATAGTGAAAGTTAATACAAATTTGATAAAGTAAAAAAGAGGCCCTGGAAAAATAGAAACAATTAGCAGTCGGCGTATTTTTTGTGTAAAGCGAAAACCACGTATTTTTAGTGCTTCAAGAAATATAGTATTTAGTAACTTTTTTAAAGTTCTAAAACGTTTCCCAATAATTAAGTAAACCGTAGAAATGAAATAGAATTTTCTCCGCTTCTCTGTTTTCTACGAAACACCTAAATCGGCATCCTTCTCAAGAATTTCATACCTGCTAACCAGCCTTTTTCTGGTATCTGACCCGCCGAATTAGCAGAATCTCTGGTTAAACCTGTATTTCTACCTACATTATTTATGTAAAATAAGATACCTTAAATACAATATATAGTTGTTTAAATTAAATATGGCAAATTCGGACCTTTTTGTAATAAGAATCAATAAACCTTTGAAGCCGTCGTGTTCTTTATAGGGGTATTACATCTTAAATTGTTAGGAATATAGCCGTCTTTCCATCGGATCTCGCTTAAAACAACGATATGGGACTTGTCTTCTTTTAAATGTATTAAATTATCAATAGTTAATGTTTTGACTGACTTATTGAACACAACTATTTAAATAATGTATACAAGACACATACAAAAAAATGTTTCTCAATTTAGGTGTTCTATTAAAGTAAGATAAATTTTAGAACACCTAAATTGAGAAACATTTTTTTTGTATGTGTCTTGTATACATTATTTAAATAGTCGTGTTCAATAAGTCAGTCAAAAAATTAACTATTGATAATAGGAAAATAACCGGAAGATGGAATACGGATATAGCGACATCCAAAATATTTGAACATAGGTAAATATTATGAAAAAAACAAAGTTGAAGATGCCTAAAAAGATTGATAATTAATATCAAAGATAAATAAAATAGTAATAAACGAATATGTAGAATTATGAAAAGCCTAAGTTGTCTTTACGTAAGCAAATAATGAAATAAATTCATTAAAAATTCCCGAATGGTCTCTGGGTAATTTTCGAGCGTAACAACTTATTAAAATTATGTCAATTTTAATAAGCGGGTGGTATAATTTTGACATATAGCTCCATGATAAATAAAATTACTAATTACGATATAATTAGGATATAAATGTACGTAAATAATAACTAAATTATAGTGTAAAATATAAAATATTCGAAAACAGTATTAAATACCTAGGGTATATAGATTCTCGAAAAGGTCCTTTATAACCAGTGCGATACGGAAAAAAGGTTTCAGCCTGAAACTATGAATAAATAGTCACAAAGTGTCTTATGACTTTTTTTAACATTTTTTAATTTGATTCATTTATTATTTACGTTATACGTGCATTAACGTATAGATATACTTAAAACCTTTTTGTACATGCTTTATGTTGGGGTTTACTGTATTAATTGTTCTTGCTTTGTTACACTTCGCATATATTATAAATTTTTTAATCCTACTTTAAATTGTATTATTCAGAAATAAATCAAATTAAAAAATGTTAAAAAAGTCATAAGACACTTTGTGACTATTTTTTCCGTATCGCACTGGTCATAAAGGACCTTTTCGAGAATCTATATACCCTAGGTATTTAATACTGTTTTCGAATATTTTATATTGTACACTTTAATTTAGTTATTATTTACGTACATTTATATCCTAATTATATCGTAATTAGTAATTTTATTTATCATGTAGCTTTATGTCAAAATTATACCACCCGCTTATTAAAATTGACATAATAGTAATAAGTTGTTACGCTCGAAAATTACCCAGAGACCATTCGGGAATTTTTAATGAATTTATTTTATTATTTGCTTACGTAAAGACAACCTTAGGCTTTTCATAATTCTACATTTTCGTTTATTACTATTTTATTTATCTTTGTTATTAATTATCAATCTTTTTAGGCATCTTCAACTTTGTTATTTTCATAAAATTTACTTATGTTCAAATATTTTGGATGTCGCTATATCCGTATTCCATCTTCCGGTTATTTTCCTATACCTCGACGCAGGCTGACATATTTGTAATAATATACTTAGTCATGCTACGTTTTATATTTTCTATTAAGTATTATTTTTGTTTCTCTTTAATCGATTCTTTTATTGTCGTAATTTTTATTAGAATTTTGTGAACCTGTTTGGGTGCTTAATTTATCTGATTAAACTTTCAATTAACGTGAATCTTGCGTACACCTTTTCTTTCGCTTGTAGCGCCATCTTCACGACTTTTGGTTTATCTTCCATTTACAGTTCTCTTGTCGTTTGTTTAGATATTTATTTTGTCTTTTATCCTTAATTGCGGTGTTTTAATTACCAAATTTCCGCTCGTAAGCTTCGTTGTTCACCCTTAAACCTTGTTAGGGTTTTTGGTAAATTAATTCCTTTCCTTTTAAATTTACCGATCAACGGTCTTGTGTGACGTATATCGGACGTAGAACGTTTTCATACGTACTTCTATCGACCGGACTTCGTTCTTGATCTTCGTTAGTGCTAGATCTATTATATTTTTGTGAGTGAACTTAGTCTTTGCGGTAAGAGATATAATTATCTTTTATATTTTTGCTTATGCGTTTCTTTTATCCTCCTTAGGATATATTTTGGTGCTACCGTCCCTTTTAAATAAAGGAATTTAAGCAAGTTTATTTCGGAATCTCTTGAAGGACCACACCACGTGGAAGGCTATTTTTTTTGGATACGCAATTTTCCACGCAGCGGTGCATCGTAGAATTTCGATCTTTTGGGAGGAGATTCGTGCAGAAATCCGCAATCCACCCTCAAGGGTGAAATTGATATCGACAGAGCTTCCTTTTTCTGGTATTTTGTAACAATTTTACACGGCGTCCCAAAATGGCGTCTTCAAGCGGGATGGTGATCTCCGGCATAAGTTTTGGAAACTGAACGTTGTGGGTGACAAGCCAAAGTAGGTGCTGATTTATATTATTATTAGTTGCTGGTTATTTCTTAACTATTGCTTTCTTTTTCAAAATTATAATTAATTTATTGTATGTTTAATCATAAGTAGGCACCAGAGAAGCTTTTCACTTCTCTGTGCAACCTCTTTATTTTGCTCATAAAACTTAGATAGCAAACAAGGCTTTAACTATAAACTTTAACCGACTGAATTCAAGCAATTCCTTTTAATTTCATTATTTAACTGGTTGCCTAGCTTCACGAACAGCCAGTAGTTAGATTAGATTTTTGTACGAGGCTTAGGACCTTCAGTCGGGCCTCCGTACAGAGTTATAAATATCTTGGGGTTACGTCGTAGATCTAGATTACTTTTATATATATTCTGTAAACTATTTGTAAAGAACCACTATTACGTATACTTAATTTGAGTTCTGCTTAACTCTTGTTTAGATCTTAAATCGAATTTTAATTTTAATGATTAAAGTTTTACCACCTGTGTATACAGGGTGTTGTTGATTTGACAGGAGTACCTGTTTATTGTAAACTCTGAATTGCGCCTTGTGCGAAACATATGTGATTTGGGGAGTATAACTGAGAAATTTTGGCAATTAATTTCATATTCAAACTAGGCCTTTTTTTGCCTTGGCGCACTTTGTAATGTTTAGGCGTTACTTATATAATTAGTAGAGTTGCTATATTAAAACTTTGTAACCTTTCATGCGACTTTTGTTATTTTTATTTTAACTTCAATATAAACCTACTTTGTCTTGATATTTAATCTTTGTGACATTATTTCGTCAACTTTTCATGCGACATCTGTTATTCTTGTTGTAATTACATTTTGAACCAACTTTTACTTTATATTAAATCTTGTTATTGTTGACATCTTGCGTTTGTTTGATTCCTTTCCTACAAGGGTTGAGTAAAGCAAAGACACGTTTGTATCAGTAGCAAGTAATGAGGGGCTGTCTCTCTGGTTATTATTGAAGCTACCGGAAGCTGCCCGCTTCCGTATTCGCGGATTCTCTGCAGGGTTTTTAATACGGTGGGGTCTATCCTCCATCAAGCGACCTCGGAACTCGCGACACTCTACAAAACAAGTTTGAGCTAGCCGGCGGAGTATTTTCCAAGGGACGACCACCATTAGGTAGATTCGGGCCAGAGAGGGAGGTCCTGCAGAACATCTCGCAACCCCGATATTACTTGCAACTTCTTGTTTGGTCGTGTTAGCGTAGCAATTATTTGGCGCCTCATGCGTGGAGCTTTTGTTCTTTTTTAAAATATACTTTGCTTACTCACACTTGTGGGGGCGTATTAAATAATTTTTGGTGTTGCCTTCACTGCTATTGTTATTATTTGAGGGTCGCTAATGGTTTAAGTTACTTTTGTGTATTACGAATATTTTTGGCATCCCACGTTCCGATTTAATTTTGACCGTCTTCAATTTTAGAACTTCTGAATTTTTCCTTTCTCGAATTTATTACTAGTTACTTTTGGACAGACCACGTTGTGGAGATTTAATTTTTATAGTTTCGTTGAGTTTTTGGTATTTTGGAAGTTATTTTTAGATTTTTCGAATTTTCGTAATTTAGAGTATTCTGATTTGTAGTTACGATATTTTGGGTGAATATTTTTCTTATTGATGTATGTCTGTTCCATAAGTCAGTATGGAGGGGAAAATAGAGATTAATAGATTGGAACGTGATGAGTTGGTTTATGAGTTGAGGGTTCGTGGTGCGAATGAAAACGTGCCTGTTAAAACGATGCGTGCTACTCTTAGGAGTTTGTTGTTAGAGACAGGTAGTATTCAGGTTACTAAACCGGCGAATCCCTATTCTTACGAGGAAGATGCTCGCGGGGTTAAGCAGAAGATAGTTGAGATCAAAGATCTTCTAGAGGAATTCACTGAGATCGAAACTAGCTTGCGATATCGCAAAATTAGCACTAAGATAATTCATGCTTTTTCACGTTTTAGGCGAGCGAAACCAGCGACTCCAGAGAATGAAGAGGAAGTGGCTGGAATATTAGTAGATTTGGTTACCCTTCAGGCGTCTTTGAAATCCTAGGCGCGTAAAGCTAGGAAGTCCGCTTTGGCTGGTGCTGTGCCGGCTGATATGTCTTTTGTGTTTGCTTCTACTAGCGTTGCGCATGGTCCACCTGACTCTAATAGCGAGTTGTCTGATTCCGATGAATCAGTGGATGAACCCATTCTGTCTCCTGTTCGTGCGACTGCGACTCATGCGGTGAGCGCGGCGACCGTTTCTGCGCCATCTCCTGCTTTCAAGGTTATTTCGGTTTCAAGGTGGAGCTTTACCAAATTCGATGGGGAAAGTTCTCGACAATCCTTAAGTGTATTTCTTGAGACTATCGAAGACAAGTGCATTGCAAAATAATCTTTCTAAGGAGCAGTTGGTTAGGTCTGCTACTGAATTGTTTTCTGGGAAAGCCTTAATTTGGTGGCGGTCTACGCGCCAAAAGGTAACGTCTTGGGTAGATTTTGTTCGTGAACTTCGATTACAGTTTCAGCCCCCTAACTATAACGAAAAGTTTTTCTTTGCAATTAAGAGACGAACTCAAGGGCCAAATGAAACCATGTTTGTTGCTGTCATGAACAACATGTTTGGACGATTGACGGTACCGGTTGCTGAAGCTTTGAAATCAGACGTGCTTATGCAGAATATCGCGCCATTTTACCCAAAGTCAGTTAGGTCTTACCGAGGTTAAGTCTGTAGATCAGCTTCTGGAATTGTGTAGGAAGTTAGAAGCTTGTAAGATGTCTATAGTAGCTTTTGCTCCTCCTCCTCGCAATAAGACTTCTCTATGCGAGCCCGATTTAGCTTTCGCTTACTCACCATCTTCTAGTACGGCAGCGATATCTATACCATCGCCCAGCGGCGGTCCGAAGTGTTGGAATTGCAATGTTGAAGGTCACTTGGTAAGAGACTGTCCGAATCCTCGTACTTCTCGTTTTTGTTTTAAATGTGGTGCTCGTGGACATATCATAAATGCTTGCCCTCGAGGTCGACCTTCTAGGAAACGACATAAGGAGACGTCAATGAGATCGCGTACGTTTTCCACTCCCGTTACTCAACGAAAAAGCGATCTCCGTGAGCCGATTCACGCTCAATTTTGTTCAACGAGGGCCATGTCTGATACCACTGATAAATGGTATAATCGTCTTTCTCTTCGTGTTAAGGAATCTCCAGAAAGATATCCAACATTTCAGATTTTTACGGTAAGCTTTTCAAGTTTGTACGCTCTTTGCGTGGCTATTTTTTTTCCGAAAGCGATTCTTGGAGGGAAGTGGTTCCTAAAGATCGTCATTCCGTCTTGATTAAGGCTTGTCATGTACCACCTACTAGTGGACACTTGGGTATCTCGAAAATTCTTGGACGCATTTCTCAGACTTATTATTGGCCTAAAATGACAGCTGATGGTCATTCGTTATATTAATCGCTGTCGCACATGCTTGAGAACGAAATCTGAACAACGGAAACCTATTGGTCGTATGGGAGGTCACACTCGAATTGATAAACCTTTGGAAGTACCTAGCATTGATATCGTTGGTTCCCTGCCAAAAGCTAAATCTCGATATGACTTGAGACATCGTGTAGTAGAGTTTCTTCCGAATCAGTTAGTCTGGCATAGGAACTTCGTTTTGTCAGACGCTTCTAAATATTATTCTGCCAAACTAGCTGACAAATTTGTTGGTCCTTTCATGATCCATCGACGACTGTCTTCAGATTCTTATGAACTTAAAACCTGCGAGGCGAACTTTTGCCTGGCTCATGGAGCAGTGTTCATCTTAAAGCACAACCCATTGACGATTAGCGATTCGAATATCTTTCATGGCCTGTCTGGGGGCTTGAAGAATACCCAGTCTGGCATAATCCACCATGTCGTAAAAGGCGACAAAAAGGAGTCATGGTCAGCTTTGTTCTTTCCATCTGGTATATGATTATCGCCTGTCTGGGGGCTTGAAGAATACCCAGGCTGGCATAATCCACCATGTCGTAAAAGGCGACAAAAAGGAGTCATGGTCAGTTTTGTTCGTTCCATCTTGTATATGATTAAAGGCCTGTCTGTGGGTCAGAAGAATACCCAGTCGGGTGTAATCCGCCCTGTCGTAAAAGGCGACAGAAAGGAATCGTGGACAATTTTGTTTCATTCCATTTATAGCATAGCATTTATTCCGAGTCGAAGAAGGTTCTTATTAATTTTGTCGTACCGTATTCCGATTCTGACTTTCCATATTGTTGTGACATTCGCTTGACTGTGGTTCAAGGACGTGTCTTGTATTAGCAAATTTTCGATTCGCAGATCCTTTTGTTTTGGAATGTTTTGGTTCTAGCTGCTCGTGCCAGGTGTTGTTGTGATCTTGTGATAAGTTGGTTATTCCAAGTTTGGTCTGGACTGCGAAAATTTGCTGTTACGTTTATCGATTCCTGATATTGACATTTTTTTTCGTTTAAAGATTTTGGCTGTTATATTTTGAGATGACTTTTGTTATCGTGTTGTCTCTGTTAACAATCTTGTAGATTGGTTAACTGTGATATTTTCGAGTATGGACTTTTAAGGTTTAGAGCTGTTGATAGTGTGTTCCTTTTGCTGTTGTTGCATCTCTATTTGGAAGATTTTGGGTCCACACTTACACACAGTTCTAACCAGTTTGTTTAGTTCCTGTCGTTAAGAGTTTCATCGTACCGTGTAGGTTTTCCTCGTGTGAGGGCTTTTATAAACTCTTATACGAACTGGACGTTTTACGTTTGACATTTAGTTCATTTTCATTTTGATTTATTTACCGATTATGACGTTAACTGTTAGTTAACCTTTTGTATACCGATTTTGACTTCTGTATTTTATCCTATTGAGTTCTTGCACTTAAGGTCTATATTTAGCATGTGGGATGTTTGTTCCTGCAATTATGCTGCCGTTCCGTTCTCTTTCAGACCATATTGTGTATTATTCTGGAGGATAACCTTATTAGGACTTTGGATACATCTTTAATGTGATCCTTCTTTCACTATTTTGTCGACACTTTGGTGTGTAGAAGCGGGGTGGACCTCAATAAATACCGTCGTCCATTCCTTTAGGCTTCTTATATGGCTGAGACCGACCCCCTCGTAACGTATCGCGTACTTCTTCTTTTCGGTAATGGATGTGTCTCTGTTTGTTACATAATTTTGCGTATCGGTCCTCAACCGCGTCAGTGTAGTGGTAGGCCACCTCTGTACTTTAAACTTTCTTATTTAACTAACGTACATTGTTTTGTTTGGCCAGTTTATAGATTTTTGTTGTCCCTATCTTTTGACGTACCGATTGAAGGATTGCTGGAACTAGTGAGTACACAGTGTCTCAGTTGCTCATATCCTACTTTTTAGCTTTTAACCTATTTTTCCTTATCCATTTGCATCCTTTAACGTTAGTAATATACCTGTTTTAGTTAATCCTGTTTTTTTTGAGCTGCTTCTGCTTCACGGAAGTCAGTCTATTTTGAGCTGTCGGAAGTTGCTCCCTAGTTTTAGGTGTTACGCAGCGATTTTCATGACTGGTGTTCAAAGCGCAGCTTTCTGTCTTCTTTAACCGCTAGGAGTAATGATTCCCTCCTAGTCTGTGCATTTTCGGTGCTTTATGCAGCTTTTCCTTCCCCTTTCTTGTTTTCTTCGTGGCGCTTGAACACTCGGCATGATATCGGCTGTTGCGCATTCCGCTGCTGGGGTGACGACCGTACAGTATTGTTTGTTTTGTTGTTTTTAGTTTTCGTTATTTGTAGTCCCCGTACCGACCGAATGTCGAAGGGCCTCTGTGGTTGTTTGGGCCGAGCAACTGTAGACATAGTGCTGTTGATGTTGTTGTTGGTGTTGTACTGGCGAGTTTCCTCCGTCACTCAATCCGTACGTCGATAGTTTTACTTGACAGTGTGTCAGTTTCGCCTTCTGCGTTTCGATTTACATTTTTTTTGGCTGATATTGTGATGAATGCCATCATAAAATAAGTGGTAGAGAAAATTGATTTTCAATTCCATTTCATTAAACAATATGTGGATGACCTCATCTGCTGCATTCCAAACGACAAAATCAACACAACCCTAGAGGTATTTAATAGCAACAACAACAAATTGCAGTTCACGGTCGAGACGGAGCAAAATAAAGCAATACCTTTTTTGGACACACTAATCATAAACGACAATAGTATCCTAAAGTTGAGATGGTACAGAAAACCGTCAAACACAAATAGACTTTTAAATTACCATTCCAATTGTCCCAAGAAGTATCAGGTGCACACATTAAAACAGATACTGCTACAGAATAACTACACCAGCGCATTAACAAACAAAATTATCTTTGCCACTGAAAATACCAGAATGAGTGTAGAGAGAGACCAAATATCAACAAATATTACCAGCGAAATACCACAAGGCGTTAACGGGGACAGCGAGACCAGGTATGGGAAATTGCAATATATTCCAAACCTAACTAACAAAATAAAAAACGTATTCCATAACGTGGTTTCAGTAGCGTACACAGCAGCCGTCCCCGTTTCCAGACTTTTCACGAAATTAAAACATCCAATACCCATAGATATGAACAACAACGTCATATATGCAATACCGTGTAGTTGCAACTCGTTTTATATAGGGCAAACTAAGCAAAGATTGAAAAATAGATTGACACAACGCGACAGCAACGGTAGAGTTAAACCACAGGCATGCACACTGGCAAGCCATATAGCGTCGACACACCACCAACTGAGATACAAGGAATCATATTCAAAGAACCAAACTACACAAGACGGCTTTTCCTAGAAACTCTAACAATTAAGAGCGTGGAACATAATCTAAATACTAAAGCTGACTCCCTCAGTTTCAGCAATATTTACATACCACAACTAGAACATATAACACCGGGTATACAGAATAAGTTCATTTAATAATATCATATAATGTGAGGGAGTGTAGTTTCCGTTTGGAGCGTGGGGTTTGCCGTTTTCACGTGGCGTGTTGTTTTCCTGTTTTTTTTCCGGTTTTTCTAGTAGAGTGTGTTTTCAAATATAAAAAGGCAAGACACACAAAACACAAGTAAAAAGAATTGAAGTTTTCATGACACACATTTTACTTATATACGTACATTAAAATATATATTTAGCGATAAAAGTACTCACATGCATATTTAAAATGCACACAATAGAAAGAGATTTCAAGCCTGTCTTTGACTGATGTTTATTACTGTATGTGTACTAGTTTAGTAAATGTTTTGTGTTTTTTATTATCATTAACATAACGATGATATATAGTGCTATTCACCATCAACATACACGTTGAATTCCACCATACTTATATTTATATATATATATATATATATATATATATATAACGAGCGTTCAACTAAATTTTACCTCGAAGTTGCCCATGGAAATTATACGTATATCTTAGCTTTTTAATTAACTTCTTAATATGAATTTTGTTGGTTATGAACTATTTTAATGACATGATAAATGTCAAAATAATAAAATTAAAATATTTAACTAAATGAGATACGTTTATTTGCAACAAACAAGTAATATTTTATAAAAATTGTTGAAAGTGGCCACCACCTTGTTCGAGACATTTCTCACTTCTCTTCTTCTGTCATCGATTTCGTTAATTCTTTCAGCAATTCTGATTTGTAGGTCTGCAAGATCAGGCATCTGTACCCGAAAAATTGAATTCTTTAAAAAAGGCCACAGAAAAAAAAACAGAAAAAAGATCTTGGTGGAAATTCATGTTCGGTGTTTAAACTTATCAACTAATTTTGATAAATTTGCCGTATCATATTAATAGCTTCACCAGCTGTATGCGCTCTGGCTCCGTCTGTTGAAAGTAACCCTAATTTATTTCTTCTTCATTAAGCTGTTCAATAAATGGCATAATAATTTCTTGTCGATACCTTTCTCCTGTTAAGGTACCGTTAAAGAAAATAGGGTCAATGATTTTCCTTCGACTAGGTGCACACCATACACCAATTTTCTGTGGATGAAGTGAGGTTTCAACATAAAACTCATGTGGTTTCTCAGTATTCCACATCCTTATATTTTGTGAGTTAACATATCCATTCAGATAAAACCATGATTCATCAGAAAAATAAGTTTTATCAAGAAAGTCAATATCTAAATTATTTAAGAACCACTGACAAAATATTGCTCTTCTAGGATAGTCAATTTCTTTTATTTCTTGATAACAGGTCATGCGATATGGAAATAAATGTAAATCTTTTTTCAAAATTATATGACAAGTGCCAATTGATACACCCACTCGTTGAGATAATACTCGTATGGAAGTTCGTGGTGCATTATTCATAATTTGCGTTACATCGTCAACTAGCTCTTCCGTACGTTTTTTCGGCCGGCCACTGCCTTCTTTCCATATAACACTCCCTGTTTCTCTGAAAACCTTAGTGCACCTGTGTACCGAAAACTATCAATATCAAAGGCGAAGTTTGGAAACATTTCTAAATTCGTCTAAGCATTCTTCAATAAAATAGTGCCATTGTCCGTTAATCTTACGTCCGTTTCGAAAATAAGATTCAACCATGAATGATTTGTGTTGAATAGTTTTAAATCAATTTTAAGTTACAAAGCAATTTAAAAAAAGTTCCAATTAAGTATACATCAGAATAGTCTGTCAAATTGACAACTGATGCAAATGTAAATAGTACAAGTTACGACAAACATTTTTATTGTCTTGGACTACAAGAGGTAAAATTTATTTGAACGCACATTATATACAGTGAAGGCCCGCAAATTCGGATAAACTAAATTTGACTCGATCCGGATTAGTGAATCATCCGGATTACTGAAGCATTATTGAAGTTATTCAAAAAAAGGAGAAGTAAGCAAAAAAGTTATTAGATTCTGTTTCCGTAAAAACAAAACAGCACTAACGCTTCTAATACAGGTTTTATACATAAAGTATCAAAAAATCGCAATCAAAGTAAAAATTTATTTTAAAAAATCTGATATTTACGTCTGACGAATGCTTCCCTGCTTTGCTTCCATTGCGCACTGCCGCAGCATTCGCAGAATGGTCTATTTAAGTCTATTTTGTTTTCCTCTGTCCATTGTATGCAGGTACTGAAACTCCCAATTCCCTCCTCATGCTTTATTCTTATTTCATCTCTGCACGGTCCTGGCGCTTTTTTGTTCGAGGAACTACTGTCGTCACTCTCCAATTGCAAATGGTCTTCATCGCCATCGATCCATTCATAAATTTCAGTGGCGTTAAGTTGTTCATTGTCAGTGCTATTTTGCTGCAACATATTTCCATTTTCGGTATATAATTATTGAACGTCATTCGTCGACTGTAATTGTTCTCTAAAAGTCGACAATGAAATATCATCATCTGAAGTCCATTCATATTATGAATTCAGAAACGTTTATTGAACCATTATCAGCTTAATGCCATCCGGTGTGCGATCCGGATTAGAAGGTCGATGGTTGATTCAGATTTCAAGACACCTAATGTCACATCTGCTTATTTTCATTTTGTCAGGATTAGAAGGCCATCGGAATTATAAGCCATTCGGATTTGTGGGCCTTCACTGTATATACACACACAGAGACACACAGACACATACATATTCTATATTTCTTTCGATTCACGTCTATTCAGCATGATGGTACCTACAATTGCTTGTCACTCTTGCAATATTTCGTATGATGAACACAAAATATTGATCTGTTGTATATGTAAGCAGAGCTTCAGTCACATATGCATCAATATTCAATATCAAGTATTTAAAATTCGAATCATAAAAACCAAGCGCGGTGTTACCTGGACGTGTGACAACTGTTCAGTACTGGACAATGATATTGGAGAACAGAAAGCTGCCGTTGTTAATTTGAAAACTGAGTAAGTGGAACCAAAATCTCAAACAATATGTATGTATATACACCACGTTCGATAGCTGACGAAATTTTTGAGGATGTTATCCAAGAAATCCAGGACAGAGAGATCCAAGCCAGAGAAATTCACGAAATAGGGCGAAGAAAAAGCAACCTAATTATTTATGGTGTCTTCATCCAAGTTTCAACGTGATCCAAAAGATCATGCTACCGTTAAAAATACATTAGCAGAATGTTCAATGCATAATAAATTCTCGATTTATCGACTCGGAAGAAAATCTGCTTGTCGACAAACACCTCGACCCATTTGCGTTACGTTTGATTTTCCTCAACAGGTTCACAGTCTGGTAAGAAATGCCCAAATTTGTTAAATCGCTCTGAATTTAAGAATATTCGCGTATCAATCGATCGTACACCTTGTCAGAATCAATACTTCAGGAAGATGAAATCGGAATTGTTGCAGCGTAATTATACGGATAAACAGCTGAAAATCAAATATCTTAAAGGTGTCCCAAGAATAATCTCTTTAAAGTAGGTGCGTTCAACAATTTCAAGATTTCAGTTTACTTTCAAAATGTCAGAGGTGAGCGGACTGAGATTAATGAGGTTTATACTTCAGTTGCGGCTTCATAGTTCAACCTTATATGTCTCGCGGAAACATGGCTGTCTAAAGATATATGCAATTCGGAGCTTATTCCACCGTCCTATTCCGCCTTCAGGTCTGATAGAAAATTTCGTGAGATCGGCTACTGTCATGGTGGAGAGATTTTGGTTGCTTATCGGAGTTGTCTAAGAGTATCTTCCTGTAAGTTCAAGAACAACTTCGGTGACTTTCCGTATGCCAACATGGTTGGCTGCAAGTGTGGATTTAGCTCATATGTATTGCATATATTTGTTTTATATATTCCTCCTGTTATAAATCGCTTAATTTTTGAATTTTTTGTTGATTTATTTGAGCAAGAAATAATTGACTATCCGAATGTCTTAATAGTTTGTGACTTTAACTGCACACATTTCTCTACCAATAACTAATGATTTAAATCTCAAATACTCTACAACTTTATCATTTTTGCAATTTAACTCAATACAATTTTATTTATACATAACACATATGATAGAACTTTGGATTTGATGATCTCTAATTCCTTGTATGATGTACATCATGATATCTCTCTTTGAGTTCCTGAGGATTGTCAGCATCTCGCCCTGTTGGCAATTATGTCTTGTTAAATGAGCGCCTACATGTTTCGGCAAATGATGCCTTTATCAAGGAATATAAAATATAAATGACAGTATATTAATGTCATACATTTGAGTTGCTATGGATAAAATTATTCAAAGATACATTCCAATTGAATAATAATAAATCATGCCTTAGTATTCTAAAATAGATAGACAACAAAATCAGGGAAACGCAAGACATGAGTTATTATTATGTATTCGCCCGTGGAGCGTCTTAAGATGTAAAGATGTCGGCATTCGCCTTAAACGAGAAGGAAATCCACGAAAACCTACTCGGACAACCAGACAGGAATCAAAACACGGGACTGTCAGCATGATAAGCAAATGTATATGATATTTAAATAACTTAAGATATATAATTATATGACAGTAACATATATTATGATGGTAAATTGCAGATCGTTACAAAATTAAGTTATATTATATACTGCTTAAATTTTTTATATCACTTCTGTTGTTAATTGAATTCAAAATAAAAATGGTGATCGCGTTGTAGTTTGTGTGTAGATAAAGCAGTTTTGTCTGTTTTAGAGTATTTGTGGCTTGTATTCTTTTGTATAAATATTGTTTAGTTTGGCCTATGTAGTAACTATCGCAATCGCGACATGGTATTTATAGATGACATGTGTTTCTCAATTTTTTTCTATTTTAGGTTTAAGTTTTGAAAGTAAATGTTTATTAGTATTACTAAGTTTATATGTTGTAGCTATATCATATTTTTTTAAAGTGTATTTTTTTTTCTGATAGTTGTGGAACATATGGAATCGTGATATATGTTGTGTCATTGTTTAAATTGTTATTGGTGTCTGTAGTGTTGTATATTTGGTCTATTCTTTTTTTAATTGTTTGGTCTATAAGTTGTGGTGGATAATTATTATCTGTTAAGATTCGTTTTAATTTTCTTGATGTTATCTACATAGGCCAAACTAAACAATATTTATACAAAAGAATACAAGCCCACAAATACTCCAAAACAGACAAAACTGCTTTATCTACACACAAACTACAACGCGATCACCATTTCGATTTTGAAAACACACAGATAATTGATAAAGAACAACACACAATGAAAAGGGAAATTAAAGAAATGATTAGTATTAAACAGGAAAAAAATTCAATTAACAACAAAAGTGATATAAAATATTTAAGCAGTATATACTATAACTTAATTATGTAACGATCTGCATTTACCATCATAATATATGTTACTGTTATATAATTATATATCTTAAGTTATTTAAATATCATATACATTTGCTTAACATGCTGGCAGTTCCGTGTTTTGATTCCTGTCTGGTTGTCCGAGTAGGTTTTCGTAGTTTTCCTTCACGTTTAAGGCGAATGCCGACAGCTTTACATCTTAAGACGCTCCACGGGCGCATACATAATAATAACTCATGTCTTGCGTTTCCCTATTTTTGTTGTCTATCTGTTTTAGAAAACTAAGGCATGATTTATTATTATTCAATTGGAATGTATCTTTGAATAATTTTATCCATAGCAACTCAAATGTATGACATTAATATACTGTCATTTATATTTTATATTCCTTGATAAAGGCATCATTTGCCGAAACATGTAGGGTTGTTTTAAATATATATATTTTAAAGTAAAACCAGACCTAAAATCGCAAACAAATTGAATTTACCATAACATACAAAGGTCAGGAAATAATTATCTTTATACATATATACATATATATATATATATATATATATATATATATATATATATATATCAAAAATTAATTTAAATTCGGGTAAGCGGTCAATTAAAAAACTCCTTTATTAAATAAAGGTAAAGGGTAAAAAATGTAGAGTAGAAATAATAAAATTGACGTACAAAATATAGTCACTATTTTCACTATATGTAATATAGTGAAAGCAAATGTCAGTTATTGAAAGCAGATGTCTATTTTGAAAGCAGGTGTCAGTTATGAAAGCAAACGTCAGATTAGAAAGCAGATGCCTATTTTGAAATTAGATGTGAGTTACTGAAAGTAGATGTCAGTATTTTGAGAGCAGATGTCAGATTTTAATATTTGAAAATGCTAATTATTACTCCATAACTATATGAGTGTTTAACGGCTAAGAAATTATCTAAACACTTATATATATATATATATATATATATATATATATATATATGTTACTCTTGATGATCTCGCGGACGTATGATGAAGGTGTAGTTTCTCGGGTTCTTGGCCGCGTGTGAGTTTTGTCCTGAAAAGGACTATTTACTAGTATTTACTAGAAAATAGTCCTTTTCAGGACAAAACTCACACGCGGTCAAGAACCCGAGAAACTACACCTTCATATATATATATAGAGATATAGATAATTATTCCTTGACCTTTGTACGTTAAGTAGATTATTAGTTGGCGATTTAAGGTCTGTTTTAATTTTATATCTATATACAGAGTTTTTCACGTAACTCGTTCTCTGTTAACGCCTTAGGACACCTTTGAAAATTCGTGGCATGCAATCTTAATACTTGATGTGTTAAAATAAACACTACTTTTTACTTTACACAGTAACAATAGTTTCTCTCCAACCTGACCTTCCTCAGACATATAACAGTTATATGTCTGATGAAGATCAGGTTGGAGCGGAACGATCGTTACTGTGTAAAATAAAAAGTAGTGAAATTTGAAGAGTGAGCGGGTGCTTCATCTATTTGAAACCAGCATTGCCATGTCAGATTGTATAGTAGGTTATTCAAAAACGGCAGTACTAATTCCCATAATAATTGTAGATACCTGACGCTTGTTAAAAATTCTCGTTATAAATTTCGTTTTCAACATAGTTATGTAAAATAATTCCAAAAACATTGAAGCTAGAAGTATCTTGAAAATTTGTTTCTCTAATGAAATGTGGATTTTGTTGTGCCCAAATGATGACAATTTTTTGTATTAAAGATCACGGTTAAATGGCGATTCAGCTGTCCAGATAATTTTAGATACAAAAATGGGATACTGTTTTTTAGTTACGAATAAACTCGCAAAACTGAATTCTTCTATCTTGATCTCCTGGACGAAAGGCTTGAACAGATTGGAAAGAATAAGTATGCACTTTGTTTTTCTTTAAAATCCATTGATGTCCGTGAAATTCCTACATCTGCAGACGCCGCCGATATAGAACCGGTTGGATGCGCATGAAAATATCCCAAAACAACGATTTCATTACCTTCGTCGCCCGTAATCGGTTTTGGTCTTCTTGACTTGAATACCAAAGCCAATGAAATTTGACTCTATTTGTTTGAATTTAGTATTATTCATTGCTGGTAAATGCGGGTATCTTTTATTAAAAAATCGACATGTTCTTTCAATAATTTGAAGTGATTCACCATGAATGTAGCATAAATTCAAAATATCTCTATTAGAATAAATATTTAATTCAACTTACATATTTGTAAACAACATAAAGCCAGTGTTAATTAATTTGTTGATGTTTCTGTATTTATTAGACACTGATTTTAGTAATGATTATTTTACATACATTAGCACTTAACATTAATATTCTAACGCAATACAAAATGTGTCTTTACGACGACGTGGACTGTAATCATTCTTATTATGATGTTCTGTCTCTCTTTTCTTCCCTCTCTTTTGTACGTATTTTCGTAGTCTCTGTCCCTGGTCGCACAAACACTAGCCTTTGTCTGGGCCGTACTAAACACTCACAAACATATCCCCGCCCTTAAAGTACATTAGTTCTTTAATTTTGCTCAACTGGCAGAGGACATATTTTTGCACAGGCTCGCTTAACAATTTCCGATGATGTTAGGATGGCTGCAACACGCTTCACTCCATCTTGACCAGGAAAAACTTCGGTGATTCGACCCAGCCGCCAGTGGAGTGGAGGGAGGTTGGCCTCTTTTATGAGAACCATGGTCCCGACTTGAAGATCCGATGAATTGCTTTCCATTTTGTTCTTTGCTGCAATTCGTTGAGGTACTCCTTCTGCCATCGAGACCAAAAGTGGTGGCGCAGCTGTTGAAGGCGTTGGTGCTGTAGAAGCCTGTTTTCTGATACGTTCTGTAGATTTGGTTCCAGTGGAGCTGTCAAGACTCGACCAATAAGGAAATGAGCAGGTGTCAAAGGCGATAGGTCTAATGGATCGGTTGACAATAGTGTTATTGGTCTTGAATTAAGGATTGCCTCAATTTGCACTAATATAGTGGTAAAATGCTCAAAAGTCAAATTTGAATTTCCCAAAACTCTTTTAATATGATCTTTGGTTGATTTGACCCCTGCCTCCCAAAGCCCACCATGGTTAGGGGCATAAGCGGGACCAAAATGCCAACTTATACCTTGATTGTTTGCAAAGTCTACTATTTCGTTCTGATTTAATTGAAAAAAGTCAAACAATTCTCTTAATTGGCGATTTGCACACACAAATGTGGTACCATTGTCAGAATGAATATGTAACAGTTTACCCCTTCGTGCTATAAAGCGCTTTAATGCTAACAAGAATGTGTCTGTTGAAAGATCACCCACTAACTCTAAATGCAAAGCCTTGATAGAGAAGCAGACAAATAGACAAACATATCGCTTTATTAGTTTGCTGCCACGACCTCTCTTTTCCCTAATTTGGAAAGGTCCGGCATAATCAATTCCGGTTGCTTGAAAAGGAAAACCCGAGAAAAATCTGTTAGCAGGTAAGTTTCCCATGATGGGTTCTACACCTTTGGCTCTAAATCGGAAACATTTTACACAATTGCGAACCACGTGTTTTGCTAAGTTACGACCGGATACTGGCCAAAACACTTGCCTTAAACTGGATAGCAATTACTGTGGTCCAGCATGGAACAACCTTTTATGTTCATCTTCGAATATCAATTTTGTTATCGAATGACTAGGCGATAGTATAATTGGATGAATTTTGTTATATTCAAATTCCGTATTTACTAAGCGACCACCTACTCTTATTAGGCCTCTTTGGTCCAAAAATGGATTGAGATTTAATAACTTGCTCTTTCGATTTAATTGGTTCTTTTGAGATAAGCTACAATATTCGTCTTCAAATAAAACTATTTGAGATATTTTTACTAACAGAGCAAACGCGCTATCAATTTTGCATACCTGTAATGGCATTTGACTCTTTGCAAAGCCAT
Organism: Melolontha melolontha; assembly: GCA_935421215.2. NCBI lineage: Eukaryota > Metazoa > Arthropoda > Insecta > Coleoptera > Scarabaeidae > Melolontha > Melolontha melolontha. The sequence continues at coordinate 136,202,935 of OW285235.1, read as the reverse complement.
CGTGGCCCGTGCCACCATAACTGCGAATTATTTATGAGGTTTGGTGACAAACCTCGTCATATTAGATCAACTGGATTTTCTGTACCAGGCACATGATGCCAACTTGATACATTTGTTAAATCTTGAATATCCATAACGCGGTTGCGAACAAAAGGCTTAAGTAAGGTAACAGAAGTGTTTATCCAACCTAATACTATTCTTGAATCCGTCCACATTGTACAGCGGTCCACAGTTAGTCTTAATGTGTTTATAACTGCGTTGAATAATTTAGCAAGTAAATTAGCTGCGCATAGCCCAAGTCTGGGAATTGTAATTGGTTTCAGTGGAGCGATTCTGGATTTGGAAATTAGCTTCCCCCTTTCTATCTTTTGATCGTGCATACGCACAAGCGCCATAAGCTACTTCGGAAGCATCGGCGAAAAGGTGTAATTCAATTGAGACTGGTTCGTCACAAATTACATGTCGTGCAATTTCCAATTTGTTTAGTATTTGCATTTCATGTGTAAATTTAATCCACTTGTTATTTAATTCGGAAGATACTGGATCATCCCACGATAACTGCTCTTGCCACAGTTGCTGTAACATGATCTTGGCAATTATTACACATGGGCTAATTAAACCTAACGGGTCAAATATTTGGGCTATGCGCGATAACATTAAACGCTTTATTGTGTGGGTTAGGCTATTTTCTTCCTTAACTATAAATAATAATTTGTCAACTTCACTAGACCACATTAGACCCAGTATTTTTATGGTATCGTGTTGTCCAAACTCCAAAATATGTGCTTCCGGACCATCATTGTCGATTCTCAATTTTTCCAATACTTCTTGATTATTTGAAGACCACTTGCGTGGCAAGAAGCAACCTGATTCTAAAACTATCGATAGTTGCTCACAAAGAGATATTGCTTGTTCCTTGCTAGAAGACCCGCTAAGCAGATCATCCACATAGAAATCGTGTGCAAGAACTTCTGCTATCTCAGGTGATGTTTTGTGACATTCATTTGCTAATTGTTGAAGACATCGAACAGCCAAAAAAGGAGCTGATGCGGTTCCATATGTTACCGTATTTAATGTGTACACACCCAAATTGTCTTCGACTTTATCGCGCCATAATATTTTTTGCAATGATCTTTGTTCTGGCGAAATTAATATTTGACGGTACATTTTCTCAATGTCCGCTGTTATTACAAAGTGGTGTTGTCGAAATCTTAGTAATATAGCTATCAAATCATCTTGCACAGTGGGACCAACCATTTGCAGATCATTTAGTGACGCGCCGGAAGTGGTGTTTGCGGACGCGTCAAATACTACACGTAGCTTGGTCGTTAGGCTCTGCTCACGCAGAACCCCGTGATGAGGAAGATAGTAGGATATAGCATTTAATTTAAGTGTTGCATTAAGAGTTTCGTTTGTGCTAGCCGAAACCTTTGTCATATGACCCAAGTCTTCATATTCTTTCATGAAGTTACAATATTGTTTCCTTAGTTCAGGATATTTCAATAATCTTTTTTCTAATGCAATAAATCTATTTGTTGCTTGCTCTAATGAATCGCGAAGCTTGTCAGGTGAATCTTTAAAGGGAATGGATACTATAAAGCGGCCATCGCTAGACCTTTTAGTAGTTTGTACAAAGTGATTTTCACATTCGATTTCTTCGTGCGACCACGAACATTTTGTGGAAACTTCTTCCAATTCAAAGAATTTTTGTAATTGTTGCTGAACCTCAAGTTGCTCTGTTTCGCGGGATAGGTTACAAATTACATTTTGTTTATGAATAGTGGAGTTACTCAAATTGCCTGAAATAACCCAACCTAACTTTGTTTCTTGAAGCACTGGCATATTTACACCCAAATACATGTGACCTGGACATATAATGTTCCAGAACACATCTGCTCCAATTAGTATATCGATTGGCCTTGCATCGTAGAACACTGGATCTGCCAATTTAACATGTTTTGGAAGACAACTATTTAAGATCTAGTATCTATTTTGCTAAGAGGCAACATACCTGTGATTTGAGGCAAAACCAGACATGATAGTCTTTTACTGTAATTATTATATTGAGCATAAATTTCAATATCAACTTTATGTTTTATTTTGTTAATACTATTATTTAATCCGAAAACAGTGAAGTCTATACTTAACAAATCAGCATGCAATTTTTTGCAAACAGACTCTGTAACAAAACATGATTGTGATCCCGAATCCAGTAAAGCACGTACTGTATATGACTTATTATTTTTATCATAAACTGAAACTAGAACTGTAGATAACAGAGTGTATCCCAATTTCTCATGTTTTGACGTTAATGCAATATTATTTTCTTGATGGGTTTCTTCGGCTTCCTTGTCTTCATGCAATAATGTATTTTGTTTAGCGTTACATTTTTTGCATGTACCGTACAACCGACATTGTTTGCTTATATGACCACCCCTTAAACAATTTAAACAAATTTTATTACGCTTAGCTTATTGTATGCGTTTCGATACGGTTAGACGCAAAAACTTTTCACAAGTATAATTTCTATGACTGCCTTTACAAAATACACAAGTATATGTTTTGTTTTCTGATGGATTACTAAATTCAGCTGCAGTTAATGCCCTTGACATAGGTTTAAATTGCTTTTTATTGTTGACATCTTGTTTATTAACTTCTAATTTTTGTAATAAATCTGCACGATTTTTTAGAAAATCATACATGTTTTCTAAGTTAATGTTATCTTTGATTAATTTATATTCTTCCCATTTTGTTACAGTATAATCGTCCAAACTTTTGGTAATTAAATATATAAATAATAAATCCCAATTTTGTGTAATTTCATCGAGGGTTTGTAGTGCTCGTAAATGCTTTGAAACTGTATCTATTAAATTACGAAGTTTGGATGCAGAACCTTTAGTTATTTTTTCCAAATTAAACAATGCTTCTAAGTGATTATGAATTAAAATATTTTTGTTGTCATATCTTTTGCATAAAAGTTGCCATGCATTTGAATAATTTTTTTGCAGAGAATTCCGACATTTTTTGACTTGAGCGGCTGTTGATTCTAAACTTGCGCGAAGATAATGATATTTTTGTATTTCAGTAATATTTTCGTTGGTGTGAATGAGCGATATAAAGGTTTCTTTATACTCCAACCACTTGTCATAGTCGCCCGAAAATGACGGTAGTTTTATGTCTGGCAACTTGATTGATTTGTTTTGCATTTTATTTGTCCGGTTGTCTACCATACCTATTTCGGCTTGGGATGCATTGTCCCGGTTAATGTCATACTCCCCCAACAGACACTTTGCTGTCGAAATAACATAATAATGCTCTTCGAATGATTCTCGTTCTATTAACTGATTGTCTAAGGTTTCACATTTAATTTCAATCTGTGTTTGAACTTCGTCGAATTCAATTAAAACTAATTCAATTTTTGATATGCGTTCTTGTAATTCAAAATAATTTTGTTGAAAAGGTTTCTCATACATTTCGTACTTGTTTATGTAATTACTAAATGTGGTAATTTTTCCTTTGAGTATACTACGTTTTTTGGTTAATGTTTTTTCATCTAATGACTCCATAGTGTTATGTCTTGCGCAACAGAGGTCAATAAACTTTGAATTAAACTTACAATATGTACGCTAAATAATTCGTATTTATCCACTTTGCAAATTGAGACTGATAACAAGGATTAGATAGGAAATAATAGCTATGTACCTGTATTTGTTCGTAAGGAAGTTTTCTTTAACGAACGGCTTTCGATCAACGTTTTGGCATCCTAGACGACAATATCGAAATGGCTTCCCTTTCTATTTCGTTGTTGTGCTGGCTTCGTATTGCTCATAGGGCTCGAATGGACCATGTTAGTTTGTTGATGTTTCTGTATTTATTAGACACTGATTTTAGTAATGATTTATTTTACATACATTAACACTTAACATTAATATTCTAACACAATACAAAATGTGTCTTTACGACGACGTGGACTGTAATCATTCTTATTATGATGTTCTGTCTCTCTTTTCTTCCCTCTCTTTTGTACGTATTTTCGTAGTCTCTGTCCTTGGTCGCACAAACACTAGCCTCTGTCTGGGCCGTACTAAACACTCACAAACAGCCAGTTAGATACGAAATAAACTTGCTGACAATTTTGACAGATCAGATTTACTTTTCAAGGCTAACTACACGATTCTTCTTGATAATGCTCAATTTGGAAAATAATCATTATAACTCTAAAAATATGTGAGATAGGCATAGGTAAACCTATACCTGTACGATGCAAAATGTTTATCTTCTTACTATGGCGTGCTTATCTACAAGCTGTTTCACTAAAAAATCGATTTTTCTTTAATTAAAAATTACTTAAATAATTAATCAATAAATTTCGAACACCCTGTAATAGATTTCTTAAATGTTTAGACATTACTCGGAATCTTATATCTTTCGCTGTCTCCAGTAGAAATATGACGTAGTTCAGTACAAATACGCCCAGGGTATGTGCTTTTAAAAAGTACATTGAAGAAACAAAAAATTCACAAAAATCAAAATAATTCAAGAACGGTTAATTTTTACAAAAGAAACCTTAATATAAGGTGTTATAGTATTTTACAAGGAATCTGGAAAAGAAATGGAAAGTATAACATTCCATTTAAAATATCAAAGTTGGCTATGACTTCCGATATAACTGAGAGTGGTTCATGAGTGTAGATATTTTATTTTAACACACCAAGCATCAAGATTTCGTGCCACATATTTTCAAAAGTGTCCTAAGACGTTAACATAGAAAACTTCTAACGAACGGGTTCCGTCAAAAATCCTGTATATGGATATACTAAAGTCATTAATGCCATTCTCCTATATGCCTTTATCAAAGAAATTTAAAATATAGATGACTATATTAATGTCAGGTTTATATATCTGTAGTTGTCATGGCTAAAATTAAAATATTCAAAGTTACATTCAAGTTCCATAATAATAGTTCATGGTTTAGAACTCAAGACAGCAAGACGTCAATTACGGGGATTATATGTATATATATATATATATATATAGGTACCATATATATATATATATATATATATAGGTATACTATTAAGTATTATCGACCGTACTGTATAAGTTAAAATTAATTAACGGGTGAGCGGTCTGTCAAGTAAAAAAAAACTCCTTTATTTCACTCTATATTTCATAACGAATTTGTTACTTCCTCAGGAGTGTAATTGATAGTTAAAATTCCGCAAACAACGACACTAAACATGTTAAAATTAATCAACCTTTTAAAAACAAACATACATAAACGTATATTTGTTTTTAAAAGTTTGACGATAAACCAACATCATATTAATTTAATGTTTTAAATTTGATTAATTTTAACATGTTTAGTGTCGTCGTTTGCTGAATTTTAACTCTCAATTACACTTCTGAGGAAGTAACAAATTCGTTGGTTTTTTTTTTACTTGACAGACCGCTCACCCGTTAATTAATTTTTACTTATATATATATATATATATATATATATATATATATATATATATATATATATATATATATATATTATATATATTATACCAACTCTACGAATACATTAATATGAACATCGCTCGGAATTTGTTTATTGTGTGTTAAAATATCGTTTAAAATTAAAAATTTTATACTCCGCACTAATTTAAATTATACATGTTTTCAAAAAGTATAAATATTTCCACATAATTTATGTATATTGAAATTCTGTATTCTGCTTCTACAACAATTAATTTGTAAATTTACAGAAAACAAGCAGCATCACTCGCGTTTCAGATTCTATTAACCTCTTTTTCTTTCTTTGTACTAAGTACAATGGCCCATTATAATAAAAAGCAATTTTCTTATTCAAACCGTTATCTACAAGAAGCGGTTTTGTAAAGAGAAACCCTCTAACTAGAAGTATTTTTTTCTTACATTATTCACTTTTGTTTGCGCGTGATACTGAGTAAAGAACAGGAAAATGCTGAAGCCAGTTAAAAATAAATCACTGTGAACAAAAAAGGGTCGGATATTCTAGGACCAAATATAAAAAAAATATCTTTGAAATAAAATAAAGAACTTTTTGAACTAAGTTTTTAAGTACATACGTCTTGTCTTATATGTAAATCTTGCTATGTATTTATAAAGGAAATATCCTATTATTGAATTGTGAAATAATAAATCTGGGGATTTAGAACTTGAATTATTAACATACATATTGATGTATATTCTTCATGTTAGGGGGGGTAAATGTAAAATTAATTATATAATGAAAATTGCACAAATATATATTTTTCTTAGACTCTGTTTACGCGAATTATCTCAGGGTGTTTACTGGGTTCACAATACAAGGTTATTACAACGAGGTAGAATTAGTTTTTTTGTCGATAATTTTTGGGATGACATGTGAGACTTTCCGAACTTAAAATTTTATGAAATTACAACGGTGCGATTTATATCAAATTTGTTTCTGAAAGTTGGACAATTATCGTCAAATTTTATAGCTAACAGTTGAATCAAAGTATACAATGGCTTCTGCTGAAATTCCGTAATAGGATATATTTCGAATTAAAAAAATTTCTTCATGACTTAAAAATATTCTTCTCCTAGAAAAGGTTAAAAATACAAACAAACCAATTTAAATAGCATTTTCTCGATCAGAAAATGATTCAATATTTTGTTTTTAAACGCATCAACTGCATATTCTGGTGTTGAAAGTCGTTAACCACGTAAATAATTTTTGACTTTTGAAACTGTAAGAAAGTATCAGAATATAAATCAGGACTATACGGAAGATGAAATAATAATTTCACATTTTGATTCATCAAATAATTTATTGTTTGCTAGACCTTCCGCCACAAAATCTAAAATTACAAGTATTTAACCGTGGTAGCAAGATGTTCTGCTGGGTCACCCCCTTTGCCTTGAACCTACCTGTTGGCAAACGTCCCAAAGGAATAACTCTGTCGGCCAACTCAATCGTTTCTTGGAGAGCGTCGCGGGTCAAAGTCGCGAGATATAAAGTGAGCGCCACCGTATTCCTCCGCAGAGCACCCCCATAACACGGAAGCGGGTGGGATGTAGGTAGCTCCAAAAGCAAAACTTGTTTGGCCCCAAACTACTGATACTGAATAAATATACCTGACACCGCAATTGCCTAACTCATACACCTGTGGGTAAGGTATCAAACAAATACAAGACATCAACTATAACAAGTTTATTATAAAAAAAATAACCCGGAAGGCTAAAGGAAATTAAATATAGAAATAAAATTGTGTCGGCGTTAAGAGCAACTACGCTTGGCCAAATGTCAGCGAAAGCACAAAATTAAAATTCTAAACAATGATCACCAAGACAGTAATACAGATTTGAAATACCAAAATTTATGAAATAAAACTACTACGCCACAGGCGCATATCAGTGATTACAATAAACAGTATCGAACGAAAGTATAACACCCTGTATTGACAGGTATGAAACTAAAGTAAATAACATATGAATTAGGTTAAGTACGTGTCTGGACAAGTGATTCACAGGACACAACTAAGTATACTTAATTCTGGGTCCCTTACAATAAAGTTATAAAACTCTTAATTAAATTAAAATTGCAACGTACCCCAAAATAACACTTAACCAGTACGTAGGCTCATCTGAAGGACAAATGCCTCGTATGGAAAACAATACAAGCTTCCCTGGCTACTAATGAAGTTAGCCAACTAGTATAAATAATACTTCAAGAAAATAGAACGTAACTTGGTGTGTAAACAACCTATCTACTAATGAAACATTGATATTGCCTTGAACGGCCAACTAAATTACAAGAAAATTAATAAGGAAAGCTGAGCGAATAAACTATTCGCTGTACAGTAATAAATTGACTGTAAATTGCTTAAGAATTAAATCAGTTAAAATGATCATCACTACCACCGAGCTCTATTCTAAATGATATGTAATAATCTGACAGAAAATTACGATGCTAACCTTTATAGAAGGTTCAAATTACATTGAATGCACAAAATAACTAGTAACCGGCTTTCTCTCGAGCCTTATGCAAATGAAATGTCAACACACATAAATAACCACAAGAGGTTATGAATTGCCCTTATATTTAACAATAAAAAGGAATTATGACATCTACTTTAAATTGTCTTCGCTACTGCCTAAACTACAACCTTTATGGAAATGCCCTCAAAGGGATCCAAGGAAAATTATTGAATTAATTTATAGTATTTCCGCCCAAACACTCCGGCCATACAATTCAACGGTGGTCCGCCATGATGATGACGTCAATAAATGTTCTAGAAGCCTCCTTTTTCTTTGTTCAACCACGCCTCGTGAAAATTCCAGTAACGGGAATGAAATGAAGCCGTTTTCACACGGTTTTCATCCAAAATTTAACACCATTTGAATTTTACGTGGAGAGATTGAATTACCCAGTCAATGGAAACGAACTCGCATACCCCTGGTATTTGCGAAGTTCTACCTGGTTCGATACCATAGGCGAAGGAAAATACCCTAACAGGTATACGATAAAAATATATCCCACAGAGGATAAAGGACAACCATTAGATAAAGTACAAAGGATCAAGATATTTCTTACCGTAAACGCCCTTCTCGTACCTAACTAAAGTAAAACTTGCGTAGTCAACGATCACCGAACGAATGCAGACAGAAGCAAGTCAGACATTCGCCACACATCGAGCAATTTTGTGACACGACAAAGACTACCCCAATCCCGCGAAACTACATTAATTCGACATCCAAAATTAATTTGGAAAATAGTTAAAAACAACCCGATAGATTACGCGGACCCACGTCTAATTAACGTGCAATATAAAAATAATTGTAAAAATTAAGGGCGACATCTATTGTCGAATTGGTAACGCTTTGGACGATTTTACGCAAGCGAAACTGGTTGCAGAACCACCGGGAACGAAAGAACGATTAGATAAATAGGAGTTGAAGGAGTTGAAGGTCACTACAAAATTAATTTAAAGGAAGGAATTAATTAAAGAAACCACCACGTGCTAATTAAGTAAAAGTACGAGAATGGCAGATGGACCTTTTTCTCTCAACACGTAACATGTTTTTGTGCTATGTGTACATTGTCCTGATAAAGAATGATTTGTTGTCTTCTATTATTTCTACTATTTCAGAATATAGTTCTGATAAAAATATGGTTGTATTCCACTCAACATTCACAATTCTAGGATATTGTAACGGAATAGAAGCCACAGGTCCAATTTTCCACACAAAACAAACATTTTTAAGCACTGTGACAGGTGCAACGGCTTGGTTTTGCTTCGTCTCAAAACATTCAATGAGTCAATTATTGTTTAGTTTCAGGTTCATATGAACAAATCCAACTTTCCTCGCCGCTAATAATGTCATATAGCAAATTTAATGTACCTGAGTTGAATGATTTAAATGTTTCTTTATACCATTTGAAACGAGTTTGTTTATAACATTCAGTTATATTATGTGGAATCGAACGTGAATATCGTGCATAATTTGATTTATTTGTCACTTGACCAAAATTAACTGAATTTCTCTACATATTACATAACGATTTTGACATCCTTATACTAAAACTCACTGAATAATAAAAAAAGAAAAAACCAAAATACCTGAACGAACGTACCTGTGAATATTGCTTGCACCGATGTAGATGACCAGATGTAGTCGCCAGCCTGCCCAGTGAAAATGGTTGAATTCGATTATAATCAGGGCGCCATCATGTTATTATACGAGTAATACCCCGTAGGTAGAACGCTGGAACATGGAACAAGGAACTGGTTCCGGATGTCCAGACAAGCACAAGTTAGGTACAAAAAGTAATAAAATGTTACAAAAATAAAAATCCCATAATTAACAGAGGATTTTTCCTATTTATTATTTGTAAATTTTACTAAAAATAGAAGCTTATCACTTAAGTATCGTTTTTTCATACAAAAAGAAATAATAAAGCAAATACGAACTTACAATAGCAGATACGCTAATGATGGAATAATGCCTTATTCATGATCATAAGTATCACACTACATGTTTTACAAAAGAACGTTAATTAAAATCGCATAATACAAAAAACTAATTATTTGTTTCATAAAGATGAATTAATTATTCTAAGATCTGAAGAACGAAATTAAACAAAGAGTGTAAAAATCAATTACGACAACTGCAAAAATAAATAAAATTATATTAACGTTAAACACAAAAAAAACATCAATGAACGTAAGAAAATACCATACAAAAGGAATTAACTAAAGTGCATAAACACGTAACCAAGATTCTCGGTCGAACGTTTTTGCAAACGGCCACTAAGCCGAGTTCGTCGTCTGTACCGGTAGAATACGTAAAATTACTAGCTAGGATTTGTTATCTAACCAATCAAACGTAATCACTCAAAGATGAAAACCCTCAATATGCAAAAATAAATAATCGTGATTCCAGTATAACTATATTCTCTTAACACGAAGAATTAACATGAACTCTCTGTGCCAGAGGGCAAAAGCGCAGCTCCATCTTTTGACTTGAGTATCTTCTCCTCAAAGTTATCAAAAGGCATAAAAACATACTTAAAACTATTGAAGCCGAAAGTAACCAACAAACGAATCTGACATATAACTAACCTCAACGACAAAACAAAAAAATCAAAGCACGAATCTGTAAGACAGAGAAGTTCGATTGTAATGTACCAAAAATACTAAGATTCGGAACGAAAATACGGTAATTTGGAATACTATCTGTACACATGGACTAAACTAAATGTATATTACTATTATCGTCTAAACAATTTTTAAATGAATAAATTTAACAAAGACTCTAATTGATCATTAAGTAAAATTTGTGATTGTTTTAATTTATTGATTTCAAAACTTTCAAGTGGTTTTCTTCTAGTAGATGATTACAAAAGTGGAATCTCGTTTTTTATTTCTAAACGAAGAACAATGTTCAGCAATGCGTTTTTCAAACGATTTTCCTGTTCGGCCAACATATATCTTACCGCATCCACATATTAACTTATAGACTCCAGATTTCTTATTTTTACCTGTTTTATCTGTACTGTTGTTAATATGTTTTGATAAATTATTATTAGTTTTGAAAACCGCGTTTATATTAAGCTTTTTAAATACATTTAAATGTATACAATAAAGGTTTAATATATCAATACGTTAGGCACGTATTATGCATTTGTTACAAATGAAACAGACATGCAATTTACATATCTGTAACTGTACACATGGACAATACACCTCGTATTTTCAGCATTTACTTCTGCTTAAGACACGTGTTTCTGCCATTTACTATTAGGCGTCATCAGTTAAGCTAGTGAAGTAATTTTAAAGTTTAAATCGCCTATAAGGTATAACAAATTTTGTCCTATCAGGTAGCACCATATAATATAGTGTCATCTGACGGACGAAAGAGACTATGCCGAAAATGTCAACCCTTCCCTTGACCGGCTATGACGGTACAGAAGGGAAGAAAATACGTATATAGGTGTAAGTCCATTAACACGATGCCAGATGGCAGTAAATATACAAAAAAGGTTTGTGTCGATTTCCCCACAGTATAAAAACCTATTGACCCTTTCTTTACCTATCCTCTTTATGTATGTTTTGAAATTGAGCGCTTGAATGAGGTAATAATATCTATTTCTGTCTGCACACTTGATCCACTTCCTAAGGTCTGGTATTAGTTCTTTGATCCACTGCGCATTAATTGTATTATTGTCCCATCTATCCTGCCAGCTGTTCAGTGTCCGATCCTCTGCTCTCTTATATGTTCCTTTTTTGCCTTTATCAAAAACGTGGACATTTATTAACAACAAACAACCATATTCTAGAATACCTGGGCTCATGTTTCGTGGCAACAAGAAACTCACTCAACCTTTGGATATTGTTAACGCATTTGCACTTGAATTCTCCAATATTTACCAGACAAATATATCTTTGGCAGCAAAATTAATTAGCAACCACCTCTCTTTTAGTATTGGCTGTATTGACGAAAATGATGCGATGTGTAGTGCTTATCAACTAAAACACGACATGACTTCCGGTGATGATGGTGTCCCGAGTTTCCTAGTGCACGTTTTTCGTCTGTGCTGTCTTATCCACTGGGTTTTCCGTTTAGATTAGTGTCCCAGACATCGACGATCCCACAGGCTTGGAAAATTAGTAAACTTATGCTAGTGTTTAAAAAAGGTGACAAATCAAATATTACTAACTACAGACCAATAAATATCGTATCCAATTTTAGCAAAGTATTCGAATGAATACTTTATTGTAGAATATATAACAGTGTACGGCCCTTCCTATATGTCAATCAGCATGGATTCATTTCTGGAAGCTATTGTTCAACGCAAACAGGTCGATCTCATCTACACAGGCTTTTCAAGGGCATTGGATTCTATTGATCATAATATACTTCTGGCCAAATTGAACCAAATTGGATTTTGCCCAGTTCTTGTTACACTAATGGCATCTTATCGGATTGAAAATGTTACGTTTTCTTTAATGGTTATTCGTCTAATAACTTTATGATATCGTCTGGCGTCCCACAGGGGTACAATCTCGGTCTTTTACTTTTTAATATATATATGGGTATTGTCTCTAATCCAAATTTCTTCATAATACACAGTTACGATATATCCGGACTGAATCCTCAGTGGTTTGGTTGTATAATCTGATTTTGTCGTGACAAAGATGTCACGAGCATTAAAGCATTAAAGTCCATCGTTATCAAATATAAATATTGGAAGGAAATGCTTATCGTTATATAATAAAATAAAATAAATTTTTTTACCGCTAATTCTATACCATTTTTAATTAATTTTAATCAAAAATACTGTAGAATCAGTTAAACAATTAGAAAATTTTGAAATCAATAGCAATACAAAATAAATTTCTTTCGACATAAAAAGCCTTTTCCTGGTAAACAAAATTTAAAAAAAAGAAATAGAATCCATAACAGCCAATTAGAGGAAAAAACCTAATATTCTGGATATTCCAAATCTATGCATAGAACAAAATTAATTTAAATACAATAATAATGCCTATACACAAATAAATGATTTACCTATGGGAAGTTCGTTAAGCCCCCATTTAGCTGAACTTTTTATGACCAACTATGAAGAAAATCTATTTAAATGAAATGATAAATACATTAAACAAATACAGCATTGGGTTAGATACACGTATGATATTTTTTGTATATGGTCAGGTATTGAAAGATATAGGCACATGAACTCTTAAAATATTTAAACACGATTAAAGATAAAATTTAATTTACTTTATAAATAGAAGAAAATAGAAGCAAAATTATTTTTTAGACTTGACAATTACAAAAAACAATAATAATTAAAAATGTAATATATACGCAAAACCTACATACACGGATACCATTACACCTTCTAACTCTAAATAATCGCGGCACATTAAAACGATAGCTTTTCATTATTTTTCTGACAGATAAGCCAATCTAAAACATCGAAATAAAGATTTCGATACAGAGTTAAGCATTAAAACTATAGCCAAAAATAAAGGATATAAAAGCAGCACTTATTGACACATTAATACTATAACTAGAGATAAACTGCAAAATAAAGAGAATATTAAGAACAACAGGAATAAAAACAGCTAGTGTTAATTAAAATAATTTAGGTCCTATGTTAGTTAATAACAGACAGAATTGTGCTCACCGATAAATCGGGTGTATCAAATTAACGGCAACGATTGTAAGGCTATATTAAAAAAAGTGGAAGAAAAATCCATAATAGATTAAAAGAATATAAAAGATCAATATTACATAATAACTTCGCGGTAAAGTAGCAGTATGTATGTGTGTATAATAAAATATGGTTGCGTGTTGGTTACATTCTCTTTTCTTACATTTTCTTTATTTCTAGTATTTCTAACATATTTAATTTGTGGCCTTTTTGTAGATATTATATAAAAGTTTACAACATCCATATCGGGAAAATGGAGATTACCCTTGAAATATTCTGGGAAACCTGTGTTCCTAAGGTTTCCCAGAATATTTCAAGGGTAATCTCCATTTTCCCGATATGGATGTTGTAAACTTTTATATAATATCTACAAAAAGGCCACAAATTAAATATGTTAGAAATACTAGAAATAAAGAAAATGTAAGAAAAGAGAATGTAACCAACACGCAACCATATTTTATTATACACACATACATACTGCTACTTTACCGCGAAGTTGGCGCAGCAATGGCGTCTGATGATGGACAAAATTCAAAACAATACCCGCTGTTGTATCGCAAAATGAATCGAAGCTTCTATTTATTAAGTATGCCCTTAGTAAGTGGAGACGGGTGTGGGTGACTAAAATAAAAGATGGAGGATAGCGCCACTCAGTTTTGCTTACAGAAGCTCAGTTTGAAAACTGAGAAAAGAGATTGCGCGATCTTAGGCGCATGCACATACAACTACTCAAACACACGGTAGATATAAACTTACGTACTACACCAGAAGGCTGCACAGGATACATGTAAAGAAATTGCTAAGGGAAGTGCCATAGACAAAGAAAATACTTGGAAACAAATCATTCGTATATTCACTAACAAAAAAATATATTTGAATATTATAAAAAAAAAATAATGAAAATATTATTTGCCAAAAATGAATTTAAAGAAAAATATATTACTTGACACTGTATAAGTACCGACTGTATAATACGGTATTAAACTTATAAAAATGTCTATACAAAAAACCACAACTAAGTATCGGAAAAACAAAGTGTAACAGTACGGTAAATATATGTATTTTGTAAGTAAAACAAAAACACTGATGCAAATAAATAGATAATTAATTTCAATTACGGATTAAACGATTCAATCCAGTCGCTTTTTTCCTACGGTACTATAGATTCAAACTTACAAAAATTTTATAACGATAAAACGGTAGTAAAAATATCTTATTCAAAATGCTAATGACTTGAGTCTTAAAATCAAAAATTATTATTTCACAAAAAGGCGTCTATAGAACACCTGCTTGTGTACTTGTGAAAAACCAGTACAGCTAGCTGCTCAAAAAAAAGATCGTTACTGCAAACGATATATCTATAAAATTTATCGATAACTGTATGTATTTCAAGTAGATGAATTAATAATTTGGCATTAACAAGACTAATTAGCAGAGACCGGACACATTGGGTTGAAATGGACGTCATTACGATTGACGATATAAATAGTCTACAACATCTGTAAGTACATCACGCAGTTGTTGAATAGCACTATTCATTCGGTTAAATGCACATCTATTTTTTATGTGCGGTTAACTGAATGAATAGTGCTATTCAATATCTGCGTCATGTACTTACAGATGTGGTAGACTATTTATATCGTCCGTCGTAATGACGTCATTTCAGCCCGATGTGTCCGGTCTCTACTAATTAGATATCTTAGTACGCCCAAAAATGATATATATATATATATATATATATATATATATATATATATATATATATATATATATATATATATATATATATGAAAAAATGTGTGAAAGTCGTATCCACCCGGAATGTGCAGACGTACGTTTCATGGTTTTACCAATTATCAATGCACCTACATCCAGAAATAGATACTACTTTCATTTCTATACTGCGTGTATATATACTAATGATGATAAACGTGGTGTTAATGAGAATCAATAATCATTAAATTCTCACATTACATGCAATTGCCGCTCTAATTCGTTGCATCGATTTCTACACATGACAAAATCACATTTTTGTACTCGCTTATCAAAACCTGTCATTTCACGATTCGATTTGCGTGCGTAAAAAGTCACTTTAAACAAGAGTGCGTAAAAGTAAAGTTGGTACTTCCTGGAACTTGATTAGTTTAGTGACATTTTAAAATCATAAATCCCTAACCTTAATAATATGCTACCCAGTTCGTTGTTTTTCTATGAAAATAAAAGGAAATGAAATAGAAATTGTTATATTTGGAAGGTATGTAATTCAATGTCAGAACAGCAACAAATATTATTTTTTAAATTTATAGAAAACTAAAAAAAAATTGTCACAAGTGGGATTCGAACCCACACCCTCAGAGAGGACCAGAACGCTCGAGAGCCCGTATAACGGGCAAGGTAAACCTTGAGTCTGGCGCCTTAGACCGCTCGGCCATCCTGACAAATACAAGTAATATTGTTAAAAATACTTATAAATATAAAAATTTTGAAATTATATTTATATTTTATATAAATATTATTATTGTTTATAGTTCTCGTACAAAAAATATTGTACAAACTTCGTGCGTGAAACATTTCGCGAATTCGTGTCCATAAAGCGCTCGCCTGCGGCTCGCGCTATATATATATATATATATATATATATATATATATATATATATATATATATATATATAAATTATTAGAGGAAATTTAAATTACACAAAGAAAATTTAACAATACAAGTTTACTTGTATCCTCTCCCTTTTCGCCTGATAATTGTTCGGTGGAATAGATGACCATGAACTGCCTTGGATGAAGAAGCGGTAGTGTGCGTGGTATCTTCTGCGGAAAGTTAATTATCTTTTTTCGAAAACGAAATCGATGTAGAACGCCAAGCAGAAAAAAAACAAAGTCGGTTGATGATTTTCTCCAATCTTCTCTTAAGTCGCAAGCGGCAAAATTGGCTGTTCTAAAACATTCACTAACTCTTTACTTGATTCGTAATTAAACGTAAAATTCTATAAGTTGAAGAAGCGTAATTTAACTTTCGTTACGAAGATGTACTTTTGTAACTTTTAAACGACCTTACACAACAAAAGGCTGTCGGCCACACTCTCTATCTCCCCCGCGTGCCAAACATTAGAAGCGGGGATGCAGTTCCAAAATTAACCGCAGACAGCGGAACAAGTATCCGAATAACGTATTTAATATATAATATACCGGGACTCGTCGATAAATAATGAAAACTATTAAGAAAATTTTAAAAGGGAAATAAAGGCGTAACAATACACATAAACCTATACTAATAACACGGCCCAACACACATTTTGGTGCCTGCGCTTTTTTAACTGTTTCTAGGTAATTTTTAGGTGTAGAATCTAAAACAACTGTCAGATTTAGTCCATCAGATCTAGTTTTTGCGGTACGCTACTTTGACTCTTTTAGAAGAAAAATCACGCTTTTAATTCATGTACATTTCAAGTTATAAGTACCAGTATCTTCGACAAAGTCTCATAAAAAAGCAAATAATAAAAAGTATAGTATTTAATTCACAAAATAGATATAAATATGCATTTATGGCTTATTACTAAAAAGAATCTTGTATACGATTTTCTAGCATGGAGTTCAGTGAGACAGTCTCGCTGCCAACTTCAATAGTATAGTCGGCCATCATGTGGGTATCACATCTTCATTGATATCGTTCTTCCATCGTCTGATGGTCCTATTGAAAACTTTCACCCTGTTCTTCACTGTAATCACCTAGGTTTTGTGGGAATTGATCTAAGTGGTTGTAGAGGTAGTGAAGTTTTATGCTAATGTTACAATCAAGAATATTAAATTTAGAAAGCTTACATTCCACTGATTCTGTGTAATTCGCTGCTTTACGATTGCCAAGAGAATTTTCTACTACTTGAACAAATGAATATCAAGCATTAGATTCAATCTCCTTCATTGCTGTGGTCAGAGATTTTTTCTTATCCGCTAATTAAAATAATTTAGACGCTATGTTAGTTAATAACGAAAACAGAATTGTGCTTACCGATAAACCGGATGTATATCAAATTAACAGCAACGATTGTAAGGCTATCTATATATTGGAAGAAGTGGAAGAAAAATCGATAATAGATTAAAAGAATATAAAAGATCAATTCGTGGGTTATTAGCAAATTATTCAGAGTGTCTGGGTGTTCGCTTAACAACCCACTCATGGTGGTGAAGGAAGCAAGTCTTGCATCCTTGTCTCTTTCGTTAATTTGTTGCACAATTTGCCGTTTGTAAGGATTTGATCTCTTTTAGCATTCAAAATAAACTTCTCATACTGATGCCTAAAATGCGGGATTTCTAGCGTGCTGAACGGCGAGGACTGCGTTCAAAAGTTTTCCTCAGTGTCTGCAGGTACTCTGGCATCTCCACTGTTCGTGAAGCTTCATGCTTCACGTCTCACACAGTACCAGTTTCTTCAAACTTTTTCACTCAAGCCAATATCGTATTGCGAGAAGGTAGATGACCATGTCGACCAATATTGAACTGTCGTCGATAGACACGCCGCACTTCCGTCACAGAATTTGTTTTGTAATACCTACGAAAGCAGGTAACGTTCCAACACTCCATTGCGACTAACAATATGAAATGGAGCCCCTTCTACCATTCCCCTTCCAGGCAAACACGGCAAGCCATCACGACGGTGCTTTATTCACATTCGAAATGTGTAAGTTGCCTCCGCGCCACCCTGTATTTTGCTCTGTCGGATTTGAGCAGAGAATGGTTATTTAGGAACATTGGGAAAAGCTTGATGTTTTGTGGTTGAAAGTAAATTTCTTAGATTTGCTATTATTTACTCATACACACCTTTTGATTAGACAAGTCGCTGTATGCTGTTAAGGTGCATTTATAGCCTAAGGAAGGCATTTTGGAGATTTTAGTGTGACGAGATTATAGCGGTATCGTCTGCAAAAGTCGCACGTCTACGAAAGTCGCATATATTACGGCCAGAGGGTAGATCAACCGGTTAAAGAAAATACAGTAAAGTGGCGCCAGGGTTGATTTTGCTCAATAATATTTCAGTGCTATACTTTACTTGGAAATATCGATCTGCAATGAACGATTTTAGAATTCTGTATTATTTGAAGGAATGTGATTGCTTGATTTTTTACATGTCAGACTTTATCAAACTCTTGTGTTATATCCAAGCACACTACTGTACAAAAGCGTTTTTCTTCCAAATGCTGATTTATAAGGTTGACTACTCTATCAACATGTTGAATAATGGCTTGCTGTTTCTGATAGTCAAACTGACGGTTAAGTATCAGGTGTTTTCTTGGCGATAGGGTTCCATTCTTTTCCATAATAATTTCTCAAATACAAGAAGTATAGATAATAAACTTATAAGCCTACATAGTGATACATTGTTTGGAGGTTAACTAGTTTCGGAATTATTATCCTTCCATTCGGAGGGTAAGTGAACCAATCTAAATATTTCACTAAATATTTGGGTTATTCATTTAACGGTGTTATAAGTAAGCTATTTTAAAATATAGCCAGTAATTTCATTATAGCCTGGAGTCTTTTGATTTAAAATATTGCGTTGGGAACTTCAAATCTTTTGAACGGTTTTATATATGGAGGCACCTGATGCAGTTTTCACTAAATTGGTGAATTTCTTGTTTCTTTTCCACTGATAATTATTATCTCTATCTTCTCTATCTCTACGTGTATAATTACCGTCAATAAGTTCTAATGAGAAATATAGATGATAAAATAAATATAAAAAAATATTCTTTATTCAATTTTCTTATAAAAAAAAATAGTAATTTGTACGATTAGTTTTCATTGTTTTATCACTCAAAATAAATTAATAATACATACGTTTAAAATAAATTGTTATCCTTCATCATTTCTTTATGACATTCTTTCACTTAGTTTTTATTTATCTTTGTTAAATATATTAATATAACGACATAGCACAAACAAACACATTAAACAATAATCAAGAAGAAAAAACAAAACCTAAAGAAATTTCACTTCAACACTATATTGATTTTTGTTTGTTTAGTAATATTTGATTTATGTATTTCCAGTAATTTACTCTATTCAAATATAATACATTTTATTAGATAGAGACCACAAAGTTATATTCAAAATTCAACATAGACGCACTCACGTAATTCGATACTAGAAAAATGAGGCACACATAATCGTGTCACGTAAAATGGAGAAAAGGAAGCGTTACAAAATCATAAAGGAAGTAGATAATACGTCAAGGTGAACATAAAAGAAAATGCTATAAAAGAGACATCTATAAAAGAGAAAGCCTTTGTTGTAAGTCACTGTTTGGGTAATTGCATTTTCCATGCGAAAAACAGCCAACATTTATTTTCGAAAAATATTAAAGCAGTTTATACAGATAGTTCAAAAATAAAAATTTATATTTGGTTTTTAATCATTCTAATACTGATTGAAATTGATGATAAACTTATTGCATATCGGAAATTTTTTTATACACATTTAAATACAGAGGATCTTACATAACAAAAATTAAGTAGAAATTATGCATACAAGGTGTAACAATTAAATAACTAAACTGGTTTAGAAAATATGCTTTATTGAAAATATATTACAAATAGCTGTTAATCCCCTTCAACATATTCCACTTGCCTATCTCTACACCACTGCATACGTATATTCCATTGTCAGAATCAGTGGTGCAAGTCTGCAAGTCTGAAAGTGTGGCAGTAGTGTTTAAGTATCACCCTCTTCAGCAAGTCTGCCGTTTCTGCTTTGACCTTTTCTACAAACTGAAAATGTATAACCTTTAATGCACTTTTTACTTTTGGGAAAAGGTAGAAGTCGCATGGAATGAGATCTGGAGAATACGGCATATATTCGAGCAGAATAATATCTTCTCCGCTAAGAACTGCTTCACACATTTCTTCGTCATCCTTTCTCATAATCTAGTCAAAACCACAATGTAATACTTCTGGTTTACCGTTAGGTTCATGATAACACCCTTAATATTGAAAAAAAGCTGAGCATCACTTTCAATTTCAACTTCCTCGTTCTAGCTTTTTGCTCTTTATCGAAGTGCACTGCATGTGGATTGATACTTTGTGTCGTAAATTGTTTCGTGGTATCAGGGCAGATGTACATATTTCCTGCTCACGTGTAATATTTCCTGGTCCCATTTTTTATTAGCTTTCTGTCAATACTTGTCACGCCTGTCAACATCTGAATACTCAAATGTCACAGGTCAACCAGAACGGTCATCTTCAACCTTTTCCTGACCTTCCAAAAATTGTTTGTACCATTAAAAATTCGAGTGTGTGACACTAAATTATCGACAAACACTTCCTTTACCTACTGAAAACATAATGTTGGAGGTTCTTTAACTTCATGTGGAATTATAAATTAATGCGCTGCTCCATTTTTAAGCTTGTTTACTAAGCGGCGTTCCTATAAGAGAACGTCCTGTTCAAGCAAGGAGTAACAAACAACTAAACAAGATATAGAGGTGCAATGCGGCTCTATCTGTACAAGAAGCATCAATTATATTACATTCTCATTCTTCCTCACCAAACTTAACGGCTAGAGCTTGAGCAATGCCGTTATTTAATTGTCACAGTTCGTATATACACCTCTAAATTTTACCTATCAGTCACTTTCGACACAAACACTTTTATGAAAACGTGATGCACCTATTATCTACGCTACCTTAAAACAAGATGCGACTACCCTTCGCGTTATACTTTAATCATACTTTAAATACTTTAAAAATATATGAAGAGATTAACTACGGCATAAAATATATTGACATGTAGTGTTCGACAAATATGCCTATATGAAAACGTTCAATACTATGGAACAAATATATATGGTATGTTCTCACACATCTTTTAGTTACGTGCATGCTGGCATCAACGTAGCAAACAATAGCTATAGCAAATACTAGATATACAAAAATAATTACAAAAGCAGTATAAAAACTATTTAAAATATTATAAATAAATATTTATATATGATTATATTTCATTAAAGAAATTTGAATATAAATATTGGTATTGGTATATTTTTAATAGATATGGGTGTTTGGTTTCGTTTTTTAATTAAATATGCATACCTTCATTAATTGGTATAAATATTGTAATAAAATTAAATATAATTTTCAATGTAATTATTTTCTTCAGACTACTAAAAATATCAGCAAAATTTAAAAAAATGTTTGATTAGGATTTTTTTAACATACAAAATATCCTGTCAATTTATGGATACCACGCCTGAAGAAATCTGGTGATTTGGAAGTGAAGAAGTTTATCAAGAAAATTTTGAGCCCGATATCGTTATTAACTCAGATTATACCACAGTCCTTTTAAATCAATCAATCTATAAATCTGTTAATTTGTCAATTCGGCTATTAAACCGAGATGTCGCTACGAAGGTCGTTTTTTAGAATATGTATAGGCGTGAAATTTAGTTTATCAACTTTGTAAAACGAGGTGCCAATTTGTAGAGTTAGTTTCAAATAGCTGTCATACATAATTGGAGGTAAGTATATTTGCTCCATATCTCAAGCTATTCTTTTCATATTACATGAAACTATAGAAAATTGTAACAACTATAACCTCAAAATTTAGTTTAGCCATTATCGTATTTCATGTTCTTCTAATATTATTGTCAATTTTATCGTCTTTTATAAAAGACCATAGTATTATATGTTACGAATATATTTCTCTAATATATATTTGTTTTTATTTTTTCTTTCAGTTATTGTAAACGTCCCTTAAGTGTCAAGGGCAGTTTTAAGTTTTCTAAACGGCAAAAATTGTTCTAACTGCTTTTTGAACAATAGGATATGTTAAAAATGCTCGCTTTTTTCTACTCGACGTTCTATTTTCATTAATTATTAATTATTCAGTCTTTGCACAATTCAAACATTACAAAATTCACAAAACTATTCAATTCAACAACAATACCATACTAAAATAAGTCACTCTCACTCTCAATGCACTCTCACCCCTGAAACTAGAAATACGAACTTATGCATTAACCTGATACATTTACTAACAGATATAAGTAGTTTTATGCAAGAATTATGAATCACTGAAATTTTAAACGTAAGAAAATCAATAACTTAACATATGAGATAATTAATTTGAATTTTATACTAATTTGTATTGCATATACGAAGAATACAACAAATATGAATATTTTTTTTATTAGAAAACTAGTTAAATCCGGCCACGCTTCTCTGTAGCTCAGTCTGATATGAAATTAATGGGAATGTAAATAAAACTATTGCGAACATAGATTCACCGAGAAAACACATAATTCAATTCAATACCCTGCCTTGCGTTGCTGTCGTTATGTTGAATGAAAGGAAAGCAAGAAGAAAGATGTTTTTTAAACATATATATTTTTTAAAGCTAGTGGATTTACTACATTTTTTGTTTGTTCGTTACGTTTTGCCGACTCTGGAGCATGCGACGTATAATTGCCCATGAGGAAAGCAATCGTTTTCTAAATTCAAACCGCACACTTCCAACGATTGCCCTTGCGCTTTATTGATAGTTATAGGGAACGCAAGGCGTATTGGAAATTGATGTCGTTCGAAATCGAACGCGTCAGAATGAGTGGTATTCGTGTGAGAAGTACGTCTTCACCTTTATGAGGTCCAATCAAAATTGGGGTCGATTTTTTAACTACTAATCTTCTGCTTTGTATTGAATATCCGGTTCGTATGAAAAAGAAATTCGGTGATGTGAAGCTCGATCATTCAGATATTGCAAACTGCATACGTTTTCGCTGTTGATCGAATTATTTTTGGCGTTGTTGATACGATCGTGCTGCTCTTCTTCTTCTCGATTAAACTCGTAAGACTTCAAGTCTTTCTTCCCATTGATCTGCCAATTGTTGTGCTCACCTTTGAGAAGTTTTGATTCTAACATGTTCATTTTCGTTTAAGCATTTTGATCATTGCAGTTTGATCTCCTTTGACGTTTTGTGATTACGTGTCGAGAAAGGCGGCTTATGTTCGAACGTACTATAAAATCAATAATAATTTCTCCTCTATTTTCTCTCAGCTACTTGTTTAATTGTTTGTCAAATATCAGCATCATTAATATTTTCGCCTTTCAAATTTGACATTTGTTTGTCATATTTTTTTTTTAAAATATCATCTTCCTGACATTTACATCTAACTTATACACATTATTTTAAATTTTCATATAAGACAATTCATTTAAGATTAAATAAAAGTTATTTTAATTTTTATCATTAAGATTTCATAACAATATGTTGACGTAAATAGAGTATATGATTAGCAAATGTCAACTTGTAATAAAAAAGTATTACCAAATCAAGTATTTGACAAATTTTTGGTACACTTATTTCAGCGGAGCGGGAAGAAAAAATCATTTTACTATAAAAACACGTATTCGAATGCAACGTTGTATCAAAATTTCAAGTCAATCGACCGACTACTTTTCGAGTTTTGCGAGCGAAAACATACGCAGGCTGAATTTTTATATATAGAAAGATAGAGATTTATTTGTATTTCTTAATAGTTTCTAAATTGTTCTTGTTTATATTTTCATAAACTTTAATTTATATTATATCACAGCGCAATTATTTTATTAAAATGACGGTAAACAGTTGTTAAAGAACGGTAATAACGCCGAAGTGGCCTTCACGAATATGAACAAAATTGGAACAAACATTCAGCCTAGCTTATATATTTGTACCATTTGCGATTTTGTCTATGTTAAGAAGTGGTTGGGGAAACTTTACGAAACACTGAGCGGGTACTTCGACTATTTTACAGAGTCATTAAAGTATGACCTAACTTGTAATTTAATTTGAAATATAAAAACAAAAGTTTTTGCCAAAATAGTAAGAGGGGGATAAAACTACCATTAAAATTTATTATTATGATTACTGTTGAAACAACCAAACTTCAGTAACCATGGCCCATAAATATAAATCTTTTTAGGAATTTCACATTTATGAGACGAAAAACAGTCAATTTGATTGCAATCTGGTTGGTATGCACTCTAGAGGTTTATATTCTAGGAGATCTTATCAGTTTCATTTGTTACTAAGCTTTGTGGTGTCTTTAATTAAATTATGGTACGATTTTCTGAATCTACCAATACTTAAGTAAATACTCACGAAAACAAAATTATTCAATTCAAATGTATTGCATGTATCGTCTTCAAGTAAATTCTTATTTGAAGTGGCTTGTAATATAAAATTTATGATATTGAAAAATATTGTATCTTATTTGGTGAATTGTGTAAAATCAGTAATAGTTTTAACTTTAGAAAAACATTTGTAATTATTATGGTTAATATTAAACGATAGTGGATATTGTTCCAAAATATTGTTTTAACGTAGGATGCGACGGATTAACATCGAAATCCATAAGCGAATATCGAGCACGTGGCTTGAATCTTCATTTGTTTCATCCGACTTTACTTACATTAGGGGCTTAGCAGAGGCTATTTTTGTGGATTAGCTTAAAATAGCATATTGTCAAGCACGTGCGAATATTACTCAACAAGTGGTAGTTTGTTCTTGTCTCAACCACGAGGTTATTACCAGGTGCTGGGTGAATTTTCTAGTCAACTGGCTTGTGAGTGTTTTAAATCACACACCTTCGGATACGTAACGTAGGAACCATTGTTCTTTAATTTACCGAAGGCTGCAGAAAAATTCATTCAACGTCTCACGATGAAAATGGCGAGTGTAAATTTGTATATGAAATGTAGATAAATTCTTTCATTTATTTTTCTATATTAAACTACCTAGTTATTTAGTTAATTTATGATATCGATACCCATAATCTTGAATCTGTAGGGTTTTCGAAATATTTCATGTTACATGAAACAGTCATGACCGATTTTGTAATTCTTACTTAATAATCTTTTTCGTAAAGTCATTTATTACATTTTTTTATAAATTCAGTATCATTTAGTAGAGAGATATAGATCAAGGCATGTCATAAAAATAATTGTAGATTTGCTTTGTGCAATTTTCTTTATTAAAACTGAAATTATCGATAATTTAAGTTTGTTTTATATTTAATCATTTCTGAATACACTGTGTGTACCAAAATCTCGATGTGAGATTTATCCAAGATCTTAAATAAATCACCTATGTCATTCTTTAAGTTAAGCTTACTATTTAATCTAGTTCCGTTTCTAATTTTTATTTAATAATTTCTATACGTCGACCTTATTTTTTTATTTAAATTTTACTATTTTGGGCTTCGTCTAAAACTCAGTTGTGTTCTGTGCTTATAATTCAAATTAACTTTATTATTCAATTATTGCTGCCAAGGCATAATTCTTTTTTGTACACGATCTAGCCTTTTCTAAAACTTACTATACTGGGTGAGTCTTTAACTCATGTTCAGTCATTACTTTGGTATCAATGAGAATGAATATATCTATTTCACCGTAATTATCATGCCGATCAATGATAAATATATATATATATATATATATATATATATATATATATAAATATAATATTTTCGTGACCTTGGTATGATATGGTAAATTCAATCAGTCGGCGATTAAAGGTCTGGTTTACTTCAAAGTATATATGTTTAAAACAACCCTACATGTTTCGGCAATGATGCTTTATCAAGGATATAAAATACAAATGACAGAATACAAATGTCAAATAATCGAGTTGCTATGGTTTAAATTATTCAAAGATACATTCCAATTGATAATAATAAATTATGCCTTAGTATTCCAAAAACAGATAGCAAGGTGTGAACATATGTGTTGTTCGCTGCTAGCAGCTTGTGTCTCTTTCTGGGTATGAACTTGTGTGTTGGTTGCTGCTGGCAGCTTGCGTCTCTCTTTGGGTGTGTGGTTTTGTGTTTGTGTGAGAGCGTAAGTGTAGGGTTTTGTATGTTGGCGCGCTCGTGCGTGTGTTTAGTGACCGGTCGCGACAACTTTGCTTCTTAAGACACTCCACGGGCACATACGTAATAATAACTCATGTCTTGCTTTTCCCTATTTTTGTTTTGTGCTAATGTGGTCCTCTACTGGGTTTTAGCCTAGCATATGCGCTACCAAACTCTAGAGGGGTCTGCCCGATGGGCGGACAGGTGCCATTCCGCCTTTCCAGCAGGAGAGAGGATCCAAGCTACGCGGCGCAAATCACGGCGCCGAGCAATGCACACACCACTAGGACCGGCTCTGGGCGGCAACCTGGCTAGGCTGTCGTTAACAGCACACACACGTTCGACGTGTGTGCAGTGCCCCCGCCTTGGCGGAAAACGTTAAGATCGCACAAAGTGTGACCGTCATCGACCGAAGTAGCCGCTAAGAGTGTTCCCTCGGTTGGCGATGAGCAACTTCGTGCAGGGTTCGTTTCGCTGGTCTGCGCCTTGCCTCGATGGGGCGGGGGTCGGGCCGTCGAAGTACTGCACGAAAAAGTAAAGAAGTTGCCGGGAAGGGGTTGGCGGCCCTGCGCAACGGCTGTTTATCCGATCTCTCTAAATTTACGCGACCGGTCACTAAACACACGCACGAGCGCGGCAACATACAAAACCCTACACTTACGCTCTCACACAAACACAAAACCACACACCCAAAGAGAGACGCAAGCTACCAGCAGCAACCAACACACAAGTTCATACCCAGAAAGAGACACAAGCTGCTAGCAGCGAACAACACATATGTGCACACCTTGCTATCTGTTTTTTGGAATACTAAGGCATAATTTATTATTATCAATTGGAATGTGTCTTTGAATAATTTAAACCATAGCAACTCAATTATTTGACATTTGACATTTGTATTCTGTCATTTATATTTTATATCCTTGATAAAGGCATCATTGCCGAAACATGTAGGGTTGTTTTAAATATATATACTTTGAAGTAAACCAGACCTTTAATCGCCGACTGATTTAATTTACCATATATATATATATGTATATATATATACGGAAAAGTAAAGAAGTTGCCGGGAAAGGGTTGGCGCCCTACGCAACCGCTGGTTATCCGATCTCTCTAAATTTACGCGACCGGTCACTAAACACACGCACGAGCGCACCAACATACAAAACCTTACACTTACGCGCTCCTACAAATACAACGCTACACAAATACAAAACCACACACCCAGAGAGAGACGCAAGCTCCCAGCAGCAATCAACACACAAAATTCATACCCAGAAAGAGACACAAGCTGCTAGCAGCGAACAACACATATGTTCACACCTTGCTATCTATTTTTTGGAATACTAAGGCATGTTTTATTATTATTATTGGAATGTATCTTTGAATAATTGAAACCATAGCAACTCAATTATTTGACATTTATATTCTGTCATTTATATTTTTTATATCCTTGACAAAGGCATCATTGCCGAAACATGTAGGGTTGTTTTAAATATATATACTTTGAAGTAATAAACCAGACCTTTAATCGCCGACTTATTAAGTTTACTATATATATATAGGGTTATGATAAAGTAACGCACAAAATTCATAAAACGTACAATGTTCATTTTTGAAAAAAATGCAAAAACACGTCAAACACTTTATTTTATTTCGCGTCTTTTAACATAAGTCAAAAAAATAAAACGTCAAATTTGTCAAAGTTATGACGTCATCAATATTTTTTCTAAATACGTAGCTTGGTTTTTTCTTACTTTATTTGATAAAGCTTGTTTTTCTGCATTATAAAGAATTATTTGAAGTAGGGGTCACATAAGAAAAAACTGAGAGAATTAATAAAAAACAAAATAAACTAGTTTTTGAATTTATGAAAAGAAACTAAATATTAAAAGAATTAAAACTTAAAGTTTCCTAGTAATAAAACAACTGTTTGTCAGTGTCAGTCTTACAATTAGTGTCATACCAATTTTATTATGATGGCTTCTTTAACGGAAAGAGAAAGGATAGAAATTCTAATGATGGTAGGTTACGGCGATAGACTTCGAAGTCATGAAGAAGCATGTACTTTATTTAACGAAACACATTTTGAAAGACCTCCAATTGCTAGAAGCATAGTAAGCAGAATTGTTGCAAAATTTAATGAAACAGGAAGCGTAAGTGATGCTCCAAAATCTGGAAGACCGGGAATAAGCGACGATGCAAAGTTAGATATTTTGCTGTCATTAGAAGGTTTCTGGATAACCAGTTTGAAGGTAGGTGGATTGGAAGACGTGGACCAATGGACCAATGGACGTGGAGTGGCCACCTAGGTCACCTGATCTCACCCCCCTTGATTTCTTTCTGTGGGGACATTTAAAAAGTCGGGTCTACGTTAACCGACCAGACAATTTAGAAGACTTAATGGAACGAATTAGACATGAAATGACTCGTATAACTCCGCAGATGATCGAAGACTTTGTAAATCAGGTCTACCATCGTCTTGGCCTATGTCAGATAGTGAACGGGACACAGTTTGAACAATTCCTGTAAGAAATCGTTTTGGTATAATGGACTGTTTAGTTAATTTAAATGTTATTACTATAATAAAGTTTATTTTGTTTTTTATTAATTCTCTCAGTTTTTTCTTGTGTGACCCCTACTTCAAATAATTCTTTATAATGCAGAAAAACAAGCTTTATCAAATAAAGTAAAAAAAAACCAAGCTTCATATTTAAAAAAAAATATTGATGACGTCATAACTTTGACAAATTTGACGTTTTATTTCTTTGACTTATGTTAAAAGACCCGGAATAAAACAAACTGTTTGACGTGTTTTTACATTTTTTTCAAAAATGAACATTGTACGTTTTATGAATTTTGTGCGTTACTTTATCATAACCCTGTATATATATATAATTTAAACAAAATTATCGACCATAATATATTGAATAAAATTAATTAAAAGCGGGCAAGCGGTCTGTCAATTAAAAACTCATTTATTAATTATCCCTATATTTCGCAACAACTTTGTTGCTTCTTCCGGAGATACTACAAGATTAATGAGAAATAACATTAAATAAATACATAATAACTTTTAAAACTTTAAATTAGTAATATGTTTGTTTATCGTCAACCTTTTAAAAACAAACATATTTGTTTTTACAAGATTGAACCATTAAAAACAAAACAATTGAGGAGATAAATGAATTATGAACCATACAATGTTATAAAACAAAACTAAGGTAATTTATAAAACCATGTCTAACCTATTCTCTGATTAAAAATAGATTTCAGATAACCAAAGCAAGATATCAAATGAAGGAAAGAAACACAACCTCAGATTTATGCTGTGAAATAAAATCGTAATTATAAGATATTTAGAATGGGAAATTAAGATATTTAAATAATATGCTCGAGATACAATATATTACTAAATTTCTAGACTACGTACTTATCAAAAAGTACCTATAAAAGGAACAATAGAGCTGTGAATAACATTACATGATTAAAGATAGCAAAATAAAAAATACTATATAAAACAGGTCCCTAAGAAATTTTTAGAATGTTAATACTAGTTGGAATGATTCTAAATGTAGGGAGAATAATTAATATTACATCGGAAATTCATGAGGTATACCTGGACACTCAAAAGTAAAGGACAAGCAAAATGATATTTAAAGACAGGTGTGGGTTAAATATTCTTTTCTATAGAAATACTTCAACAAGATGTATACGCTATACAGAAAAAATACAGCAGTTGAAATCGACCCATAAAAAGTTCCCTAATTCTTATTTATTTTCTGTCAATATTTTTCCGCTTCTTTTATTGACTTCCTTATTTTTTTTAAATTTATTTATACCCGTCATTAGATCTACTAGCATTCACTTTAAATCCACCATTTCTGTAGTATTTATCTTTTAGGAGGCCAAATTGGTTCTCTACTGTGTCATAGGCTGGCGCTTTATAGTATGTACATAAAAGAAATAATAATTGATAAATTTATAAAACGTGGTGGAAGACCGTTTTAAACGTCTTAATTGAATTGAAGTCACAAAGCAGTACTTTGTTTTACTCTTCTGGAAGCTAGTGAAATTGAAAATGACGATTGGGTGGTTATATTGTACGTAACAATAGAATTTTCTTACGATCTTTTGCTTTATCCACATATAACCACAGTCTTATTTTTCAATTCAGATTTAATCCCATGTTCAATACATTTACGGACGGATGGTAGAAAATTTTGTAACACTGTCCGACTAGGTAACGGTTAATTCGTAGTTTAAATAAAATGGATAATATAATTGGATAATAAAGTAAACGATAGATTATACAAAATCATTGTTACACATAAATGAAATAAAAATTCCTCGCTCGATTTTACGCCAGTTTTTTTATATGTGCTTCACGTGTCGCGCGACAAAAACTCACTCAGTGGTTTTTCGTCCAGTATATTAGAAACATATGCAGACGTAACACTGACATATTAAAATTGATTAATCAATTTTAATGTCTTGTACGTCACTTTCATTTTTTAACTCTACATTCTTATCTCCTGTAGAAGCAACAAACTCGTTGTGAAATATAGAGATAAAAAATAAACGAATTTTAATTGACAGACCGCTGCGCTGGCCCGTTTTTAATTTATTATTGCTTATATATATATATATATATATATATATATATATATATATATATATAAAAGTCTGTTTCAAAACAAATACACGTGGGTCTCAATATACATACTAATATCGCAGACGAAATTGTGGAAACTGCAGATCGGGAAAAGGCTGCGTGTTGACTTGGTATGCTAGTGAAGTTGTTTCTTGTGATGGCTCACATTCTTGCAAGATGCAAATGACTGCTTCTAATTTCTTATTTCACAATCTGCAATTCAGGTCCCCAATATACAGGGTCTCCCATAACTTATGGGCCATACAACATTTGGAGATAATGGATATAAAAATAGTAATTTTGAGCCTAGTTTGCTTCAGTAAAATGTTTCAGGTTAAAAAGATACAGTGTGTTAAAATAGAAAATTATGAAAACACAACGCATTTTATTCAATATATATATATATCAAATTGTTTTAATCTGCTTTAGTAAATGTTGAAAGTGCCCATCATTAACTTCAATACATTTTCTTATGATTTTTGTCTCACATCCGGAAAGATTCGGAAAGATCGATGAGAATTTCTAATAACAATAACGGCTTCTTAAATTTGTTTTCAAGTTCTTCCCGTGTATTAATTTCATCAGCGTATACTAAAGCCTTCATGTGACTCTACAGGTTAATCTCTAATAGGTTAATATCTAAACTTCGAGGTGGCCAAGGAAATTCACTGCCAATTCATCGATGAAACGTTGATACAAATGATGGGACACCATCTTGCGTAATATTTTGTCTTACGTTCAGAGGTATGCCATCCTAAAGGTCGAGTAAATCGTTTTGTAAAAAATACAAATATTATTCTCCATTAAGCCTCTACGGAAGTTTAAATGGGCCAATCAAGAAATCTTTGATAATACTGCACCAAATATTTATCGAGAACTCATGTTGGAAACTTCTTTCCCTGGGTAGGCGTGGATTTTCCTAAGCACAGCGATGATTATTTCTCTAATTACTACTTCCACGTTTTGAAAAAGTTGCCTCGTCTGTAAATATCTTTTTCAGGAACATTTTGATAAAAAATTAATCTGGCTTGCAAATTTCCTGGCAATAAATTTTGAACGGGTGTGAAATAGTAGGGAAACGATTTTTTTGCATGGGCGATTGATTTACCGATGCCCGCAGCATCTTCCAAACGCTTAGTGCTTAATTCAGGATTTTTTGCGATTCTAGCCAAGATCACTTCCTCTTGTCCGACTGTTACAGTCGTGTTACAGACCTGGTCGTCCGCCAGGATTTTTATTATGAATCGAACATGTTTCACCTAACTAATTGAATATTCTTTTAAATATATTTCGATCTGGAATGATTCTGATTGGATAGAGCTCTTCATATCTTCTAAGCGCCAGCACGCTCATTGTAATTTTCTTGGGCATAAATGCAGAGCATATGCACAAATCACTGTTAGTAAACTTATTGAGCCTGGAAATTTTTAATTGGAAAGATTTCAGCACTTGGATAATGTAAAAACTAGTTCTTGACGTACCCATTAAATGGTTTGTCAATCTTAAAGGCGTACTTTGTGAATTAAGTATTTTTTACCCATCGTCAAAATGTGCAACAGAACATTCGAATGTGAAAATCTAGGGAATTGCTTGAAAATTAACTCATTACTTTCAACATCCTGTATCTTTTTAACCTGAAACATTTTACTCAGGCAAAGTATGTTCGTAATAACTATTCTTATGTCTATTATCTCCAAATGGTGTATGACTTATAAGTTAGAGGATAGCCTGTATTTGCTAATTTTCCTTTTCTAACAAAACCAATTTCTCAGTCTTTGTTTGCAACACTTACTTAACTCGTGGCATTCACAATAATATCTGCCAGCCGTTCCGCATTATATCTCATTATATGTTAATCATTACTATTAGAAATTTTTTTAAAGTTTCACTTGAAAAATCATTTTATTTAGAAACGAATATAATTTCGAATAATACAGACTGTTCACCACATTGGTTAATCGATCGTGTCTAATATAGAATATTCACAGGTGGAAATTAATTTTTATTTTCCGTATTTTATTTGTCATTCCTCGTACGACCCGATCAGCTCTACTATTACTAATGAGACCACTTGTAACTTTAAATGCCTTTAGAAAGTATACCTAGATAATATTTATTTAAACGATGCTCTTTAATATTTACAAACACAAATGGGATGCAATAGACTTTTGTTCGCTATATACTTGGATTTGAGTAGAAGTTCAATTTTTTTTAACTTTATTATAATTAAGTACAAAGCAATATAGTAAATACTACCTTAAAAATTAACGTAGCCCATAAAATTATTACTTACTTATTTTCATAGTGAGTAAATATTATTAATGTTGTTTTTGTACAAATTTTAAATTTAATGTAGTATATAATTTAGATTTTTCGACAATCGCATGCTATTAGTTTTAATTTGTATAAAGCGAAAAAATCGATAAAAATATTATTCAGAAGTTTCTTATATAACCAATTGAATATTTGAATAAATTTTATATTTGTAACAATTGTAATTAATTTTGTTCAAAAGTTAGCATTCATGAATAAAATGTCATTTAATATTTCTGATAAAATTCGTTTTTCTAATTTTGCCTTTTTATTTTTATTGTATATATCAATACGTAAATTTTATTTTGGTCAAACCATTATCATATTACTGTAAAAGTTACTATTACGAGGCAACATAAAATAATTTCCAGAAATGAACCTGTGTTCAGGTTTATGGGAGATATGACAACCGTATTTTACCGGTGGATATGCAGTAACTGTCCCCACCATTGTTGACAAGTAGGTGACACTAACTCTCTTAGTCAGAAGTGATAGCTGTACTAAGTGTATACAGGTTATATACGTCCAGCGGAATATCGAAATTTTAGCAGAGGTGCAATATCAAAGTTATATGTCGAGAATCGCTTCAGGCTTTGCAACGAGTGCATGAGGATGATACATTAAAGAAATTCGCTGACGAATGGTCTAAACCGTCCAAAAATATTCAGGACTCAGTTGGAATTAAAAGACCGTGAACACGAACATGATTGCCAATCTCCTCAGCTTGCTAATGTAGTGGAAATCTAGTACGGTTCAACATAGAAAAACGTGGCAAAGCAACTGAGAATAAGACACATATGTGCGAAGTTTGTGCTGCGCACAGAAACAAATGGACGTGTGTAAGGAAATTGCCTCTGAAGTGTATGACCGTTATATTTAATCCGGACTCCAAAATCCCGGTAAAATTGGGCTTTGCAGTGAACGTTTCCCAAGAGTGGATGACATTAAAGACAATGCGGCAGCTGCTTTGCGGCCCATACCAAGAGAAGGTTTCAAGAGGTGCATGGTGCAATGAAGCGTTAGAGCAAATGCATTTTGGAAGTATTTTGAAGGAGACTAGAGCCGCAACAGATAAACAATATTTGTAAGTACATCTATAAGTGCATACCGGAAATTTTTGGATATTACCTACCAATGTATTACTAAAGTTACTTTTAATTGTGCAAGTTAACCATGTTAATCGTTTTATTTGCACACATAAGCCTTAATTTAGATAAAATTTATTGGATTGCCAATTGTAGAATATTTTTTTTAATATTTAGCATGTAAGGATACAAACTATTCCAATATATTATAAGAACTGTCTAAAGCCATACCTATATAAATAGTTTTAATATAGTGATAATTACATATAATAAATACAAATTCATAGTTTTAAATGACCTCATTCTTGTCCCTGATCAAACTCGAAATGAATAATGGGATTCGTGATTAATCAACAATCAACAGGATGAAGTGTGTTCGACCATTTCAGTCCTTCGTCTAGTGCTGTTGAGAATGCGAACAATAGAACAGTATGACAGACAACGTTCGACAAGATAATTGAGAGTTGTCATATAATAGTTCTACACGACAGCCGATGGAGACTCTTAATAGACAGCATAATTGAAATTAGGAATACTAAATCGTTTGATGTAAGTTTTAATAACTCATCCGTAATGTTTCTTCACCTTAATTAATAACGCCAAAAACTTATATATAATGTATATTACCTGTTTCTAGTGTTTGTAGTTACTAAAAAAGAAAAAAAAACAATTAAAGTCAAATAAAATTCTGGTAATTCTGAAAATCTAAGAAAACATAGCAATAAGGAAATATTTAACGCAAACTTATCGATTTTAATAAAAATAGATTTGTAATTGTGTGTTTTATCGAATGAAATCAAAGTTTAAGACTTTTTATTCTTATTTGATTACTTTAAAGCTATTGAAACTAATATTTATTTAAAGTTCCATGCCACTGTTTTACAATTAACTATAATCTCCGCAAAATAACGAGCTAAATCGCTGAAAACAGTGTTAAAATCAATTGAGTACAGATAGATGTTTTTTATAAAATTCTAGAAAATGTGTGAAAATATGTTACTTTATTTAACAAAAATCGCCTTTTAATAGTGAAAAAGATTTGAACGAAAGGTCAATTTCTAGATATATTAGTAACACATAATTAAATTAGAATATTTTGACGAGTACAACTTACGAGTATATTAGATAATACTTTTATAAATTAATTAGACAGAGCTCTCACGCGGGTATAGGTAATAGAAAATATTACATTTTTTGTATATTTAGAAATTTTATTTTTGTTTTTGATTTAATGAGGGAAAATAAAAAAAAAGGGTTTACCCTCTAGAATCCACAGTAAGGTGCTCTTATATGTAGTCCCTTTTCCGAAGATTTAGAGCTGAGGATAATTTAGCAATTAACCTGAGCCCTGGATTCTGCAATTCGTGTCTTCTCAAGCCTACTGCCCAATACGTCTTCTTAATCTCTGGCTGCTGTGTTAGAACTAGTTCTTTGATCATGACAACCCCAAACCAGGAGTCTTCAAACTTCTTTTTCTCGTACCACAATAAAAAAAATATTAGCATAGGGATAGAATCACATTTAAGAATGGTGAAGCAGTAAAAAATAACAGGAGCTTTTGAAATTGTCCATTGTTTATTTATAAAAAGAATGTTACAATATTCTTAACTGAAAGTCTAACTAAAAACTCAATGAGAAGAATAGTGCTTCTTATGTTTAAATGTTGAAATATCTTGGTAATTAGCGATTTTTTTGTGTCAGATTGTACTGTGGATGTTGGCATAGAATGTACGCCGTTAGAATGCATGTGTATTTGCGTAACGCAATCGCTTTTGGGTCAGAAAGCGAAGCCTTTTCCCATCTAAAAGTTGCGCAAATGCGCATGGAAACACGTCTCTTTTACTTACGGACTTACCGTTACCATCTCGATGAGGCCGAGAGTGTAAAAAGTATTCGTATATTCGTAAGAAACCCCTCTCGTCTTCACTGAAGCTAAGTTGTTGGTACTGAATTTAAGTAGTGGAGGTGATTAACAATATCACATAAGTAGGCTAATGTTGTGGTCCATAACTCATCTGTAAATTAATCACGCAGTTCAAAATCGATCTGCAACAAGAACAACTGCACCTTAGAATATAGGTCGAATAACCAGCTTAGCATCTGTCTCGAGAAAGCCAATTGATCTCTGTGTGTAGCAGAAACTGAACATTGTAAATTCCCATTTCAGAACACAATCTCAAAAATAAACGAGAGTTTCTTCTCCGAAATTTTATAAAATTGACCATCTTAACGACCTTCTGTAGAACACATTTAAATTGTGTAGGCATACGCTTTACTACTAAATCTTCTCTGTAGATGCCGCAATCGACTTTACTTTGTTAGCAATACCTCCACAATAAAATGCGACGAAGTGAAATGGCTTCCAATTCAGTTCACTTTCTGTAAAAAGCCTCTCAGTTTTTGGAAAATATTATCTATGGCACTCCGTGTTGATACCGCCTAACTAAATAAATATTTCTCTTTAATTTTGGTTTGACATACCATACTCCACGTAAGTCATGAGTTGAACATAATTTGTTATATCTGTGCTCTCATTCACAACTTTTGACTTGAGCTATTACGCTTTCTTTAACGTTTAGTGCCATACTTTCAATCCCACAACGAACGGTATGATTTGACAGCGGCATCCAATCTAGATCCTCATCGATTATATGAGCTCTTCGGCATTTTGCTATTGTTAAGCTTACTAAGAGAGGTGCCTCCACTGCTTTTTTGTGAATTTCTTCTGTGTTATCTTTCGGACGAAATAATCCTTATTCTTGTTTCCAAACATTAAATATTTCGTACCTATATGACGTTTCAATAATGAAGGCTTCATTCTATGGTTTAAAATAATGTTAAAGCAGGTTATACATTGAGGTCTATACTCATTATTTACATAAATGACAGTTCATCGAAAACTAAATGTACTCAATATCATATTTTTCTCAAACTTTTGACCGCACATTTTGATTATGTAATAGAGGTTGTTGGTACAGGTACAGGATTCAACAGATAATTGTCCCTCTATTATTTCTTTAATAACCAACCTATTGATATTTTTTGTGCCAACTAAACAACTTAAATACATAGTATTAATACAGTTTGAATAGAACAGCTGACAAACAGTATAACACTTCACTTTATTTTTACGAGTGTAACAGACGACGCGCACTGTGTCTCTACAAATAACGCCATAATAACCGTGCCATGACACGGGGAACCTGTAATGAATAAAGTAATAATGCAAATATATTTAAAAGTGCTACATTAAGGGAAGTGAGAACCGAGGCAAATAAAACCTAAAGATTAAAGGGGAAGGGAAAGTGTTCTTTAATTTCTCTATATTAAAATATATATAGGCGATATAATTTCCCTTTCTAATATTGAAATATGGGTACCTTTAATATATAAATATTAATAATCATGAAACTTATAGTTTATTTTCGAGACCAATGTAATAAAAATACCGCGGTTTTCAATACTTTTGCCATTGAATAACATTAAAGCTTATTAATATACTATAAATGTGCGTAACTATATTTATCAAGTCAATTAATACGAAAATTAGCATAATTAGTTTCATATAAAGGGTTAGGCAAATGTATGGATCCATTCGAACTTCCTTGATAAGGCTACATAGATTTTAATAAAATTTTCCACATTTAAGTTAATGTAAATAGTGAATTCGAAGAGAATATTTATTTTCAAATCAGACTTCTGGGTTAGCCAGAAATTATGTTAACTTTTTTTGTTTTAAATGAAACACACTCTATATTTTTATGAATTTCAATAGCTCTGCTGTGGGGCTTCAGTAATAATAAGATTTGGCAGCCTTTTGTTTAATATTAATAATGGTTTTAATTAACTGAACAAGAAGACCAAGATACTTAATTAAATCTAATTATGCAAATTTTATAGTGAACAAGAAAAATTAACAAAAAACATGAACAGACACAATATCACTTAAGAAAGTTTTCGTAGTGATGACCGTTCACTTCTTGACAATATGCAAGTTTGCCAACAAATTCTTGAATGACATTTGCCTCACGAATTAATTACACTTCCTCAATTATTCTCTGGCGTAACTCGTCCAGATTATGCGGTCGTCTAGTATAAACCACAGATTTTAAATGACCCCGAAAGAAAAAATCTAGAGGATTTAAATCTGGAGACCGTGGGCGCTATTCAATGAACCCTCTACGATCAATCCACCTATTTGGGAATGTTTCATTTAAAAAAATTCTAACATTAAGGACATAGTGTGGAGGAGCTCCATCTTGTTGGAACAAAACACTTACAGGTAATTTCCCATCTACCTCCATGTTAGTTTCTACGGATGTTGTGTATGCGTTTCTAGCATCCAATGAGGGTTATCTATTGACCAGTATCCACAATTATGGCGGTACCATTCAAATAAAACATAGCATCGTCGGAAAACAGCAAATTGTATGTAAAATATTGGTAATTTTTGCAAATCTCCATCACTCTTTCGCAAAATTCAATTCTACGATCATAATCCCCGTCCAATTATTCTAGCACTAAAGGTGCCTTGTACGGATGATATTTTTCGTGCTTCAATATTCTGGCTACTGATCGGCAACTTATATCATGGTTTAGTGCGAGGGATGTAGTAGAAGTTTGTGGCTAATGCTATAGTAATATCTTAAGCAATAACTTCATCAGTTACCATTTTTGGTCGTCCACTTTTCGGTAAATTTCTAACATTTCCGGTAAAAGTTATACCTTCTCCAAGTTTTGCCAACCACAGTTCGTGATATTGTATGTCGTTCTTGATGCAAATTGTTAAATAAATCGCATACTTCTTCTGACGCGGTCACCAAAACTAATCAGAATCAGAATTTCAATATGTTCTTTTTCAGTTAATTGAACCAATATTAATATTTGGATGTCTACAAAATTAATACTGACAAAATTTAGTACTAAATTTTTATTCAATGATTTACTGAACATTAACATAACTTTAAGATATTAGTTTTAATTAAATATCTTTGTCATTGTTGAAATAAAGGGTGCCAAACCTTATTACTACTAAACTGCCCGAGCAGAGTCCTATTGAAATTCGTAAAAATATAGAGGGTGTTTCATTTGAAATAAGAAAGTTAACATCGTATCCGGCTACACCGGAAGTCTTATTCGGATATAAATATACTCACTGAATTGGCTTAACCCTGTATATTACAAATTATGTAATCTTATAGTCTAACATTTTATTGTAATTCAAAGGTATTTTTAATAATATAAAATATTATTAAAAATCTGGTGTGAAGAACACAAAATATACAGGTTCACTATTAATATTTTTTGTGAACGTGTCCGAACATATCCCTCCCCAGAGACAGGCCTTTCTACAGGCCTGTAGAAAGGCGAAATATGTACCTGCGTCTGGGCACGTTCACAAAAAATATTAATAGTGAATCTGTATTTGTGTTCTTCACACCAGATTTTTAATAATATTTTATATTATTAAAAAGACCTTTGTATTATACAAAACTGGTGGGGTTTTACCCACTCATGTATGTTTCAATTATTCTGATAATTTGCCAATACTTTTGAACGCCTACCAGTTAACTTCATGGACAGATTGTGATACCAACACGATGGTGCATCCGCACGTCACGGAGCTGTATCCATAGTTTTCGTCCTTTCATGTTTGGGGTAATTCATTAAGTCCGACTGAAGAAACCTTACCAACAAATTGTCAAAGCTCTTACTATCCGTCGTTCTACGGTTAGGCTATTCCGCTGCATACATTCTTCTAATAGTGGATTTTAGTCGCAAGCTCTAAAAGCAAATACCATGTCTATGAGTTCCTCCTTCGAAAAATTCATTTTTGGTTAATGAATGTAGGCAAAAAATAACGTGAACAAAACGGTATAATTAATAACCAGATTAAAATAATACGTAATAACTAATAATCAACAACTAAATAATTCAAATTGCAATAAGCAAGCAGTGATAAAATTGTAACAAATATTAGAACGCAATGACAACAAAGAGAAACGACAAAAAACGACTTGTGGAAATTTTCTGAAGAGATTTGACATTTTGTTAGATTTAAAAAGGTATATAACCCCTTACCACAAATTGATAGTCGTATCCTAAATACGTATTTCGACAACTAAGTTGTCATCATCAGTAGGTAAAAACTACTAATTAAAGTCACACGGGGCACAATAAAGTAAGATAAACGCTTACGCACAACTACTATACACTGCAACCCTGTAAAGACTAAATTTACCATGCACATTTCAAACTACGAGATAAAACACTTGTCTCTTTGGAAAACGTTCTTAAACATCTGTTAAAATATCGAACAAAGGGACGGCAAAAATTCTTCTCTAAATACGGCGCCAACTAAAAACGATTTTAAAGCTACGGTGACCTACTAATAAACTAAATGAAACACCTATATTTCCACAAAACACTAGTATAATTAAATGTATGAGCATTTCATGTGCAATGTACAAATTAATTGTTATTATTTAAACGTGTTATATTCCAATGCGCAGGTAGTGACAAAATCTATATTGGGTCCGAATATAGAAACACTTTCCATTAACAAAAGGTTAAGAAGTCGTATCGTAAAGGCCGAACTCTCATGACAATTCTGAGAAAGACAAAATTAAGAAGAGGCGTTATATGTGAAAAACTAGACATCCGGCTTGTTGTATTATACTAAATGAGAATAACAATCCTCGTGAAAAGGGTCAATAAATAATTAGATATTGTAGGTGTATGATTTAGAATTTAATTATAAATAGGTGACAATGTGTTATATTAAATGAGAAACCATTTCGGTGAACAGGAGGTTTATGAATAATTAAATATTGTAGGTATATAAATTTAAAAGTTAATTATAAATAGGTGACAATGTTCTAGTTAAGGGGTTAAGCAATTTAATATAATGTATAGAATTCACGGTAGGCTCTGGGTGTGTAGGAGGTAATTTTGGATATTAAATGAGAATTCATAATTCAAAATTACCTCCTACACACCCAGAGCCTACCGTGAATTCTATACATTATATTAAATTGCTTAACCCCTTAACTAGAACATTGTCACCTATTTATAATTAACTTTTAAATTTATATACCTACAATATTTAATTATTCATAAACCTCCTGTTCACCGAAATGGTTTCTCATTTAATATAACACATTGTCACCTATTTATAATTAAATTCTAAATCATACACCTACAATATCTAATTATTTATTGACCCTTTTCACGAGGATTGTTATTCTCATTTAGTATAATACAACAAGCCGGATGTCTAGTTTTTCACATATAACGCCTCTTCTTAATTTTGTCTTTCTCAGAATTGTCATGAGAGTTCGGCCTTTACGATACGACTTCTTAACCTTTTGTTAATGGAAAGTGTTTCTATATTCGGACCCAATATAGATTTTGTCACTACCTGCGCATTGGAATATAACACGTTTAAATAATAACAATTAATTTGTACATTGCACATGAAATGCTCATACATTTAATTATACTAGTGTTTTGTGGAAATATAGGTGTTTCATTTAGTTTATTAGTAGGTCACCGTAGCTTTAAAATCGTTTTTAGTTGGCGCCGTATTTAGAGAAGAATTTTTGCCGTCCCTTTGTTCGATATTTTAACAGATGTTTAAGAACGTTTTCCAAAGAGACAAGTGTTTTATCTCGTAGTTTGAAATGTGCATGGTAAATTTAGTCTTTACAGGGTTGCAGTGTATAGTAGTTGTGCGTAAGCGTTTATCTTACTTTATTGTGCCCCGTGTGACTTTAATTAGTAGTTTTTACCTACTGATGATGACAACTTAGTTGTCGAAATACGTATTTAGGATACGACTATCAATTTGTGGTAAGGGGTTATATACCTTTTTAAATTATTATTTAACCACAGTCTCCATTGAAAGAATTTTGTTAGATGCTTAGTTGTTTAAAAATTATGACCATCTAGCTATATTGGGTGTCACGCATATTGTATAGTATTAAAAATATTTCCCATAAAAGTGTAACATATTGTAAATAAGTGTTATGTTATTGGTACTATTTTGAAGGTAATTTTACTGGTAATTTGCTGATAATTATAGGTTCCATTTAAAAAATCGAGAGAAAAGCGTTTGAACTTCGATAAATATGGTGCGACATATTTAGAAAGATGTAATTTAATAATTATATAAAATTGTATCAAAACAAAACCAGTGATACAAGAATGATATTATATAATAACACTAAGTAACAATAAATATTACCAGATTTCAGATTCGTTTTCAACAGCTTCATAATCATCCAATTTACGATTAAAGCAATTTTTACAGACCATAAATCCATGATCTATGTAAAAATATTTATCAAAAAATCTGCAAGAATCTTTTGAAAGTCTTTTTTATTATCAAACAGGGCGTGGGTATGCCCTGGTTTTTTGACTTTTTCGATTAAGTCTTCGAGCGTTGCTCTATTTTAAATATGG
Organism: Melolontha melolontha; assembly: GCA_935421215.2. Lineage (NCBI taxonomy): Eukaryota > Metazoa > Arthropoda > Insecta > Coleoptera > Scarabaeidae > Melolontha > Melolontha melolontha. The sequence goes on along the minus strand of OW285235.1, from coordinate 136,159,817 downwards.
TTAACTTGTCCATTTATACTACTTACTACCCCAGAGTGGGTAATAAAGCATCGACTATAAATACAAACCCGTTAATGGAATTATTGTATTCAGAAATCATGATTCCTTATAATACTGCAGGGGCCGATACAGCCTGGGCTTCAAACGCAAAATACTTAGAAAATACAGTTACAATGAAAAATTAATTTATTGATTCAATCAATAGAATGGAAACTTCTATATTTTCAAATAAATCGTCTAAGTCATATATCAATACAAACTTCTATAAAGGTATCAATCGTGTTGATATGCTTTAACATCCATAGATACCTCTAGAATTTTCGATCCTCATAACCGCTCCAGGAGAACATCTATTATTCCTATACCATACTTTGGCGTTTTACCTGTGCCATAACTAAACCCGGCAATTGGTCAACCAGCATTTCACAATTACATTGGTCGGTGAAAAATTGGTATTAGTATTAATTATGAGCCGCGGTATTCTAGAGGAGGAAGTTTATCTGATAATCTAGACGAAGTCATGTTCAAAGTGCAGGGTCTTGTTGATAATAAAGATTATAATGTATTTAATCCTTGTAATATTCAAAATATAAAAAATATATAAGCATTAGCCAAACCCGGCAGTTTCTTGCAACATTAAACACTACTGTTGTCAATAGCATCGTCTTGATATTAGTAAAACGCTTTTTCTTTTTTTGAGAACATAAGAAACAATCGCAGCATCTCTTTGAAATCCAACTCATATTTCCTTATCTATCCTTTGTCGCTACAAAATTTGGAGGAAGTGTTGTTTTTTTTTTTTACTGTACCAATATACAGTAATTTGCTGCACTTAACCAGGACTTGTGAACCAACTATCGACCGTTATACTATGATCGGTTCCGTAATATATAATTTCTTATTTTCAACAATTTTGTTCAATATTTCGTATGTAATAAGTAGGGACCGGACACAAGAGGCCCATAACTCATCGCCCACGGGCGTACTATTGAAAATTTGTATTTTTAAAGAGTTTTTAATTTTATTTATATAATTGGAAAACAAACGCTTCTGTAACATTTGTTCTCTTTGAATGAAATACATGTAGATGTACATATAGATACAAAACGTACTTTCTACATCGCAGCTGGTTATAGGTGCATACTGGAAATATTCTTTTATTTGGGCGTATTTAGCAATTAGATTCTGAGACATTGACCCCATACACAATTGCTGCAATGTTATTAAATCTGGATTTCTATTAAAAACTGCGTCTAATTTTTTCCAAAGGCCACATCCGAAGTGACTTGAAATATTTTTCAAATTATTAATAGTCACATTTAATGTGGTTAATCCATCATTTAATTTGAGATTTTGATTTTCAAAATAAATTATTAATTTTCGCAAATTTCCAAAGTGTTCCTGAAGAAAGTAAAACTGATTCTTTAAGATTGGAATTTGTGTTAGTTCCTTGCACTGAGAAATCCTTTGAGCATCGTCATTTAAACAAGTAACGAAATTTTGTAAACTATCGAAATTCTCTACATAAAAACTAGTAGCTTCCAATCATTTTCCCCATCTAGTTATTACTGGAGAGGAAGGCAGTGACAAAGATGGAAGTGTTTCCCTGTAAAGAGCTACTTTCGTTTGTGCTTTTCTGAAAACTTTTTTAAAAGCGGATGCAAGTCTATCAACTTCCGGAAAGGTGTCTCTGATATATTCCCAATTCTGTGGAGAGCATGTGCTACATAAGTAATATGCAGTATATTAGGATATGTTTCCTTTAATAGTCTGCCTGTTTTTAACTTATATGCAGCACTGTCACTGACAAATAAAGGTATTTTTTCTTTGTACCTGTCATCCGAATGAAGCATTTGGTGCATATTCTCGTAAATGGTTTTAGTTACTGTTTCCGCATCAACTGTATTTACAACTTTTGTTGCTATTACATATGAGTTATATGGAATAGTTGAATGTAGTACACCAGCTACAACATTTACTACACAGCGTCCTAATATATCGATAGTTTCGTCAGCACTTATCCATTGATACTGATTTGAAAGATGGCTTCTAATGCGTTCTACTGCTTTCATGTAGCACTTAGAAACATAATATTTGCGTAAGATGGATTCATCAGGAAAATTTCGACCATTATATTTTTGGAGAAATATTTTGAAGGAAGGATTGTTAAATTTATTTAATGGAATATTTACCGCCATTAAAGTTTCACAGATTTATTCGTTAAAATTATCAGATTCCAACAGGTCTAATTTCTGTGTATGTGTTGCGATGCTAAGTGACGTTTTACGTGTGATTTCTTGGAATTATTTAACGATATTTTACAGGCTTTGCAATAAATTTCGGAATCAGTGGCAGTGGACATACAATCAGTATGACCCTTAATCCAACTCACAATTGTTTTACGATGCCATTCTCCGCCTTGTTCCATATCGTATCTGAAAAAGTAACTTAAACAATGTTCTAGATCTAAATAAATGAAAATTAAAAATGTATGCGTAAGTTATTAAAACTTAACGAAAATCACTGGACACTTAAAGTTAAAACAATGAAAAAAAACTAACTCACCGTACATTATTTATCTTACGAAATATAAACTAATAAATAAAACAAATTATTAAAACTCCCCCACTTCTATCTACGCCCCTGAAGAAAGGAATTTTATTGTAAAATTGGAGTAATTACGTCACAATTCAACGACAAAAAACAGATGTGCGATTAACCGAGTGAATAGTACTCTTCAATAACTGCGTGTTGAACTTAGCGATGTTATGAACTATTTATATGATCCATCGTAATTTCGCCTGATGCGTCCGGTCTCTAGTAATAAGACAATATGCCATATGCAGCTTTGCTGTTTTAGCATTTTTTACTTCTCCTGTTAGACCTATAGACTGAATTTGATCATTCTGTGCTCTGCCCTTATTAGGTAATGCAGTTTTTCGGGCCGTTATCAGAAAAAGTAATCATGATGAAATTGACACGAACTATCTTCTTGTCTTCATGTCGATTTTCAGTATAATTTTCATCAATACCAAAATTTGAATTAATCATCACTATCGTTACTGCCCATCAGTATTCGTAGTGATATTTCGTTATCTGTTGGATCACCTGGATCATCTAAAAACGAAATACATACATCAATAGCCGCAATGTATCTCTTAGACGAAATAGTGACATGTCATAAATTAAAAATTATTACAGAGAAAAAGTGTTAATGTATGCTGGCTAGGTATAAATTTATGGACAAGTCACTGTTTTAATTAACTGTAGAAAGTTATATGCAGTAATAAGAAAGTGCAATGTATCTGATTAACATTTTAATTCACGGCGCAAGACATCCATATTCTCCATTGGTAAAAATTATATCAAGGTATTTCTTAGAGAAGAGAGAGAAAGAAATTGAATGGAAATGTCTTAATTTATAAAGTTCAAAGCAGTGTTTCTCACAGATAAAATACTCCCGGAGGAGAGTGTTAATATCCTTTTCTTTGTTTTCCGTTTGTCAGGAAAGAAAAAATCGAAATACACTTTTACCCTATTAACGCTAGACAATAAGGCAGTGGTCTTCTGTGGAATTTGGTTAAATTCTCTATGTCTACAAAATCATCTGTGTATATGTTGTACATACGACGCCAGCATCATGTTTTGACAAGCTTAGATATGTTTAAACGTGTTAAAAGTGTGCTGTGTTATAGTTGCACATGCGCACTATACTAAAGTTCTGCGAGAAATAGTTATTAATCTGCAATCAGATAACGTCACTGGTACATGAAAATATCTCAGTTATCAAAAATTTGGTACCGCGCGGTCATTATATTTTTAACAGACAAGATGAATACGCCAAATCAAATCAAACAAACAGCATTTAGACGGCGCTTATGGTGATCTATCTCGTTCGTATTCTACTGTAAAAAAATGGGCAAAATGGTTTTGTTTGGACCAAGAATCTTTTGAAACTGACGGGCGTCCAATCGACCAATTGAAATGGTAACACCAAAAAGATTCAATTTATTGAAAAATTTATATTTGATCATTGCTGGTTGAAGGTGAAGGAATTGTTAGCAATGCCTTACATTTGTCACAGGTTGCAATTCACCAATGTGGCTTTCAAGAAATGTAACATCCACTGTATAATCGTGATGTGACTTCTAGTGATTATTATTTATTTTCAATTTAAAAAACATATTAAAGAACGTCATTTTCCTAAAGACATTGACTCGCAAACACCCTTAATTCAACATTTAGAGGAGAAAACATTATTTTTTCAAGAGTAGAATTATTAATTAATCTTTGTAATAAATGCATTGAAATTAATGGAAATTACAATGAAAAATAAAAATTATAAAATTTTATTTTTTCTGCATCAGCCCGAGAACATATACCTTCTACATATCATATATATGTTGTGCATAAGTGATTGAACTATATGTATATGTACACATACATATAATCGATTATTGGCAAACTGGTTCCAAGTCTGATTTTCCGCTATTGCAATTTTTCAGTATACATTTTTCGATTCGACTGTGCCACCCAGTAATAAATTGAAACAGTTGCTGCAAACGATGTGAACCTTTTTTTCATTATCCACTCGAACACGTCAATCTACGCACGAAATGTTTTAATAAAAAATCCAATAATCGTGTTACCAAATAAAAATGATTAATACGTCTATCGTTCAACGGCTTTTTTGAATGTAGGTACATACATATGTGCGTTTGTACATGAAATTTGTACGAAATGAAATTATATATGAAAGTCAATATCATCGAATAAATTGCGTGTTGAGGCGCGAATATCCGCCAATCTGCTTTCGGCGGTTTGTATGCAATGATTCGGATTTTCATTTCGAGGAGGTGGCAGCCTGTTAAAAACAAGCTATTGAACCGCCTCGTGGATTTCTGCACGCACTTCTAATCTCTCACAGAGTTAACAGAATGCAAAAAATTAATGGACCTGCTTATAATTTTAATATACTTTTAAATATTTTATTTACTATTAGCGTTTTTCAAAAGAAAACAACTTTCTAAATGTATAAATACTATCTAAATTTATAGTAAAGAATTTAGCATATAGATTTAATGTGAAGATTTCGCGGTCGTACAATGTGTGTATGATTTTTCGCGTATTCCACCGCGTTGGAGAACGGTCCTGAAGAGAACTTTTAGTGTTCTGACGTTTCGATGAACTCTTCTTCATCTTTTTTGGCGATTGTCGCGACAACGTTGCAAATAGACTTGGTCATATAGTAATTTGGTCTTCCTCATACAAAGCTTCAGTAAGTCTTCGCAAGATAATACATATGCTCCCCGCAGTCGTACGATGTGTGTAAGATTTTCCAGGTAATGTGCCGCATCGAAATAGAGTCCTGAAGTTTCGATGAACTTTTCTTCATCTTCTGCAGAGAGGAATATATATATCGCCAACTAATTGAATCTTATATATATAAGATTCAATATATATATATATATATATATATATATATATATATATACACGTTCGCTCGTAGGTTACGAGATATGATCTGCGTTGTAGATTCTGTAAGTGTACTTATTTCTTTTCTTTTAATAGTGGCACTCGTTATGCTTCCTAATGCGTGTGAGACATTGCTCGAATGGTGAGGTCAATGATTTGATTTGTTTTCAACGAATCATTTATTTCTGTACGCTGTGTATTTATGATGGTGGTCTTGTCTGTTATCTATTTTAATGTGTGTGTAATAGTGTTCGGATTCTTCGATGGATTTTGTTTGGTTGAAATCTATCGTGTGTTGCTATAACGTGTTGCGCTGGTCTATTTCCTCAGTACCCGTTTCCGCGTACTTCTCTCCTCATGCTGACGCGTTTATTAGTTTGTCCGATGTAAAATCAGTCGCATTTCGTATATTCCTTCGAGTTCCTGATAGTTTGAGCATCCCTATCTGTACCGTAAATGGTTTTCATGTTGTGTTTATATGTAGATGTGGCAGTTCCTCTGAGCTGAACACATACACAGCAAAATACCAGAAAAACTAGCTCACATTTAAATCACACACACACACACAGAGAGAGAGAGAGAGAGAGAGAGAGAGAGAGAGAGAGAGAGAGAGAGAGAGAGAGAGAGAGAGAGAGAGAGAGAGAGGGGGGGGGAGAGAGAGAGAGAGAGATGTGGTAAATTCAATTTGTTGGAGATTTAAGGTCTGGTTTTACTTCAAAATGTATATATTTAAAACAATCCTACATGTTTCGGCAAATGATGCCATTTTCAAGGAATATAAATTATATATATTTTGAAGTAAAACCAGACCTTAAATCGCCAACAAATTGAATTTACCATAACATACAAAGGTAACGAAATAATTCGAAATCTATATATATATATATATATATATAATTATTTCGTGATCTTTGTATGTTATGGTAGATTTAATTAGTTGGCGATTTAAGGTCTGGTTTTACCAAAAATGCATAGAGTAAAAAGTTAATTCGTTAGAATTTAGTAAGATCGAAGAAAAAGTAATTCGGATGTAGAAGTATAAAGTTATGAAGGTTATAATTGTTATTATTACTGGTAATGTATACATATTTCTTTGAATTAGTGTTTGGATTGTGATTCATTTGGGAAGGAATCCTAGGAAGGGGGGCAGTCCTCCGAGGGAGAGGAAATTTAAAATAAAGAAAAATTTTAATAAAAAATTATAATTTATTGAAATAAAAAGTTGTTTTAATTGAACAATATTTAATATTTGAAAAAAAATTACAATATTAAAAGTAATGAAGAAATAAATGATAAAATAATAAATTCATACGATTTCTGAGATTAAAATGGTTCTAATTATTCATCCAATATGATTAATCGAAGAGTAGGCTATAACTTTACGCAGGCTTGTTTGGTTAAGGCCTATAATACCCCTAATTATAACTCTTGAAATAATAATTAAAGGCATCACTTGCCGAAACATGTAAGATTGTTTTAAATATATGCATTTTTAAGTTAAACCAGAGTTTAAATCGCCAACTAATTAAATCTACTATATATATATATATATATATATATATATATGTGTGTGTGTGTGTGTATGTATCTGAGTTAAATGTGAGCTAATTTATCTGGTATTTTGCTGTGTATGTGTTCAGCTCAGAAGAACTGAAGAACTGACATATATATATATATATATATATATATATATATATATATATATATATAATGAAATAATACGTTGGAGTGTACTAAGTAAAATAAATATAAGAATAATGTGAGCGTTAAAACTAAAAAAATGAATGATGTAAATAAAACTTAAGAGATTCGAATTTGAATATTGGGCGCCAAGTTTTAACGTACTTAAATGATCCAACGCAAGCTGTTATATATCCCACTAGCTTTCGGGAGAGCTTGAGTACTTATGCTTTATTTTCTATCTCAGGTTTCAAAGTCGGTTGTTTGTATCTCCCGTAGATGCAATGCAAATGGTATATTAAATAACACAAACTCAACATCCAAACAAATCAAATAAAAGATCGAATCAAAATCAAAGTAATAAAATTTATTAGAATTAAAAAACAGAGAACTGTAACAATTATTACGTGCGAATAAGAAATCTGTACATATGCTCGTATTATCTGGACTATACGGTAAAAATCGGTATTGTGTAATTTTGCACATGTGTTTAATAACAATAGTTAAGGTTATGTATAATGCAACAGTGCAAATAGATATTAAAAGTTACTTAAAAATAAACACACAAAGGTAAGTTACATATAAAAGTTTTATAAAAGATTAAGAATGAATGAATAATTATATATATTTAAATAGATGTTTAGAAATGTTGAAATTCAAATATTGTATTTTGATGCAAACAATGTTTGATATTGTGTTGTGAGATAAATTTAATATTAACTTTAAATGATGTTCTAGGTTTTATGGGAAATAATTGGAAAGAACCTGGTATTTCTCCTGGGTCTAGGCTTGGATGTATTCTCTGGGCTCGCAATTGTGGAATAAATCAGAGTTCGTCTGCTCCAATGGAAGTCCGTGTCGGAAGCGATTCGATGTTGGCGTTGTCGGTACGATGTAGTTCCAAGTCCGAAAAGATGCTTCGTCAATATTTATTATATTCGACGTGCTGCGGATCCAATTCTTCTATCAAAAGTTCGGCCTGATTACAAGGTATTAAATGTATATGGTTTTCGTAGGATTTTCTTGAATTTTAAATAGAAATTTTAATTAAACTTTTTGTGATAGCAAAAATGCGGCCATTCGTTGTGAAATTTTAGTAACAGACGCTTTCTTCGGCTTTTGTTTTTCCCACAAGCCTGTGTTAAATGTCGGCAAAAGCCTCTAAGTTTATGCTTTATTTGCATCTAATATAATATGAACTTTCATAATATTATAATTTTAACATAATAGAAAAATTAATTAAAGAATTTACAAATGTTTATAATGTGGTTTTCAATGTTAGATAAGTTCAAAAATGCATCGTAAAAATCGCATTCGCGGGGTTCGAGACAATTTTAAATTAGTGGGCGTGGTTAACTCGCTTCGATATAAATCTTGATGTGGGTAAATTAAATACCTGTAATATGGCGCGTATGATTTGAATTTGAAATGGAAAAATATAAATATAAAAAGTAAGTTTAAAAATCAAAATAAGTTAAATATCAATTTTAAAGGAATCGTCGTATTAATTTATACACATCTCGAAACTAATTTCACAAATTACGTCCACTAATTCGATATTTATACATGTGTTTATGATATGTGATAATCTGCATTTCCTTTTATAGAGCTGGAATAAGTGTGCTGGTTGAACCATAACAATATATATATATATATATATATATATATATATATATATATATATATATATATGTATATATATATATATTGATGTAGCTCTAATTACGTCTGCACCAATGTTGCCTGGGAATGAGAAAGGTGGAAATCAGGAAGGTAAAGGCATTTGATTAATACAACTGTATATGGACGCAACATGTGAAAATTATTGTCAAACTGTTAATAAATTAATAATCCCGACAATTTCTGATACTTTAGACATAATTATATTTAATTCAAAATTTACTTTTATTTTTAATCATTTATTAAATTCGTTAAATTCATTAACGCGAGTTTAAAAAGATATTTAATTTATTTACATCCAAATTTATGTCGATATTAGTTTAGAGACATCCATTATTTAAACAGGAAAACGCGCGAATATATCAGTATATAATATGCGCAGCACACATAACCTACTGTCAAACGTACATGCATTAATACTTGTAAATTTTTAAAATAATTTTATGAATCCGGTTAAACGATTTTTATATTCGAAATTCAACTTAAATAATAATTTATTTCAAGGAAGAAATCAAGATAATTTGCTTAAAATAAGGCTTTGAAATAAACAAAGGGCAAAGGGCGTCTATTCTAGAAATTTTTACACCGTTTACATCAGAATTATACTTGTCCATTAATTTTTCATCAAAATTCAGTTTAAAACAATATTATCAACATAATGGCTAGTCATAAAAGTGCAAGAACATTATAACCATCGTTTAAACATATGTTTATCTGTCAAAAGTAATTTTTCTACGAGATATTCAGCAAAGCATCATAAGGGAACGCTCACCCCAGTGATCGAATATTCACAACGAAATAAAGCTAAAACCTACCTGAGAATTCATCCAAAGTACCGTAAATAATAAATACTGATCCAAACATCATCCTATTTCACCAAGTTGGAAAAACCTTAACCATTGGCCTACTTGGCTGCACATTGAGTCTAAAGCCGACGCCACCATCCTGCTGCCTAGTCGTGGCCCTAAATCATAGGTCTTTAGTATTATGAAAATTCTTCTTCTTCTTCTTATTCTTATTCTTCTTATTCTATATAATTACATTTACAAAATACTAAAAATCTTGACTTTAACCAAGGGATATAAATCGTTTAAAGATAATTTAGTCAATGATAATATCTATTTAAAACTCATATAAATACACTTACCTGTGTATGTTGCACATTTTAATCAATTTATGTTAGATTTATTTGTAATTTATTGATTTTCCTAACCATATAATTGTTAATATAAACATTATTTAAACATAGAGATATAACTCGTGATATAACTAGCATTTATCTATAGAAAGAGTCAAAGAAGTTAACTATGTGTGTACAGATGTCTTTAATTTAATAAATTGTTTAATATATAAAAGTGGTGTTTTTTTTATTCATGCTCAGTGAAATTAATATTTTTTAATAATTTTTGGGTCTCTTTTACAGCCATATCTGAGTGTCACTACCGACTGTATCCTGAGCTAAGAATATGTAAACATTCCTTATTAATCTAATGTTCTCCACGACATCTATATATAGTATTGCATACTGCTACTAAATCAGCTGATTGGGCTAAGAGATACATTTAAAAATATATATTAAATTTTACAAAGGCGCTCAAAAATTACTGTTATACTTTTATAAAGCTAATCATCTCTATATTTTATTTTACACATAACATCTTATCATTTAGATGGACTAACGTGTGATCTATAAACTATATCTGTACACTTGGTGCCACAACGTCAATGCTATATATTATATTGTATTTCATAACATTGAATATCTCTTACATTTTTAACATCACCCTTCAGGTTCTTATCATTTAGGCGGCCCATCGTGGTGTGTATAGCAATTTGTTACCCATTGGTGCGTATAGCAATTTGTTAGACATGTCATTACTACCGTGCAATATAATAATTATGATTTATAGCTAATTTAGATTCTATATCTCTGGTATTGCTGTTCAACTCAGCAGCACCTTATTATTTTGGCTTATCCCAATCGTGGGGCTTCAGCTCCTTGTATGTATTCATTCGAATATCTTTGATATGGCTACTTATATTTTAGTAAGACTTTCCACAATTAACTAAATGTAAGTCGGAGCTTCTATGAGTATATTTATATCTGAATTAGACTTCCGGTTAAGTTTTTTATTTTAAATGAAACACCCTGTATATTTTTACGAATTTCAATAGAACTTTGTGCGGGAAGTTAAGCAAGGGCTCTGTTGACGCAAGTCCATCAACCAAGCAGTAGATAACAGTAATATAACAAAAGAAATACCAACACAACTTGACAAAGCCATGATCCCTTATGTGAGAGGAAGAACGAATAAAATTAGTAGAGTGTTGAAGAGACGTAATACAGAAACGATATTCATGACAGGAACAAAATTTAAAATATAAATTTATCATGATTAAACTTCTTTGAAAAAGGCATTATGTGTCGAAACATGTAAGATTGCTTTAAATATATACATCTCAAAGTAAAACAGACCTTAAATAGCCGACTAATTTAAGCTACTGTAACGTACACAGGTCAAGAAATAATTATCTATATATGTATGCACATATATATACATATATATATAAAAGCGACAGCCCGGCAAGCTGTAGACTTGGGTTCGAGTCCCAACGTGGACCATATTTTTCAAATAAAAAAAATTCGTATGATTTGCTTTGTAATTTGTAGACAGCAATGTTTACATCCCCACTTACTCTGCAATTACATACATTCTAATTTTATATTTGTACATATTTCATATAAAAGCCGCAAAACTCCAATAATTTATCAATTGTTATATTTAATAAACGGCTAAGAAATTATCTAAACACTTAGCGTTCTTGTTGGTTACACTTGGTTGAGTGTGTGCGCGGCTACGTATCGTTAGGCCTGTAGGTGGAGTGTACTGGCTGGGTTGCGGTGAAGGTGTTTTTGTTTGTTGTTTCTCGTTGACAACTTCTTTGCTTAATACTGGTTTCCATGCTGTTCGTAGCCCTGGGTATCATCTCGCGAATTCAAATTGTCCGGGCGTTTCTCAATTTCGATAGCTTCCCTGATAATTCTGGTTTTCATATGTTCTATGTTCGCCAATAATTTGGTATTCCTGAAGTCTATCGTGTGGGACGTTTCCTTTACATGGTGAGCCAAAGATGAAGTTTTCTCGTCTTTTCTTACGGAGTTTTGGTGTTCGTCTCTTCTTACGCTTACCCTTCTGTTTGTTTAGCTGATGTACGTCTTCTCACAATTAAGACATGGAATTTCATATACTCCCTAGTTTTCTTAAGATATTTTTGTTTTTGGATTCCAAAGGACTGTGCTTATTTTTCTGTCTGCCTTGAATGTGGTTTCAATGTTGTGTCTTCGTTCTTCCAGAGTACTAATATTCTGTCGGTGGTATCTTTGACATAGAGTAAGTAGGTTTTGGCTATTGATTCCTCTTTTTCCTCGTGTGGTGTGGCTCGTTTAGGTTTTAATGCTTTGTTGATTGCCCGTTTGCTAAAGCTATTGTGCTGGAGTGCATTGTAGAGTTTATCCATTTCTTGAATGACGTTGTCTTCATCTGCTAATCTCTGTGATCTTGTTACTAGACTCTTCACTACTGCTTGCAACTGAGCGGGGTGGTGTACGTTGAGGTACTGATCTGTATGTGTGGATTTTCGGTACTGTGTGGCTTAATTCTCCGTTTTCTTTCTTCTTAACCAAAACGTCGAGGAATGGTAGTTGATTGTCTCAAACAAATAGAAGCTGCACCGATGGGCTCTCCACTGTCACCAGTAATAGCGAACCTCTTCATGGAAGACTTGGAGAAAACAGCACTAAGGACGGCCACCCATAAACCCAAACTTTGGCTACGATATGTTGACGACACGTTTGTGATTTGGACACATGGAGAAGGTCACCTTAAGAGCTTCCTGGAACATCTGAATTGTATCCATCCATAAATAAAATTCACAATGGAAGTAGAATCAAACAATCAACTACCATTCCTCTACGTTTTAGTTAAGAAGAAATAAAATGGAGAGTTAAGCCATACAGTGTACCGAAAATCCACACATACAGATCGGTGCCTCAATGTACACCACCCCGCTCAGTTGCAAGCAGTAGTGAAGAGTCTAGTAACAAGATCACAGAGATTAGCAGATGAAGACAACGCCCTTCAAGAAATTGATAAACTCCACAATGCACTCCAGCAGAATGGCTTTAGCAAACGGGCAATCAACAAAGCATTGAAACCTAAACGAGCCACACCACAAGAGGAGAAAGAGGAATCAATGGCCAAAACCTACTTACCCTATGTCAAAGGTACCACCGACAGAATATCCAGAGTACTACGAAGACACAACATTGAAACCACATTCAAGGCAGACAGAAAAATAATCACAGTGCTTTGGAATCCAAAAACAAAAATACCTTTAGAAAACTAGGGAGTATATGAAATTCCATGCCATTGTGAGAAGACGTACATCGGCCAAATAAACAGAAGGGTAAACGTAAGAAGAGACGAACACCAAAACTCCGTAAGAAAAGACGAGAAAACTTCATCTTTGGCTCAGCATGTAAAGGAAACTTCCCACACGATAGACTTCAGCAATACCAAATTATTGGCGAACATAAAACATATGAAAGCCAGAATTATCAGGGAAGCTATCGAAATTGAGCAACGTCCAGACAATTTGAATTCGCGAGATGATACCCAGAGGCTACCAACAGCATGAAAACCAGTATTAAGCAAAGAAGTTGTCAACGAGAAACAACAAACAAAAACATCTACACCGCAACCCAGCCAGTACACTCCAGCTACAGGCCCGACGACACGGAGCCGCGCACACACTCAACCAAGTGTAACCAACCAGAACGCTAAGCGGGTATATAACCACCATCCTAAACTCAACTACGTCACCAGAAGCAGAAATGTGATTTTGCCGAAACGTCGTCCAGAAATCAGCACCGGTCTTTACAAAGACCAAACAGAGGAAACGCGGAAGAAAACCCGGAATCCAGTTACAACATATATATATATATATATATATATATATATATATATATATATATATATATATATATTACAAAATAATATTCGTGAAATTAAAATTGATTTGTAATCTGTCATTGATCTGTAAATCGAAAATTCATTATTCAAACAGTGGCTGTTCGTAATTAAGAGCTCGCCTCAATAATAGCAAAATTTACTTCACATTTAGTGAAAGATGCAGTCCAAAAACACTTTAAAAAGAAAGATATTATACTCTTCGCGTTTGGTAATAAAGCCATTCGGTTCGCGATTTATCTAACATTTTGAGAGTCGACTTACCAGGCGAAGCTTCTAATTCACGTCCGTGAGCGAGCCACAAGATATTATGGCTACCTCTGTTACTGATAAAATATGACTTATGGATCTTCGTTGTAGATAGTCTCGCCTTCTGCGAGACCTGGTATTGAACCACACTGAAACAGAAACTATGTCTCAGTTCGAATTAAGATTGATTTTACTCGAGAAAACCATTAGGCAAAAATTAACAGTTTACATATAATACTACATCCTACTTTGGAAAAGCAATCTAAACTATGTTTTCACAGTGTTTTTTATATAATTGAATTCAAAATGACGAAATGAAATCTTGGCGTATTAGTTAAGTGCTTTAATTAAATATAATATGATTCCAAATATCTTTTCTAAGGCAAACGAATGTAAAATATTTACGTATTTGCTAACGAAGTCTAATATTTGTTCAAGATATTATGCATTTGAAGTCTACATAATATCTTACATAATTTTCTTCTCTTTACCGCATAATGCTACATTTCATTATTGCTTTCTGTTTTTTTCTTTATAAAATAATGCTTAAAATAATTACAGTGATGATACAGTAAAAAATCTAACCGGAATATTATTTTTTAACAATACGAATTTTATGTAGAACCAGCCACACAAACATATTTCTAAAATAGTTACAAAAACGTGTTCGGAGAAAAAGAATGAAAATTTTGAAAAATCAAATCGTAAAAATCGGAAAAATCGTATAAAGAGAAAATAACATGAGATCTAATTTGTTGGTTTATTATTACAGTAAATATTTGCAATAAATTTATGAAGATTTTACCTTTTGTTTACGTATAACTAAAGTGTAAATCTCTAGCATTCTATTTATGTAGAAATTAAATCATTCCAAAGATATTGCTTATGAAGCTCCTTAAAATTGCTTCCATAAATAATCGACTGGATTCATAACTTTTACTGGTTCAGACTAATTTGCCCCAAATAAACCATCCGGTAATTACTGAGGCTAGATTAACCAATGCTCTTCTTATTGCTTTAGATAATTTCTACATATTTTGGCTAAGCACTTAGAATAAGATTGCTACTCTTGAAATAGTAATATATTTTGATATAAGCATATTTCCGATGGAATTGCGTTATTGTTCAATATTATTATCGAGTTACCAACTAAATTATTTCCAATACACGACCACACCATTATATCGTTATTTATGCTCTTCGCTCAATCAATTTGATTCATATTATAAATGTTTTCCAAGCAAGCAGTCTGAGCTACTCCGAGTATGCCAATAGACTCTAACGTTTTTGGAAAAGTGCTCCATCTCGCGCTCTTTAATGATCTTGAACTACTCTAAAATTACTTCACTTTACCTTTACCCCACCTTCCGAAAATTTTTGCACTTGAAAAGGTGGATATGAACATGTTAACATTAAAATAGAAAATAATACGTTATTTTAGAAAAAAAGTGAGAAAGTACTCGTATATTCTATACCTGTAACGCACGTAACAAAAGTTTTGAGACAAAATTAAAATACTACTATTTGTTCAAATTTTTAAGTTTAACTAAACCGTGTGAAAAATTAACGAATAAAATAATTTCTAAACAATGAGGATATATTATAATGCAGCTAATCCATGGTCTCCAATCGATCGCAGTTTTGTTCTTAGGTGTCTCAGAAATGATTGGATGGTAAATTTTTTTTGGTAAATTCTCCTTCTTAATTATTCATTGTTATTAGCCTCCCATCAATTATCGTAAGCTTAATATGGCTCAAAATTCTTTGATGGGTCATCCTTGGGGAGCATTAGGTGGATTATCTTCTCTTGGTACAAATGAGACATTATTGTCCTGCAAACATTCTCTAGTTTCCCTGGCATAATGACAAGAAGCTAGAGGTTTGGCCAGAACATGATTTCATCAGTACTGTCCCGATCGTTTTCTGTCTCGAAAAAGTGTTTTCCATGTTTGGTTTTGCTACGCAAAAGATTTTGAGTACTTCGAAAACATTTGAAAAAAATTTCGGTTACGAGTATATATCAAAAACAAGAGTGTTTAGAAGGTATAAAATATTCAAAGGAAGTAGAAAATGCATCAAAGACGAAAAACGATCTGGATGAACCTAAACATCAACTCATGAATTTTGACGCGGTATTTATTCCTCAAACGTATCTCATCTCGATTGATTCTAATTTTTTTTTGTTAATGAAATATGCCATAACATGTTTACAAACATAATTTTTGACTATCAGTCTGTCATGAAACGCATGATTACGGGCTATGAAATATGGATATATGCTTATGATACCAAAATAATGGATAAATCCAATATTTCGCCAAAGCTGAAGTAAGACAAAGAAACACGTCAAGTCGTTCAGAAATCAAAATAAATTTTCTTTGATTTATGTATTATCCACAATGAATTTCTTACAGCCAACCAAACTGTTAACGAGGAATTTGATGTCCATACATCTTCTTAATCCTGGAGTCTATCTAAGGTAGAGCGGGAGTTGAGCTGGTGCCACTCTATAAATTTCAAAACGGATTATGATTCAAAATTAACCCACCTATTTAACGATAGCAATATTTATACCCAACATCAAACATGAGTAGAGTATCTCAGCCGATTCTAACACCTCCTCATTGACCTTGATCGCATATATATTGGCGATCAAGGTCAATGAGGTGGTGTTAGAATAGGCTGAGTGGTCAAGGTCACTTAAAGGTCAAACAAGGTTATTAACAGGTCACACCAAGGTCAAAACCATTTTAAACGTCAATCAAGGTTATGTGAAGGGCAAGGTCGTACCAACGTCAATGTCATATGAAAGCAATGACATAAATGTCATAACCCATGGAAGTAATTTATATGAGCTATACGCAGATTTTATTGATGAGATTAAGAATAATATCTGAGAATTTCAGGAGCGGGATTCAGGTAATATAAGATTGTTAAGTATTTCCTCATAGTGTTATAAATTACTATTTTATTATATTTCAGGGTGGACATTCAGCAACGTTTTATATTTAGAAATAAATATGAATAAGTTTAGTCCATTTAGAGGTTCCACTTATATGGACTTGCCACCATCAATAAAGAAAAAGAAGGCTATGATAAATGTTCAAAATTCTGACAACAAATACCAGTAGGACTTCTGCAAAGAGTTTTATCGTATCCACATTATAGTACAGTGGCAGATTTTACTGTTATACAATTCCCTGTAAATTTAAAAGATATCCATAAGTTTGAAGAGCAAAATAATATATCCATTAATGTATATGGTATAGAAGAATGTTTTCAGACTAATGTGAGAGCTCCAGAAGTAGTGGGTCCATTATATTTTACGAAGCGGAGAAGAATTGCTCATATTAATTTATTACTTGTTACCTCAGAAAATGTAAATTCACATTACTGTTGGATAAAGAATTTGTCGCGACTAGTTTCGTCACAGAAATCTTTATCAGTACATCGAAAATACGTATGTGAGGGGTGTTTAATTTTCTTCACATGCGAAGATAAATTACGAAGACATGAAAATGAAAATTGTAAGCAGGTGAAGGCAGTGTTTCCCGGCACAGAATTAAAAACAAATAAGTACGGAGAGGAACTACCAGAATATGTATTAAAATTTTATAAATTTGAAAGACAATTAAGAGTTCCTTTTGTGGTTTATGCTGATTTCGAAGCTACATTAAAACCTTGATACGTCAGAGCCGGATCCTTCCAAAATATTTACTGTGAAATGTTTCGAACATGAACCATATCCATTTTCTTATTATGTGAAATGTAGTTTTGATGATAATCTGAGTAAATTGCGTTTATATCGTGGACAAAATGCAGCCACATCTTTTATTAGAGAGTTAGAAACTGATGTTACTTTTTTATATAAAAATTATTTAAGTAAAGAAGTAGAAATGAAACCTATAACTGATGAAGAGTGTGATAAATATGAACAAGAGACATTGTGTTATATTTGTGAAAAAGCAATAACAGTCCCTGAAGAAAAGTTCAGCACATATGGTATGTAATATAAATTATGAAGAGCCCGGATATATATCTATTATCTTTCATAATTTATCAAATTATGATATTTGTAAAAGTGGTGGCACTGGAAAAGGGGGATATAGATGTTATTGCACAAAATAAAGAGAAATATATTTGATTTAAAGAAAAGTTCACGTGAAAGATATATAGATTGTAATGGTAAGAAAAGAAACGTGTTCTACAAGTTGAGATTTATAGACTCACTTCGATTTATGAATTCCTCTTTGACGAAATTATCATCTTATTTAGACAATGAACTATGTGAGGAAATTAGAAGATATTATATGAGTGAAAAATTTGAATTAATGCGACAGAAGGGTGCATTCCCATATAACTATGTTACGTCTTGTGAAACTGTTTCATTCACAGAATTACCCAACAAAGAATGCTTTTATGATATACTATCAGATAGTGACATAAGTGATGAAGACTATTGCAGAGCTCAAAGGGTTTGGAATTTATTCGATTGTAAAACACTAGGACAATATAGTGATACATATATACAAGCAGATGTATTATTACTAGCAGATGTATTTGAAAATTTTCGAAGCATTTGCCTGCACAATTACAAATTAGATCCTGAACAAAATTTTAATTATTCAGGATTAAGCTGGGATGCTATGCTGCGTATGACGGGTATAAGTTTGGAATTATTAAAACACTAGGGCAATATAGTGATATATATATATATACAATCAGATGTATTATTACTAGCAGATATATTTGAAAATATTCGAAATATTTGCATGCACAACTATATAAGTTTGGAATTATTAACAGATGCAGATTTGTTTCACTTTTTTAAAAGCGGTATACGTGGAGGTGTGAGCATGTGTTGAAAAAGAATGGAAAAAGCTAACAACGAATTCTTACCGGATTTTGATTCATCCGAAGCGAAAAAATATATTCTATACTTAGATGCAACGAATTTATATGGTTATGCCATGTCATTCAGTTTACCTGTTAATGATTTTCAATATTTAGCAAATGAAGAACTACCGACGATGGATATACAAGCCTTAGAATACGATGGAGATTATGGTTATGTTTTCGAAGTAGATTTAGAATATCATGCAAATCTTCACGAACAGCACAATGATTTTCCTTTTTGCCCCGAACATAATTCAAAATATGGGAAATTGATTCCAAACCTTGTCGATAAATCAAATTACGTGATACATTACTTAACTTTGAAACAATGTCTTCATAATGGTTTGATATTACGAGGAATACGTCGAGAAATTAGATATAAACAAAGTAATTGGTTAAAGAAATATATTGATTTCAAAACAAAAAAAAAACGAAATGAATCCACCAACGAGTTTTTTAAACAGTTTTATAAATTAATGGTGAATAGTATATTTGGAAAGACAGTGGAGAATGTAGAAAATCGAGTAAATATAAAATTGGTTTTACATTGGGAAACTATGCATAAAAGGCTTGGCGCTGAGGCGTATATAGCAAAACCAAATTTTAAATCTTGTAAAAATTTTTGTGACTCTCTTTCAGCCATCGAATTAACAAAGGTACGTGTAGATTACGTAAAACCTGTATATGTGGGATTCACAATTTTGGAACTAGCTAAGAGGGTAATGTATAGTTTTTTCTATGGTTTCTTGAAGCCTTTGTGTGATACAGACGTTTCATTATTGTATACAGATACAGATGCATTGATTATAAGTGTGCAAAATTATAATGTATATAATGATATAAAAGAACATTTACATATGTTTGATACCTCGAATTTCACTGTCGATAATATTCATGGAATACCTCCCACCTCACCCAGGCTGGGGAAAATGAAGGATGAATACGCTGGCAAAATTATTGAATGTTTTTATGAAACAGGTGAAAGCTAATTTTCTAAAATTACTTGATAAAACTGTAAAAACTGTAAAGGGAGTAAAGAAATACGTTATTGATAAAAAAATATCAGTAACTGATTATAAAAATGTGGTGAAAGATGATGGAAATATAATGAAGAGAATGCACATATTTCGTTCTGAATTACACACAATATATACTGAATTGAGGAATAAAGTTGTTCTCTCATCTAAAGATGATACACGATATATTCTCCATGACAAAAGCAATACTTCGGCGTGGGGTCATTATAAAATCGAAGGTATTACACGGGAAGAAAACTTACAAAATATTCTTTTAGAACTAAATGCTCTGACATAGATATCTAATAATTTTATTTGTAAATGTATTAGTCATTAATGTATTTTAGCAATGATATAAATTATATGCATCTTTTGTAAATGTGTCTTATAAATAATTATAAGTTGTTTAATCCAACTTGATATTAGTTAATTCTACTTATTTGTATTAATTATTTATAAAATAAAAAACATTTCAATACTTATTTAGTACTTTTTTTATTTTAAACTATATGAACAGCTAAACCAGAGAACCAACGAAATCCAAGAGTTGTGGGATGAAGGCATGCGAAACCACTTTACGAGAACTTTACCCTTCTGTCCTCTTATAATTTTTTCAACAAAATATACGTCCTGATGCTTCACTTTCAGCAACTCTGATTCGTAAAACCCTCCTAAAATATTCTGTTTTTGCGAATCTTGTAGTAGATAAGTACTGGGGAAGGTGTTTTGAACTTTTCTTGCTGTGAATATCTCATTCGACCAATTTGGCGTATACATGTTTGAAAACACGTTCCTATATTCACTGATACGAACAGAGTCTCCCACATTTGAAATTCTTGTATCACCTACTTTAATATTACTATAAACTGAATTCAAAATACTTCTAACATTTCTTTGATTAACTGCTTCAGGTTTGTGCCTTGTTGTTCGATGTACGGTGTTATTATAATCGTTAACTAATCCTTGCAACATATCTATCCAACGATAATTCCCATTGAAGCTGAATTCCTTCCACATCTTATTTTTTAGGGTTCTTTTAAAACGTTCAACAATGGAACTTTTTTGATTGGAATAGGTAGCGTAGTGATTGATATTATACTGGCCCATAACCTTCTTGAAATGAAAGTTGAAAATTTCCTTTCCTTGATCGCTTTGAACATTCTTCGGAATATTTTTTTTTTCCCAGTTGAGAGTATGGATTTCATGGCGTTCATTACTTCTATCACTGTCTTATTTCATATTAGAATTGCCCAGGAAAATTTCAAAAATATGTTTATAAATACGAAAATGTATTTGAAATTGTCGTTTTCTTTTGCATACTTTTATGATGAACCGACGTCGAGTAAACCTCCTCCGAGCTGGTCTATGTATTTCATTTACGACATCCCTCCTAATTGACACATTTCCTTCGATGACTATTTCCGCAAATATTGCTTCTGCTTTTGACGGTGTAGGTTTTGTAACAACGTAAATCAAAGTAAACGTTGTTCCTTCTGTCAATTCTATCGGTCTCTTGGGATTAAATAGTTCCTTATTAATTTGCAGTGTTGTTAATTTCTCGTTGGAATAGTGGGCATTTATAATCTTGCCAAGATATAATTTATTCTTATATAAATAAGTATGTTTCGCCAATGACGTACTTACATAATAACCAATGAGGTCAATGGAACCGTCACTATATATTTGAATAATATACTTCGAAGTTGCTGTTGCACTGGGAGGAAGAATATTTTTTCCATGCATTTGTAATATTTTTTGAAACCTAGGATGTTTGGGAAAGTCTGAGAATACGTCAACATCCATTAAATGTCTCTTAAGAACATGCTTGTGTATGTGCCATCCAAATTTATCTATTGTCATCGTTACCTATCATTGGTGTCGAAATATAAACTGTCAGACAACCAAGATATTACAGAGTATACAGAGAGACTATTTTATAATTTTTGAGTCTTTCAACTCCTCTATTATTGACAATATCTCGTTCTGGTGCCCTGAGTAACCATCATCCTTCTATGCCACTAGTAGCTTCAATCTATCACACAGTTCATTCACATCGTCCCAGTACTTATATTCAATTTTACTTTTAGATACAACCATCTTTTGCATGGATACCTTATTTGACAAACCTAAGCCAGTTTTCCAAGTTCGACTCCACCAAACTTCAGGTTTCTTCTCTTGTATAATAGGTTTTATAATTGATTTGTATTTAAAACCTTTACTGGCTGCAAACTCTTTGTCAGGATCGTAATCAACTCGAATGAATTTAAAATTCTTTGCATCAGCATATAAAAATCTCCCTGGTTTCTTCTTGAAAAGCAATTCTAGTAAACCTTTTGTTGCTTTATAAGTGAATTGACCGATTATAATGTTGGGTCCACCAAATCTAACATCAGCGTTTCCAATTTTTAAAACCCAACCGACTTAGTGAACACCATACTTTTCATTAAATTCATCATTTTCATCGGTCATTAAACCAATAAGATATGGCCGTACAGTACGATCATAATTTCTCAATGATTCTTTAACTTCATCCGTTTCTAGAAGGATTTTATTCAACGATTTGTTAGAAATTATCAACTTAGCTGGACGCGTACTCAATAGTGATACGGCATGCGCCATTATTTATCTAAATCCATACTTCCACTTGTATCTGTTTCGTCTTCTTTACTTTCATCTCCTTCCCTTCCTTCTGACGTTTCTGGCAACAAGTGACCTATGTATTCATCTTCTAAGAATGTAGGTTGCGTGAATGACGCTGACATCTTAGGATTTGGGGCATCTGGTTCAGACTCCGGTTTTGCTAGAACTTTAGATGTTCGAGATGTAGTAGCAACTCCTTCCGATTTACGCTTGGTCCGGGAAGAATGACTGTGTGGGCTAAACCAGGACAGATGTTTTCGTGAAGGTGTCCCTTGCCGTATAATAGACGTTCCTTGTACTGTTGCAGGAAAAATTTCAGACCATGAGTCTGGTGTATCCTCCATAGTGTCCTTCGAGTGGGTTCTACTTTGCTTCTTCGGAATGGTACTACCTAATTTCATGGCAATTTCTTGCAAAGGTTTGGATATAGGTGCATACTGTATATCAATATCTCTTTGAGACTCGCGATATCAGCCCTTAACCTTCAACTCCTATCTATCTACTCGTTCTTTCGTTCCCGGTGGTTCTGCAACCAGGTTCGCTTGCGTAAAATCGTCCAGAACGTTACCAATTCGACAATAGATGTCACCCTTAATTTCACAACTATTGATATATTGCACGATAATTAGACGTGGGTCCGTGTAATCTATCCTGCTGTTTATAACTTTTTCCAAATTAATTTTGGGTGTCGAATTAATGTAGTTTCGCGGGATTAGGGTAGTCTTTGTCGTGGTCACAAAATTGCTCGATGTGTGGCGCATGTCCGACTTGCGGCTATCTGCATTTGGTCAGTGATCGTTGACTACGCAAGTTGTACTTTAGTTAGATATGAGCAGAGCGTTGACGGTAAGAAATATTTTGATTAATTGTACTTTATCTTATGGTTGTCCTTTATCCTTTGTAGGATTTATTTTTATTGTATACCTGAGTAGGGTAATCTTCTCCTACGGTATCGATTCACGTGGAACTTCGCAAATACCAGGCGGTAAGCAATCTCGTTTCCATTTGGCTAGGTAATTCAATCTAAGAACTGATAATTCACGTGGTGTTAAATTTTGGATGAAAACCGTGTGTTAACGGCTTCAATTTCATACCCGTTAGTGGAATTTTCCAGAGGCGTGGGTGTAGAAAAGAAAGAGGCTTCTAGAACAAT
Source organism: Melolontha melolontha (assembly GCA_935421215.2). NCBI lineage: Eukaryota > Metazoa > Arthropoda > Insecta > Coleoptera > Scarabaeidae > Melolontha > Melolontha melolontha. Next base: position 136,135,998 of record OW285235.1, on the reverse strand, counting down.
CTATTAACGTCAGCATCATGTCTGACTACAGATGAAATGTATGCCGGAGTGTTTTGGCGGAAATTTGATAAGAATAATTCAATAGTTTTTCCTTGGATCCCTTTGAGGGCATTTCCATAAAGGTTGTAGTTTAAGCAGTAGCGAAGTCAATTTAAAGTAGGTCTCATAATTCCTTTTTATTGTTAAATATAAGTACAATTCATAACATCTTGTGGTTATTTATGTGTGTTGACATTTCATTTGCGTAAAGGCTCGAGAGGAAGCCTGTTACTAGTTATTTTGTGCATTCGATGCAATTTGAACCTTTCATAAAGGTTAGCATCGTACTTTTCTGTCAGTTTAATACATTTCATTTGGTATAGAGCTCGGTAGTAGTGATGAGCATTTTAATTGATTTAATTCTTAAGCAGTTTACAGTCAATTCATTACTGTACAGCAAATAGTTTATTCGCTCAGCTTTTCTTATTAATTTCATATAATTTAGTTGGCCGTTCAAGGCAATATCAATGTTTGATTAGTAGATAGGTTGTTTACACACCAATTTACGTTCTATTTTCTTGTGGTATTAATTATATTGGTTGGCTAACTTCATTAGCGGCCAGGTGAAACTTGTATTGTTTTTCTATACGAGGCATTTGTCCTTCAGATGAGCCTTCGTACTGGTTAAGTGATAGTTTGGGGTACGATGTTGTTTTAACTTAATTAAGATCTTTATAACTTTATTGTAAGGGACCCAGAATTAAGTAAACTTAGTTGTGTCCTGGTGAATCACTTGTTCAGACACGTACTTAACCTAATTCATATTTTGTTTACTTTAATTTTTTTTACCTGTTAATACAGGGTGTTATGCTTTCAATTGATACTGTTTATTGTAATCACTGATATCCGCCAGTGGCGTGGTGTTTTATTTCATTATTTTTAGTATTTCAAATCAATATTATTGTCTTGGTGATATTTGTATAGAGTTTTAATTTTGTGCTTTCGCTGACAATTGGTCAAACGTAATTGCTCTTAAGGCCGACTCAATTCTATTCATTTATTTAATTTTCTTTACGCCTATAACTCGTGTAACTTTCAATTTAAATTTTTCCTGTGGGCCACTTGGGCTTACTACCGCTAATTTAACCATCATTTTCGCATTTTGAAATACTTGTGGATATGAGCTGGTAAGCTCCGAATTTGAGCTCTAGTTAATTATTATTGGAATTCTGACATTGAGTGTCTGCGTGACAGGCTTGGGCCTACTGGTTTTTTTTTACAATAAACTTGTTATAGTTGATGTCTTGTATTTGTTTGATACCTTACCCACAGGTCTATGAGTTAGGCAACTACGGCGTTAGGTATATTTATTCATTATCAAGTAGTTTGGGCCAAATAAGTTGTGCTTTTGGAGCTACCTACATCCCACCCGCTTCCGTGTTACGGGGGTGCTCTGCGGAGGAATACGGTGGCGCGCACTTTACACCTCGCGACTTTGACCCGCGACGCTCTCCAAGAAACGATTGAGTTGGCCGGCAGAGTTATTCCTTTGGGACGTTTGCCAACAGATAGGCAAAGGGGGTGGCTCAGCAGAACATCTCGCTACCACGGATAACTACTTGTATTTTAGATTTTGTCGCTGAAGGTGCGAGCTTTTACTAAATTATTTATTAATTTATCTTCTATGTCTCTTTACTATTTAACGAATACTTACATACTGATGTAGATTTACTAAAGTAGGATCCTTTTAATGGTGTTTTTGGAGGAACTTATTGTAAATATATGGAAGTATCAAAACTTAAACGATATCTTCCTTCATTATACTTACAGTCAGTATCGATAAATAGTAGAGCAAATGATTTCTTCCAACACATTCTGCATACGTTTAAAAACTGTTCAAAACTTAAGTCATGAATGTGATCGCTAAATATGTTTCAAATTAGTACCATTTTGTCGAAATAAAATTAAAAGATTTGTATTATGCCTGAACAATTGTTTAGGAACTGCGTTATATATTTGAATTAAATGGAAACAATCTAAATTCCGATGCCTACCGAAAGATAAGAACTGCTTTACAATATTCAAATTAATAGTGGGTATGTCGTCGAATATAACGACTGAATAGTCGGCGATGTTACCATATAATTTGGATCCGTACATTCAAAATAACCTATCTCTGGAATAGATTCCATTACATGTTTAAGATATTCATATTACTGTTGATGAAGAGATCTACAGCAGATGTAAATATTAGGATGTAATAATAAAGTAAGGAGAGCCTTCGTTTTACAACAACCTGAAGGACCCACTATTAGTGCTCTCTTAGAAGTACCATCGAATAGATTGCTGTGTCGGTTAATATTTTTCTCATTAAATACAAAATCGTAGTTGTATAAAGGTAACGATAATGGTTGTTCTTCTAACTGCATACTGCACTTCATGAATTCACGATGTATTCTGAACCATATTAGTTTTGTACGCTTCTTATTAATTGAAAAACAAATGCAGATCTTTCCTAATTTATTAAATAGAAATTTTACATTAAATGACATAAATTTATACATCTTAAATTTCCATTATATTTTTACATTTCATTATATTTTTACTTTTCATTATATTTTTACATATTAAATGACATTAAATTTCATTATTTTATTTAAAATTTGTGCAATATTTGCTTTATTATTTTTAAAGGTACTAGCTGTACACAAACTTTGGCGTCGGTCATATTGCTGATGGAAATGTTGGGTCATATCCTGATGGAAATGGTGAAAGTGTTGCAAATAGTGAAGTACAAACGTTGGAAATAGTGAAGGACAAACGTTGGAAACGGCGAAGGACAAAAGTTGGAAATTATTGAAAAGATATGATAATAATAGACAAACAAATTATTGAAAAGATATGTGGAAATTATTGAAAAGACATGAAAATAATAAACAAATCGATTAATTTTGTTTATTTTATTTTCATATCTCCTCAACAATTCTTTGATGGCCCTCTGTGGGCCCATCGGTACCGGTTTCGGCACCGGTTGGTTAGGCGTCTGAACTTCCGGAGCCTGAGGCTCCGGGTCTTCATTATCGGATGATCTCCAATTAGAATCATCCGATACTGGCATCTCTGGTGAATACGGTGGCGGTTGGGGGTCGAAGTTGGTGGCCGTGGTGTCTGTGGAGGTGGCGTTCGTGCTGCAGGTGGTGGCGTTGGTGCTGTAAGTGGCTTCGCCGCTGATACCGATACTTTGAGTATCGGTGACCGGTGGCTAGGTGTCGACGTCATCGTCACCATCACTTCAGCTGGTGTTACCGTATTGAGTTTGAATTCCTGTAAATGTAATATCTTTATATTGAGCTCCATGAAAAAGCATAAACAAACAAACGATAATCAATCCGATAACACTATTTCTTCTGACGAATATCACCCCATGGGAAAACTAATGCAAATATTCCCAAATCCATACTTCTTACCATATGTCACTCCAGGATATTGACAGTTAGACAGTTATCCTTACAGTAATATATTACTGTAGAGATGACTGTAAGGATGTTGACAGTTATATTTACTGTAAATATTACTACTGTAAGGATGACTGGAAGAATGTACAGTTATATTTACTGTAAATATTACTACAAATATTACTGTAAATATTTCCAAATCATTATTCCCAAATCTTACTATTATGGTCTGTCTACGTCCAATGGTCTAACTTTGTTATTGAACATATCAATAAATCAAAGTCTGCAGTGAAGCATGTAATTAATTTAAAATACCAATGCAGTGCAAAGTTTAAAAGCATGTAATTAATTTAACTTTCATTCCATATAATTAATTATCCATTATCACTCTCATCATCATTACTATTGATATGTTCAACTATCAAAGTTTTGATTTGTCTGAATCTATTTTTCTTCCTCCTGTAAGATTGAACTTTTTCATTAATATGAACATCTGGGATGTTCGTATTAATGGCACCATTATGGAGTTGAAGATACAGGTCGAGGTCTGCGATCCAACCGGATACCTACTCATTCATATGGGCAAGGGAAGCATCTCTAACTGACGAATTTCTCTCAAGGTGCGACATAATTTTCTCAGAAAGTTCTTTAGAATCCGCGGCGAGAGTGTTGCGTGGTTGACGTTGATGTGATGGAAATGGTTGAGGTTCTGATAGGGGTAGTTGTGTTTGAGGTGGTTGATATTCTGTTTCTAATGGTTGATATTGAGTTGGATGATATTCTTGCTCTAATGGAGTTGGTTGTAGTTGAGTTTCTAATGGAAGTGGTTGAGGAAGTGTTTGAGGTTCTCCATTTGATCTAGGTTCGGACGCTTGTTTTTGTCTTTGGTAGGGGGTAATCAAAGGCGAAAGATGGGACAGTGATGAATTTTGATCTCGAGAAGGATATGGTTGAGGATCTCATTGAGGATGATCTCGAGGGGGATCAGGTTGAAGCGGTGGATTGCCAGGTGAATGAGTAGATAGAAATATAACCGATGATGAAAACGATGATGGCTCATGTGCCACTACTGGTTTTTCTATAGGTAATACGTCCACCGGTGGTGTTAACTGTAATATCACCAGTGGTGGTACTGCAGTTGACACCATTACACCAGAGTGTACCTGCCTAACCTGAAGTAGTCTCTTGGTAGTACTACTACTCTCTCCGACTCTTGCATTGGAAATGGGTGTAGAAGCAATTGCAGGCGTCCAAGGTACTCTTTGCGTCCGTGTATTTGTCAGTTGACTTTGATGTCGTTTTTGTTCTCATCGTTGTTTTTGTTCTCGCTGTTGTTCTCGTTTTCGTTGTTGTTCTTGTTTTCGTTATTCTTGTCGCCGTTGTTGTTCTCGTCGTCGTTGTTGTTGGTACTGTTCGTACTGATCTTGTTGGAATTGTCTTGCTGTACTCATTTCAGTAGTTGCTCTACTCATTTCAGCAGTGCTCAGCGGTGCAATAGTAGCAACTTGAGACATCACCGTCAGAAATTCTGTCTCTGCAGGGTCAACGGTAGATAGTGCAGTCGATGGTGGAAAAGGTTTCATCGATGGTAGAGGTATCATCGGTGGTGGAGGAGGTGGTGTAGGTATTACAATTGATGTTGAAGCACCTCCAACATTTTCAATTCTATCTACCGCCGTCGACAGTATTTCATCATCTATTTTTTCAAGTTCCAGTTGCTCTAGCTGTTGCATAAAAGAATCTGAATTGGAAATATTTATGAGGTTTACAGGGTTGCCAGTATCAGGGGGAAACATCTGTTGTTGTGAAGTGGATGAATGCGGGAAAATTTGGTGTTTCCCAAAGAATAATCAAAATGAGGAAAGGAATCAAATTAATTCGAATTAATTGGAAAGTAACAGAAAGAAAATATCAATTTCTTAATTTCGTATACTGTTCGAATACTGAATTATAATTTTAAAATTTCGAATAATGAATTATAATTCTAAAATTTCGAATACTGTTCGAGTACTGAATTATAATTTTAAAATTTAGAATAATTCAATACTGAATTATAAACTTTCGAAATAATTGATAATTTATTTCAAATACATTAATGAAATTTGTAAGATATAATTCACTGTAAGTGAATTACAGTGAATTATAAATAATTGAATAAATATATTACCTTGAATTATAAATAATTGAATAAACAAATTCAAGAAAAAACAAATATAAATATAATAATAATATTAATAATATAGATGTTTACTTACCATTGTATAACTTGTTATGTCTATCCCAGGAAAACTAATTCGTATTTATATGAAAATAGTGTCAATTAATTATGTAAATTAACATTTTAGAAATTTCCATTGACGTCAATTTTGACCTATTACATAATACGTACAAATTTGCATTATAAATTTGCACATGTTAATCAATAATTCCGTCGCATTACTTGCAAAAGATCAAGTTTCAATTAATTATGTAAATTTACATATCCGAAATTTTCATTGACGTCATTCTTGACCTATTACATAATATATGTACAAATTTGATTTATAAATTTGCATGTGTTAATCAAGGCCAAGTTGACATTTTACATATTAGGTGACCTTGAACACCGGGAAAATTCCGAAATTCTTGAGTTCTTCCTCGAGAAGTGGCGGGGGAAATTTTCGAATGTAGGTTACCGAGGCAGGGGCTACCCCACTCCCCACCTCCGCGCGCTCCGTGGCGTCGCTACGGTGTGGATTGGTTCGGGGGCTCACCCAACCCCCGGACTCTCTCTTTTTTCCTTTTTATCTTTTTTCCGTTTTTTTTTCCTTTTTCTTTTTTTTTCTTTTTTTTCCTTTCTCTTTTTTTCTCCTTTCCCTTTTTTTCCTTTGTTTCTAGAAAACCCTCCCACACCCCTGGTCTATATTCAATACCTAACATTATATTAATAAAAATAGAAAATTTTAAACTTAAACATTTATTTATAACTGCATACATAAATAAATAAATTGTAAGCGTTAATACACTATATTAATACAAAAACTATAAATCATTCTATCTACACATATAACAACTTCTTCTCCTAACAGGTCTATCAAGTACATCACCATCAATCAGATAATGACTTATACATGGTCTACATCCAATTAAATCAATATCTTCCAGGTAACTTCTAGGTAATCGACGCCAAACAAATTCTAAACTCAAACATTATATATTGCTCATTAAATATGTCTTAGACACATAAAATAAATCATCATCATCCACTCCAGAAAAGTTTCCATCAATTTCATGTCGTCGCAACACATTACCAACCCTCTCCACAACATGACTCCTCATAGCACTCCACGCATTACCCATCACAACAATAATTAAATATAATCAACTTTATTATCCTTCAACTTTATTTCTAACAGAAACTTATACAATCGTTCCACATTAGACAAAGCACAAACAACATAATTACTCTAGCATGAAAACTACAACTTGGCTCTCCTCTTCTAATTTTTTTCGCTTATACTAAATCTATTATTCGTCGATCTATAATACGTTTCAAAAAATCCAATTTTTCTCTACCCTTAACAAACACTAAATCAACACCTACATAATCGTTTAACTATATCATCAAACTCACTTTCAGCTAAATATCCATCTTCCCACTTCAAACCATGATGACAACTAAAAGCATATCTTGCAACTTGCCGATCTTCTTCTGCCAATACACCAAAACTCAAAACCGGTTTAAATATAAAATGACTCATCTTAAATTCACTATCATAAGTAGCCAACTCCTTAGGCATCAAACTATAATAATTAAATCGATACCATTGAAAATCTATAATTATATATTTCTTTCCACTTAAATCCAACATCTTTAACTAAACAACCTTCTCGCCCAATCAGTAACCATACACTACGTAACCACATTCCATAAAATTTATTAACCATATCTCCCACCACCGATCTTAATCCTCAAACAAACAAAAATACTAATACTGTCGCCGTACAACCTTATTAAATGGTGAATACTCATACAATTTATTATGTAATATCAAACAATACGCAACCGTATCTTTTGGTATATTATCTTTCGCCGTAAATTCAATTCTAGTCTCTACACCACTTCTATGTATAGCACCTTCCTGATGTGAACAATCAATAACAATTAATGGACACAATTTAAATTGACTTAACTTTAACATCGGCCATGGATGTAGTATATATGGATAGCGCACATCGAACCAAAGCAGTGCATTCAATTGACTCCAACATTAGAGAAACTATCGAGTGAGATAGAGCTAGTACTGGCAAAAAAACGCGCGTTCCCTATTAAAATACATGGGCGATCAACCGGGACAGGTAAATATACCTGCGGCATATTCTTACCTGACTGTTTAATTGTAATACATTTACCAAGTTACTTTCAAAAAATATTGGTGGATTTGTTTGTATCTTTATAAAATAAATATTTTGTTACTCACAATTACAATTTAATTTAATTTAAAGATGCGGTATACGGAATATACACAGTATAGCTTTAAAAAATCCGAATGAGTTTGAATTAAATGTACATGTATTTATAGGATGAAGTTAATTGAATAGTTACTTAGTAATAGATGGCAATAGAAAACACATGGGTAGTGAAACACAACTAGATTGAATAACGTTTTAATTTAATTTTTAATTCTTCTTGTTTTTGTTTCAAAGTGTTTAACTTTGTGTTTCAGTTGCAAATTAATTGCATTTTTGCCAAGTAATGTAAATGTAAATATTGCTTTCTAGATTTTACGACGCTAACTATTCGAATTTTTTAAAAAAAAATTTCGCCCGGGCGAATTTTTTCAATTAAAAAATTCTAATAATTGGCGTCCTAAAATGTAGAAAGCAATATTTGCATTTATATTTCAGTGTTTTAACTACTTTCTGAGATGTTAACCAATATTTTTTTCTTTTTATGGGATCCTCTAAATGTTGTGTCCCTCAAAATCTCTAAACTAGTGTGGTTGTGTTCTTTTCCTACAATATAAGGTTTATATTTTGTATAATTGATAATATATTTACTTGTTACCTTTTCCTCTCATTAAAATTTTCCTTTTAGGTACATTGGGAGCTTGAAGCCTCAACAACCAATTCTTCCTCAAGTACTTAAAATCTTGTATCAAAATACAAGATTTTACACAATATTTCTTTACAAATGTTTCTTCATTTTCTGTATTGTGTAGCTCTTGAATTTCGTTTCCACTTTCTGTATTTAAAGTGCGTACAATGACTCGTCTAGATTTAAAATTCGTTGGTATAGAACCTCCCTTCAGGATTCTATTGCCATGGACATTTATTTCGTAATCATTTCCACTAAAATGGGTACTACAACTACAAATTACTGCTATTTTTGAAGGTTCAAAATCTTTTCTTTTTAATGATATAATCCATTTTTTCCGTAACTGTGGATCACAAGGGAATCTACAAATTTAAAATATATCATAATATGATAGACAAATATAAAAATAAGTACTTACCTATGGTATCTTATGTTACTATTTTTAACAAAACGGTTTGTGCAACCGTAAGCGGATCACGAAATGACCACCTTTTGCAAAAACTATAACGCAAAATAACTACTACTGTTTATACTAATGATAGATACAAACAGTTGTAACTTTACTTAATGTAATTTCGCGACGTGCTTAAAATAAAACTGATTTAAGTTCAAAATTACTCACTTTCAGAATACGAACTCGGAATGTTTTGCCAGTACTAGCTCTATCTCGCTTACAATTTTCTCTCTCTAATGTTGGAGTCAATTCGTAACTAGCGCAATTGGTTTGCAATAATTATAGAGGAAACTGAAAATATACAAAGGTCGAAATCGACTTATAACACTACTTCTCCAAGAATTCGAAAAAGTAACTGAGACAAAACTCAACACAACTTACTTTCAATTTAACAACAAATTCTATCGACAAACATTTGGATGTCCCATCTCATGTGTCATAGCACAACTCGTCCTCGAAGAACTGGAATAAGAAATAATTCCTAAACTAAATTTTAAACCGATCTTTTTTAGAAGATATGTCGAAAATTGCATTGCATATTTCCAACAAAAAAGGTTGATTACTTCTTACAAAACCTAAATTACAATTCACAGTTGAACGAGAAATCAATCAAAGCATCAACTTTCTAGATCTCACTTTAATTAGTAAAAATAATACAACAACAAATCTCAACCAAAAACCCACTACAATAGATAGATATCTAAATTTTAAATCAAACCAACCACTTCACAAAAGAAGAATGTTGTGTCAGAACTTGTTGACAAGGCCATAAAAATAACTAACGCTGAATATAGACCTGAAATATTAACCAAAATAAAACTTTCTTTACAAAAAAACAATTACCCACTTTCCTTCATTAATATCATAGAACAAAAATTATTTTTACATTATAACGTACATCACAGAAACAACAAAGGTAATAACTTTTCATCGTCTAACCAAGACCAGACCATATATAAGTATGTTCTGATCCCATAAATACATTATTAGCGTATCTCAGCCGATTCTAACACCTCCTCAATTATCTTGATCGTATGCATTATTGGCGATCAAGGTCTATGAGGAGGTGTTATAATCAGCTGAAGATGAGCGACCTTGATTGCAAGGTTAATAAGGAGGTGTAAAAACCAAATGATGGTGGCCAAGGTCATTCAAAAGTCAACGTAGCGTGTAGGCCGTTTGAAGGTTAACGTCACGCCCAACATGTTTGAAGGTCAAACTCATACCAAGGGTGTTTGAAGGTTAAAGTCACTGTAATGACTAAAGTTATGATTTTACACCACATTGTTTTTATCTTGTAACCAGGTCACTAGGCCAAGAGAACACAATCTAATATATAACGAGACACTCAGAGGTCTCTGCAGTCGGAGTCAGACAGTCAGAGTTAGAGTCACAGTCACTACAAGTCTAGTGCCTCATATTTATAATGTAGTATTTACAGTTGTTATCGTTGTTGTTATTATTATTGAATTATATGTTATTATTTAAACGTTGTCCTGCATATTATTTATCACACTGATAAACCTGTTGTATAAATGGAACTGCCTCGGCAACAATGTAACCTCCGGGACCAGGTGACATTACATGGCAATCCTGCCCACGTCTGATTTTACATGGCGATCCTAGCTTTAGTTAGATAATCAGATATTACATGCTGATCCTGCCATCCCATCATCTAACATTATATCACGGCATGTCACGAACCCGATGAGGAGGTGTTAGAATCGATTGAGGATAAGCGACATTGATTTCAAGGTCAATGAGGAGCTATCAGAATCGGATGGTGGTGGCCAAGGTAATTTGAAGGTCAACGTCGCGTATAGGACGCTTAAAGTGACAACAACGTGACACCCAATATGTTTGAAGGTCAAGATCACACCAAAGGTGTTTAAAGGTCCAAGTCACAGAATGTCACGAACCCGCCAAGAGATTTTGAAATTATTCGAGGGGGCGGATGTTAAAAGTAACTCAAGGTTAGAATAAAGTTTCAGGTTAATCCAAAGTCAAAGAGAAAATAATGATAAAATTAGTAGGTTTGAGAGGTGTCAAGAAAGATGAAAAATATATCAGGTTGGGAACAATGTTAGAGTATATAAAGTTTGCTTGGTTTAAATAAATGCTAGTATTACGAAATATGTTAAAGCGTAATTATAGTGTGGTATATAGTTCTGATTGTTCATCGACAGTGGAAGAAAGTGGATTGGAAAAAGATAATAGTGCTGATAACGGTGGTCGGAGATATTGGAGATATATATTCCAGCAACAGTTGAGCAGGTATAGTCGAGGTGTCGCTTTTATTCAGTGCACATTTGGAAAATAATAGGTTAGTATGTTTGAATGGGAATATATGGATCAAGTGTTCCACTAATGAAACTTATTATGACTGTGTTTTATTGCATTTTACTGCTTATATATATATATATATATATATATAGCGAGGCTTTGCAGCTTTAAAGCCGCTTCTCGCATCCTAAGCGCCAACGCTCCTTATCACTCCAGTCTCCCTCCTGCAGATCTCGTTCTTTCATCTCTTTGTGCATATTTTATGCCAATCGTTTCCGCGGTCTTCCCCGTTTGTTTCTTCGTGGAGGAATCCATTCCCATACTTTTCTGGGAATCCTTTCGTCACTCATGTGACGCAGGTGGCCGTACCACTTTAGCTGTTTTTCATTTATTGTGTCCAAGATAGTATCTGTAGCCCTCATTCTTTCTCTAATGTTCTCATTCCAAACGTGGTCGAATAAAGTTAAGCTACAGCATCGTCTCCAATAAGACATCTCTGCTGAAAGTATTTTCTGATTGATGTTTTTATTCATGACCCACACCTCCGACCCATACGTCATAACCGGTTCAATTAGTGTTTGATATATATTTTTTTTGTTTTTTTTTGTCAAGTTATTATTCCACAGGATCGGATGCAGTGCTCTAGTCATATTCTTTCCTCTACCTATTTTCTTCAATATGTCATTCTCATCCCTTCCATCTTCGCAGAAGGTGACCCCAAGATATTCATACTCCTTTACATTTTTTATTACTCCACTTTCCAATTCCAAATCTTGCCCCCGTCCTCCTATAACCATATACTGGGTTTTTCCGTATTTACTTCTAAGCCCCATTTATTGTATTCTTCTATGAGTCTAGTAAGCATATATTCCATGTCTTGTTGGTCTTCAGCAATTACTACTTGGTCGTCTGCGAAGAGAATTGTGTGTAGATGGCTACTTTCCAGATGTATCCCCATGGGGCTGCATTTCCTACTCCAATGCTTTAGAGCCGCTCCTAAGTAGATTTTGAAAAGGGTAGGGACAAGCAGCATCTCTGTAGAGGATTTTTATTGAGTTTATATAATCTTTATTTATGCCTTGGTCTTCCATTGTAATCCATAATTTCTGAAGGGGGACGGAATCAAATGCCTTTTTTAGATCTATGAATGTAATATGGAGTTCTCTATCTTTTATTATGCTCTTTTCTGCTAGATGTCTTAGGGTGAATATATTGTCCGTACAGGATCTTCCCGGTCTAAAGCCACTTTGTTCTTCTATTTCTATGATTTCTCTCTCTATTCTAGCTTTAAGGATTCTTCCATACAGTCTACCAGTGGATGAAGTGATGCTTATACCTCTATAGTTCCCACATTTGTTTCTGTCGCCCTTCTTATATATTGAATTTATGTGGGAGATTCTCCAGTCATGGGGTATGTCTTCTCCAATTAGACATTTATTAAATATACGACATATTACTTTCAATGCTTCTGTTGTTGCATGTTTTAGTAGCTCAATAGGCAGATCACCTGGTCCAGGTGCTTTATTATTTCTCATTTTCTGTAACTCCTTTTTTACTTCTTCTACCGTAATCCCTTCTATTGTATGTTCTTCTACTTTTCCATTGTTTAAGCCAGTGTCTAAATATTCTTGTCTCTTCACTATCAGTAGATCACTGTAGTAGTCTTTCCATACTTCTGTTTTTATAGGGTTGATTTTTCTTATTTCATTTGTATTTTTACTCCACCTGGGCAATGGAGGGGTGGATTGAGTAGCAATATATATATATATATATATATATATATATATATATATATATATATATATATAATGTTGTGAGGCATACTGCACTCAAATAACAGCTCCTATAATGGAAAAAGCAGTTATGCACCAGCAGTATACACATAATACATATTGTATATAATAGCAAAAATTGAGGGACGTAATTATGTGAAACTAGTGTCGAGATGTGAATAAATTAAATGACGTTAACTTAATAATTAATTATTTACTTATTTTCTTTCTTAACTTATCTTTTTATATTTTTACATTTCAATTTCTAAATTCAAATCTTACGCGACAAATTACAGACAGCTACTTTATCCACATTTTACGATACTAGTTAGCCACGCCCACAATTTTAAAATACCATTGTCCCGCGAATGCGATTTTTAGAGTGTAAACAACTACATAACCTAAGTTCAGAATGTAATTTATTATACTTCTTAATTATTCCGCTAATTTTATAATCCTATTAATACTGGAATATTGTATAAATTTATATTTTATTTGATGTAACATAGATTAAAACGTCGAGGCTTTTTAGAGAAAATTAAAAAGGCTTTGGAAAATAAAAAAAAAGCTAGCGGCGTCCTTTCTCCGATAAAATACTTACAACAAATGGCCGTACTTCTGACTCAAGTAAAAGTTTTATTTAAAATTATATATTAAAATCAGTTTAAAACTAGTAAATTCATATACATACGATACCTTAATATCAAGCTCAACTTTTGAGACATAATTTGGACCAGTATCACGTTAAATAACGGAATTATCGAGAAGAGCATCATTTAATCATTGGAACATCATCGGACCGATAACGGGAGCCATTGACCGATATCGACGCATATACTTCGACAAGGCGATACCGTACTTATAGCCAGCCCTATTACGACGTTCCTGGCCAGATACCAGATCCTCAGATACAGAGAAAATAAAACCAGGTTCCTTCCAATATCCAATATTTCCTAGAATTTCATTTAAAAGTCAACATTTATTTATTATCAAACACTTAATTTAAACATTGCTTACATCTGAATATAAACGTAAATTTATACATTTCAAGACATATATTAAAATATCACATTCATTCTTATAGTATCCTTATTAAAGGAACATGTAACTTACCTTTTTGTGTGTTAATTTTAAGCAACATTTGATATTTATATGCACCACTAGTTACGTACACAACCATATATTTATATTAAGTAACACATGTGCATTATTACGTAATACCGTTTTTTTATTATTATTTAGTTAGGATTCACGTATATTACAGTTTTCTTATTTTTACTTTTATTGTTATTTTTCAAGCGTGTTACAGATATCTATTTATGTTAATAAATTTTCATTTCTTGATTTTTTTAAAATTGATCTTTTATTTGTTAGCGTTTGATTGTGGAGTTTTTACTTGTTAGATTGTTTAATTATAGCATTATTCTCACCGGGTAAGAGCAGACCGACGAAGATGCTTTTTAAGTTAATAATTGTTTTGTTGTTCTCAAGCTCTACGAATGCTAGCTGGTTATCAATTATACACCCAGATAGCGTCGCACAATTTAAGTATATTTATACTTATGGCGCCCAAAAATTAGTATTTATAAAAACGATATACAATAGCAACTTCTATAGATTGATTTTCTAAGTTCATATTCTCATTGATCATTAATCCTGCGTACGTAGCGCGTCAGCGCCGTATCAATATATATATATATATATATATATATATATATATATATATATACAGTCAAACCTCCATATATCGAACTTCTTTATAGCGAAATTCTCCATATATCGAAGTTTGTTCTAGTCCCATGAAATTTCTGTATAAAAATGTTTCTATATATCGACAAAAATTTCTGTATATCGAAGTTTTTAGACATATATATCTAAAAACACATACATACATTATGGAAAAGACGACACAATCGCGAAGTTTCTGAAAGAACACTCACGTATGATGTGGTACTAAAAATAGAAAAACCGTTAGGCAAGTCGAGTTTGTCTGCAATCTTCAATTCCGTGAATCCTCTACTCAGTAGTAGAGCTCCGCTATCTTTTAGCATTGTCTATGTACGTGACCTTTACATGCGCCGAACGTTAGCTATGTCAAAAAAAAAAGTCGTTGCATGTAGCAGAAAAAGTAGCATTGATAAACAGATGTGGATAGCGGAGTGCGAAAAAAGGACATTGCGCAAAAAATTGGAATTCCAGTCAGTACAGTGTAAACAACAATAAAAAATCTGGAATCGGTTTTAAAAAATAATGAATCTGAAGAACCTGATAGAAAATAGGCAAAAACATGCAAGTATGATGATGTGGATGAAGCAGTTCTCAAATAGCTGAAGATGGTAAGAGATAAAAACATGCCTATCTCAGGATCATTCATAAAAGAAAGGGCAGTGGAATAAGCACAAATGTTAGGTCACGAAGAGTTCCAAGCAAGTTCTGTCTGGTTAGACAAATTTAAGAGGTGTAACGGCCATTAAAGAAAAGACTATTTCAGGAGAAAGTGGAATGTATCTGAGGCAGATTGTAACCAGTGGAAAACTGCGATTTTAAAAACAATTTTAGAAGAGTGTGAGCCAGATAATGTGTTTAACATGGATAGAAACTGGACTTTTCCTTAAATGTTTACCAAACAAAACGCTAGCTTTCAAAGATGATAAATGTTTTTGCCTCCAAAACATTTATCACCATTGAAAGCTAGCGTTTGTTTGCGCAAATATGTCTGAAAAAGAAAAATTTTAGTAATTGGAAAAAGCAAGCAGCCAAGCTGTTTCAAAGGAGTGAAGTCCTTAGAAGTCGACTATAAATACAATAAGAAATAATGGACGACGATTGAGATTTTGAATCAGTGGATAATAAAGTTTGACAAAAAAAAAGTTGTTTTTATAGACAATTGCCCTGCACATCCTTCTTTTATAGCAAATAAGGTAACAAATGTGTAGCTGATATTTTTTCCTCCACATGCAGCTCCAAAATTACAACCGAAGGACCAAAGCATAATAAAAAATCTCAAAATGCATTACCGAAAACAGATTCTAAGGAGACTCATTCTTGCTTTTGAAAACAATCTTCCTATTGACAATACGATTAATCTCAGAATATGCACATCAGAATTAGCAAAGGTGTGGTAAAATAATGTAACGGAAGAAGTTAGTCCATTATCACATATGGAGGAATGCTGGAACCAGTTACAATCAACAGATGCAATAAATTACAAAGCTTCTCTGAATGAATTTTGTACGTGGATAAAGACGTTATTGTAGCAGAATACGCAACAGAGGACGAATATCTTAAATTCATTGAAAGAAAGTGATAATCAAGAGGAAGACAATGAGGCGGAAAAAATAGAAGTTTTTAAGCCTACCAAGAGGAAACTGATTGCCGCATTTGAAACAATTCGTCAGGGTCTTCGATTTACAGAAAATGTACCCGATACTATTTTTGAGTTACTCAATAGATGCGAGCATTTATATGAAAGATCTGCATCAAAGACTGTTAAGCAGTCTTTGAAGTTATTCGAAGTTATTTTACATTCGGGCACTAAAATACTGTTGTACTGCTTTCGTTTAGGTACTACATACCTATATACCTATTTATATAAGCCTATGCATACTTGTTCTTTAATATGCATATAACATTTTTAAAAAAACAAAACCTATAGAGAAACAAGCAGTCCACGTAATACAAATAAAACTTTATATTAATTAAAAATTGTTACTTTAAAAGCTTATTGTTTTTACATATTAAAACCATTTAAAAAATTATTATTTTTTCAACAAACACATCTAAAAAGAAACACACACGTAGTAAGAACTACTTGTCTTGATTTAAATTACATTTTAACAATTCAAGTGTCGACAAGGTAGTGTATTAAATTTTTTTTTTTTTTTTTTTTTTTTTTGGTTTCGAAAATTTAATACACTACCTTGTCGACACTTGAATTGTTAAAATGTAATTTAAATCAAGACAAGTAGTTCTTACTACGTGTGTGTTTCTTTTTAGATGTGTTTGTTGAAAAAATAATAATTTTTTAAATGGTTTTAATATGTAAAAACAATAAGCTTTTAAAGTAACAATTTTTAATTAATATAAAGTTTTATTTGTATTACGTGGACTGCTTGTTTCTCTATAGGTTTTGTTTTTTTAAAAATGTTATATCTCTCACAAAAAATAGTTTCGCTTTTTGACCTCTGATGAAGCTCTAAATCTACAGAGCGAAATATAAGGTAAAAAATAAAGGACTCTAATTGACTAACTAAAGGTTTTTATTGCCGGATTCCCCAACAATTTTTATTTTACATATATATATATATATATACATATACATATACATATACATATACATATACATATACATATACATATACATATACATACTTTTTTTTCCTTATTCAAATATATTACTTTTTCTGAATATGAAACTGTAAACAACGATATCCTTGTATGAAAAAAAATCGAGAAATTGAAGGTTTTTTTTTTAGTTCGATTTATTCTGGTTTTTCCGAACACAGAGATTTCTCAAATGCATTTTAAATACTCTATTTCATTTTATTACCAGCAAATGTGTGTACCTTTTAAAATCACTCACATTCAATATTATATAGCCCATAAAGGATTACAAACCAATGTTATCAGTGAGCGGTGGGTCAACAACAACATTTACAGTGTTTATTTTAAAAATTTAAAAATCAAGCAGTCATATTGAACGATAAAAGAGCATTCCAAAATTTCGAAGAGAGCTGTGACATCTGACAGTCACACATTCATTATAACATTTTCAACGATTTATTTCTAAATTTTGTTATTGAAATGCATAATGGCGAATGTGTGGATGCGATTCAAGGATATTTTGAATGCGGAACAAATTCTGCAGCTGCCTTGCGACTTTATGGAAATCGTTTTCCTGACAGACTGCGTCCAAGTGCCGATAAGTTTGGAAGGCTCGTGCGAAATTTACGAAATTTTGGATCATTCAAAAAACCGAAAATAAACACACGTGTAATTCAAGATCAAAATTTAGAATTAAGTGTCTTGCTCTATGTGGAAGAAAACCCTAATACGTCTACGCGCGAAATTGCTCACTACATGCAGGTATCACATTCTACAGTTCAGTACATTCTGAAGAAGCACAAGTTCTTTCCTTATAAACCACGGAAGGTGCATGCTCTCGGTGAAAACGACCCTCAACGAAGGGTTCAATTCTGCACGGTTTTCATGAATAAACTAAGGGAAGGTCCAATTTTTTATCGTCGTGTGTTGTGGTCAGATGAATGCACTTTTTGGAAAAATGGTGTATTCAACAGAAATAATCATCGCCATTGGAGCACTGAAAATAACCATGTTGTTATGAAACACAATTTTCAAAATCGGTTCAGTGTAAATGTATGGTGTGGCATTGTAGTAGGGCCTTTTTTTGTGGAGGGTAATCTAAACCAAGAAAAGTATAATAATTTGTTACGCAATGAATTAGGTGATTATTTAGATGAGTTGACACTTGCTGAGTTAAACAGGGTGGTGTTCCAACAGGACGGTGCCACACCCCATAATGCACGAATGAATACTGATTTTCTAAATAATTATTTTGGCGTCAGATGGATTGGCACTTACGGACCTATTCGATGGCCTGCTAGATCGCCAGATCTGAATCCACTGGATTTCTTTTTGTGGTCTTACATTCATGATCATGTCTATTTGACTTCACCTGATACCAGAGATGATTTAGTAAGAAGGATAGTACAAGTATGTCATGAAATACCACCAAATCTTATATTAAACGCAGCAGTTGGAGTTAATAGAAGGTGTCAAATATGTCTGGAACAAAATGGGGCCAATTTCGAACATTTGATTCATTAAAATATATTGATTTCTGTAAATTTCGTAGTTTTTTTTTAATAATAATAAATTTGCCACTCAATTTAATGGAGGTGTCTTCAGGAAATAAATGTTTATTAGAATAAGTAAAAAAAAATATGTAGTACAATTTAAAAAAAAAAATTTACTACTGTCTGTCAAAAACGAAATGTCAAAAATTTTTTTTTTAAAAAAACAGGTTAGTGCTTTAAAAACGATTTAGTTTGACATATCATTCATTAAAATCAGATAAAATATAAGGAAGCTACAGCCCCAAAGGTTTTTCATAATACACCCGGTATATATATATATATATATATATATATATATATATATATATATATATATATACATATAAGGTAAACTTAATTAGTCGGCGATTAAAGGTCTTGTTATTACTTCAAAGTGTATATATTTAAAATAATCCTACATGTTTCGGCAATGATGCCTTTGTCAAGGATATAAAAAATATAAATGACAGAATATAAATATCAAGTAATTGAGTTGCTATGGTTTAAATTATTCAAAGATATATTCATTTTACGTGACTGGTCACTTAACACACGCACGAGCGCACCATCATACAAAACCCTATACTTACGCTCTTACACAAACACAAAATCACACACCCAAAGACACGCAAGCTGCCAGCAGCAACCAACACACAAATTCATACCCAGAAAAAGACACAAGCTGCTAGCAGCGAACAACACATCTGTTCTCACCTTGCTATCTATTTTTTGGAATACTAAGGCATGATTTATTATTACTATTTGAATGTATCTTTGATTAATTTAAACCATAGGAACTCAATTACTTGACACTTATATTCTGTCATTTATATTTTTTATATCCTTGACAAAGGCATCATTGCCGAAACATGTAGGATTATTTTAAATATATACACTTTGAAGTAATAACCAGACCTTTAATCGCCGACTAATTAAGTTTACCTTATCATACCAAGGTCACGAAAATACTATATTTATATACATATATATACATACAGGGCGATTTTTTCCGATGTTTAGCTTAGGGATTTCGGAAACTAGCGGAAATAGAGAGAGACGATTAAATGGGGAAAGAATTGCAGTTTTACTCAATTTAATGAGGTTTTTGTTTTTTTTTGGAAAAAATGCATGGCTAACTAGATATCGTAGAAATTACTTTTTTGTTATTTCGTTCAGCGCCTATATCTCTGATATTATTGACTTTAGAAAAAATGTGTAAAGAAGAAGTTATAAGTTAATATTGCTTAATAATATTGTATAACCGAATTTTTCATTTAAGCTATAATTTTTGAGTTATGACACAAACTTGTGTTTTTTCTAATCGACTTTATAAAAAAAGCCTTCTTTCGACGATTCAAATGATGTACTACTTGACATTGTTATTTTGATAAATAAGTAAATTATGGTCGTTTCTTTTAATTTTCGAAATGCTCAAGTAGTATGCTATGAAAGCAATGAAGAGATGCACATCGGGTTTAGTAATAAAATTCAGTTTGGTTATTAAAAATATTATTATTATAATAAATTAATAAACAAGGAAATTATAATATAAATAAAGTATTACCAAAACAACGCAATTAAAGTTAGCTAAGTATTTAACACTAAAAATTTTCGAAAGGCATAAGCCACGCCTTTTTAAAACTGAATTTGTTGCTTTTCTAATGGATCCTGCATCAATATTATTAAAAACTTCTAATACAGCTTCTCTAAGGTCATTTAATGTATCGTACATATTTTTATACACCGTATCTGATAGTTTTTGTTGGAAATTTTGTGATCCTGTTTTTATTTCCTTGATGTAATTCATTAATCCTTTCATCATTTCTGTTAATATATCGATCTTATCTTCTTTGTATTGTTTCCCCGTTTGGAGTGGTCTGTTTATCTTTTTATTTCTTCTAAATATGTCATAATTTTTCTGTACCTTTTCTTCGTTTTCACGCCTTCCGATGCAAGATCGTCGCATCCATGTTCGTTCGCTCTGTATGTTTTAATCTATAGTTGCCTCTTTTATTTTTCTGTATTTCTTTATCTTATTAAAATCTTTAGCAATTTAAATTACTTTTGAATGTTTTTCTCAATAAAATGGAACGAACTCACCCGTTTTAATTTCACCACAGTTACACTCCCTTTTGTTAATTTTCAAATATTATTTAGTTTATAATTAGTTAAGGCGAAAATAAAACCGTATGTTTCATCATCTGTTTTTTCCACGTAACCACATCTTTGCATGATAAGTAGAGCTGAGGATGTTTGCGGTACGGCAGGACCGTATTTTTATATTAAATGATATAATATAAAAAAGCATCTTGAAGATTAGATTTACGTTTCGCTAAAATTTAGTAAGTAAAATATATAAATGTGTTCTTAAAATATACAGGGTTAGTTAAAAGTATGGAGACGGCGATTTATTGTCGTTAATATTCATTTTAGGGAATTATGTTCAATATGAAAGTTTGTTAGGATATTTTGATGTACATTTGAGAATATTTGAATTTTTTTTTTCTTCAATTGTTTTTTAACAAATCGGAGACTGTGGCTTATAAGTGAATAAAATAAAATTAAAAAACCCTTACCACAATAGAATTTAATGATTCTAAATACGTATTTCTACAACCACGTTGTCATCTTCAGTAGAAAAAAAAGTGTAACACTTGAACGCACAGAAACACTCACAGAAGGATTGTTCTGAACGTCTTCTAGTTTAACACTAAATTCTTCAATCAATTTAAGAAGCATTTAGTGTTAAACTAGAAGAAGTTCAGAACAATCCTTCTGTGAGTGTTTTTGTGCGTTCAAGTGTTACACTGCTTTTTCTACTGAAGATGCCAACGTGGTTGTAGAAATACGTATTTAGAATCATTAAATTCTATTGTGGTAAGGGTTTTTTAATTTAATTTATTCAATTGTTTTTTAGTTACGCCTGTTCGCGCAGTTTTTTTAAATGGGAACTAGTAAATTTTACTCTACCATTCGATAGAGAATTTTTTTCTCTTTACAAAAATATCTTTGTTTTTTTAAAATTCATTTTAATAACTTTTTTATAAGAAAAGGCCGGTTCATGTGTTTAACAGATGTTCGGTACATCGCAGATAGACAGAAGCGTAGCGATAAACAAACTTTAGCGACATAATTTTATCAGTGGTTATTGTGTACGTCAAACCTTTGACAGAAATAATTCATTTGTGCAATTTGTTGCCGTTAATATTAACAATGGCGAGTTTAAGTGAACATGAACGAATTGAAATACTTATGATGTTGGGTTATGGAGATAGACGCAGAAGTTTACAAGGCGTTTGTAATTTATTTAATGATACGCATCCAAATAGAAATCCAATTTCTAAATCCGTTGTTGGTAAAACTTTAAGACGCTTTGAACAAACGGGTAGCGTTAAAGATTTGCCAAGGAGTGGAAGACCTAGAACAGCAAAAAGCGATGATAACAAACTGGATATTTTATTGGCTGTATCTGAATATCCCCATTTATCAACCAATAATTGGCGGCCAATTTCAATATTTCAGAGTCATCGATCGTGTCATTTTTAAAAAGTGAAAAGTATAAACCTTATACAGGTACACCTTGTACACGAGTTAACGGAAGATGATTTTGATAGGAGATTACAATTTTCTGAAGAAATGTTAAATATTTGCAATAATAATGAAAATTTTGTCAACAATATTCTTTTCTCTGACGAAGCTACTTTTTGCCTTACCGGTGAAGTAAACAGACATAACTGCAGATACTGGTCATCGGAAAATCCCTCATGGTTTTTGGAGCACCATACGCAGTACCCCCAAAAGGTTAGTGTTTGGGTTGGCATTCTAGGCGGTCATATTATCGGTCTCTTTTTCATCAATGGCAATTTAACTTCGGCTCTGTATTTGTAGTTATTGCAAAATGAAATAATACCTGCTTGTGCTACGCTCTATCATCATGAAAACAATGAACACCTGCCCAATGACAGTATCTGGTTCCAGAAGATGGCGCCCCACCACATTATGGTGTAAATGTTCGTCAATATCTGAGCAACGTTTTTCCCCAGAGATGGATTGGAAGACGAGGAACCATTGAATGGCCAGCCCGTTCGCCAGATTTAAGTCCTTTAGATTTTTTTCTTTGGGGATACGTAAAAAACAAAGTTTACGAAGTTAAGCCCGATAATGTCGAAGATTTACAAATCCGAATTACCAGAACGATACAAGAAATTCCCCGAGATTTTTTACAGAACTCTGTTCGGGGTTTTGTAAATCGATTGGGTCATTGTCAAATTACTAATCGACGACAATTTGAACACTTACTTTTATTTACTTTGTTATTAATTTGTTTTATTTTTCTTGTAAAAAAGTTATTACAATGAATTTAAAAAATACAAAAATATTATTGTAAAGAGAAAAAAATTCTCTATCGAATGGTAGAGTAAAATTTCCTAGTTCCCATTTTAAAAAACTGCGCGAACAGGCGTAACTAAAAAACAATTGAAGAAAAAAAATATTCAAATATTCTCAAATATACATCAAAATATCCTAACAAACTTTCATATTGAACATAATTCCCTAAAATGAATATTAACGACAATAAATCGCCGTCTCCATACTTTTAACTAACCCTGTATATTTTAAGAACACATTTATATATTTTACTTACTAAATTTTAGCGAAACCTAAATCTAATCTTCAAGATGCTTTTTTATATTATCTCATATAATATAAAAATACGGTCCTGCCGTACCGCAAACATCCTCAGCTCTAATGATAAGTCTTAGTAGAGAACGAACACGCTTACTACCCAGTGCAGTACTGGCGAAAGGCTGTATTTCTAAAATATTTAATTTTATTTATATAATTGGAAAGCGAACGTGTGGTGATCTATAAAATTACGAAATACATATGTATTTGTTGAAAAGTTGTATTTTTAAAGTTTTTAATTTTATTTCTATAATTGGAACGTTTTTATTTGTTCATTTTGTCGTTCAAGTTGAGTAAAGGAGTATTAATATTGACTAGCAATAGTTTCTCAAGGTTTTCTTCTGTCAATTTTGTTCTCTTTGAATTAAGTACATCCTTATAAATAGAAAACGTCCTTTCTACATCGCAACTGGTTATAGGTGCATACTGGAAATATTCTTTTATTTCTTCATATTTAGCCGTTAGATTTTGTGGAATTGTCTCCATACATAATTGCTGCAATGTAATTAAATCTGGATTTCTATTAAGAATTGCTTCAAACTTTTGCCGAAGGCCATATCCGAAGTCACTTGGAATACTTTTCAAATTATTAACAGCCACATCTAATGTGGTTAATCCGTCATTTAATTTGAGATTTCGATTTTCAAAATAAGTGATTAGTTTTGGCAATTTTCCAAAGTGTTCGTGAAGAAAGTACAACTGATTTTTTAAATTTGAGATTTGTGTGAGCTCCTCACCAATACTTCTAGCATCCTCCTTTAGCAGTGTTACGAAATGTTTTAGACTATCGAAATTCTCAGCATAATAACTAGTAGCTTCCAGCCATGTTCCCCATCTAGTTATTACTGGAGTGGGAGGCAGTGACAGAGATGGAAATTTTTCCGTGAAAAGAGCTACTCTCAATGGTGCTTTTCTGAAAACTTTTTTAAAAGCTGATACAAGTCTATCAACTTCCGGAAAAGTGTCTCTGATATATTCACAGATTCTGTGGAGAGCATGTGCTACACAAGTAATATGCAGCATATTAGGATATGTTTTCTTCAATAGTCTGCCTGTTTTTAACATATACGCAGCACTATCACTGACAAATAAAAGTATTTTTTCTTTGTACGTGGCGTCCGAATGAAGCATTTTTTGCATATTCTCCTAAATGGTTTCAGCAACTGTTTCCGCATCAACTCTATTTATAACACTTGTTGCTATTACATATGAGTTATAGGGAATAGTTGGATGTAGTACACCAGCTACAACATTTACCACACAGCGTCATAAAATATCCACCGTTTCGTCGGCGCTTATCCATATGTATTGATTTAAAAAATGGCTTGTAATGCGTTCTACTGTTCTCGTATAGCACCTAGAAACATAATATTTGCGTAAAGTTGATCCATCAGGAACATTTCGACCACTATAATTTTTCAGAAATATTTTTAAAGTGGGATTGCTAAGTTTATTTAATGGAATATTAGCCGCCATAAAAGTTTTACATAGTTCAGATGTGTTTGCGATCCTATGTGACGAATTTTTGACGATATTTTACGGATTTTGTAATAAATTTCGGAATCACTGACAATGGACATACAATCAGTGTGACCGTCAATCCAATTCGCCATTGTTTTACAATGCCGTTCTCGACATTCTTCCATATCATGTCTGAAAAAGTAACTTAAACAATGCTCTAGAACAAAATAAATGAAAACTAAAAATATGTGCTTAAGTTATTGAAACTGAACGAAATTCAATGCACACTCTTACGTCGAAATAATTGGTAGAAATATATTCAATCAAACGATATTAAATAGGATCTATCACAAAAATTACGATGTAATTAACAGTTAAAACTATGAAAACAAGAAACTTACTCACAGCACTTTATTTATCTTACGAAATATAAACTAATAAATAAAATACATTATAAAAACCCCGCTTCTATCTACGCTCATGAAAACACTTTAGAAAGCACTATATTCTCGGAATACAATAGCTGGCTTGTCCATTGTTATCGCGGCGAGACCAGGTGTCCGAGTAAGTCAAACAAATACTTCATTGAATTACGCCGGGATGTACTGAGCGACGTTATACACAATTCCAATTGCCGATTGCGTTTTATGTAAATTGCGTCCGTTCTCTAATGATAAGGTTCGAGATTCGGACTTTCTTACCGCCGCTGTCGCGTCGGTCGATCATTTCGCTCGCTTGCTAGAACTCCACACCATCTACACATCACCATGGTAAATTATGTTAACTGAACCTTCCTTTTTGTGTTTACTTGCAATATTTCCAAAAAAAAATATTTTTAAACAATTATATCTATATTTTTACAAATTAGTACGGATTTTGGAATGGAAAATTTAAATATAGTTTATAAAAATCTAAGTAGTAATCATAGTAAGACTATGAAATATCTATGGTAAATCTAATCATAACTATATTTTTGCTTTGTATTTAGGATTACATATTGATTTGGATTATAATTATTATTGTATTATATGTTTTTTTATAATATTAACTATACAAATGTAAATATATGTTCATATATATACCTAAATAAATTCGTAAAGGATACTTTTATATATACTATTTTTTCAAAATCGATGGACAGTTTTTTTGGATTGTAAATTGAATTGTAGTTATTACTATTCTTATGGCATACTGTTATTTAAGGTATATACATATATATATATATATATATATATATATATATATTGATATATTGGCGCTGAGATAGGCCTCTACGTTGGGCTAGCCAATTGATATACCCGGAACAGCGGCTGTGGTGTGAGATTATGAAATGTTAATGAAATAAAAGTGTAAGATAAAATTATGTATTTGAAAAGATTAGTCGGGCGCCTTAATTTATAAAATCTCACCCCAGACTGCGCTATCTTTATCTCAAATAGCCAACTAGTCGGAAAGCAAGAAACTATTTTTAATAAAACTTTACTAAATGTGAGTGATCTCGGGCTCGTTGTGAGTTTTAGGTTGTTGCTTCCAAAAAAGAGAATAATGTTAATGTTGACGCTTAATATAATAACTCCTACAAATAAATATGAACAAATAAAAGATTCAAGTAAAATTAAAAATATTATGTTTATTAAATTAAAGGAAACTGTAAAAATATAACGTATTACAAATGTGATATTGACGAAACTGCATATACGCATAAACAACAAAGTGTTACTAATGTGAAAAGAGGTTATGTGTGTTAAACTAATAAATAATATGAATATAAATGTGAATACTCTTATTACAATTATGGTGAGTACCCTTTTATTGTTATCTCTAAGATATAAATAGGTTGTTTAATTAAATATAAAGATCATGACAGGATGTGGTAGATTAGGTAAATAATTCGAGAAGATTATTGAATAAAAGTTTAAAGAATTTAATTTTTTTTTAAAAAATAATAAATATTATCTGAAAACCTGTTATAATAATGATGCTGATGTATGTTTGTAGATCGTCTGTGTGAATTGGGAAGATCCTCGGTGATCTGAAAATGTTCGGGTGCAGCACAAAATGATGGCGGTGTAGGTGGCTGTTTACGCAGACGCTAACGAAGATTTTCCTCGGACTTCGTCTTCGGTGCCTAATTACTCACTGCGCTCGTTTCTGGCTGTAGAATTTCAGGTATCGTTGTTGATGTACGTTAGACTATTTTGTTGAAGTTCGGCGATGGATTCTTATATATATTTCTTCTGATTTTCTAACGTTTTCGGTGGAACTACGTCTGTGACGCTATGTTGTTTGAAAGTTCGTTATTACCGAAAATTCTTGTAGTAATTCACTGGACGATCGAGTTAATTAATATTCTAGATACTTTTTATCACTTTTAGCTGAATTTATAATTTAAATTTGTGTTTTATACAAGATTTCTAAGGCTTGGTCTAAAAAGATGCGTCTATTTATTTTTCAAATTCAAGGATCTTCTTCTTCGACAGCACTTGTCTGAATATTACCAAACACGCTATCTATTGATATCAATAATCTCGATGATTTACCCTTATAACAATTTTATATAAAAAGAATTTGATTAATTTAGAATATCTAAATGATTTTAAAATTTATATTATAAATTACCAAGTTAGGTTAAGATAAATTTGAATGATACAAATCGCATACTGCGCATGATAAATGTAAACATAGCGAGATGACAATTTGTAGGCGTGTCTTACTAGTGTCGATATAATACAAAGTTGCATATGGATTTGAATATGTTTTTCGCGCTAATATTTGAAAATTTGAATATGATATCATAAAATTAAATAATGAAAGGAAAATGTATATAGAAATTTAAAGAATGAAATGATCGTTATAAAAATACATATGCACTTCGATACTACTAAGACTTAATAATATTATTTATATAACCATTATATTATAACCCTTTTTCACTTTGTATGTCTTATTCTTCCTATTTTAGATGCAGCTCTATATGGATAACATGCATCACAACAATGTCCCCGTCGAAAAAATGTCGGAATGTACAAATGAGGACATTCTTTTCGCTGAAGATGATGTAGGAAATGAAAGATAACAACCTTGTTTTTCTAAACTTATTACGTGTCGTTCGAATTAAACAATTAGAAAGAAAAATCAGTTAACACCTTAATATAAAAACTTTATAAATTGTAAAAACGAAATGTTTGTTTGTGTGATGGACTTCCTTAACATTATATTAGTATACCAAAGTCTTTTTTTTTTTTAATTATCAACTATTATTCTATTATTTCTTTGTAACTTCTCTTTATTTATTCAAGCTGTCCGAATTCAAATTATCCAGTCTAAATTAATGTTTCTTGTTTAAGTATATTTATTTGTAATTATATAAAAATAGTTTAGTTGTAGTATTCACTTAATTGATGTATTTTGCGAGCTATAACATACCTTTCAATGTAATTAATAATTTTAATGACTGTATTTATTCAATTGTATATTACTGTTCCGTTAAATAATCCTGCAACATCGAAATATGGTATCTACCCTTTATGTACCCGGTTTCTTCTTCCATTAATTCATAGGTATTGTTGCCTAAAATTCTATTAATAATATAAGGTCCTTGATATGGTTTTAGCAGTTTTCCCATTATTTTATTTTTGAGATCAGTTACTCTCAATCTTTTCACTATTACCCTATCATTAAGATTATATGTCTTATATTTCTTATCAACGGTATTCCTCTTTCTTTCCCATTTAATTTTCTTTGTCAATAATTTCTCTCTTACTTCTATAAGTCGTTCGTTGAAGTTGATGGCTTCTGGATCTGTCCAAGGTCTCTGCGGTGGCTGACCAGTAAAAATTGTTATGGGACAATGGTTATGAACTGTACTGGGTGTGTTATTAATGGTGTGTTCTATTTGTTGTAAATATTTGGCCCATTTATTATGATTGTCATGTAGAAGTATTCTTAAATATTTCAGAGTTTCTCGTATATATCGTTCTGTTGGATTGCCCTGTGGATAACGTATTGATGTATAGTAGGTGCGGATGTTATGCGAATGTAGAAAGTCCTTGTATCTGTCATTGTTAAAGTATGTAGCGTGATCGGATAGTATTGCTAATGGTTTTCCAAATTGGGTAAAATAATCTGTTAACGCTTGTAGTACAGTATTGGTGTCGCATTTCTGTGTAGGAATAAGTTTGATAAATTTGGAAAAGATATCACAAATCACAAGAATATTTCTATAACCTTTTGTACTTGGTATTAAGTTTGAAAGAAAATCTATAGATATCAATTCTAACTTGTCGTAAGTTACAATATTGTGGCAGATATTGGTATTCGTAAAGTTCTTGTCCTTCGCAAGTTCACATGTTCTGCAGTGTTTAATTACGCTTTTGATGATTCTCTCATCATTGATACAGTAGAATGCCTCTCTAAACAGTAACCAGCATTTTCTACCTCCTATGTGCGTGTATGAATAATGTAAATATTCCGTTATCTCCCTGGTGTGTTTCTCATTTGTGACATATACGATGTTCTTACCTATCTGTTTTACTATTAAATTATCCTTAAGTGACATGCCTTTGTAAGTTCCCTTTTCCTTTAACTGTTGATGTAATTCAGTGAAATCTGGACCTGATTGTATAGATAAAAGCTTGTTGTTGGAAAATATTCCCTGTCTTTGAAGTTGTACCAAATTTATGCAAATATTTTGTCGTTTCACATCCCCGTCCTGTCGTGTTAAAGCATCTGCTGTTATCATTTCCTTACCTGGTTTGTATACAATATTAAATTCGTACTGCTGTATGAGCAACGTCCACCTGTAAATGCGACTATTATTCAGTTTGCACCTCATTATGTTAATCAGAGCTTTATGGTCCGTTTCTAGCGTAAAACTTTTTCCAATAAGGTAATATCTTAACTTTGTAAGTGCAAAAACAATAGCTAACATCTCTTTCTCCGATATTGTATATCTGGTTTCACATGCTTTGAGTGTTCGTGAAATGAAGTATATAGGTGTTTCGATGTTATCTTTGATTTGAACAAGCTCCGCTGCGATGGTTTGATGTGATGCATCAGTTCTAACTACAAACGGCAATGTAAAATCAGGGTGGTGAAGTTTTAAGTTTTCAACAAAGCTTTCTTTCAACAGATTAAAACAACTTTCATGTTCTGCGGTCCACGACCATTTCTTGCCTTTCTTCAATAGATCTAATAATGGTATAGTTCTTTCACTATAACGGGATATGAATTTGCGATAGTAATTAAGAACCCCTAAGAATCCTCGTAGTGTTTTTAGATTTTTAGGTCTTGTATAATTCTTAATTTCATCCAGGCGTGTTGGATCAAGTAAAATGTTATCTCTATTTATCACGTAGCCAAGGTAATTTATTTCGTGACGGAAAAATTGACATTTTAAAAGGTTTAATTTCATACCTTCTGTTGTTAAAGTATTTAGAATAATTTTTAGGTGCAGTAAATGCTGTTCGACACTCTCGGAAAATATTATTATATCATCAAGATAATGTAATGCGAATTCGTCGTATTTATCCAATATTTTATGTAAAAATCTAATAAGGGCGGCGGGCGATGTTTTTAGGCCAAATGGGCACACTCTGAATTGATAAACAATACCATTCACTAGAAAACCACAGTACCTTCTTGATTCTGGTTCTAAGTTAATAAGCCAAAATGCGTTCTTAAGATCTAACTTGCTGTATATGGGCTTATTACCACATTTTGTTAATAATACATCGATATTTTGCGGCATTTCGAATTCGGGTTTAATTCTTCGGTTCAATGCTCTTGCATCTAAACATATGCGTAGAGATAAGTCTTTCTTTTGGACTATTACTATCGGATTTATAAAGTAGGTATTTGACTTCTCTATTATGCCAGTCTGTTCTAATCGTTCCAGTTCCTGACTTACTTTCTGCTGATAATGATACGGAATGGGGTAATTTTTACTAATTAGTGGGTCTTCGTTATCTATTTTAATCGGATGCTGATATCCTTTTGCAAACACTACATCATTGTTAATAAGAGTAATATTATTGTATAAAATTGCTATTAAGTCGGGTATGACAGATGTATCTTGTATCTTAGAGTTCTCTATAAAATTCTTTATATCATCATAATTATTAATTGTTTTCACTACTTGATTATCCATTCTAACTTCCATAACATCTCCTCGCTCGTGACAATCCTTCGTTCCTTGTCTAACTACCATTCTCTCTATTCCAATATTTGCATTATTAAATTCTATTATTTCTCCATCTGTTTCATTATTCCCCTCGTAATCTCTTCTATTGCACGGTTCATTATTTAATATAATATTATTTATTTCACTCGTAAGCACTTCCTTCTTATATAGGTTATAACCTTTTAACTCTTCTTCTGATAATTGTTTTTCAAATATAACTTTATTCACATCTATATTTAGTATACCATTTTCGAAATCTAAGATCATTTTGAGTTTTTTAATACTGTCAATACCTATAATACAGTCGTATTGTAGTTTGTCTATAATATAGCAATGTATGATGTATTTTGATTTGTCGACTAATATTTCTGTTGATAATTGTTTTGTTACCGTCCCCATGCGTTTTCCGTTCGCTGCAATGATATCTGTCCCTTTCGTTTTTACAATGTTCTTCTCGTATCCCCGTATATTCGTAGCTTTCTCTGCCTTTAATAAAGTTATTTCCGCTCCTGTATCGATTAAGCAATATAAAAAGATATTTTCGAATTTTAATTTTACAATAGGTAAAGTATATATTTGGGTAGTTTGGTTGCCTGCATCTTCTACAGTAATGAATTCTTCCGGATGTTGATAGAAAGTAATATTTTCAAATTTAAAAGGTATGTTACAGTCGTCATGGGTTTTTAATTTTGTGCTGATGATGGGCCTTGTGTTGGGTTGGTGTAGAGGTCCTCTGTTAAAATTGGCGTTTTTTTTAATACCTCCTCCATATTTGTTCGTATCGGCGATACAGATCGATGACGTCTGTTAATATTATTTACGTGACCACGTCCACGATTACGGATATGATTAAATCCTCTTCCTTGTTGATTAGTATTATGGTTTGTATTGTTATTGTTTGTTTGTCGATCCGTAGTGCGATTGTAATTATTGAAATAATTATTACTGTTATATCTGGATGGCTGGTAGTTGTAATTAGGTCTATTTGATGGATTGTTTGAATTATTATTATCACGATCATTGTACATATTATTGTTAGAATTGTTATTATTATTATATGATCTTGTAAAATTTTGATTTCTATTATTGTTGTTGAAATTATTATAACGTTGCGGTGGTGAGTTATTTGGGTTATTGTTCGGATTATTTGAATTTTGTGACGGATGATTGCGAGAGTTGGGATTGCGATATATGTGTTGTGGCTGAAGGTTGTTCTCCGAATAATCATCTAGACGTCTCATTATGTCTATGAGAGAGTCCATATCCGTAACTCTTTGACATATGATAGCCTGTGTATCGGTGTAGATGAAATGATTTAGGAGCTGCCTGGCAATCATTGATTCTTCCATGTCATTCAGGTGTTTACACTGGTTATAGATACGGGAAGCGTATGTCTCGCGTGATACTTGTCCCAATCGATATTTGCCTGTCAACAACCGTATTCTAGCTCTGTTTTGTTGCGTTTCGTCCCAATAATTCTTCTTAAAGAGTGTAACAAATTGGTCAAGAGAATTGCAATGGTCCTCAATTCTTTGAAACCACTCTTGTGCACTGTAACGTAAAGTTACTCGTATGACCTCCATCCTCTGCTTCTCCTCAGGTATATCCTCTAAGTAGCGTAAAAGACAACTAAGATACGTCATAGGATGTACACGTGTGATATCCCCGTCGAAATGATGTAAATTTTCTATCTTTATAGAGCTATTATTAGTATTAATATAATTAGTTGATGTAAAATAGCCTTTTATTTTATTTTCCAATCGTTTAATGTTAGTCTGTGTAGTCGTATAATTTTCATTATTAGTTATAGTTATAGTATCTAAATTTTGTCTGACAATATTGATTTCTTGTTTATTATGATCTTTGTATTGGTTTAACGATGATTTTAATTGTTCTGTGTTATCATTATTTAATTTGTTAAAATTGGTCAATTTTGTATTAAACAAATCATTATTTTCAGAAATCATTTTGTCTATGTTTTGTTGTATGTCTTGTGTTGTAGTTTTAAGTCTCTGTTCAGTATTATTTTGAATTTCCGTAGTTGCGGTCTCTAATTGCTTAGCCCAATGTAAATTCTGTAGATTAACGGTTTCATCAAGTTTAATTAAGTACTTAAGTTCGTTTTCTTCCATGTTTTTCTGAGCTGTAGAAATTTCTGCTATCTTACCCTCTAAATCTACTTTGAAAGCACTTAATTTGTTGTCGATGTTTGCATTATTTATTTCAAATTTTTGATTAATATTGTTCATGTTTGTCTCTAATTTAGTTGTTAGATCACTATTCATGTTGCTTATGTCTGTTTTCATATTAGTTAGTTCTCGTTTTAAGTTTTCATTGTTAGTGTCTAATTTAATTGTTAAGTCTTGTTTTAAGTCTTTGTTATCTTGTTTTAAATCGGTCATTTGTGTCATTAATATCTGTAACATATTCATCACCTGGCCATTGTCTGGTGGACTTACCCCTTCAGTTGTAGACGCTTGTGTCACGGGAATGTCTCCCTGTTCAACCCTATCTTCTTCAGTACTGTCTTTAACTGCTTTGGTTCTATGACGAGTATCCATTTTGATATTAATTAAATTTATAAAGTTTAATGAATTTATATAAAGATGTATCCTTTATTTTAAAAGTATGATAATAATAAATAGTTGAAAAATACAAAGTTATGTTCAAAATATGAATAATAATACTCGAGATACCGTAATTTTATTAGTGAATCAAAAGTTAAATAAAATAACATAAGCACAAGGTGATATTTTCCCTTTCACTAACCTTTAATATGTCCTAGAATCCTCCAAAGTCTGCGATGTAGTGAAATAAAGGTAACAATCTGCTGTTATAATAGGAAAAACATGTACACACAACGACAATAATAATCTACACTTTTTTGTCTATATAATATATGAAACAATTTGAAAAGTATCAATTATTTGCAATATTTAACTTTGTAGATGAGTTATCAACAAGAAGCAACAGGCCCACGTTGTCGGCGACAATTGATATATAGGCGCTGAGATAGGCCTCTACGTTGGGCTAGCCAATTGATATACCCGGAACAGCGGCTGTGGTGTGAGATTATGAAATGTTAATGAAATAAAAGTGTAAGATAAAATTATGTATTTGAAAAGATTAGTCGGGCGCCTTAATTTATAAAATCTCACCCCAGACTGCGCTATCTTTATCTCAAATAGCCAACTAGTCGGAAAGCAAGAAACTATTTTTAATAAAACTTTACTAAATGTGAGTGATCTCGGGCTCGTTGTGAGTTTTAGGTTGTTGCTTCCAAAAAAGAGAATAATGTTAATGTTGACGCTTAATATAATAACTCCTACAAATAAATATGAACAAATAAAAGATTCAAGTAAAATTAAAAATATTATGTTTATTAAATTAAAGGAAACTGTAAAAATATAACGTATTACAAATGTGATATTGACGAAACTGCATATACGCATAAACAACAAAGTGTTACTAATGTGAAAAGAGGTTATGTGTGTTAAACTAATAAATAATATGAATATAAATGTGAATACTCTTATTACAATTATGGTGAGTACCCTTTTATTGTTATCTCTAAGATATAAATAGGTTGTTTAATTAAATATAAAGATCATGACAGGATGTGGTAGATTAGGTAAATAATTCGAGAAGATTATTGAATAAAAGTTTAAAGAATTTAATTTTTTTTAAAAAAATAATAAATATTATCTGAAAACCTGTTATAATAATGATGCTGATGTATGTTTGTAGATCGTCTGTGTGAATTGGGAAGATCCTCGGTGATCTGAAAATGTTCGGGTGCAGCACAAAATGATGGCGGTGTAGGTGGCTGTTTACGCAGACGCTAACGAAGATTTTCCTCGGACTTCGTCTTCGGTGCCTAATTACTCACTGCGCTCGTTTCTGGCTGTAGAATTTCAGGTATCGTTGTTGATGTACGTTAGACTATTTTGTTGAAGTTCGGCGATGGATTCTTATATATATTTCTTCTGATTTTCTAACGTTTTCGGTGGAACTACGTCTGTGACGCTATGTTGTTTGAAAGTTCGTTATTACCGAAAATTCTTGTAGTAATTCACTGGACGATCGAGTTAATTAATATTCTAGATACTTTTTATCACTTTTAGCTGAATTTATAATTTAAATTTGTGTTTTATACAAGATTTCTAAGGCTTGGTCTAAAAAGATGCGTCTATTTATTTTTCAAATTCAAGGATCTTCTTCTTCGACAGCACTTGTCTGAATATTACCAAACACGCTATCTATTGATATCAATAATCTCGATGATTTACCCTTATAACAATTTTATATAAAAAGAATTTGATTAATTTAGAATATCTAAATGATTTTAAAATTTATATTATAAATTACCAAGTTAGGTTAAGATAAATTTGAATGATACAAATCGCATACTGCGCATGATAAATGTAAACATAGCGAGATGACAATTTGTAGGCGTGTCTTACTAGTGTCGATATAATACAAAGTTGCATATGGATTTGAATATGTTTTTCGCGCTAATATTTGAAAATTTGAATATGATATAATAAAATTAAATAATGAAAGGAAAATGTATATAGAAATTTAAAGAATGAAATGATCGTTATAAAAATACATATGCACTTCGATACTACTAAGACTTAATAATATTATTTATATAACCATTATATTATAACCCTTTTTCACTTTGTATGTCTTATTCTTCCTATTTTAGATGCAGCTCTATATGGATAACATGCATCACAACAATATATATATATATATATATTATAATAAAAATATTAATTGAATATTTATTTAAGACACTAGCTTTAATTCGTTACATTTCTGTTATTGGAATTTCTTGGAAGGTTGGAAGTCTATTATATTTGTATTGTTTTTTTAATTTAGAGTGTCAAATCTATAATTAAATTTCAAAAGTATATGACTTTCTTACATTTACTAAAATTATAGAACTATGTAAATCTAGTTAATTTTGTGTACTTCAAAGGTTATGTGTGAAGGAAAATTTAATTGTAAACCAATAAGTTCATAATATTAATTAAGAATCAAAATTATAGTATATGTCAAATATTTTGGAAAATTCTGTATAACTAAGCGACCAATGAACTTCAAGAACAGAAAAAGCTGTTGGGTTGCCATAGTGATTATTGAAACAATTGGAGAGAAGAATTTTTTGCACTTGAATTAATGGAACGTGTTTTGGATTAAACGAATTTCTTTTTAAAAATATAAAAACAAGTATAATTTATATTACATACCAAGATTTGAACTATTCTCATTTTATACTCTGCTAACAATTAATGAGCCACAAAAGACGTGTACCAGCTTTAGAAAATATTGGGAAACATTACAAGGCCTTATATTACCAGGATTGGGACCGGTGATCCTAACTTTCGAGATCTACCAGTATTGTGACCGTTGTTCCTGAAGTTAAAATATACCAGCCGTACGTCAGGGAAGAAAGACTTACCGAAGGTAGATAAAGATCCCTTTAATGACCATTTTGTTTAAAACATTGTAAGTAGGAAGGTTATATACAAATTCATTTATTCAGCAATTGATTTAACAGTATCTATTTGTTTATATAGCCTAGTATTTGTCTCATTTCCGTAGATTCAATTTTTTAACCTAGAAGAAATTCCACATAACCAATATATTTTATAATTTTAATTTCCAATAAAATAAATTGTTAATCTATTGTTGATTCCGAATGTTTTGTTAAATATTTACCTAATATATTGTACCAAATTAAATATTGACTTATAAAGATAAGAGTTTCCTTTTAATAAACGGAATTTAAGAACCAAAACGAGTCGTTTGAATTCTCTTAGTTTATCATTAGTACTGAGCTAACATACCTTTTAATTTCTTTGTCAGACAGAATCTTCACGACCCTGGAGATATTAGAGAACTCTTGTTCGTTGTTTTTTTTTCCTTTCAACTTATATTATATTTCAAACTTTCATTAATGTTGTACATGTTCATGATTACTATCAACAAACGTTTATATTCATTGTACCTGCGCAGAAGTGTGTCAGAATGCGGGGGTAAAAATTAGAATTTTAAATTCATTTTCTGCTTTAAAGTTTAATATTTTGTCTTAAAAACACTTTTAGTAATCGTTTGACTTCAAAGTTTGTTTCAATATATATATATATATATATAGATAATATATATATATATATATATATATATATATATATATATATATATATATATATTGTTATACTGCTAAATTGCCCCACTAAGTTGGGATGCAAAATGTTCTATGTCAAAGGACGTTAATATTTAAAAATGTTTATTATAGTTATAAAGGCCCCAAAACGTTGGGCTCTAAATGTTATATTACTGAATTTCACGTTGGGCTGGCAAATGTTATATTTCAATGAATATTAAAATATACGTGAATGTTAATATACAAATGTTAATATATAAATAAATGTAAAGTGAATGTCATAAAAGTTATATAAAATTCAAATCGGGCTCGTTCAATACTTATCTGTTTTTTTGTTATTATCGTCGGCTAGCTTCTTTTATTTCTTCAGGGTTAAGGTAGGTTCACCTCTCTCCACTTTGACTTTATTTACGTAGTTTATTTAGTTAGGAACGGGACAATATCTCAAGTGTATTACAAAAAAACCAAAGTAAAATATTGACAATTAACTTTATTAAGGATAAAATATCTAGCAAAGTTTGAGAATTTATATTGACAATTTCGTGACACACATATAACAATAAGGGAGACACACTCAACGGTTGGTATTCTTATAGTATAACAATATGGTGTAAGACAAGTGCAATTAGGTGTTGTTTTATTAAAATAGTTTATAAAAGTGACATAGAATCAAGTTTTAAAATTACAAACAGTGGATACTAATATATAAATAAGTTGAATAAAAATTACAGTGGTATAATATCGGTGAAAGCAATGTAAATAGTTAGTTATGGAATAAACAAAGAAAGTTCTAGAAAAGTATATGAGCAAGTAAAAATGGCGCGTAAAATATTGTTAAAGTTAGCAAAAACCTGAATCTTCGGATATAACCTCCGTTGCTTCCTGCGCCTGTGTTCTGCTGGTTTTCACAACGGGAAACTGGAGAATATTTCTGCTACGGTCCCTCGGGATGACTTGAACTTTTTAGAAATCTCCAAGTCCGACGGCGGCTTGATCGGATGACCGGTCTCGAGCGTCCAAAGATGTTGGTCGTTGCACGGTGAAATTTATGGCGGGTAGTTTACGTATTGAAAACTTTAAAAATTCGTAATTCTTGAACTATTTGGTCGGCAGATGTTAAACTTGGTCTACAGGTAGATCGTAGGTATGTGTAACGTTTTGTAGACTTAAAAATCTCCAGCACTTAATAATTTCGCCAATTTATTTTAATTACTTCGGAGCACAAAAAAACGTGACCTCTCACTGTAACGACTAATTACCGACGCTTACTTTTTTCACTTGTTCTTAATTGCATAACTTGCCGCAAATCGCTCCATTCTTTACTTGCATTATCTTTTTGAATATTATTCATTTAGACATTTTTACAGAGTAAAACAGTTAAAAAAATTACAATTTGATTTATAAAATAACTTTAGTTGGATATCATATGTTTATGTGTTTACAAACACTCTGTCAACATCGGTTTATTTTCGGGTTATTGCACCGTTAAAATTGTGGGCGGGGCTTAATCGTTCAAATGCATTTGAAAATAAATACGTTACATTTGTTTGAATAAAAACGCGTTAAATACTAATTTGAATTAAAAATGAATATAAACATAGTAATAAAAAAATAGAAAAATAAGTTAATTATTTCAAAGCAAATTTGTCGTCAAAATAACGTATTCATTCTTTGAATCAATCTTTCCCCTTCTTGGTATTAAAGTACATAGTAGATATAAATATTATGGTTACATGTATTCTTTGTTTCTTTCAGAGAAAAAAAACCCTTCTTGCAATGCCTCAATATATATATATATATATATATATATATATATATATATATATATATATATATATATATATATATATTATATACATATATATATACATTAGATGCATAATATTTTGTTTGTTGGAATACATAATTTGAAGGTTAAAAAAATTCTTTTACAAATAAATTAAAGTAGCAGGTTGTAAACAATGCAGGCAAGTAAAGAAATGTAGATTTGGCAGTATTGTAACGAGAGCTATATGATAGTAGTATAATACATTTTCCCGAGAGATATGGCTACATAAATTACAGTAATTACACAAGTTTCCCTGTGGTGCTAGTTTCGCCCATTTTATATATGTACATACATTAGTATGTAACTATTTTGAAATTATTATTACTGTCTGTATTAGTTTACACTGAACATTTCTTATAATTTATCATAGAGTATACGCAAACGTCACAAAATTTATAACTGTTAACTATTAAATCGAAATATTAGTATTACTAACATTATACATTCGTAAATAGTTAATTGACGAAGGAGATACTTGTTGAAACTGCATTATAACGCTAAGAAATAAGTAATTAAACTTCTGTTTCAAAAAATTCTTTTATTATAAATATCACTACAATATTGTTTCGCCATACAATGGCTTCATCAGGTGGATGAATACAGTATTCATCCACCTGATGAAGCCATTGTATGGCGAAACAATATTGTAGTCATATTTATAATAAAAGAATTTTTTGAAACTAGAAGTTTAATTACTTATTTCTTAGCGTTATACATTCGTAATTAGTATGCACCTACGCCATTATCATAGTTTCATTGCAGTACTTCAACTGATTCATCTTTCATAAAACGAATAAGTTTATAAGTATTTAATTCCTGATTCAATGTTATGTAGCTTAGTCGAAAGGTGATTTGAGTTTGTTTTTAATTCTAATGATAATAAATGTTTTATAGGTTATCTTTCTCCTGTGATGTGACCCGGTCCTGAAGGGGCACATCGCTGCGTTTGTACGCAGACTCGCCGTTATATTAAATAATAGACTGGCAACGTTTGAATAACATCATATAATTAGTTAACACATTATAACGAAGTAACAAATAACAGTATGTACATTAACAAAATAGACACTAGTCTTAATTAGGTTTCTATGTTACACTCTCAAAGACTTACTGTGTCTTACTGTGTCTTGAGATCGGATGGATCTCGTTAAATACTTTAGTGTGTCCTTATTCAGACTAGTGGCCTTAGTATAACATCAACAAGGTGGTGAAAGAGAGTAACACATATCGAGGCCGTATGTGTATGTAATTTGTACGTACCGAGGTCATGTTTAGTATACAATAGAAACAAGACCGGGGTCGTACCTTTACTAAGATATGTAGTTCAATACATGACTCGATTTGGTTACTACACTCCAATGCATGTAGAATATTGCTATATATACTTCAATTAAGTAATTACAAACAAATATAAGTGCAAAATGTTGCATATATGAACGACGTGGCAGCTACACGATGTACATGATGTGAAATTACTTAAATAATTATATAACATTTCTACGAAAACGGTATGTATATATCTATATACAGATATTCTTACAAATATGAGGGATGTCTTTTATGTTTTGCATACTGAGACATAGAGGACGCCACTAATCAAATAGCAGTACTAAAAATTAATTTCTATATTTAGTTAGCCTAAATCCACAGTTTCAGTGCGATATATGTAGTGTTGTAGCTACAACGAACTGTTAAATTTGACAAATTAGTGGAAAAATGGAATTAAACTGTAAAAATCTTCGCGCAATATTTTTTTATGATTTTCGAAGACAATTTTCTCAAGAAGAATACTTCGCCAAGTTGGTTTCTGTTTTCGGTAATGAAGCACCACATCAGTCAACAGTTTTTCGTTTGTACAGAGAATCCAAACGTGGACAGATTAGTTTTAGCGACGATACCAGAAAAACGGCACTCAGGAAATCGTCGATGCTGTGCTCAAGCTCATTAATGAAGATCGACATGTGGCATATCGCGTAATTGAGACATCATTGGAAATTTTAGACTTCGATTCAAAAAATTTTGCATGAAGAATTGTGTGTAAAAAAATTAGTTTGCCGTTGGATACCGCATCTGTTGATCGAAGAAAATAAAACAGCTAGGGTGAATTGGTATCAAAAAACTCTATATCGCTTCAAGCAGGAAACTCTAAAAGCGTGTACAGTGATGAATCTTGGATTTACTCATACGAGCCAGAATATAAACGCCAGCCGTCTGTTTGGGTGTTCCAAGGTGAAGAAAAACCGATAAAAGTTATGCGTTCTCAAAATGTCTCCAAAAATTTGTCGTGAACGCAAGTCATGTAGCAACAATTGGCCTGCTTGTATACAACCATTTGTTTGCCGCATGTCATCGCTGAGCTCTGTGAAATCAACCCACAGCGACGAATCATCCTTCTCCACCTAGACAATGCAAGTTCGCACACAGCTCGCAGGACAATTAAATTTTTAACGCAACATAACGTCAAATTGTTAGATCGTCCTCCGTACAGTCCCTACCTAAGTCCCAACAATTTCTTTACCTTTCCGAAAATCAAGGACAGATTTCGTGGTCAAAAGTTCCAGTCGTCAAAAAGAACTGTCAATGCCTCCAAAAACGCAATTTTGACTGTACCAACAAACGACTGAAATAATTGCTTCAACGCATGCAAGGTGCATAAATCTTCGTAGACAATACTTCGAAAAACAGTAAAGGCTTTAGAAGCTATCTACTGCTTTATTCCAGCTCTATTAGCAAAATATAAAAGATTATTCTCGTAGTGTCTTATATTTAGTATAACTACATATAATTAGGTACCAAAAGGATTCCTATGTATAATTAAGTCAGTACGAGCAATCAATTTCATATATATTTTGCAATGTATATAGACAATCAAATAGAATATACATGTATCACAATGACCTTTTGAATGTCAATGTATCAATCGCCAAGTACTTTGGTTTGACGAAAAACTAGACGATTGCAATATATTCCAAAAAACACCGTATAAGATAACGTCTTCCAAAGATTCTAATGAATACTAGGAATAGAGAATTAAGGAACATAAGATATCAGTTATATGTGACGTATTTCCTACAAGGCAAATATCGAAAAAGGTAGCCATTAATAAAATATGAATCAAATTAGCTAATGGAAAGGCAAATGGTTTAATACAAAGAATGATTTAGACGATAACGTAAATAGTATAAATGAACATTGGAGGTAGATAAATATATTACCAATATATAAAACTATAGACATAATTATAAATGTTTTAAAGATAATTATTTCGAAGATTTTACAAACAAACACAAAGTAAGGTTCGGGTAAATGTAGGATATCAGTTATGTCTACCAAACATTATGAACGATTTTTACTTAAATTATCTAAAGAAGGATTATTAATTGAACTAATTGAAAATTAAAAAGTAAATTGAATTCTAGAAAATTTAAGTGAATTTTCATTATATATCCTGGAATTAGTAGCGTAAGATGAAATAAAAACTACGGAAAAAATGTACCTATGTTACATTGAAATAATAAAGAAAGCGTTCACACAACGCAATTGTATTTCGTTCCAGCCGCCACAACCTGCCAAGACATGAGGGACCATTTATTTATAGGTTTGTTCTGGTTCTCAAAAAAAAAAAAAACATCCTAGGACGTCCGACTCATGTGCAGTTCTTTAAAAGCGTTCTCCTTTTGACGAGTACAATTTC
Source organism: Melolontha melolontha (assembly GCA_935421215.2). Lineage (NCBI taxonomy): Eukaryota > Metazoa > Arthropoda > Insecta > Coleoptera > Scarabaeidae > Melolontha > Melolontha melolontha. The sequence continues at coordinate 136,093,098 of OW285235.1, read as the reverse complement.
GGACGAAATGAATTTGTGTTCTGGTTTCACTTGAAAATAATCTTGGATTATTCAAAATCGTCCTTTACTGCCCCTACTTCGAAGCTGGAACTTTCTTGAACTACTACGAACAGTTTCGCATGCCCATGCGTTTTAGTTATCACGGTCTGTTATTTTCCAAATTCAGAGACTTCTGGCTAAAATTGAATTGTATATTGTTCGATATGGATTAATTGAATATATTTTTTTGTGAAATAGTGAAAACAATATATGTGGTGAGTTTTTAAAGCATCACCCTAAAAACTAATTGTCTATTGCATTGACATTGTATAGTATTACTTGGGGTATATAAAACAAAAATGAAAAATAAAAAAAACCTATCAAATGGGAATAAAACCCAAATATAAAAAAAATATATATACATATCAAGATGTAGTAAACAAATAAAACAAATAACTGAAGCAATCACTAATACTCTACAAGTAAGGTTCCTGTTCTTCTCTTGAGTGATTTTAAATATTGTACAAAAGATGGCGGTAAAATAAATATTTAGTGCTCTGATTAATTTATAAATCGTAAATAGTTTTGAATCATTTGGGAATTTTTTGTGTTCGCCCATCTTGTTCTACGCAGTTCTGAAACATTTTCATTTTTGGTAAAGAAAACAAACCTTATATAAACATAAAAAAAGACGGGATCTGACTAGGCATTGAGCTGACCTGTCATATTGCTCTCGATTAAATCTCGTAATGGAATTATAAGGATTGTAGATTTTCGATTAAAAGTAAAGTACTTTTATACGTCCTACGTAGAATAAATACAAATAATTACGTGATTCGTTTTGAATTAATTTAAATTAAAGTTAAGTTAAGAAGTTCTATGGCGATAAATTTAAATAGTTTATGAAGCAATATGGTTTTAATTATATTTGATTTTAACTTAAGTAGTCATTCTAATAGTAGATTGTTTTTGTCAGGTAAAATCTAATATCTATGCTATGCATTTTACGTCACAAAAACAATCTAATATTAGAAACAGAACTACTTAAGTCAAAATCAAATATTCTACAAATATATTATATCTGCTTTCAAATAAAACATAAAGATCTTTAAAATATCATTTATTATATAATTCTGCATAAATATTAATACAATGATCAAAGAATTACAAATTAAATTATTTATTTGGCCCACGTTGATAGCCAAAAATATTATGTTTATCTAGTTGTACCAAGTTGCTAGTCGAAAATATTACGATGTCAAATTGTAAATATTGTATAAATCTCAAATTTTATGAGTTCTTTGAAAAAACATTGAATTTCCAGACATCCGAACTTTATACACCTACTTTACAATTGTTTTCTTTTTAAAATTAATTAATACAATTCAAATCAGCAATAAAAAAATATTTATCAGTTGGGTTTCATAATTGAGTTTCTAGTATCACGACTTGTGATACAGTTGGATCGGATGTATATCTTTTCAATGCCCAAACTGGATATGTCCGCTCAATGTTCGATAGAACATTATTTTTAGTAATATCTTTCTTATATAAAAGTACTCAATTACGGTGTTTTTCTTCCTTATGTAGATGTAGGGCTAGCCTGTCGAGAGGAAATCGCTATTATCGGCGCAGTCTCTTTTGTCCGTCAGATGTGACGAGTTTATCTGGTTCATCTTTACAAAATTTTCTATTTGTTCTGAAGGGCGAGCTGTTAAACGTCACTTCAATAGCCAGACGGATGACGTCGTAAGACATAAACACATGTGTCTTTGGCTGAAGTGTATGAAGTGTATGATGACGACCAAAGAGCGAATCTCAGAACTATAGTGAGACAGGTTGTTTTCATTTCAGAATTAGTATCCTCTTCAGTCAGTCTTGTTGAGGCAATGTCAGAAAGAGATACCAACTTTTCTACTCTCTCACGACGAGAAGACATTGAGCTCCTACACGTACACCGCAAAAAAACTTACTTCTTCGTCAAATTTGGCCATCGTTTCTTAAGCTCAACATTAAAAACGTCCAATAAATTCTCATATTACCGGCCTGTGATTGTTCTTTCCTTTTCCAAATAATCCATACAGATTATACCCTGCAAATCCTAAAAACCGTAGCGTAGTCATAACCATTGCGGAAAATGAAACCACTTTTGAATTTTTAGTGCTCATTCGCCAACAAAGGTACATTATTTCGACTGTTCTTTCGTTAAATGTAATCTGAATAGCAAAAACGAATTAAAAACTCAACAGAGGTTGTGTCTTTTAAAAGGCACCTCGTATATAACAGTCCAAATTTGTATTAAAAATTATATGTAAATAATTTAACGATATGTAGATAAGTTTAAGCGTATCGTAAATACTTGGATCTAATTAAATAAGAAAGCATGCTGAACTGGAACTACGCTTCCACTTTAATAGATGCTGAATAGCACACTCGATTTTGGAACAGATATCAGTAGAAGCCAGAAATCCACATTTCAAAATAGAGATACACCTTGAGTACTAAGCTTAACATTAGGAGGGAAAATATTCCCTTTTGTGAGTGAAATACTTAAATATGATAGCTTGAGAGATTTCATCGAATCCAAGGCCAAAGACTCCAAAACTATACGTGTGTTCATAAAAAAAATAGCACAAAACATTCTATTAATAATTTAAGTCTTTAAATTAAGGATGAGATATTTTAAGTTAAATCAAAATGACTTGTGAACATACAAACAAACAATAAAAGAATTATTAACAATTTACCTCTTGTTGTATTATTTCTTTACGTTTACTTTGGATCCTAGGCCTAGTTACGTAGAACCTAAAAAGATCGCTTTGAGATACCCAAACGTTGTACAGAGTCCAAATAAAAATATGCTTGAGCAACTACTCACACAATCAGTTATTTTATATTAAATCATATCGAGCAAAACTCACAGCAATATGTAATCTCAAACATTGTCGCGCGATTTCATTTGTGGTCAGTAAACGCGGCACTCATTTTGCCGATAACTTTTTCATACTCAAATATTCACTTAAGATATTGAATACACATTCAGCAGAAATATTTACAACCTGAGCTATTTCACGCACCTTCGATTGGTGATCTACCAACACGACAACATGGACACTTTGTTAATCATTTCTTTGGTAGTCACGGTAAATGAATGCTGGGTGTTCTGCGTTATCCGTGCTTATCCGCGCTTTAGTCCACGCAAGAAGTTGTGTTTTGTTAATACGCGAAATTCCTTTTTCCTATATTTAAAATAAACTGCAGACTCATTCGCTATAGAAGTGAAAAACTATTCGATATGTCTACTTGAAATTTTATAAGAAGTTTTCATAAAGTTATTTAATGCTAAAAAGGTATTGATCTTGTCGATGCCAACGCCCTATATCGAAAAGTTACGGCACCATCAGACATACCTTGTATATTCGATACTATATGCGAAGTATTAATGTCATTGTATTCAAGCACTTCAGCGATGCCTTCGAATCGTATTCATGAGCCTAAGAAAAGTAAATGGAGAGAAATGACAGAAAACTTGAGTTTCACTCGCTCTAGTAGAAAAAGCTTGTTGCTGCTTAGAAAACTAGGTTAGGCAGTATTACCTGCCAAACCAACTTCCTAAATGTACCCCTACCTTATAACTGAAAGACGTCGAAATATTTCAAATAATGTGCCTGCCACCAGAGCTTTTGGTAGAGGTATTGATACGGAAATTAAGAATAACTTTCTCCCTTAAAAATTCGCAATGGTCGTTCCTTTGTCTAGAGAAGAAATTAATTCAGCCATTGCCCGGTTCAAGTTAAGAAGCTACAGACCTATATCTCTCTTATCTGTTTGCTATAAACTTCTTACAACGGCTTATCTACAATAGAATACTGTCGCCTATTGCCGAAGAAATTATTAACAAAGAGCGAGCCGGTTTCAGAACGTGAAAGAACTAATGTGACCAAGTCCTGACATTAACAACGCACATTGAAACAGGTTTTCAGAAGGGCCTGAACGTTGCCGCTGCTGTCGATGACACAGTCTGGTAAAATGGAATAATTTTTAAATTAAAAAAAAAAACAACCCATGTGCTAAATTAAGCAAACTTATCGAAAATATGCTGTACAATCGCCGATCGCAGTCTGCCTAAATAATCGAACTAGCAATGGCAAAACTTTTGTGAAAAATGGCTTTCCTCAAGACTCGGCTCTGGCTCCTCTAATGTTCAACATTTACACCAATGATCTCCCATCAACGAAATCACGAAAATTTCTAGATGCAGGTGACCTAGCTTTATACGCCCAAACCAAGAATTTAGAGGATGGCGAATTACAACTTGCTGAAGATCTGCAAGCTTTAGACGATTATTATAAGAAATGGCGCTTACAACCAAACCTTTCAAAATCCGAATCATATGCCTTTCATTTGTGTAACAGAGAAGACAATAAAGAGTCGAATGGTGAATTAACTAGTCTCTGACATTCAGGTAGCATCTCTATAAAACTAGTCAAAAGAGAAGAAAGGAGAGCAATAACATACTACATAAACTAGCCGGAAATTCATGGGGTGCGAATGGGGAGGCCCTGGGAACGACAGCCATTGCACTGACTTACTCTTCTGCTAAATACTGTGCTGCTGTCTGGTATCGAAGTTCTCGCACCAAGCTAATAGTATAGCCACATCGTATAGGAAGACTCGATGACTTCGAGACCGACTGAAATCTAGGAGATCGATTTGGCTGGATACGGAATTTCAGAATAATTGGTAACACTTCTCGGACAACAACCTGAATTGATCAATAGATATTTAATTTCTAACCCTTCAGAATCTCTGCCGGGCGTAACCTTCCCACAGGGCACATTAATTTATTAATGTCTATAAACTTAGTTATTTAAAATTTGAAAATAAATGTTTGTTGTAGTATTATAACGTGTATGCGAAAGTGTTATGAATCACAGTTAGTTTCAGTTTAAAATTCTGTTAACTTTATTCACATAAATCTAAACGTTATTTTTACCACTTACGATTTTGGCCGTCCAGCAAATTATTTATTGTCGTGAATGATAGAAAGTCTGATTGAATACTTCGATCTTCTTTTAAAGTATTCCCATTTTTACCGCAAGCTATTTATTCCATTTTTTATAGGTTTGTCTATGTGGTGCTGTGATACATATATTACTTCATCTTATCCCATAAATAACCTGTCCTCACACCCACCTATACATATTTCATGAAATAGGGCGCTATAAAAGACGCATGTTTATCCAAAAAATGGACGATGTTTCTAAAATTGTTTCAAGCTAATTTAAAGTATGTTTTCATATTAGGAAGCCGACTTTAATTGACATTCATTCAATCTTTATCAAAATAGCTATAGGTATAGAAAGGAACCCTTTAATTATGTATGTATATATATATATATGTATACATATATATATATATAATAACTTCGTGACCTTGGTATGATATGGTAAACTTAATCAGTAGGCGATTAAAGGTCTGTATATTACTTCAAAATATATGTATTTAAAAAACTCTACATGTTTCGGCTATATACGCCTTTTTCAAGAGAATACAAAATATGAATTATTCTCATTATTATATTATTTATTATTATTAGATTCATATTTTGTATTCTCTTGAAAAAGGCGTATATAGCCGAAACATGTAGAGTTTTTTAAATACATATATTTTGAAGTAATATACAGACCTTTAATCGCCTACTGATTAAGTTTACTATATATATATATATATATATATATATATATATATATATATATATATATATTAAAAATAATAGACTTTTTATTAATTTAAAAAAGGTATATAACCCCTTACCACAATTATTAGTCGTATCCTAAATACGTATTTCGACAACTAAGTTGTCATCATCAGTAGGTAAAAACTACTAATTAAAGTCACACGGGGCACAATAAAGTAAGATAAACGCTTCCGCACAACTACTATACACTGCAACCCTGTAAAGACTGTCTTTACAGGGTTGCAGTGTATAGTAGTTGTGCGGAAGCATTTATCTTACTTTATTGTGCCCCGTGTGACTTTAATTAGTAGTTTTTACCTACTGATGATGACAACTTAGTTGTCGAAATACGTATTTAGGATACGACTAATAATTGTGGTAAGGGGTTATATACCTTTTTTAAATTATTATTTAACCACAGTCTCCATTGAAAGAATTTAGACTTTTTATTGGTTTAGCGACCTTTTATTGAATTTTGTTGTTTTATTCTACGACGTTTTGACTTTTATTACTATTCAGTCTTTTTCGAGTAACTAGAAACAAGAATTAATACATGAAAACATGAGAACTGTGTTTGCTTTTGTGAGATTGAATTGACAATTAAATTAACAATTAAAATTAAACTTAGATTAAAGACTGAATTACCAGTTAGATTAACAATTAAAGTTAAAATTTAAAATTAGATTAATAATGAGTAAGGACAATTAAAGTGATTACATCTGTATAAATGAATTGAAGATTTGAATTAAAATACAATACAGTTACCTAGTTACTAGTTTCTAGTTACCTTACTGTATTGTATTTTAATTCAAATCTTCAATTCATTTATACAGATGTAATCACTTTAATTGTCCTTACTCATTATTAATCTAATTTTAAATTTTAACTTTAATTGTTAATCTAACTGGTAATTCAGTCTTTAATCTAAGTTTAATTTTAATTGTTAATTTAATTGTCAATTCAATCTCACAAAAGCAAACAGTTCTCATGTTTTCATGTATTAATTCTTGTTTCTAGTTACTTGAGAAAGACTGAATAGTAATAAAAGTCGAAACGTCGTAGAATAAAACAACAAAATTCAATAAAAGGTCGCTAAACCAATAAAAAGTCTATTATTTTTAATATTAAGGCACGGCCAATAAAATAAATAAGAAAAATAAAATTCTTATAAACACTAAATATATATATATATATATATGGTAGATTAATTAGTTGGCGATTTAAGGCCTGAAAAAGGCATCAGACCTTAAATCGCCAACCAATAGAATCTACCATAACATACTAAGGTCAAGAAATAATTATCTTTATATATATATATATATATATATATATATATATATATATATATAGTAAACCTAATCAGTAGGCGATTAAAGGTCTGTATATTACTTCAAAATATATGTATTTAAAAAACTCTACATGTTTCGGCAGTTCGCCTTTATCAAGAGAATACAAAATATAAATGACAGGATATAAACCTGACCTTTAATCGACTACTGATTAGGTTTACCATATCATACCAAGGTCACGAAGTTATTACATATATATATATATATATATATATATATATATATATATACAATATATATATATATATATATACAAAGCGCTAAAGCTGGTATAAAAATAAATATAAATGATAAATTACTGTGAAGCTGTAATGTAAAATAGGCCCCACGTTGGTTCGTCAAATGAAACAAACCTGAAGAGGTATTGATGATCTAATTTGAACTGAAGAGAATTATAACTGTTAAATGATGAATATAAGTTAAATGTTGATGAATTTGAATTTAAATATTGGGCGCCATAAATTTTAACAGTTCTAAGTATGTTCAACGCCAGGGGCGGCTCGTGGTGACGTATTTTGGTTTGCAGTACAATGATACGAGTGCCTCGTGTGTTTTCGGTGTTTACTAAGCAAACGCTACAGTTCGTACACGAGAATACACGAAGCACTCGGATCATTGTACTGCAAACCAAAATACGTCGTCACGAGCCGCCCCTGTTCAACGCTATCTGTGTACTATTTTGATAACCAGCTAGCAGTCGTAGAGCAAAAGTACATAAGTTAATTAAGCTATCTCTCTCTGGATCTTCGTCGGTGGGTATTATCCGTAAGGAAAATGTAATAAGTATATGTATTAAGCCAAACTCAACAATTAAACAATACAAATAAAAGATTGAGTTGAATAAAATAAATAAAATTTATTGATGTAAATAAGAAAACTGTAACAGAAATTGAATAAAAGAAATAAGAAAACTGTATTATAAATTGAATATTAAGTTTATGCGAAAATTATATAATCAAATATTTAATTGTTCTTAAATTAAACATAATACAAGTAAGTATTGTTTTATCCTAAGAAATATGTATGTTTAGATTGCAAGTTTTTAATTGATGTTTTAAACGTAAAAATTCAGAAATTTAATGTGAATATTAAGTTGTTTATGGTAATTTTTATTTAGACAAATATTGGCTTTTAGGTTATATTTGAGGAATAACGTTGGATGTGAACCTGTTTCCGTTGTTCTTGGCTATGAGGTGGACTGGAAACGCTGTGATCAGGATAGATGCGGAGTACGGCTGCTCCAATATGGGTAACGGCGTTGGTTGTGGTCAACGGCTTCGGTTCTCGTGGATCGACGGTATCCCAATTACAAATGATGCTTTGCTTGATTATTCTAGTTTTCGTCGTGGAAATCTCCAAATTAGTATACCAAAAGTTGGGCCAATTATTTGTGTATCGAATGATCGAAAATTTGGTATGATATACTTGGTTTATGATATATTTAAATAGTTTAAATTTTACGATGTTAATAAAATACGGCCTTTTGTTGTAGAAATTTTATATCAGACGCCGTTTTTCGGCTTTTTTATTCCACAGCCTATTTTAATTATCGACAAAAAGCCTCGAAGTTTTTACTTTCTCCATATCAAATAAAATATGAATTTGCATAATATATTAGTCTTAATATGATCGAAAAATTGGTTAAATTATTTTCAAATGCTTAAAATGTAGTTTTCAATATAGGATTAGTTATAATTCGTACCGTAAATATTGCTTTCGCGGGTTAATTATAATTTTAAATCAGTGGCGTGGTTAACTAGTATCGATACAAAATCTTGATGTGGATCAATTAGATATCTGTAATTTCTCGCGTATAATTAGAATTATGAAATTGAAAATTTTAAATAAGAAAAATAAGTGAAGAAATAACAATAAGTTAATTATAAATTTTTAAAGTTAACGTCATATTAATTTATTTATATTTCGATACTAATTTCACAAATTACGTCCACCAATTTAATCTTTATACAAGATGTTTTATGTGTTGTTTACCTGTATTTCTCATTGTAGGGCTGGAATTCGGGTGCTGTTTGACCCACTACAATATATATCATTCTGAGTAATATTAACTTATCAATTAATCTGATATATATTACAAATAATATTACTATTACTATTCGGCAATTACTGCCTTTTTCAAAGAATTTTAAATTATAAATGACAGTATGTTAATGTCCTATACATATAAATATGACATTAATATGCCGATATTAAATATGTTTATTACAATGTTTACGGTAATAAAGAGTATTTGGTAATACTGATAAAAATTCAATATTCCGATCTACAGAAAGAAAAATTCATTTATATCATGTTCATTTAATATAAAATTAGCTTATTTACTATTTATATATATATATATATATATATATATATATATATATATATATGTATATATTTACGTATATGTTGACATTTTTAAATATTTAGCTATGAAAACCATACATTTACCCATGCGTATATTAAGCGAAATGACATTTGGAAATTAACTAAATATAAATGTAAATTTACGTTGAGATTTTGGACGTACATTAAAATAATGAGAACGGTTAAATAAGCCATAAGGAATATATAATTAATAAAAATTTCACACATAATAATACGAAAACCAGGCGTTGAAAATAAACAATCGAGAGAGAGCGTAGAGAAGCGTACCTAGCAAGAATTTTCAATAGCGTTGCTAAACTTTGATGTCCGCATTCTAAATTAAAAAACGCCATTATATGAGCAAATAAATACCTGAAATTTATATCCACGAATTTAGAAAAATTAACTATTTTCGCACAACCAAAAGATTATCACCTAAGAAGAATTTTGGCGTTATAAAATCTGTATCTTGTTCTGAGGCTTTCCTCGTATCCAGAGAGTACCTGGTTCCCGTCTATTAGATACCTGAGAGTCCTAATTCGATCCAAATAGTCCTGGTTACGATATTTATTAATTGCGGGTATTAAAAAATTACATTCAAGTTTGATTTTTGCCCCTAAAAAACATAAAATTAATTATTATTTAAATATACATTTCCCAAATATTATCATTCACTCAAATTAGTATAAAATTGTCTGACTTGTTGTATACGGTCTATCCATATTAATATTTAACATCTTCACTTATTTTAAATACCACTTAACGATTAATTTATGTTCATTTACGTAACCCTATAAATAATAGATCTACTAAAAATACCTTAAAGTCAAAGGGATTGCCTAATCTACAGTCAATCTAATAAAAGTTTTATTTCTCTGATTTTCTTTATTTTACTGATACTCAGTAGTTCAATTGCATATTTAAATAACAAATAATAATATTTATATGAATCCCATATACGCGCATAAAATCTAGCCGAGCATATAAGCAAAATATATATAATAAATAAACATTGCTATATTTTACACAGTAAATACATCTTCATATTGTGTTTAACTTATTAAAGATCAGAGTATCTATTAACCGCACAGCATATATACAGGCTGTGTATAAATTGGCGGTCCGAATATCGAGTACTGACGATTTGTAATGGCAGTGAAATATCGATATCTGCACGTTTCGGGACAGACGTGGTTTTCATACATTTTTAAGTATCCGCACAAACTTGGATGGTTGAAGTCGCGACATGTTGCGTCTACATTCTTCGGCATTCTTCGTCTACATTCTTGCCAGATTGTAGAACCAAAGCAACAAATTAAGCGACAATTGCATGCGAGATGAGATATGAATAATTATCAATTCTCATATGCACTAAGATCAATATAATTCGTATATATACACGAAAGTATACAAATGAAAATCATGTCTGTGTTCGAATATCGTGTACTGATGATTTATAATGACAATGAAATATCGGTATCTGCACGTTTCGGGACAGATGTGGTCTTCATACATTTTTCTATATCTATTACCTATATCAATTATATTGAATTTATTCATAATGATATGGAAATTCTTTTCTATTGTTGACGTTTACATGACGGCACCACTTTCTGAACCATACAAATATTGTATTATGGTCAATTGGTTACAATCCATTATATATAATGACCAATTCCCGAGTTGATTAGAGAATTAAAGCGTTCTGATGATCTCCAAGTAAACCATTTCGGTGCTGTACTTTCCCCAATGGCGTTTTTTCCCCCGTAAACGACACAAATAGTAGCTTTCGATGCATTATCTCCTCTATTTATCTTGAACAAGAGGATATATCGGAAATGCTATTTTTTCTAGTAATTAATACAGTCTTTCCACAAATTGAAAAACTATTAACTAATAAATAATAATACGACTTTGACATATGCGTAAAATTTCTTTTTTCAAGGCACCCTCATCCTAGAAACCTAAAACACTGCGAATTTATGCATCAAGGATATGTTAAGGAGAGGGTGAGCGACTATATTGTATTGTAGTAACGAGCCATCGAAAAAATTCATAATTGGAGTAGACTGTGAAATTGGGTTGATACTTTAACCACTTCCACATAATGACACATTAATTGATGCTTGACAGTTTCATTTGGTTTCATTGTAAAAAAAAGGTTATGACATTGAAATGATACTACAACAAAAAAGAAAACAAATAATTTATTTAATATCGAAATCATAATCAAAATTTACATATAGCTACAGAGTTGTCTAAACATCTAAACACAAACAATTTTCTTAATAAGAGTTTTAAAAAATTTGACACAAACTTATAGTTTCAATGTCAAATAATAAATGTCATTATGTGGAAGTGGTTAAAGTACCAACTCAATTTCACAGTCTACTCAATTATGAATTTTTTCGATGGCTCGTTATTATATTAATATGTGTAAATATTCTTTCTACACTTTACGACGCTATTTTATTCGAATTTTTCATAGAAAAAAATTCGCCCTCAAGTAGGAATCGAACCCACGACCTCTGGCTTGCCGGACCATTGCTCGACCACTGAGCTGTTGAGGCGTGAATTAGAATCTTTTGTGGGGATGCCTTGAATTACATCAAAGGAAACAGATGAAATATATCTTGCCCGTAATACGGCAGTTGTGCAAATTTATTGCATTTTCGCGGCATCCCCACAAAAGATTCTAATTCACGCCTCAATAGCTTAGTGGTCGAGCAATGGTCCGGCGGGTCAGAGGTCGTGGGTTCGATTCCTACTTGAGGGCGAATTTTTTTCTATGAAAAATTCGAATAAAATAGCGTCGTAAAGTGTAGAAAGAATATTTACAATTACATTACTTCGCGAAAATGCAATAAATTTGCACAACTGCCGTACTACGGGCAAGATATATTTCATCTGTTTCCTTTGATGTAATTCAAGGCATCCCCACAAAATATTCTAATTCACGCCTCAACAGCTCAGTGGTCGAGCAATGGTCCGGCAAGCCAGAGGTCGTGGGTTCGATTCCTACTTGAGGGCAAATTTTTTTTCTATGAAAAATTCGAATAAAATAGCGTCGTAAAGTGTAGAAAGAATATTTACAATTACATTACTTCGCGAAAATGCAATAAATTTGTATTAATATGTGTTTAACATTTCGTTAACAGCCCGGTGTTAACGAAATGTATGCGAATTTTTTGCATAACTTTATTACTTGTTACATAGATTCATCAAAAATTATAATTTGCAATGTATATGAAGGACACCTTTTATATTTTTACAATAGATCACTAGATGGCGATTTGACATATGTAATCACTTTGTTCCTAAAGTTGGACATTTGCGAATGAGGATTTCGCGATAGCTTAGAAATTATGTCGGTAGTTTGTTGACAGTGACAGTTTTAAGAGAGCGAGTTTATAAAATAATGGAAATTACTCGTGAAGGTTTTCGTTGGATGATTTTTTTATGATTATAAAAAAGGCTTAACTCCTTAATAATGCATTACATCGTTCCGTCAACTTTTGGTAATGAAGCACAATCAGAGAAGACAGTTTACAATTGGTTTGCAGGTCGTGCCTCAGTGCGTGATGAATCACGTAAAAGTCGACCTAAATCTGATGTGATTCCAAAAAACATCGATGCTGTGCGGAAAATGATAGAACACGATCCACATGTGACTAGACTAGGATCTCGGGATCCTGGCCGGGTTTTGATCCCGTAAATCCCGGGACTGTACTTGGCTAATCTCGGGATCTTCGGGATTGCCAGTTTGCATTCCATAATCCGTTGCGCCTTGACAATGACCTTACCTAGATTATATTAAGGGCACTTATTACATAAAGACAAAAATCAACCTTAGGTACGCCGTACGATAAAAGAACTACACAGGTACAGCCCAAATAATATGTAACTTGGAAGGGACTTCCCCGCCCGGCATACTTCACTACAATACTGTTAAAGTAATTCCCCAACGGGCCAACACGGGAATCACCCGATCACCTCATATGACATATCATAATATTGTTGCGAGGGATTCCCCGTCGGGGATTCCCTGACGAAAGTATAAATACGCTTATTAGGATTTACTTTTTTCATTTATAATTCTATCAGCGACAAGGTTACGCAGGTTACGCCATTTAAATTTGAAAGTCAATATTCTCAAAAAGTTATTTTAAACGTCGTCAGCGTGGAGTTATTTTTTAGTTGCGAAAGACGGAAATAGTGCTAAATGTAAGCGATGCCCTGCCATTCTCAAGACTTTGAGTGGATCGACTAAGGGATTACATACACATTGTCATCAAAACATAACATTAAGATTTTAGCTGACGTTAATCGTTTAACAGCTTCAACAAGTCAAGATTCTGAAAATCTGAACACAGATTATTTTACTAAAAGTGCCGACGATAGCCTGGATGATGTTTTGGCAAGAATGATTGCATTAGATGGATTTCCATTCAGTGTATTCATAACTTCAGACGATTTGAGAAAATTGCTCTTAGCGAAATACACGGATTTACCAAAATGAATGTGTGTTATGAATTACAGTGAAAAAATCAGAAAGCAAGTAACTGCAGAATTAAAACATTTGAAAAGCAGGGGAAAGAATCAGTTTATCCTTCGACGAGTGGACATCAACGTCCAATAAACGATACATGGCTGTCAACGTTCATTCATATAAAAAAAATTGTAGCTTAGGACTCGTTCCTATTCATGGAAGTATGACGGCTGAAAATTGTCTTCGTATATTGAAAAAGCGTCTAAGTAAATTTAATATTTCCCTGGAAACTGATATCGTGGCTACTGTAACCGATGGACCGAATGTTATGAAAAAGTGGGACAGCTTGTTTGCACTGAATAGCAACTGTGTCTCGCAAATGGTATTAATGTGCTTTATAAAATAAAGAATTATTTTCAAGACATGTAAGACAGCCCTACCTCAGACTCAGATGATAGGTACTATAAATGAACCAGCTGTGAACGATAGCGATGACGATGACAATTTGGAAGACTTAAACTGTCCAGAATCAGGTTTAATCTTAATGTCACAAAATGAACTTGCGCGAGAACATATACCAGAGTTAACGAAAGATGAAAACATTAATTAGCTGATAAAGAAAATCTGCAAAGTTGTAGTGTATTTCAAAAGATCACCATTGAAAAATGAAACAGTACTTAAAAAATATGTGAAGATTGAACATGAAAAAGAGCTGTCACTTCTTTTGGATTGTAAAACAAGGTGGAATAGTCTTTTAACCATGCTGGAACGATTTTCTCTTTTAAAAACCTGCATTCAAAAACTCTTATAGATCTCAATTATCCCATCCGCTTAGAAGATGCTGATTTTGACTTGGTAAATAAAATTGTTGATGTGCTGACCACAATTAAATTAACAGTAGAAGCAATCTTTCGACGAGATGCTAATTTATGTACAGCTGATGCCGCTTAGTGGAAAACGACGAAATGTAGATTTAACTGGTGTGTTGAATTATTTACAAAATCCACGAAAAGATGATGAAAATCAGTTATTATCGGATTTGGAATAGCTTGACTTATTTCCAGTTCCTAAAATGGCTTTAGTGAGGGCGCAAATAAAGAGTATTGTTAAAAGACTAAATAGTCGAGATGACACGGAAAAGGGAGAAAGGTGATCACAAACAGATGATGAGCCAAGGCAACAAACCTTCCAAATCCAATCGACACTAAAAGAAAACTTACAGCTGGACATTAATAAGAGCATGGAATCCCAAGATCCTGAAGTACAAAATTAATCGGAGTTGGTAAATAGTATTAGACGCGAAATGAGCCTGTTCGAAAATGGAGGAGTTCGTGGATATCACTTAGAATTAGCATATAAATATTTATTGTTTATTCCTTCAACCAGTGTAGAACCTGTGCGGGCGTTTTCAGCTGCTGCTTATGTTGGCAATAAACTACGAAGCAGGCTTGGAAGTCAAATATTGGATGCTTTTAGTATATTGTGTATTGTGTTGTGCAACAATATTAATAAATAACAAAAATAACAAAATTATCGCTTGTTTCTTAGACTGTACAGGACACATCGCAACAATTCCTTTAGGGTATCGAAAAACTGTTAACGCTGAATGGTATACAGTAATTTGTTTGCCAAAAGTTATAGACGAAACCAGGAAGAACGACCGAAAACATCGCATTATTCTTCATCACGACAATGTGAGTTCCCATACAGCACGTCTAACAGTTGACTATTTGAAGGAGAAGAGTGTTGAAATAATATCTCATTGTCCATATTCACCTGACTTGTCGCCGAATGACTTCTTTTTGTTCCCAACTGTGTAACAAAAAATGGGTGGACAGCGATTTTGAACACCTTAAGAAGCAGTCGAAGCCTTTGAAAACCATGTTTCTGAGATACTACCTTTAGAGTAGAAAAAATGTTTTGAGAACTGGTTCGTACGCATGCAAAAGTGTATAGACCATAAAGGCGAATATTTTGATAAACAATAAAATAGTTTGTTCCAAAAAATTTTGTTTTCTTCCCAGATTTTGTAAAAATATAAAAGGTGACCCTCGTATACGTAGGAACGATTTTCAGTTTTTACAAACTCAGAAAAAAGTTCACGAAATAACTTTTTTCTATTTTGGTGCTATAAAGTGCACTTTTCGACACCCATTTGGGTTGCATAAAGTATTACTTTTTCGCACGCAAAATTTTGTTTTTAGAGGTTGGTCACAAAAAAAGAAATGGAAGTAAATCATATGTAAATGTCAAATATAAATGTATTTTTAATAATATATAATATTATTAAAAATGGGGTGTGAAGAACACAATACAAGTTCATATGTATTTTTGAATGTATCTTCTCCAAAGACGTAGATACGTATTTCACATTTCTACATGATTCTCAATACGCCCCTGTTGGAGAAGAGACACATTCAAAAAAGCATAACTACCTAGCTATCTTGCAGATATTATTAAGACAGAGCGTGAAGGAATATTCAGCGCTGTCTCTATAATAATCGCTGAACTAGCCGGGTGTTCCTTATAGTCGGTAACCACCGTATCTATAAAAAACTGTATTATCGTGTCTTCACTACTTGTCGGCGTAAACCGAATACGTATATAACAACATAATTTGAAACATACTTGAGTAGGTAAACCTACCAATTTTGTATAATACAAAAGTATTTTTAATAATATATAAAATTATTAAAAATGGGGTGTGAAGAACACAATACAAGTTCATATGTATTTTTGAATGTATCTTCTCCAAAGACGTAGATACGTATTTCACATTTCTACATGATTCTCAATACGCCCCTGTTGGAGAAGAGACACATTCAAAAAAACATAACTACCTAGCTATCTTGCAGATATTATTAAGACAGAGCGTGAAGGAATATTCAGCGGTGTCTCTATAATAATCGCTGAACTAGCCGGGTGTTCCTTGTAAATGTAAATGTGTATAACAAGCATGTGTAGTAAAAGTTGTATAGGTACAAAGAATAAAAAACACTTGCTAACATTTTATTTATACTAATTAACAATATAAATTGTTAAACAGAGTTGGAAGATCTAATGCTACTATTGACATTTACTTCCCATTTTGAATAGTGCAACTGTTATAAACGTTTACTGTAACACTAGAAGATTCATGTGCATTAATGGAGATTCCAGGCAGATTCTGGGAACACACTATGTTTTGTTTGAATTCCTGTTGATTCACATTGATTGACACATCACTGCCTATTGCATCAGAAGTCGATGAATTCTGAATAATTTTTGTGGATGTATTAGGTGCACTAGACAGTATTCGAGCAACATCAACTTTTTTCATGGTGGAATTATCAATGTAACCTTCAGCCACTGCTGAAGATTTCCATCCTCCATGGCGCTTAATTGTTATTAAGTCTCCTCCACTATTAGCCAAGTGTGTCACACTTGAACGCCTAAAGCAATGTCCAGTGAAGAGCTCAGGATTAGGCAAATTTAAGTAAGCAGCAATAACTTTTGGTACTTTTCCTATAGTATTAATGCCAATTGGATTATTCACGCAAGAACCATTTCTATATTGCAGGAAGAAGCGTTTATGTGTAACATGAGTGGGACGAAGTGAATAATATTTTTTAACCAAATCAATCCATAATTTTTCTGTTATAATAAATTGTCTTGGAATATAAGTTTTAGTTTTTGGCACTCTAACCATTATGACATCATTTTTAAACTGTATATCATCTAAAATCATGTTCATGATTTCTTCACGACGAAGTTCCATTATAACCCATTATAAGGATAACCTATCAATATTAATACGACTATTATAACAAAATAGTGTAGAACATTAATAAAATACTATTACAAGGATGTTTGTATTACTTACTTTCATTGCTAAATATGTTTTATCATCGGCTTCTATTATAAAACAGTTAATATGATCTATTTCTAAAATCTTGGATTTCTTAGGCTCGTAGCCTTCAGATAATCTTTTTAAATATGCAAGAAGCCTAGAAAATTTTGAAATATCTATATTTTTTTAATATTTAAACAAAATCGTAACATCGAATATGTGGACCACAAGGTCGATGCCCTTTTTATCTTGCTTTCCTTATCAAAATAAGCAATAATTACATTTTCAGTAATATTCGCGATATTATTTTCTTTACACCAAGTTAAAAAGTGCTCGTATTGCTTTTGATAAATATGTCGAGACTTTGTTTGCAAAAGATTTTGTAAATTATCTTCTGCTATTTTGCGAATCTCTGGGGGCGTGCAATTATTTGCTTCGTCCATTTCGTTAATAATTTATTGCATAAATCAATCTAAATTTTAAACTTAAAATGACATATAACAGCGCTGATTTTCAAATATTTAAAATGCTCTAGTTAAACATCAATGCTACCAACCTCAAAAAAAGAAAATTTCTACAATTTTCGTACAAAACATGCCTCTTATTTTAAGTCTTTTTGAACTTGTAATGTCCGAAATAGAAAAAATAGTATAAAATACACGTTTCATAAGACATTTTAGTGCACTTGTTCTTTAGAAAACTCGCCTTGCGGCTCGTTTTCTAAACTTGAACGCGTGCACTAAAATCATGTCTTATACAACTTGTATTTTAATATACTATTTTACATATTTTGTTTGATTTGCCATTTAGTTAATAAACTCAGCGCCCACAAAAATACGAGCATTTCTATTTTTAATTGTGCGTTTAGTGAAGTTATAAGTATTTCCTGCAATTGTAAATATTCATAACGTCTTCTTCCTCGGTAACTAATTGAATTGCCTTGATCTCAAGACTAATAATTAATAATTTATTAATTTTTGATTAAATAAAATCTAATAGTATTATGCGGTACATAATTAAATAGCAATATTAATTTTATTTCCTACGAATATATTTATAATAATATATCATCTAATTAATATTGAGTATTGGTTGTAATTTAAACAAGTCTCTCTTGAGGTTTTCATTTGAAAAACAGAATTTCTATAATATTGCACTTGCTTACTAAATTTTTTGCTAATGTTAACTAGAGTCGGTAACTAACCATATTATATAAGTTTATGATAGCTAAAAATCATACAAACTCTAATTTAAGCTTAAAATTGAACAACGTGCTCTGACATATGATGCGGTCAGGGCGCGTTGTTATTAAATCGAAATTTAATTTAAATGAAATACAAATATTTGCTTTTCATTTTCGAAATATGTTTATTCACATTATTCATTATTCCGCTACATCTTTGCATAATGTCGTGTTTATTTTAAGTGAGCTATGAATTTCAATTATAAAAATTCGCAAATAATTTATATACCTTCAGCATTACTTTTAATGTGTTAAAACTGCAACAACAAATATTATTTTAATTGAATTAGCTATACAAGTTTATAAGATTTTTATCGCTTAATATAACTTTATATTATACTTTCCTTGTTCGAATTTGTAGGTTATATACCCTTTTATAACCGCGTATCTCCTATGCTTTTACGTTTGAGCTGCATTAAGTTGTTAATGTGTTGCCATCTTCTATCATTTCTATCAAATTTATGGCACTTTTATCCCATTCCATGAGCTGGCCATTAATTTTCGTCTTCTAGTATTTAATCTTGCTTACTGCACCTTTTCCTTTTCTTTTCTTGCCACATCTCTGACTTTCTTCTGAACTTAATTTTCTTCGCTGGTTAGCATCAAATATATCTTTTTTCCTTGAACCGTTTCCTTTCTCTTAAAATTCCGATAAAACATTTTTTCAATTCTATTTTGCATGCATTATTGTTAATTTTAAACCCAGTTCTCTTTCTTTCATGGAAGGCACTGCCTTTTTCAGTACCTCACTGTCGCTGGTATTCAATTGCATTCCATAGCTTTCTCCAGTTTTATAACTTGTTCTTAGGTTTATTTAATTTTTTTTCATTAACTGACATTTTTCTACAGCCCATACCTTTTATTACTTCTTTCTAATTTTGCTTAACTCTGATTTCCTATGTTTCTGCTTTCCATCTTTCTAGTTTTAATTCTTGTCCCATTTATTATAATACTAATTGCTTTATTTCTTCCATATCTTAAAATTTATATTACTCTGTTTTTGATGGTGTGCAATGTACCATTTTCATTTTTGAAGAAGTCCTTCTTTCTTTTTAAGTGGGCGAATCGTGTTTGGGTTTATTTCTCTTGCTTCCCTTCATCTCCTACTCGTCTCATGCTTATTCATGTGGGATCTTATTCTATTATTTAATGCCACGCTAAGAATTCAAGTAAGTAATAATCGGAGAAATTTTATTTTCTATTTACTTCTCTCTAAATAGATCACTTTGATATAATTCTTGTATTTATGAATTTTCACTGTTTATACGAGTTCACGTGAATGACACTTCGATCGCAATATTAGCCAGGAACAAAGTATTATTCACATGTGTACAATATGAAACAAACATGTAAATAATTTACATATCTGTAACTATGCACATGGACAATACACCTCGTATTTTCAGCATTTACTTCTGCTTAATACATATGTTTCTGCCAATATAGGCGTCCTCAGTTAAGCTAGTGAAGCAATTTATACAAATTAATACAAACCTGTTATAAACAACTGGTTTGTATCTGTATTTAAATTTACTGAAATAGCCCGCAAAGATCAAGCAAGTTCCGTCCTATAAGAAGACAACTATTTAATAATTGACATCTTACGGGCGAAAGATACATTGTCCGGAGGGCTACCTATCGTTCGAACAGCTATGCTGCTACGGGAAACGATAAAATACGTATGTAGATGTAGTCCATTAACAACCTGCCAGATGGCGGTATATACGAAAAGGTTTTGTTTAAGTATGACAATACGTTAAACACGTATAAAGCGTTTGTACAATATGAAACAAACATGTAAATAATTTACATATCTGTAACTATGCACATGGACAATACACCTCGTATTTTCAGCATTTACTTCTGCTTAATACATATGTTTCTGCCAATATAGGCGTCCTCAGTTAAGCTAGTGAAGCAATTTATACAAATTAATACAAACCTGTTATAAACAACTGGTTTGTATCTGTATTTAAATTTACTGAAATAGCCCGCAAAGATCAAGCAAGTTCCGTCCTATAAGAAGACAACTATTTAATAATTGACATCTTACGGGCGAAAGATACATTGTCCGGAGGGCTACCTGTCGTTCGAACAGCTATGCTGCTACGGGAAACGATAAAATACGTATGTAGATGTAGTCCATTAACAACCTGCCAGATGGCGGTATATACGAAAAGGTTTTGTTTAAGTATGACAATACGTTAAGCACGTATAAAGCGTTTGTACAATATGAAACAAACATGTAAATAATTTACATATCTGTAACTATGCACATGGACAATACACCTCGTATTTTCAGCATTTACTTCTGCTTAATACATATGTTTCTGCCAATATAGGCGTCCTCAGTTAAGCTAGTGAAGCAATTTATACAAATTAATACAAACCTGTTATAAACAACTGGTTTGTATCTGTATTTAAATTTACTGAAATAGCCCGCAACGATCAAGCAGTTACAGATATGTAAATTATTTACATGTTTGTTTCATATTGTACAAACGCTTTATACGTGCTTAACGTATTGTCATACTTAAACAAAACCTTTTCGTATTCACATGTGTGTACATATTTTCCTTAAAAGAAACTTTCTCAAAATATATAATTATTAATTAAATTAATTATACAAATGCTGCGTAACTTAAATAACTAGAAATTATTTTAGTTATTCCAGTACTACTTTACTAAACTTTATTCGCGTTATTGATTTTATAATATTCGGTGCTTGTAGATACTAAAAAGGCGTAAATTCTGGGTCGCTGTTCGATTATAAATTTGCAAGACCTGTCAGTACAAATTAGTTCTAAAATTCGAATAATTAAGTTCGAATCAATATTTTATAGAAGTCGAAACCAGATTACAGTGAAGAAAATTTATCTGTACAGGCTTGCAGTTGAAATAAATTTTACGTAGTTGGTTAATTGAATAAATTCATATTTATTTAAGGTATCGGATAAATAAATATGAAAAAATAATAGATGGTTCCTTTTTATATCTAAAGCTGATATCGAGGAAAGTATTATATATACACATAATATTATATATAATATTGTAGTGTTAAATTAATGGAAAAGGGACGCCCAAAATTAATTAATTTTATCAAACAAAATACGTGAGCTATTCAAGATTAAATTCCCCTACATAATTTATGATTGCCTCCCAACGATTTGGCAATTTTTCGGTTCTACGTCTAAAAAAATCCTGTGATTTGTAAGTGAAGAAGTCGTCAATTAAAACGACACATCGTTATTAAAGGAAAATCGGTGAAAATCTGACAGGACGAGCTCCGGGGAATAAGAATGTCTGTCCCAGTCGAGTTCTTGAATAATCACGTTTGTACTATTAACAATATGAGAGTTACTGTCGTTAGGCTGCAAAATAACTTCATAATATCTTTCCGGTCTTTTTTTTTAATTTCGGCCTTAAGCCTGCGAAGTTCTTCACGGTAAATATCTGCAGGTCCATTTCTTGGAAGCAATTCATAATCCCACTAGGTGCACAACATCGGCTTATGCGGATATATATCAACTTTTTGTCGGAAAGTTCCAGTAGCAATCCGAGAAGTAAAAGTATAAACAGTCGATGTTGTTGAGAAGCTAAACGATGACTATCTAGCAAAGGCGCAAATGTTAACACGACGCTGATTCTTCTTGTTTTCGCTCAAAACATGCAGCAACCAAACACTCAATTTTGAACTTTGCCCAAGAAACATAGATATCACATTATGGTAAATTGCTCACAATTCATGATAATCAGTCCCATGTCAAACTGTTGAGAATCGTTTGTTAACCGAAAAAAGTATTTAAGTGCTCTCTCCAACAACATTCAGATAAAAACCAGTAATTACATGAAAATAATTTTATTTGTTGACCATTACACGGAGTATGTTCCTTTTTCAAATAGTGATGATTTGACTAGAATAGAGTTCTCTCACTATATAACAAAGTCGTATTTCTATTGTTGCAAATACGTTTAAAACATCTTACCATAAAATAATATACGTACACACAAACACACATATTTCATATATGCAAGATACAACAAATTTTTCACAATAGATTTATAAAACAGCATCTGGTCTGATTCAATCATTCAACAAAATCATACATATAAAAAAACATTAAAAAAGTAAAAATAAAAACCATACATTCGCTCAGATCCCCATGCACAACAAGACACAGTACAGAGAATAATTTTTAATATGTTGCTACGTGCATATTAGTTTTAGTACATTTGAATATATTTCATCTATTTATATGTTTAAAAACAAATCGTACAATGTAACGATGCGATTACATAATTGCATAAACACAAGTAATTGATATAAAGGGAATTTTAAATTATAACATGAAGACACAATTCACAACGCAGGTACGCACACAGAATTGTAATTTCAAACTTATTTGTAACAAATAGAAATACGACTTTGTTATATAGTAAGAGGACTCTATTCTAGTCAAATCATCACCATTTGAAACAGGAACATACTCCGAAACATGTAATGGTAAACTAATAAAATTATTTTCATGTAATTATATATGGTAGATTCAATTAGTTGGCGATTTAAGGTCTGGGTTTACTTCAAAATGTATATACATATTTAAAACAGTCTTACATGTGTCGGCATATTCCAAAGAATTTAAAATATAAATGAAAAAGGCATCATATGCTGAAACATCTAAAATTTTTTCAAATACATACATTTTGAAGTAAAACCAGACCTTCAATCGCTAATTGAATCTACCATACCATACAAAGGTCACGAAATAATTATGTATCTATATATATATATATATATATATATATATATATATATATATAATATTTTCGTGACCTTGGTATGATATGGTAAACTTAATAAGTCGGCGATTAAAGGTCTGGTTTATTACTTCAAAGTATATATATATTTAAAACAACCCTACATGTTTCGGCAATGATGCCTTTGTAAAGGACAAAGGCATCATTGCCGAAACATGTAGGGTTGTTTTAAATATATATACTTTGAAGTAATAAACCAGACCTTTAATCGCCGACTTATTAAGTTTACTATATATATATATATATATATATATATATATATATATATATATATATATATGTTGTATATATTGTATTCCAGTTCAATGCTAGTTATAAAGTCATTAATGGGTATTTTGTTTGGTGGCATATTAAATTTGGGTCCTAGGCTAAGTATGTATTTAACATTATCGGGAATATTTATATTGGCCAAATTGATAATCCAGTTATTGTTAATTTTGTAATTTATCTCTAAGTGTTGTTTCTTTATTAGTTTCTCTACTTTGTCTTTTAATTTTTTATGTTTTGTCAGGAAATGATTATAAAAACACACAATGTTGTATTAGATTTACACTTTATTTAATAATAATAATGACTATATAACAGCTGTTTCACCGTACAACGGTTTCTTCGGATATAACAAGTGGTACTATAAAACATTTTACTTAAACGTAAATATTTTTTATTTTATTACTTAATGGTATTCTCAGAAATTGGAAACCGAAATATTTTTACCCGCCTCTTTTAGTAGGGATACATATAGATAACATAAATTATATTATAAGTGACACATATCTAACAAAATATTTCAATCACAAATAGGAAATAAATTCAACAGAGGGGAGGAATTAAGCTCTGTTTTGTCATTTAATAATTTATTTGAAAATTTTTGTTTATTAATTTGCATTGCTTCTAATAAATCGAGTTTCTTACTTTTCTTTTCTTCGTGTAGGATCTTGAAATTATTATTAAAACTATGGCTTTCTTCAATTAAATGGTTAGAGTATGCTGAATCTGTTTTCCCATTTCTTCATTCTTCATTCGTTTAGAAATGGGAAAACAGATTCAGCATACTCTAACCATTTAATTGAAGAAAGCCATAGTTTTAATAATAATTTCAAGATCCTACACGAAGAAAAGAAAAGTAAGAAACTCGATTTATTAGAAGCAATGCAAATTAATAAACAAAAATTTTCAAATAAATTATTAAATGACAAAACAGAGCTTAATTCCTCCCCTCTGTTGAATTTATTTCCTATTTGTGATTGAAATATTTTGTTAGATATGTGTCACTTATAATATAATTTATGTTATCTATATGTATCCCTACTAAAAGAGGCGGGTAAAAATATTTCGGTTTCCAATTTCTGAGAATACCATTAAGTAATAAAATAAAAAATATTTACGTTTAAGTAAAATGTTTTATAGTACCACTTGTTATATCCGAAGAAACCGTTGTACGGTGAAACAGCTGTTATATAGTCATTATTATTATTAAATAAAGTGTAAATCTAATACAACATTGTGTGTTTTTATCATTTGATATGGATTTACATCAAGTAAAGGCAGAATCGATTCAATTTCAGGAAATGATTATTGTAAATTTTAGATTCTATTTCTTCGAAGCTGTTTAAAATTTGAGGAGACAATTTCTGTATGATAATAATTTTCAAGTTTGAAATAATTTGATAGAATGCATTAATGTCGCAAATGGTTTGGGATATTGTGACGTTTAAAATTTGTAGGTAACAGGAATTCATAATCTTTTGAAATTTAGTTTTTAGTTTTTAAATTGTGAAATGAAATCTGTGAAGTTTTCTCATTTTTATAAATGTAGGTGTTATTTGTAACGATCTGCATCTTAAATGATAAAAACACACAATGTTGTATTAGATTTACACTTTAAAGTGTAAATCTAATACAACATTGTGTGTTTTTATCATTTGATATGGATTTACATCAAGTAAAGGCAGAATCGATTCAATCTGCATCTTAACAAAAAGTTTCTTCTGTTGATCTGGTTTGCCAGTTTCTTTCTGATTTTGATGTATTCTTTGATGATTTTATGATCTTCTTCGTTTATGTAATTGTATACTTCATGATGTAATTGTTCCATTTTATTAGCACTACACGCCTTGTGCTAAGTATAAAGATAATTATATCGTTACCGTTCTATGTTATGGTAGACTTAATTAGTTGGCGATTCAAAGTCTGGTTTTACTTAAAAATGCATATATTTAAAACAATCTTACATGTTTCGGCAAGTGATGTCTTTCTCAAAGAATTTAAAATATGAATGAGAGTATATTAATGTCATACTTATACAATTGTAGTTGTCATGGATAAAATTTATTCAAAGATACATCCAGTTTAATAATAATAAATTATGCCTTAGTATTCAAAAAATAGTTAGACAACAAAAAAAGGAGAATGGCAAGGCATGAGTTATTATTATGTATGCGCCCGTGGAGCGGCTTAAGATGTTAAGCTGTCGGCATTCGCCTTAAACGAGAAGGAAAACCACGAAAACCTACTCGGACAGCCGGTCAGGAATCCGAACACGGAACTGTCAGCATGATAAGCAAATGTACAGATATTAAAATAAAACATAAGATATCTATATATTTATATAACAGCAACATATGAATATTATGATGGTAAATTGCAGATCGTTACATAATTAAGTTGTAGTATACACTGCTTAAATTTTTTATATCACTTCTGTTGTTAATTGAATTTTTTTCCTGTTTAATACTAATAATTTCTTTAATTTCCCTTTTCATTATTTGTTGTTCTTTATTAATTATCTGTGTGTTTTCAAAATCGAAATGGTGATCGTGCTGTAGTTTGTGTGTAAATAAAGCAATTGTCTGTTTTAGAGTATTTGTGGGCTTGTATTCTTTTGTATCAATATTGTTTAGTTTGGCCTATGTAGTAACTATGGCAATCGCGACATGGTATTTTATAGATGATATGTGTTTCTCGATTTTTTTTCTATTTTAGGTTTTAGTTTTGAAAATAAATGTTTATTAGTATTACTAAGTTTATATGTTGTAGCTATATCATATTTTTTTAAAGGGTATTTAATTTTTTCTGAGAATTGTGGAAGATATGGAATCGTGATATATGTTGTTTCATTGTTTAAATTGTTATTGGTGTCTGCAGTGTTGTATATTTGGTGGATTCTTTTTTTAATTATTTGGTCTATAAGTTGTGGTGGATAGTTGTTATCTGTTAAGATTGTTTTAATTTTCTTGATGTTATCTTTTCTGTATTGAGTATGTGATAGTTTTACTGCTCTATCAGTCAAATTATTTATATTCATTTTATTGAATACTGTAGGTGCATTTGAGTGGTAATTCATATATCGAAAAGAAGCTGTGGGTTTATTATACCTATTTGTATAAATAGTACCCTGTCTATCATAGCTTAAAGAAATATCAAGAAAATTAATACTGTTATTAATTTCTTCTTCAATAGTGAATTTTAATTTGTTATGAAAATTGTTGAATTTATTTAAAAGGTAGTTTATTTTGTTTGTTGGAATACGTGTTATGATGTCATGGACATATCTTTTGAAGAAAATGGGGTGAAAGTCTAATGAATTAATAACGTTTTGTTCCAAATGTTCCATTACCAGATTTTCAATAGGAGCAGCTAAAGGAGAGCCCATGGCAATACCAAATGTTTAACTATAAAAAAATTCTTGTATTGAAAATATATGTTGTCGAAACAGAAATGTATACCTCTAATAAATTCGTTTTTATTTAGTGATGTGTGTGGACTAATTTCATCCCATTTGGATTTTATTATATTTATGGCTAGATCTGTAGGAATGTAAGTATATAAAGATTCTACATCAAGTGATATAATTTTGTGATTAGTTGGTACTTTTTGTTCCTTGATGAAATTTTGAAATTGCCATGAGTCTTTGGTATGATATTCCGTTTTTCCTAACATCTTAGATATGCGATCCCCTATGAATTTTGCTATATTATAAGTAGGGGCTTGTATGTTTGATACTATTGGTCTTAAAGGGATATTATTTTTGTGGATTTTTGGTAAACCATATATTGACGGAGGTTGAGAATTAAAAATGCAAAGTTTGATTTTATTGTTGAAATCTATTAGGTTTTGTTTATGCCATTTATTTATTATACAAAGGTATTTTTAATAATATATAATATTATTAAAAATCTGGTGTGAAGAACACAAATACAGGTTCACTATTAATATTTTTGTGAACGTGTCCGAACATATCCCTCCCCAGAGACGTAGATATGTATTTCGCCTTTCGACAGGCTCATCGGTACGCCCCTGCTGGAGAAAGGATATCTTCAGACACATTCACAAAAAATAACCACATCGCCACATCACAGAAATTATCCAGACCGGGCGTAGAAGTAAATTCAGCGCCACCTGTTGTCAGACAGCCGAAGTACCTTGCCTTAGTAATACTAATAAACATCTATTATATAGGTTTTATGACTCTATTCAAGGAAGAGATAAATTCTTAAAACAATTACTTATTTTCTCAATTCCAAATGACACAGGTGCTCAAAAGATTATATTTTATTATTACTAATTATTAGTTTTAGATTTACAGAATTACCTACATATTAAATTTGAAATTTGCACTTTTTTTATAATTGTTTTTCTCTGTATTCCTAGTTGGCCAAGCTTCAATGAGCTGTAGTTTATATATTATTTTTCGAAACCGGACACGAGAGGTTGATGACTCATCGCCCACGAGCGTACTATTGAACATTTATATTTTTAAAGTTTTAAATTTAATATATATAATTATACTTATAATAATAAAACGGCTATATATACGACTACAAAATACGAAATACATTTTTATTTGTTCATTTTGTAGTTCAAGATGAGTAAAGGAGTATTAATATTTACTAGCAATACTTTCTCAAGGTTCTCTTCTGTAAAATTTGTTCTTTTGAATGAAATACATCCTTGTAAATAGAAAACGTCCTTTTAACATCGAGTGCATATTTCCGCGTATTTTGCAGTTAGATGTTGTGGCATTGTTCCCATACACAATTGCCGCAATGTTATTAAACCCGGATTTCTATTAAACACTACATCTAACTTTTGCCGAAGGCCACATCCGAAGTCACTTAGAATACTTTTCAAATTATTAATAGCCACATCTAATGTCGTTAAACCATCATTTAATTAGAGATTTCGATTTTCAAAATAAGTGATTAGTGAATGTGGAATTTGTGTTAGTTTCTTGCACTCAGAAATACTCCGAGCATCGTCATTTAAACATGCAACGAAATTTTGTAAACTATTGAAATTCTCTGCATAAAAACTAGTAGCTTCCAACCATGTCCCCCATCTGGTTATTACTGGAGAGGGAGGCAGTGACAAAGGTGGTAGTTTTTCCCTGTAAAGAGCTACTCTCAATGTGCTTTCCTGAAAACTTTTTTAAAAGCGGATACAAATCTATCAGCTTCTGGAAAGGTGTCTGATATATTCACAGATTCTGTGGAGAGCATGTGCTACGCAAGTAATATTCAGCATATTAGGATATGTTTCCTTTAATAGTCTGCCTGTTTTTAACGTATATGCAGCATTGTCACTTACAAATAAAAGTACTTTTTCTTTGTACCTGTCGTCCGCATGAAGAATTTTTTTAATATTCTCGTTAATGGTTTTAGCAACTGTTTCCGCATCAGCTGTATTTATAACTTTTGTTGGTATTACATATGCGTTATATGGAATAGTTGGATGTAGTACACTAGCTACAACATTTACCACACAGCGTCCTAATATATCGACAGTTTCGTCGGCACTTATTCAGAGGTACTGATTTGAAAGATGGCTTCTATTCCGTTCTACTGCTTTCGTGTAGCACTTAGAAACATAATATTTGCGTAAGGTGAATCAGGAATATTTCGACCAGTATATTTTTGAAGAAATATTTTGAAAGTGGGATTGTTAAGTTTATTTAATGGAATATTAGCCGCCATAAAAGTGTCACAGAGTTCTTCGTTAAAATTGTCAGATTCCAACGGTCCCAATTTCTGTGCATGTGTTTGCGATGCTAAGTGACGTTGTACGTGCGATTTCATGGAATTTTTTAACGATATTTTACAGATTTTTCAATAAATTTCGGAATCACTGACAATGGACATACAATCAGTATGACCGTCAATCCAACTCACCATTGTTTTACGATGCCGTTCTCGACGTTCTTCCATATCATATCTAAAAAAGTAACTTAAACAATGCCCTAGATCTAAATAAATGAAAACTAAAAATGTATGCGTAAGTTATTGAAACTGAACGAAATTCAATGCACACTTACGTCGAAATAATTGGGAGAAGTAGATTCAATCAAACGATATTAAACAGGCTCTACCACAAAAATTACGATGTAGTTAACAGTTAAAACAATGAAAACAAGAAATTAACTCACAGCACTTTATTTACCTTACGAAATATAATCTAAATATACTAAATTATTAAAACTACACACGCTTCTATCTACGCTCATGAAAACAGAAGTTTAACTGTAAATATCCAACAAAAAAGTCGCAATTTTCGATGAAAACAGATGTGCGCGCTAGCCAGATCAATAGTGCATTCAATAACCGCGTGATGTACTTACAGATGTTGTAGACTATTTATATAGTCCCTCGTAATGACGACATCATTTCAACCCGATGTGTCCGATCTCTAATTATTTTATATCACAATATGATTGATTACAAAAATGTGTCCTAATTTTGATGTTAATATGTGTTCAATTAGAAAATTAATAATTAAGGTTAAATTTTAAATAATCCATACCCACATAATTATGGCATTATGGCTCGTTAAATTTAGTGGTTGTGTACGAAAGCAGATTTATGATGCGCAATATTTTTGGGAAAAAAAGTTGTGACGAACATTGTTAGTGAATAATAAGAAGCAGAATACGAAGGCCAAAATTTGTCGACGGACCGAGAGAATAGGTACAGGTACAGAATAAAAATGAATACATGGAATGACAATGAAAGAGCACGAAAAGGCTTCGGACAGAGTATGAAACACAGCTAGCGTACAGCGATATTAATATATCATACGATAAAAACACCAGACTAAAATATTCAAGAAAACTAGACAAGAAATTGGTTATTTGCATGCATAAAATAAATATATTCAAATAGAAACAAACGATGTGATAATTTGATAATAATGAATGTGCGATTTAGAAGGTTGACTTGTCCTGTCCTTTTTCATAGAGACTAATTACGCAATGAGAGAGCAACGCAGTGACAAGTATACATACTACAGTTAAAATTATAGAAAAATAGTGCAAGAAATCTGGATGATTTTTACGGTAGAAATACTCAGACAAAAGAATTGGCTAAAAAAGAGCCAAGATATATTAATGAAAGTTACTGAAAGAGTTTAAGAAAGAATGTAAGGATAAGGCTGATATGATGAATGGAGAAAAAGGAAACAATATAATTATTTAAAACATTGCAAAAAAAAAGAAATAGGAAAAGGAAGTTCCATAAGAGCTGGACACCATAAACTAAAGAAAAATTATGAAAAATGCGTGTGTCGAATAAAGTAGGGTCTCCCTAGTAGGCAAATACACAACCATAACAAATATATATCAAGAAACGTTCTGGTAAATGCCGAACCGACAATGAATCAAAATAATTCCGAAGGACACGAAAAAGATATTAAGAACAGGAAAACAGGACAACAGATTATGGGCACCTGGCAATGACAAAATAGGAGCTACCTACGAAGAAAAATGAGAATGGCAGGAATACTGCGACGAGTGAAAATAATGTGAAAGAAATCAATAAAGAAAGAGATTGGACCTTCGGAACTTAGAACGTCAGGGTTGGTAAATAAGATGAATTTATGAAAGAAGAAAGACTAGAACACTGAATAAGAGTAGTCATCTAACGATACTAAGTGGTGTAAAGTTAGAGGATTGAGCACATGCAGGAGTATGATATATATTATAAAATACGCCCAGAAATGCGAATATACATCCGAAAAAGTTTTAGGAATTACAATGGCGGTTGAAATAAAAGAAACAACGAAGATGGTAATATTATGTAGATCAGATAAAAATGAACTAAGTAGTATAAAAGTTAAATCCTAGAAAGAAATTACGTAAGAGGTAGAATGCACAAAGGAAACAATATTAGGAAATTTTAAAGAAAAAGAAAAAGGTCAGTAATATGTTTTAAAATATTTTATTTCTTCTTTTGACTATAACAACAAAAGAACTCCATACCTCTCGAAAACTTCAAAACGTCAATTTATCTACTAATCAGCTTCTTTGAAAACTTTTAAGGAAATATTCGATTACCGTCACAGCTTATGGTAGCATGCTGATATATATGGTTAGAAGTGATCTTTAAACACACTTTCTTGTTTCCAAACCTTTAATTTTAAAATAAGAACAGAATGCAAAAATTTAGAATTTATTAGCAATTTTTTTAACATATTGAAAACCATTGAATATCTGTAAAGTACAAATTTAGCAGAATCGCATTAAAAATTAGATTAATTATTTAACAGTTTAAAAACAACTGAAAAAAAATAAAGAAATAAAATTAGTTCTGTTATATAACTAAGCGTATTATGTAGTTTTAAAATGATCTTACAATAGTATTTCCAATACTCAAAGAAAAACGTAATTTTCAGTAAATAATTTAGATGGACCTCTAAGTTTGGTGTTAAACGCTTATTCGATGCTACTGTACTAGTATATAGTTATATACTGCCCTCTCGTATAACACGAAATTTATGACTGTATTGCACTCCTTTCCATTTCAATAATAGCTGTACCAACAGCAGCACGAACACAGAAGATATTTTACAAGATTAAAAATAAAATATAAATACTAAGAATGCCAAAAAAATGTAACACTTTTAACAAACTTTTAAAGTTACACTCTTATACAAGAATTATTTTAGTTTTTCAATTTAATTTTTGAAAATAGTCTGACTAAAATCGGAAATCAGCTAATAGTAGTCTCGCTTATTTTGCTAAAAACAATAAGTAAAGTCTTTGTCTTTATCACAATTATACCTATTTTTAAAATATTAAATATATTTAATTTCCCTAAACGCAAAAAAATATATTAGTAGTATAAATCTAAAATCAACTTGATGGATGTTTTAAAAGATGTTGGTGTTAGGCGTAAATAAATTTATAATTGAGTTGGCATTTCATTAAAGTTACACAAAGAACGTCAATCGCACAGATAAGTTTTGATGTTCGCTATCTAAATGACTTAGTCGTTAAGAAAATATGATTTTTGAATTGTTTTATTAAATTGAAGAACGAGTAAATTTCTTTTGTGTTCATAATGCCAATAATAATGCATTTGCGATCTATTCTATTACATACCAGTAATATAATTAAGATGTTTCGAAATATTTTGCAAAAAATCCATATTTATTTCAATAGTCACAATTATTATTTTACTATATATATAAGTGTTTAGATAATTTCTTAGCCGTTTATTAAATATATCAATTGATCAATTATTGGAGTTTTTCGGCTTTTATATGAAATATTTACAAATATCAAATCAGTATGTAATTGCAAAGTAAGTGGGGATGTAAATTTTCCGACACATAAAAAATAATTAATCTGTTTATTATTGCTCTAGTTCTTCAATCTGCCAGTATTATATTCAGTTTCTTGTAAAATATATATAATTAAGAAATTAAGAAATTTAATTTAAATTAAGTTTTTCAAAAGATCGTAAAGAAGCAGCTTGCTTTGTAAGCGAAGAAAAAGTTTTAAATAATAGGCGCACTCAAAATACACCATGAGAAATATTACGAGTAAAGTTATTGCAAAAATTCTTCCTTACTCAACTTTGCACTTTTGTAATATTAGGGCAAGTCTTTTTCGCAATATACTCAGGGTAAAATGGGCAGATGTACGTGCGGAAATCAAAAATGAACATGTTATCTTAACTCCACGAGAACTATACGGTTCTTTGGCTCTACATAAGATAAAATGTCATGAAAGATATGAGGCCACAACTTTTTCTCATTTATTGATGTACTATAGACATACAGAAAATAGCCTATCGCACGTTGTAAATATTAAACTATGTGATCAAAAATCAGGATTATATAGTTTAAACTTGAAGATGTGTATCATGTATTTTGTAAAACTCTCAATAACCATGGAAAGATATTGATTCTCATTTTTCAGTCTATTGGTTAACAATTCATGTTTAAATATTTACTTTCTATACAAAGTGTTATACGTCGATTTCGACCCTTATTTTTAGTATCTTCTATAATTATTACTAATCTATCGTACTACTTAAATGATTAAATTAAATTACCTTCTTTTTCATTTTGGTTTGTTGGTTAGTTTTGAACCAATAGATATATATATAAAGGCTCGCTAATTTTATTTCCAAGTTATTATACCTTTCATAACGGTTTCTTGCTTTGTAATATCTAGAAATATGTATTGCTTGTAATAACTTAATTATCTGTATATCTGATGGAAAATAACCCATTAGTTCGCATAGATTTTGGGTCTTAAATTAACATCGTTTACAACGTCTATATATATATTAGGTTATATCGTATTTTCTCTATTAAATTATATGACAGAATATGATTCTGTCATTTATATTTTGTATTCTCTTGACAAAGGCATCATTGCCGAAACATGTAGAGTTATTTTAAATATATATACTTTGAAGTAATAAACCAGACCTTTAATCGCCGACTTATTAAGTTTACCTTATCATACCAAGGTCACGAAGATATTATATATATATATATATATATATATATATATATATATATATATATATATAACGTAAATTTAATAAGTCGGCGATTAAAGGTCTGGTTCATTACTTCAAAGTATATATATTTAAAACAACCCTACATGTTTCGGCAATGATGCCTTTGTCAAGGGAATAAAAAATATAAAATTTTATATTTTATATTTTTCATTAACATTTATAATTCGAACTTTTGAGCATACGAAAGACGAGAACAACTCCCTTGCATCCACAATCAGATGGGATGGTAGAGTGAATGAACAAGACCATGATGCAATATCTAAAGTGGTCTCCGAACACCAGAGAGATTTGGACGAACATTTACCATTATTCCTAATGGTGTATCGGGCCTCTGTTCAAGAGACAACTGGCCAATCAACAGCAAATGTGCTATTCGGGAGGAAACTTCGATTGTCCTTGTGATTTAAAGTTTGGGAGCAAGCCTGGTGAAGATCTTGCCGGAGAAGATTATGTCAGCACGCTCAGACGACGACTAGATAATATCCATGAACAAGTAAGACATAATATCTAAGATGCTAATGACAGAATGAAGGAGAGCTACGACATCAACGCCGAAATGGGTGGTTAGCATGAACGCGAACGGGTTTGGTTATATAATCCACAACGCCGACGGGGCTTATCTTCAATACTTCAAAAGAATTTGGAGGGGCCATACGAGGTGTTGAAGCGAATCAACGATGTAATATACCGCATCAAGCGAACACCTCATACTAAGCCAAGAGTCGTACATTTTAATCGACTAGCCCCATACTCTGGAGACAATAATGACGAAACCGCTGACTTGTGCCGATTGGATAGCCAATACCAGGAACTAACCTTCGAAGACTTTATGGAGAGTATACTGGTTCGAGAAAAGCTCGATTTGGGGTAACCATCGAGAAACAGCAAGATTTGTTTACGGTGCCGTCAGACTACGCGTTTGCTCATTGCGTAGCCCGAGATCTGCGAATGGCCAAAGAAATTGCCAGAGAATTTAAAGAGAGATTTAGCAGAATCGAAAAATTAAGGCAGGATGGACCAGCAATTGGGAAGGGTCTCCAAATAACAAATGAAGAACAGCCCATATTTTATTTGGTCACGAAAGAACTGTCAAGCCTAAAGCCAACCCATTGTGCCTTATGGGAGGCAGTGGCCTACTTACGCGAACAAATGTTAGAACAAGACATTTTGAAATTAGCAGTTCCAAAATTGGGTTGTGGATTGGACCGCCTGGACTGGAGAATTGTAAGGAGCATGTTAGAAGTAATATTCCAACATACTGGTATGGAAATTCTGGTATGCAGTTACCTGCTTGAATATTACTGTACACCCAGGCAAGATAATACCGTGGACTGTTATTTCGATATAACGTCACAATGTAACAAAGGCCCTACCTATCAATTTCACCATCGTTTGAGGGGACCAAAGCATGACATGTTTCGGGACGACACTTCATTTTTAAGAAGGGGGCAATGTGATGACTCATCCAACGATACTTCACGTCTCATACCGCTGGCGCCTTCTCGATAGACATAGAACACGCGGGAGAGTTTCAACAGCCGATATATAAGCCGTCGAGAAAGGGATTTATTATTAATTCGATACCAAATCATCGCCGAGTGAACTTACATAAATATAAATACATAAATGCGCTTATTGCTAGTAATTAGTTTTTAAATTGCTATTCATTTTTATTAATAATATAGTGTCAATGGTGTTAATTGGAGACTTAACAATTATTTACAATTTTAAGTTTAAAATTAGATTAAAAAATGATTACAAATTGAGTTAACATTTACCGTTGAAAATTACATAAAATTAAAATAAAATAAAAAATAGCTTAAATGAATAGGTAAGGAGACATTAAAGTGATTAACATCTGTATGAATGAATTGGAAAGTTGAATTACACTACAATAGGTAAAGAGAACAAAGAAAAGACAAATAAACTCACATTTGTTGTTTCGTTTAGTTTTACAAGGGTACGCTTCTGTGTGACACATGTGTTTTGGACATCCGAGACCAAATTTCTTAATGGAACGACCGTGCTTGTGCGGATATTATAAGTGAACTAATAGTTTAGTTTGCGGGGCTTTTAATTTCTGTTCTTTGGAATGAGCATGGTGGTCAGGACCGTATTTAGGGGTATATGTTAACGTTGTTTTTTCTAATGGGAGCTATTTTTTCCCGTTTTGTCTTGTGCGTGCAGGGGGGTTTTTTTATTTTTTCTATTGTTTTATGAGAGGGTAATAGAGTTTTGAAAGCCCATCAATTTCGTTTCTGTCGTTGATTGTTTTGCTATTTTTGAAAATGTGTATCATTTCTAAGATTTCTCTAGCTTTTGTGTTCTTTTTTTGTGTTATTACTTTGGTGTTTTCAATATCAAAATTATGTTTAAGTGTCAATTGGTGTTTTTTAAAGCAGTTTGATTTTTTGCGTATTTGTGACCTTTCAATCTTTCTTGTAGTAACTGTTTTGTTTGGCCTATGTA
Source organism: Melolontha melolontha (assembly GCA_935421215.2). NCBI lineage: Eukaryota > Metazoa > Arthropoda > Insecta > Coleoptera > Scarabaeidae > Melolontha > Melolontha melolontha. Next base: position 136,056,010 of record OW285235.1, on the reverse strand, counting down.
TATTTTGTCACAGTCTTTGCAGGGTATGTTGTATATTGTGTGTGATTGTTTTAGTGTAGGTGTTGAGTCTTTAAATTTGGTGTGTAGGAATTTTAGGTTAATCACTTTAATGTCTCCCTACCTATTCATTTAAGCTATTTTTTATTTTATTTTAATTTTATGTAATTTTCAACGTTAAATGTTAACTCAATTTGTAATCATTTTTTAATCTAATTTTAAACTTAAAATTGTTAATAATTGTTAAGTCTCCAATTAATTCATACAGATATTAATCACTTTAATGTCGCCCGACCATTCTTTTAAGCTATTTTAATTTAATGTTATTTAATTTTCAACGTAAAATGCTAACCTAATTCGTAATTCATTTCTTAATATAATTTAAAATTTAAAATTGTTAATTTAATTGTTATATCATTCACACGAAACAAACACAGTTCTCATGTTCATTGTAATGATTCTTTTTCCAGATGCTTGAAAAAGACTGAATTGATAAAAGTCGAAACGTCGTAAACAACATCAAAATTCAATAAAGGTCGCTAAAACCAGTAAAAATCTATTATTTTTAATATTAAGACACGGCCAATAAAATAAAAAAGAAAAATAAAATTCTTTAAACACTAAATATATATATATATATATATATATATATATATATATATATATATATATATGTAAAGATAGTTATTTCGTGTATTTTATAGTAAATTAAATCGCCAACAAACAGAATTTACTATATATATATATATATATATATATATATATATATATATATATATATATATTTAGTGTTTATAAGAATTTTATTTTTCTTATTTATTTTATTGGCCGTGTCTTAATATTAAAATATTAAAAATAATAGACTTTTTATTGGTTTAGCGACCTTTTATTGAATTTTGATGTTTTATTCTACGACGTTTCGACTTTCATTATTATTCAGTCTTTTTCAAGTAACTAGAAACAAGTAACTAGAACAACATTTATACAGATGTAATCACTTTAATTTTTCCTTACTTATCATTAATCTAATTTTAATTTAATTTTAACTGTAATTTTTAATTTAATTGGTAATTCAGTTTTTAATCTAATTTTAATTTTAATTGTTAATTCAGTCTCACAAAAGCAAACACAGTTCTCATGTTTTCATTGTATTAATTCTTGTTTCTAGTTACTTGAAAAAGACTGAATAATAATAAAAGTCGAAACGTCGTAGAATAAAACATCAAAATTCAATAAAAGGTCGCTACACCAACAAAAAGTCTATTATTTTTAATATATATATATATATATATAATAATATAATAACTTCGTGACCTTGGTATGATATGGTAAACCTAATCAGTAGGCGATTAAGGGTCTGTATATTACTTCAAAATATATGTATTTAAAAAACTTTACATGTTTCGGCAGTACGCCTTTATCAAGAGAATACAAAATATAAATGACAGGATATAAATGTCAAGTAATTAAGTTGCTATGGTTTAAATTATTCAAAGATACATTCTAGTAATAATAATAAATCATGCCTTAGTATTCCAAAAAATAGATAGCAAGGTGTGAACATATGTGTTGTTCGCTGCTAGCAATTTGTGTCTCTTTCTGGGTATGAACTTGTGTGTTGGTTGCTGCTGGCAGCTTGCGTCTCTCTATGGGTGTGTGGTTTTGTGTGAGAGCGTAAGTGTAGGGTTTTGTATGTCGGTGCGTTCGTGCATGTGTTTAGTGACCGGTCGCGTGAATTTAGAGAGGTCGGATAACCAGCCGTTGCGTAGGGCCGCCAACCCTTTCCCGGCAACTTCTTTACAATTCCGTGCAGTACTTCGACGGCCTGACCCCCGCCTCAACGAGGCAAGGCGCAGACCAGCGAAGCGCACCCTGTATGGGGTTGCTCATCGCTAACCAAGGGAACACTCTTAGTGGCTACCTCGGTCGACGATGGTCACACTTGTGCCATCTTATATATATATATATATATACATATATATATATATATATATATATATATATATATATACATATATATATACATATATATATATATATATATATATATATATATATATATATGTAAGATGGCACAAGTGTGACCATCGTCGACCGAGGTAGCCACTAAGAGTGTTCCCTTGGTTAGCGATGAGCAACCCCGTACAGGGTGCGCTTCGCCTGTCTGCGCCTTGCCTCGTTGGGGCGGGGGTCAGGCCGTCGAACTACTGCACGGAATTGTAAAGAAGTTGTCGGGAAAGGGTTGGCGGCCCTACGCAACGGCTGGTTATCCGACCTCTCTAAATTCATGCGACAGGTCACTAAACACACCCACGAACGCACCGACATACAAAACCCTACACTTACGCTCTCACACAAAACAACACACCCATAGAGAGACGCAAGCTGCCAGCAGCAACCAACACACAAGTTCATACCCAGAAGGAGACACAAATTGCTAGCAGCGAACAACACATATGTTCACACCTTGTTATCTATTTTTTGGAATACTAAGGCATGATTTATTATTATTACTAGAATGTATCTTTGAATAATTTAAACCATAGCAACTTAATTACTTGACATTTATATCCTGTCATTTATATTTTGTATTCTCTTGATAAAGGCGTACTGCCGAAACATGTAAAGTTTTTTAAATACATATATTTTGAAGTAATATACAGACCCTTAATCGCCTACTGATTAGGTTTACCATATCATACCAAGGTCACGAAGTTATTATATTATATATATATATATATATATATATATATATATATATATTAAAAATAATAGACTTTTTGTTGGTGTAGCGACCTTTTATTGAATTTTGATGTTTTATTCTACGACGTTTCGACTTTTATTATTATTCAGTCTTTTTCAAGTAACTAGAAACAAGAATTAATACAATGAAAACATGAGAACTGTGTTTGCTTTTGTGAGACTGAATTAACAATTAAAATTAAAATTAGATTAAAAACTGAATTACCAATTAAATTAAAAATTACAGTTAAAATTAAATTAAAATTAGATTAATGATAAGTAAGGAAAAATTAAAGTGATTACATCTGTATAAATGTTGTTCTAGTTACTTGTTTCTAGTTACTTGAAAAAGACTGAATAATAATGAAAGTCGAAACGTCGTAGAATAAAACATCAAAATTCAATAAAAGGTCGCTAAACCAATAAAAAGTCTATTATTTTTAATATTTTAATATTAAGACACGGCCAATAAAATAAATAAGAAAAATAAAATTCTTATAAACACTAAATATATATATATATATATATATATATATATATATATATATATATATATATATATATAGTAAATTCTGTTTGTTGGCGATTTAATTTACTATAAAATACACGAAATAACTATCTTTACATATATATATATATATATATATATATATATATATATATATATATATTTAGTGTTTAAAGAATTTTATTTTTCTTTTTTATTTTATTGGCCGTGTCTTAATATTAAAAATAATAGATTTTTACTGGTTTTAGCGACCTTTATTGAATTTTGATGTTGTTTACGACGTTTCGACTTTTATCAATTCAGTCTTTTTCAAGCATCTGGAAAAAGAATCATTACAATGAACATGAGAACTGTGTTTGTTTCGTGTGAATGATATAACAATTAAATTAACAATTTTAAATTTTAAATTATATTAAGAAATGAATTACGAATTAGGTTAGCATTTTACGTTGAAAATTAAATAACATTAAATTAAAATAGCTTAAAAGAATGGTCGGGCGACATTAAAGTGATTAATATCTGTATGAATTAATTGGAGACTTAACAATTATTAACAATTTTAAGTTTAAAATTAGATTAAAAAATGATTACAAATTGAGTTAACATTTAACGTTGAAAATTACATAAAATTAAAATAAAATAAAAAATAGCTTAAATGAATAGGTAGGGAGACATTAAAGTGATTAACCTAAAATTCCTACACACCAAATTTAAAGACTCAACACCTACACTAAAACAATCACACACAATATACAACATACCCTGCAAAGACTGTGACAAAATATACATAGGCCAAACAAAACAGTTACTACAAGAAAGATTGAAAGGTCACAAATACGCAAAAAATCAAACTGCTTTAAAAAACACCAATTGACACTTAAACATAATTTTGATATTGAAAACACCAAAGTAATAACACAAAAAAAGAACACAAAAGCTAGAGAAATCTTAGAAATGATACACATTTTCAAAAATAGCAAAACAATCAACGACAGAAACGAAATTGATGGGCTTTCAAAACTCTATTACCCTCTCATAAAACAATAGAAAAAATCAAAAAACCCCCCTGCACGCACAAGACAAAACGGGAAAAAATAGCTCCCATTAGAAAAAACAACGTTAACATATACCCCTAAATACGGTCCTGACCACCATGCTCATTCCAAAGAACAGAAATTAAAAGCCCCGCAAACTAAACTATTAGTTCACTTATAATATCCGCACAAGCACGGTCGTTCCATTAAGAAATTTGGTCTCGGATGTCCAAAACACATGTGTCACACAGAAGCGTACCCTTGTAAAACTAAACGAAACAACAAATGTGAGTTTATTTGTCTTTTCTTTGTTCTCTTTACCTATTGTAGTGTAATTCAACTTTCCAATTCATTCATACAGATGTTAATCACTTTAATGTCTCCTTACCTATTCATTTAAGCTATTTTTTATTTAATTTAAATTTTATGTAATTTTCAACGGTAAATGTTAACTCAATTTGTAATCATTTTTTAATCTAATTTTAAACTTAAAATTGTAAATAATTGTTAAGTCTCCAATTAACACCATTGACACTATATTATTAATAAAAATGAATAGCAATTTAAAAACTAATTACTAGCAATAAGCGCATTTATGTATTTATATTTATGTAAGTTCACTCGGCGATGATTTGGTATCGAATTAATAATAAATCCCTTTCTCGACGGCTTATATATCGGCTGTTGAAACTCTCCCGCGTGTTCTATGTCTATCGAGAAGGCGCCAGCGGTATGAGACGTGAAGTATCGTTGGATGAGTCATCACATTGCCCCCTTCTTAAAAATGAAGTGTCGTCCCGAAACATGTCATGCTTTGGTCCCCTCAAACGATGGTGAAATTGATAGGTAGGGCCTTTGTTACATTGTGACGTTATATCGAAATAACAGTCCACGGTATTATCTTGCCTGGGTGTACAGTAATATTCAAGCAGGTAACTGCATATAGCTGCATGTGTGAGAGCGTAAGTGTAGGGTTTTGTATGTCGGTGCGTTCGTGCATGTGTTTAGTGACCGGTCGCGTGAATTTAGAGAGGTCGGATAACCAGCCGTTGCGTAGGGCCGCCAACCCTTTCCCGGCAACTTCTTTACAATTCCGTGCAGTACTTCGACGGCCTGACCCCCGCCCCAACGAGGCAAGGCGCAGACCAGCGAAGCGCACCCTGTATGGGGTTGCTCATCGCTAACCAAGGGAACACTCTTAGTGGCTACCTCGGTCGACGATGGTCACACTTATGCCATCTTATATATATATATATATATATACATATATATATATATATATATATATATATATATATATATATATATGTATATATATATATATATATATATATGTATATATATATATATATAATTTTACTGTTAATAAAAACAGAATTTGGGTCAATGTATAACAAATAAAATGAATTGTTGCTACGTAACGTTTCGAAACTTTATTCGTTTCTTCATCAGACATTAGCAATTAAATTCCGAAGTGATCTTATAGAATGAAAATACCAAATTTGCAATCATATATAGGTTATATTTACATTACAATATAACAAAACTATTGTGAAAATTGCGAAACATTTTATAAGAATAAAAAAAAAAGTTTACCGGGAAATGCTTTGGCGGTATTTTGTTTTTTAATTCTTATAAAATGTTTCGCACTTTTCACAATAGTTTTGTTTTATTCTAATGTAAATACAACCAACATATGATTGCAAATTTGACATTTTCATTCTATAAGATCATTTATGAATTTAATTGCTAATGTCTGATGAAGAAACGAATAAAGTTTCGAAACGTTACCTAGCTACAAATCGTTTTATTTGATTATACATTGACCCAAATACTGTTTTTATTAACAGTAAAATTATATACATATTAGAGTTAATTTGATCCAGCATTTTACACTCAAAGGAATTTTACCTATATATATATATATATATATATATATATATATATATATATATATATATATATATATATATATACATAATCCTAAATCCCATTACCCTAACGGTGTTAGGTGTATACAAAATTTTGTCATTCTTCCTTTATAAATTTTTTCCATATTTTCCGGTGTTTGGCCATTACTTTTGCTTGGTTCCACGTTTTTCCCATCTTTTTTAATATTTTTCTGACTGTATTATTCCATGTCTGTGGAGGTCCTCGTGTCTTTTTCTTTGTTTGTATCCCTGTTTCCCAAATATGTCTTTAATTATTAATTTTTAAAACAGAGCACTAAAATTATACGTTCTAACGCTTTCAGTAAAAGGACGCCAACTGCTGCTTGTCTTTTCTGTTCCAAGGCTTCATATTTTCATTTTTAAATTAACATTGTTTATTTTATTATTATCTTTCTATATTACTCAATACTATGTATTTTGAATATTTTGGAATTATTAAATTTGTCTACATTTTATAATTTGAAGTTAATTACTTCGAAAAATCACATAACCTAATTGTATAGTCTTGTGTCATGTGCGGTACAGCCGAATCATAAAAATAAACAACATACATAAAAATTACTCAATGTAGTCATAAATATATGTTTTTGAGGTATATTTAATGTAAATAATAATTGAAATTAAGTTTATGAATTATTTTAAGAATTTATAAAATGATAACGACATTTAGATATTCATTAAATTAATTTTAATATTACATGGGAATTATATAGGGGTTAATCAAGTTAATTGTCCAAGATTATTAAATAAACGTTTTTAAGTGTCTATTATGGTATAATTAGACTAGAACTTGAACTACAACATATCCCCGTTGATATAAAAGCAGAAATTTAAATAGTGTGAAGGAAACTTCGCTTTTTAAGGAGCCCTAAACTTGAAACAGGAATGCTAACTTTTAATATTAAACGAAGAATAGCTTTAAAGTAACTTTTAACTATTGAACTATTAACATTTGTATTGAACTTTTTTTTTCAATTTCATATCATTTTTGTGTAATTATAATTTTAAACTAATGTATAATTGCTGTTTTTTTTTAAATTCTTGTTAAATACTATCGTTGTGATTCTTGTTGTTCTTTGAACATCTCATTTATGTTTATTGGGTAATCTATCCATTATTTTGAATTTTTGTTTGATATAATTATATTTTTAATGTTTAAGTAAGCCTATCTTTCATGCTTTTTTGAGTTTATTTACTGTTTTGACCTGTTCCTTTTAATTAATACGAGGGGGTATTGGCATATTCTTAGCCTACTATTGAAATCATTTAAAGTTTTAACACCTAGAATATTTTATTATTCAACATAGTCTCCTGTCAAATTAATGCGCTTAATACACCGATCGTGCAACGCCTTTAACCCGTCTAAAAAAAAATATTCTGCTTAGGCTGCCAGCTAGCCCTCCACAGCTTCTATTACCTCTTCGTTACACAAAAATTGACGGTCTTTTAAACTTTTTTCAATCGAGGGAACAGATAATAACTTAAGGAAGCTAAGTCTGGGGAATAGGGCGATTGTTCCAGTAATTCGAACAACAGATCCCGAATTATATTCATCCTAATGCGAGATTTGTACGCAGGGGAATTGTCCTGGAAAAACAACATACCTTTCGCCTAACATGCCTTTAAACATGAAAATGAAGATTTTCATGTTTAACATTTTGACCGACAACATGTCAGTGCGAAGATTTCTTTATTCGTTCATAATTACACGTGTTCGTTCTTTTAAGTGTGATGCCCTGTGTTTTAATTTGTAACTTCGCCATCAATTATGTTGACGTTAGTTGTTATTAGTTAGATTTCTTGTGATATATTGTAAACGTTATGTATAGTAAGGCGGGTAATTTCTCCAAAATAGTTCACGTTTTAACCCTTGAGGAAGCATACAATCTTTATGCGAAATATTGGGAGATAAAATAAAGAACCGACTTAATAAATAGACTTTAATTTTGCTGGATTCCCCAAAATTCCCTTCCATATATATATATATATATATATATATATATATATATATATTTAATGAACGGCTAAGAAATTATCTAAACACTCATATAGCTATGGAGTAATAATTAGCAATTTCAAACCTTCAAAACTGACATCTGCTTTCAAAACTGATATTTGCTTTCAATAACTGACATCTGCTTTCAAAACTGACATGTGCTTTCAAAACTGACATCCGCTTTCAAATACTGACATCTGCTTTCAATAACTGACATATGCTTCCAAAACAGACATGTGCTTTTAAAACAGACATCCGTTTTCATTTACTGACATTTGCTTTCAATAACTGACATCTGCTTTCAAAACTGACATTTGCTTTCAATAACTGATATCTGCTTTCAAAACTGACATCTGCTTTCAAAACTGACTTCTGCTTTCAAACCTGACATCTACATTCAATAACTGACATCTGAATCATTAACACTGTTACTTTGTAATGAATTTCTAAATAGCTTGAACCACGGTCTATGGTAAAGCAACAGTTCGGCAAACCGTAGACTTGAGTTCAAGTCCCAACATAGACAATATTTTTCAATTAAAAAAAAAAATCGTATAATTGGCTTTGTAATTTGTAGACAACAATGTTTACATCCTCATTTACTTCGCAATTACACACTAATTTGATAATATTTGTAAGTATTTCATATAAAAGCCAACAAATTCCTGAATTTATCAATTTATATATTTAATGAACGGCTAAGATATTGTATAAACACTTGACATTAACTTGATGTGTTTGTATTCTATGGTCTGATTTTGTTTCTGGTCCTCGTATTTTAACCCTATTTCTCGCTGCTTTATTTTTTTTTCGCGTTTTCTTTGGAGACACGAAATTTCATCTTTACTCAAATATTATCCTAGTCTGAGTGCATAAAATTATTATAAGTTGTTTTTTAAATTCCTATTTCAACATGTTTTGTACTTCATTCTTTTAGTTGTACAATCGTTTAGATATTTTAATTGCTAATGTAAATTTACCCAAAATTTCATATTTTTACTATGTATGGCTAATCTGTTTAATGTTTTATTAGGTCTGATGAAGAAATATAATATAGTTTCGAAACGTCACTCATTAATAAATCGTTTTATTTGATACATTAACGCAAATTATTTTTTTATTAACAGAATATATATTGTAACGAAGTTTGCTCTCAAACTTAAGATTATTAGCGAATGTGTGCACTTTTTAATTCAATCAGAATTAAAAACACAAAATATTCTTAAGTTTGGAGAGCAGTAAATATTTTTATTAAGAATGTTGTGTAATTGTACTTGGCTCGTACGCTTGCTTCGTATGAACACGAAGATATCCGACTCCTTTTTAATGTTCACGCCGGCTTGGTTATATTCCACTAAATATTCGTAGAAGTGGAACACCTTCCAATTCCTTTCCCCTTCCTTTTTGTTCAATATTTTCCATATAAAAGGCCCAAAATTTCACAGTAAAGGCAATTATTCAGCCAGTCAATCTGAGGCTTCCTGACTAATACTAGAGATACCTCGACCTTTCCTCCAACCTTAGTGCGACGCTGATATGATTATAGCGAAGAATTAAGAAACCGTCCCTCTTCTGCTTGTGTATTGATATTAGTTGAGGCATAAGTAGATGAGTTATATTCCCGAAGATGATATTAGTTGTCTTACCCCGTACTCTACCTTCTTCTATATAAAGAGTCTGACGCCGTTTTATGTTGCGTTCGTACGAAACGTTTCCGCAAATTTTCAGTACAAACGTGACATAAGCTATATTCAGAAGTCTTCTGCATCCGAAAGGAAGGTCGAGGGAGAAGAAATAGGAAAGTAACCGTAAGCATAAATCTCTAGTATTAATGACACCGAAACAAACAGATAAAACTTTGCATTAAAAAAAGCTGAATAATTCAAAAGTGAATTTCTTGTCAAAAATAAAGGCAAAAAACAACCTGTTTCGTATTACAGAAATTCCCGAATTAATAGTAACTCCAGTAACAGTGATAACTATTTAGAAAATTTTGAGTTACTAACAATCAAACCGTCTTAGATTTATCATTCATTATATTATAAAATCGTGAATTATTGGTAATTATTATATTTCCCGAAATATTCCTTAATCCGAATTCCCGACTATCTAGTAATTAGAAAGCAGTAAAATTGTCATCCCAGAGGTATTTAGAATCTTACCGTCCGCCGAATTCATAAGTATATTCTGATTCAATTGAACGCGTTTTTTTTTCCATGATATTCCCGACCGAGCGAGCCATTCATAATAAATCTCTCGCAGTCGGCCGAATGATCGAATCGTCCGTAATTAAACAGCAAACAGCTGTTCAAAATACACGTTTTGTTTAATTTTTTCTTTAAATTGATATTATATGTACTCTGTTTTTTTTTTTATAATAAACATATTGCTATGGATTTTTATTTAAAAATAATTTAATTTAAAAAATAAAATATTTTGTGGCCAGGACTGTACATTGAAAATGTTAATCAATTTTTTCGAGCGGTAACTAGAGAAAAACTGGTTATCCGGGGTCGCGTTAATGTAAAAATCGGGGAGAATCTTGGAGACGACTTTAAGCTGTAGAACGAGGAGATTGTTTTCTTCGTTATATATATTTTATATATATTTAATTAGTTTCGGGTTTTGTATTTTTGAAAGTGTTAATAGTTGATGTTATATTGATATTAAAGTCCCGATGTTTAAAGAGATAAATTCTCGTTGTATTGATGATTAATTTTGATTAAGCACCTTCTTCGTAAAAATCTCCATTAAATCTTGTAAGTAGAATTAAAATTTTATGACGTCATAATTATTAAAAATAATATTTCCATTGTACATATTAATCTTCTTGTAGTTAAGAGATTTAATTATTAGGCATATAGATAATACAGTTTAGTATTAACAATTCTTTGTTTAAAATTATAAATGAAAAATTTGTTCGTTGGATTCAGTTTTTTTGTGCTTGGTGATTGCACATGCGTAATTTTGTTCGCGTATCAGTATCTGAGTTTACAGCGTGGTTTTCTTTGAAGAATTTAATAGTAAACTTGATTATTTTTAGAGAAGTTTTGTTCGGAGTCATTAACGAGGTTGTTTTCCATTCATTTAGCTGTCAATATTCAATGAATGTTTTTACCTCAAGTATCTTTGTTAGATGATATTGTATATTTTAATTTTTATTATTTTTGTATTTAATATAATTATATTTTTATTTGACTTTTTAACCTGCGTTTGTCTTATTTACTCACTCCAATTTTGCTAAGTATATTTTACCTATATATTTAAAAGTAATTTAAAGAGAAATTAGTTTGGAATCAATTTATATAAAATAAGTAAATGAATTTTTGTGAACATTTCACTGGCGCTCAACATATATTTTAGACACGTCTTTCCTAACTGGAACCCGAGAAGTTAGAGGTCTCAGATTTGAAAATTCACCGGCTGAGTAAACCTAGTTGGGAAAACTAGTTGTGGATGGTGGTATAACAAATCTTCAACCCACTATTCATAGCATATGTATACCGATTATTGCAAATATCCTTCGGGTGTCGCCGTAAACATTATGTTAATGTGAATTTTAGAAGAATTTATTAGATTAATGTTACTGAAGAAATATATATAATATATATGTATAGATATATGTATATTGATACGGGTAATAGATTTCGAGATGCTAAGAGTCTAAGGAATAAGTTCCTTGCAAATATCGCTATATTATAATGACTAAGATTTAATTATTATTTAAATAAAAACCTAGAGATTCTTGGAACTTTATTTTATTAATTTGACGGTTATGCAAAATCTATGCTTACAGGCAAATATAAAAGCAGATTTCTGTTTTGAAAGCAGGTGTCAGTTATGAAAGCAAACGTCAGATTTGAAAGCAGATGCCTATTTTGAAAGTAGATGTCAGTTATTGAAAGCAGATGTCAGTATTTTTATCTGCTTTCAATAACTGACATTTTCTTTCACTAACTGACATCTACTATCAAAACTGACATCAGCTTTCGAAACTGGCTTCTGCTTTCAACTTGACATCTACATTCAATAACTGACATCTGCGACAGTCCGGCAAACTGTAGACTTGGGTTCGAGTCCCAACATAGACAATATTTTTCAATTAAAAATTTCGTATGATTTGCTTTGTAATTTGTAGACAGCAATGTTTACCTCCCAACTTACTTTGCAATTACATACATACTAATTTAATATTTATAAATATTTCATATAAAAGCCGAAAAACACCAATAATTTATCAATTGTTATATTTAATAAACGGCTAAGAAATTACCTAAACACTTATATATATATATATATATATATATATATATATATATATATATACATATATATATATATATACATATATATATATATGGTTGTAAAAAGATAGTTCTGTAATAAAATATATAATTTTGAACGAAATAATTACTAAAATCGCAATATATAGCCAGTGTAAGAGAAAGACAATGTAAATAAACAAAACCGCAAAATAATTTAATAAATAGTAGCAGAACTTAAAAATATGCCAAAACAATAAAAATACTATCACAAAATAGCAGACGAATTAAAACATGAGAATAATAAACTAAAAGATAAAGTAAAAGTACTGCAAGATAAGTTGGAGGTATCAGAATAAGAACAGAGAAAATCAAATATCAAAATAAAGGCTGTGAAAGCTAATAAACTAGTAAATGCAAATACAATGGCTGGGAACTAACGATGAAGACGACTATTAAGAATACAAATAAATAAAAGAAAGTAAAAAATAATGCAAAAATAATATAACAAAATTATGTCAGCAGATTTCCTTCTATTGGACACTAGAAAAACATTGTTTATATAAAAATACACATAAGAATAGATTGACGAATTTGGCTCTTTGTTATAACATAATATAAGTAAATAAGTGTATAAGTCTAAAGTCCTTAAAATTACTCTCCTAACACACATAAAATGAGTTTATAGATAAACGAAAGATTTATTTAAGATTATATTTGAAGTATATGAATGGTATAATAAATTTGTTTCAGTAAAATACCTACTAATTCGAACATTTGATTTATTAATATTATTCCAGGAAGTTTATTACTTAGGGATGCAGATTTCTTGACAATTCCAAATTTTCGGAACAAACACCTGTATAAACCAGTTTTTAATGACATCTGTACCCAACTAAGTTGAGGTTTTCTTTAAACGTAAGCGACTCAAATTTCCTAGCTTGAACATTATGATTATTAATAACTACACTACGGCTTTTTAGAGAAGGGTCCTATTTACATTAAAACTTTCTATCCGTCCAAACTTCCGCATAAGTATGCAAATTATGTAGCGTACATACATACTATATTTTAAATTCCCTTTCTTGATTAGTTAATACATATTAATATATTCATAGAACGAAACAACATGCATGTAAAAGTCCTTAGGTGCCCTTAGTTTAAAAATTTAACGAGAATTAAAAAGGCAAAAAAGTTTTCGTAAATTTTTTTATTTCTCTGAAATTAGTCTAAAAAAGTTTTATATACCTTATATTATTATAATATTATATATATATATATATATATATATATATATATATATATATAATATATAATTATAATATATACCTTATATATATATATATATATATATATTTATATATATATATATATATATATATATATATATATATATAGTGAAATCTCGCTTAGGCGGACACCAATGTGACCGACTGAAAGTATAATTAGAGAAATTGGTACATTGCTATGTGCCCCCACGAGCATTAGTCTTGCGCCTACTAATGTATTACCTTTACTTATGAACTTACCCAATTTACCTCAATACATGATTGCCCCGGAGATCTTTCGGCTAAAGCCCAGCTCAGTTTAGAGGCGGGTGGAGGGGCAGGATTTTATATCTAAAAGGATGCCACCATGTTATCCCTTTAGCCGCAACACTGAAAACAAACTCTGCCGTAGTATATTGAATAAACTCAGGTAACGTACAAGTATAGATGTTCAATCAAATAAAACAATTCAAATCGAAACAATAACAATGAGGATTTATTGTAATCCAGAAGAACATGAACAGACTAAAGGATAATGTATCCAAATGAATCAAATATATACTCACCCAGTATAATTATATTAATGAAATAGTTGGAAATGCCGACAATGAAATTAAAACAAAGTGAAATTAAATGAAATGCACCTAAAAGCTTGTGGTTTAGATAAATTAACAAATAATCAGATCACCAGATGGTATATATAAAAATTTTAAGGTCAACGTTTGAACTAATTTGACCAATATGGAAAAAAATTAAATTGATTAAAAATCTTAGTTCTAAGAATTGCATCAATGATTTATCAAAGATCTTTCATAAACCTTACATCGATATTTACACACCTTGTATATGCAATAATACACTATATAACACACACAAGTATTTAAACTAATGGCGAAAATTTCACTGGATAAAAGTTTATAAAAAAATTTATCTATTAAACTTTGTCCGCACTGTGTATGCAGAGATATTTTACTTATATAAAAAAAATTAATTGTTCATAAATTTTACTGATGATAATTATAGAAATTATAATATCAAAATTATTTCTAAATAAATTTTGTTTCCACGCAGTATATGTAGAAATAAATCTTACTCAATGGTTTTAACAAAATTGACTATTAAATTAGTTCTAATTTTTTTTTCCTCTACGGAAAAAACACATAATGGCAAATTTATCTTAGCTAAAGTGAATGATATTAAATATTTTTAATATATATATCAGAAAAAAAACTCATTAATTAACACAAATTTTTATGATTCCGTGTGACGCTGACGATTGATTGTATCGTTACGGACTACTACCTTTCTTATAGCGTCTGCAGAGAAGAAGGAACAAAATGGACGTCTACCTCATGTCCAGCATACGTTGTTTGAATGAATTTTGTGGGTTAAAACGCCGTACCAACTTTCTTGCCCTCGTATAAAACGTATTCGGGCTTACCACATCGCCGATGTTCGCTTGACAAAGAATTTACATCTTCATTTATCCGCGTAACTACACGAGAAAATAACAATAATACTATCTCTGGTTACTTCCTAAAACCCAAGCTAGAAATGCAAACCCGCATTTACATATCCAATTCTAACTTATAAGATGTTCTTTATCACTTAGGCTTTATAACCACAGCACAATAAAATGAGAGCGAAACCCACTCCATGTCCAGTTTCATATGAAGCTGGATTTACGTCATTATCGAAAAAAACATATTCGAAAGAGTATTCCAATTATCCCACATTTAATTAATATCCAACGAGAAATCGATCATAAAGGAAGGTTAATGATCAACTTCTGGTTCTGAAGACTCTAAACATTAATTAGCTCGTAAAAAAACATAGATAAATACTAATAACAGGTCGCTGTATATCTAACGAACCTTGGTACAGTTCACAAATAAATAAATAATAGAGGACTCTGTAGACCTACATATCGTATTTTAACAAAATTAAATGCCTAATCATTTTTAATGAAATTATATCTTCAAAAATTCCGATAAATTACCAAGTTCCTATAAAAGCAATGTCAATGAAAATAAAACCAACTGCATTACGATATTAAAAGAGAGGCTTAAGTTACAATAGGAACAATTAACTGATATAAGTACGTATATAATCAAGTTAATTATTATAAATCAAGCAGTAAAATAAATATAATTAGATTTTAGGTATTGTACAGTGAAGAGTAGTTATAATTATAGCAGACCTAGTATAATATACAGTGTTATCCAAAAATAGCGAACGAACAAAGTGCAGAAGTAGGTAAACTAATTTTTAAGCATCTAAAGCAGTACGATAATTAGTAAATATTATATAGCTGAACTACGAGGGTCGAATTTGAAGTATTACAACATTTAAAACGCAAATATATGTAAACGTTTTTATAAATAAACACAAAACTTAAAGAAAAAATAAGGATTCGTTACCTTACAAAATATGTACATACAAAATATAATAGAATATAGTACATAATGCATAAAATGAAATGAAATGTCACTTTAATGATGCGAAAATTCATATACTGTTTATTGTCTCCTCTTTTTTTTAATGGCGTCCAAAAATCATATTTCTAATTTGAAAAGAAGTTCCAAAGACTCTGTATCTCCATGATCTTCGACAAATCGTTTAAGCTGATTGGTTAGGGTAATAACGTCACCATAATTTAGGATAGCTCTGCTGATACTGGAACCTCATCGTCATCAGAATCTTCGGAAAGTTCTTGTATTTCAACTGGATCTTCAATTTTTAGTCCTGAATCTGAATTTTCAACATACAAATTTTCATGTACGTTTAAAAAATTATTGAGGTTTTGTTTATCAATCAATTCCAAAAAATTCTTGTTTTTTGAGGATATCTACAAGTGCGTTAAGTGGTAAGTCATCTTCTGGATCAGATGTGACAGCCTCAGTTAACTGATATTCACTTTGCATATTTTCATGCATAAATTCTGCTTTACGGAAGTAATTTTTAACTGTTTCCTTGGTTACTTGGTCCCAAGCGGTTTTTGCGAAGTAAACTACATTCAATAGCGTAAGTGTCCTAATTAACTTAAAAACAGATGTTTTAATATTAAACTTCGTTAATAAGTTTTAAATTTTTTTATAATAACCTGGTCTAGTGGTTGACAAGCTGATATAATTAGGGGGCAGAAACAAGAATTTTATATCTTTTAATCCGACGTCTTTTGGGTGAGACAATGCAGGATTGTCTAAAAATAACAAAATGTTTCTGTAGTTTTTTCGTTTGCCATTTTCCAATCTAGATCTTGCAACCACTCTGTCCTAATTTGTTCTGTCATCCAAGCTTTCTTTTTGTATTTCGAAGCTACGGCCAAGATATTTACGTTAATATTTTTAAAAACTTAAAATTTTTAAAAAAATGAGACAAGACGTTTCTTTTTTATTTTGTTTTTTGTAATTATTGGGATGTTCTTTTTATGTAATTTTGGTAAGCCATATATTTTGGGTGGTTGTGCATTATGTATTTTTAATTTGTTTGCTGTTTTTGGTGAGATGATCTGTTTGTTTTCCCATTTTTTAATTAGTGTGTTGTTTATTTTTTGATATTTTGTTGTGGGGTCGTTCTTTAATTTTGTATAAGTTTTGTCGTCATTTAGGAGTTTTTCCATGTTATCCAAATTGAAAGACTAGCAATGGGAGCACCTATATCCAGCGTAGTAGCCCAATTAGTACTAGAGCACGTCGAAGAAAATGTTATAAAATCCCTAAAAACAAAACCAACCTTTTTCAAAAGATATGTGGATGATTGCATAATGTTACTACTAGAAAATGAAATAAACAATGTACAAAATAGTTTCAACAATTTCCACCCAAATTTAAATTTTACCATTGAAATAGAAACTCCATAAACTGCCTAGACCTAGCACTGATAAGAACAAACAACATCATACAAACAAAATGGTACACTAAACCAACCGCATCCGGCAGATATGTAAACTTTTTTTCTAACCAACCCCTAGCCCACAAAAAAATGTAGTAACAGCGTTAGTAGACAGAGCCTTAAATCTCACTAATCCAATTTTCAGACCAACAGTACTAAATAAAGTTAAAACAATTTTGTCAGAAAACAATTATCCACCACAATTCATACAAAAAATTATAAAACTTAGACTCAATAAAATTTATAACAAAACAAACAACCAAAACAATAACAAAAAAACCAATGAATTAACATATATCCCCACACCCTATATAACTGGATTATCCGAAAAATTAGACAATATATTTAAACCATTTAATTTTAAAATAGCACACCAAAGCGGTAAAAACCTTAAATTCCTACACACCAAACTTAAAGACTCAACACCTACACTAAAACAATCACACACAATGTACAACATACCCTGCAAAGACTGTGACAAAATATACATAGGCCAAACAAAACAGTTACTACAAGAAAGATTGAAAGGTCACAAATACGCGAAAAATCAAACTGCTTTAAAAAAACACCAATTGACACTTAAACATAATTTTGATTTTGAAAACAGCAAAGTAATAACACAAAAAAAGAACACAAAAGCTAGAGAAGTCTTAGAAATGATACATATTTTCAAAAACAGCAAAACAATCAACGACAGAAACGAAATCGATGGACTTTCAAAACTCTATTACCCACTCATAAAACAATAGATTAAATCAAAAAACCCCCTGCACGCACAAGACACAACTGAAATAAAAATAGCTCCCATTAGAAAAAACAACTTTAACTATATACCCCTAAATACGGTCCTGACCAATTTGCTATTCCAATGAACAGAAATTAAACCCCTCAAACTAAAGACTTAGTCACTTACAATATCCGCACAAGTACGGTCGTTCCTTAAGATTAAAGGGTCTCGGATGTCCATAAAAAAACACATGTTTGCATAAAATGCGTACCCTTGAAAACCAAACAAACAATAACGGTGAGTTTATTTGTCATTTCTTTGTTCTCTTTATTATATTTGTAGTGTAATTCAAATTTCCAATTTATTCATACAGATGTTAATCACTTTAATGTCTCCCTACCTATTCATTTAAGCTATTTTTAATTTAATTTTAATTTAATTTTCAACGTTAAATGTTAACTTAATTTGTAATTCATTTTTTAATCTAATTTTAAATTTAAAATTGTTAATTTAATTGTTATGTCTATCACACGAAACCAACACAGTTCTCATGTTTTCATTGTAATATTTCTTGTTTCCAGTTACTTGAAAAAGACTGAATTAACAAAAGTCGGAACGTCGTAAAAACATCAAAATTCAATAAAGGTCGCTAAAACCAATAAAAAAAATCTATTATTTTTAATATTAAGACACGGCCAATAAAATAAATAAGAAAAATAAAATTCTTATAAACACTAAATATATATATATATATATATATATATATATATATATATATATATATATTGTTATGGTTCAACCAGCACACTTATTCCAGCACTGCAATAAGAAACACAGATAACAACATACAATAAACCCATGTATAAATATTGAATTAGTGGACGTAATTTGTGAAATTAGTTTCGAGATGTGTATAAATTAATACGACGATAACTTTAAAATTGATAATTAACTTATTTTGATTTTTTAACTTACTTTTTATATTTATATTTTTCCATTTCAAATTCAAATCATACGCGCCATATTACAGGTATTCAATTTATCCACATCAAGATTTATATCGAAGCGAGTTAACCACGCCCACTAATTTAAAATTGTCTCGAACCCCGCGAATGCGATTTTTACGGTGCATTTTTGAACTAATCTAACATTGAAAACCACATTATAAACTTTTGTAAATTCTTTAATTAATTTTTCTATTATTTTAAAATTATAACATTATGAAAGTTCATATTATATTAGATGCAAATAAAGCATAAACTTAGAGGCTTTTGCCGATATTTAAAACAGGCTATGGAAAACAAAAGCCGAAAAAAAGCGTCTGATACTAAAATTTTACAACGAATGGCCGCATTTTCTCTATCACAAAAAGTTTAATTAAAATTACTATTTAGAAATCACGTAAATCCTACGAAAACCGTATACATTTAATACCTTGAAATCAGGCCGAACTTTTGAGAGAAGAATTGGACCCGCATCACGTCGAATATAATAAATATCGAACGAAGCATATTTTCGGAACTGGAACTACATCGTACCGACAACGCCAACATTGAACCGCTTCCGACGCAGGGATTTCCATAGGAGCAGACGAACTCTAATCTATTCCTACAATTGCGAGCCCAGAAAATACATCAAGCCTAGACACAGGAAAAATACCAGGTTCCTTTCCAGTTATTTCCCATAAAACCTAGAACATCATTTAAAAGTTAATATTAAATTTATACACCTCACAATATCAAACATTGTTTGCATCAAAATATAATACATGAATTTCAACATTTACAAACATCTATTTAAATATATATAATTATTCATTCATTCTTAATCTGTTATAAAACTTGTATATGTAACTTACCTTTCTGTGTCTATTTTTAAGTAACTTTCAATATCTATTTGCACTGTTGCTTTATACATAACCTTAACTATAGTCATTAAACACATGTGCAAAATTGCATAATACCGTTTTTTACCGTATAGTTCAGATAATACGAGCATATGTACAGATTTCTTATTCGCACGTAATAATTGTTACAGTTATCTATTTTTATTCTAATAAATTTTCTTTACTTTGATTTAGATTCGATCTTTTATTTGAATTGTTTGAATTTTGAGTTTGTGTTTAATTAATATACCATTTACATTGTACTTACGGGAGATACAAACAACCGACTTGGAGCCCTGAGATAGAAAATAAAGCATAAGTACTCAAGCTCTTCCGAAACTAGTGGGGTATTTAACAGATAGCGTTGGATCAACTAAGTACGTTAAAACTTGGCGCCCAATTTTTAAATTCAAATTCTTCTATATTTAACTTATATTTTTCATTTAATAGTTTTAACCCTCACATTATTCTTATATTTATTTTACTTAGTGTCCTTCGTACTTCTTCATTATATATATATATATATATATATATATATATATATATAAGGTAAACTTAATAAGTCGGCGATTAAAGGTCTGCTTCATTACTTCAAAGTATATATACGTTGAAGTAATGAACCAGACCTTTAATCGCCGACTTATTAAGTTTTCCTTATCATACCAAGCTCACGAAAATATTATATATATATATATATATATATATATATATTTATATAAATTACTGTAATACGAGTTAATTTGATGCCCATTCCTTCAATGTTATTCCGCGTTCATTTCTTGAGATAGCCATATGCTTTAAGATGAGATCTATATGTAGAATATAGTTCAAAACATACCATGGAGCATTAATCATTCTTGATCTCTTTAATTCAAATAGTTAAATTATGTTTACATGCGATTTGCTGGAGCATCGCCATAGCTCAATACCATAGAGCAAGTAGCAAGTGTAGCAAGTTTTGTCCTATCGATAGGACAAAACTTGCTACATGACCGCAAGTGTACCTACAGTCTTTTGTCTTCGTAAATCTATCCATTGACAAAGTGGTTACACAGAAACGCATGCGTCTGGTAGTTGAAGCAAAAGCTGGTAAATACGTATGTGTGTCCATGCATATACAGATACAAATTTGTTTTTATACAGATTTGTATTATTTTGTATTAAAGTTTGATGTCAATTGTCGCATCGACATGTAATTTGTTTTTTGGTAAAACAAAGTTATTGTTTTATTTTATTTTTATTTTCAATTGAGTACTTGTTTGGGCTATTACCATTTTTGTAGGATTTAAATAATCCGACCTTTCGGCAGTCAATCTACTACCGTATTTAGGGTAGCCCTGAGAAGGGCCAGTTTTTGTCAAATTCATTATACATATAATGTTAAATTGCGAAATGTACCCGTGTGAGGATCGAACCAGTTCTGAAACTAGAAACTTTGCACTAAATCAAGCACACTAACCATTATGCTATTCAGGTGACAGAATATTATTTCTTAAAACTTCTATATATGTTTAAGCTGTAGTTTTTATATTTTTTACATTACTTCGCCGTGTTGTGTACGCTTTGGGTAATCTTGTCTATTATGTCTTTGGTATCGTGGTTGTAGGTCTTCTCTGTACATTCTTTTCGGAAATTGGTAGCCAGAGATCTTTTATCTCAAGGCTCAGCGTGCTTTTGACGTATGGTGTTATGGCCATATATATATGCTGTCTCCTTCAGCTTTCTTTTGGTCTGATGGTCCTCCTTTCCCAAGATTATTGCATTGTTCCATGTAATCCTGTGTCCCTATTCCCAGACATGTTGAGCTAGGCGTGATTTGTTGGTTTCTCCCAGTCGGATCACTTTCTGATGTTCTTTTATCCTGACTTGTAGAAGTCTGCCTGTTTCTCCGGTGTACTTTCTTCCACATTCGCATGGTACTTCGTATAACAGTCTTTGCTTCTCTGATCTTCATTGTCTAGTTTTGTTTTTGTCAGTGTGGATCTGATGATGTTTTTTGTCTTCATGGCTGTTCTGATCCTATAGTCGTTGCCTATTCTTCTGTGTTTTTCTGATAGACCCTTGATATACGGGATTACCGTGGTGCACACGCTGGGCTGCTGTTCTTATGCCATTTTGCTTCAAAGTATTTGTTATGTTCTTCATCTCCTCTCATCTCAGATGAACACCTCGCTACTCCAACTTTAACATTGTGGGGATGGTTGAATTCATAGTGAAGGTACTGTCCTATATGAGTCAGCTTTCTATATACTTTAATACTTTAATTGTGACTGTGCCTGTGATTTAATCTACTATATATATATATATATATATATATATATATATATACCGGGTGTCCCAATAGTGCGGTGTCGGTCTATATCCCAATACCGTTTAAAGGAAAAAAAAAACTTTTCAAAGAAATGTTGTTTTAAGTCCTAAAGGGGCATAGTCTACAAATACTATCGTTTATACAGGTTGTCCAAGAATGGCAGTACTGAACCTAACTTAATTTTTTTAAACGAAACCTTATATTTTATTCCATTTTTAGAATCTACTAATAAATGGACATGCTTTTTATTTACAATTGTCTATACCTAAACGTAATAGGGTTTTAAATATTTAACATTTTCTCTAATAAATGTCATGTGCAGGTACTAGTTTGCTAAGTCATGTCTTACTTATGTTTGATCCCAGAAACGAAATGTTTGGTATGCGAGTAGTTTATACTTCCGAAAACATTTACGAATTACGAAAATTAATTTTATTGATACAGAGTGCTCAGGAATGGGAAAGCAACATCACAAATTTCAGATGGAAAAATCTCCATTTTTTTAAATGGATTGCATAGTGCTTTTTATGTTATTTTACGCCTAAAGTAAAGCACTTTATTTTTACTTTAGCATATCATATACCTATCTGCAATAGATTTCGAGATTTTTTCGTTTTTAAAATAACTTTACAAAAAGCTGTCTACTTCAAGGTAATAACTTCTTAAAACTAGGAAGCCATGCAAAACAAATAATATATATCAAAATTCTAAGCTGTAAAATTGCTTAACCCTTAGCTACAGATCCCCGGTAAATATTACCTTCGAGCGTTTCCGATTCGTCAAGTTTCGGCGATTTCCGTCACTTACAGATCTATGCGTTTATGTACCTTCCTAGTGGTCAGTTTTGAGTAGACTGCCGAGGTGAGCGCGTCATTTGATTCTAAATAGAGTAATAGTATTAGTTTGAAGATTGTAACCGGTAAAAATTACCGGAGGTACGTATTTATGTTTATATTTTAATTTACTGATTTTGTGTAATATTTTAGTCGCTAAAATGTCTACACAAGAAAATCCAGGACCCTTAAAGAGAGTAAGGTACGGAGATGTGAATTTTGAAGAGACCTTGTTGAAATGGGCGGCAGAAGTGAATTCTGACGATAGCGATATAGAATCAGATGAAGAGTACATTCCGTCGGATCATGAAAGTGAATCGGAGGTTGAACTAAACCAAGAGGAGGAGGAAGAAAATGTAAGGTTATCTGAGGCGTCCAATACAGATGCTAACAATAATTATTATTATGGTAAGAACCGTTTTAAATGGTCAAAAACTTCACCAGTGCCTAGGAATACGCGTACCTTACAACAGAATATTGTTGTAAAATGCCCATATGTAAAGACTAACAATATCTACACGGCTAATCCTGAAGATGTGTGGAAATTTTTAATGGATTTATAGTAAATTGTCAATCTAGGTACAGCATTGGAAGTAATGCTTGTGTGGATGAGATGCTAATTGCTTTTCGCGGCAGATGCAAGTTCAAGATGTTTATGCCAAACAAACCGGCTAACTATGGTCTCAAACTTATGGCTCTGACAGATGCCAGAACAGGATATTTATACAATTCCTATATATATATATATATATATTGTGGAAAGAACTCTGACGGTAATGTTTTGAGTAAAGAGGAAAATAAATATTCAAAACCCACACAAGCCGTATTAAGGCTTACCCAGCCAATCTCAAATACAAATAGGAATGTAACAGCCGACAATTGGTTCTCTTCAATAGAACTAGTAAATGTTCTGACTTACTTATGTGGGAACTCTTAAAAAAAATAAAGGTGAAATACCTCCTGCATTTCTGCCCAACAGAAAAAAAGATGTCGGTACTAGTTTATATGGATATACTAGTGACATGACATTATTATCATACATACCAAAAAAGAATAAGTCCGTATTATTGATCTCCTCCATGCATCACAACGAATATAATGATGCTGAAACTGGTAAGCCAGAAATTATATATTATTATAATCAAACAAAAGGAGGGGTCGATAGTCTCGACCAAAAATGCAGCGTTTACTGTTGTAGTCGCAGGACTCGCCGCTGGCCTCTAGCTATATTCTTTAGATTATTGGATATAGCATCTGTTAATTCATATATTGCTCACCAAGCTTAAAGGGACAATAAAACAATGCTTCGTTACGAGTTTGAAAAACAATTAGGAATGTTGTTGGTAACTCCTCAAATGAAACGTATATTCTATAATATACGTATATGCCGAGAAGTTAAACTATGTATAAGACGGATTCTAAAATTGGATGAAGAATACCCATTTGAAATTGGTCAACCTCCTAAACGAACCACGTGCAGAAAATGCCCGGCCAAGAAAGAAAGAAAAACCACCCACATATGTTTGATATGTAAGACACCTATATGTTTACAGTGCCCCGAGAGGATTTGCAAAGATTGTACCACATAAAATTTTGTGCTACATTACCTCCTGTTGGATTTTTTCGATATGAACTTTTTAACTTGAAATTACTTTTATTTTCGTTATTACAGTTTCCTTTATAGGTTCCTTTATAAAAAAGAGTTGAGTTTAATTTTTTTTTTTGAGAAATTTTATATATATTGTATATACACCTCATTCCATGTTAAAATTTGAGGTGAAATATATTTTTTATAAACGTTCTTTGTTGTATGATTAAAAGTCATTTGAAATACCCAAATTGCAAATTTAGATACACCAAAAAACATTTTCTAGAGGTTTTTTTATATAATTTCTTTTTTTTTAACTTGTTAATAGCGGTAGAAAAAAGCCGGTAGAATTTACCGGGTGTCCGTGCTTGCGTCTCGGCAACAACTTGTCTGTAGTTAAAGGTTAATGCAGTATTTGCTCTATAAGTCAATTACCTGTGCGTTTCCTCATGTTTTAAAAATTAATTTTTCGCAACAAGAACTTATCAATATGGTTTGTGCTTTAGGATCGAGCGATCAGAATAGTTTCCTTGCAAATCCGAGCGCTGAGCGGCTAATATTCATGCATTTAGCCATTTGCTAGACTAAAAGAAAGTTTTGAATGAACAGAAAGCGTGCATTATGTATAGGCCGAAATTGTAATGTAGCCCGGTCCTGCGGGGCTACATCGCTGCGTTGGTACGCAGATGCGTTGATGTATTAAATAATAGGCAGGTAGAGTTGGTATAACATCGTATAATTAAATAACACTTATAACGATATAACATTTACTATTTACATAATTAATAATAGGACGGTAGTCGAAAGGAGAGTTCTATCTCACACTCGCTATGTCGTACTGTCTATCTAACTATGTCTGATCTCTGACTCCCTGATGGAACGTCTTATATACATTAGAGTGTCCTCCTTTTGACTATGTCCTTACTTTACTATCAACAAGTGGTGCAAGTGTGTAACTTGTAATTGAGAACGCTTGTGTACGTATATCAGATGGACCGAGGTAATGTTTTTGAATACAATACAAATAAGACCAGGGCCGTACCTTGACTACATCAAGAAGTACAAAACATTACTCAATCAGGTTATCACACCTTCCACCCAGCGAGAAAGAAAAAAGCAACAGGGTTTGTTTGGTTTTTCTTTTTCTAGAAATTTCTATATCTACTTATGTTTTCTTATGTACTAAATGCAGATATAACTTACATTGATGGGATACATTTACTTATTTTCTAAATATTTGACATTTATTTGACACTATTATCTATATATTACAAATGTTCCGTAAAATTATTTAACGTTATTACTTTATTACACATAGTAAGATATTTTCATCTATATATCACACATAATAATGTTTGAGACGGTTCTTATGTACCTCGATGTAATTATCGTCTATGAGAATTGTTACGTTTGGTGGCTTATTTGTCTCAGTAATGGTAAAAGGACCGTTATATAATGTCTCGAGCTTATTTCCTGCTTCGTTCTTTACCAAAATTTGATCTCCAACACAAAAAAGTGTGTGGGTTTGCGATTATTGTTCAACTTATTTTGTCTTTTAGCTTTAGACTGGATTAAATTATATTTTGCCTCATTTAGGGCTGTTTGCAATCTGTATTTAATTTCCGTGGTATAGTTATCGAAATTATAAAGTGGCTCTATCGCGTTGGTTAATGATGAGGGTAGCGGGTTGTGTTTTTCAAAAACTAACTCGTGTGGGGTATATTTCGTTTCTGTATGCACTGTGTTGTTAAATGCAAAGCACCAATAAGGTATCCATGTTGACCAATTGTCTTTGTGGTTATTAAGTTGAATACGTAGATACGCTCCCAGATTTTTGTGTGGGTTTTCTAATGCGCCTAACGTTTCGTGGTGGTATGCAGTTGATTTCAGCTGCTGTATGCCTAAAAGAGAGCAAGTTTCCTTAAAAACTGTAGCCATGAATTCTGTCCCTTGGTCGGAAGTTATCTGTTCGGGAATAGCGTACCTTAGTATAAAATTCTCGACCAGAGCTTTGGCTACTGTGGAAGCTTCTTTGTTATGAATGGGATAGGCTTCTACGAATTTCGTTAGTTAGCATTGAAGTGTCAAAATGTATTTGTTCTCCTGCTGGTCTTGGTTTAATGGACCTACTAAATCCACAAAAATCTTCTGAAAGGCGTATGACGATGTGGTTGTGACTTTGATTGGTTCTTTGTTGGGTATTGAGTGCTTGTATTTTTGGCAATCACTACATCGTTTCACGAATCATTCAATGTCGTGTGTTAGTCTTGGCCAAAAATAAAATCTCTTGATTTTGTTGAATGTTCTATTTACCCCACTATGTCCCCCTGTGGGTAACATGTGGTAGTCGTTGATAATTAGCTGCTGTGTCTCGTAGTCTTCAATTTTTTGCACTCCTCCAATTACATTTACCTTTAAACGGTTTGGCTCTCTCTTGCTCCATGGAATAATTTTTCTCAGGAAGTCGCTGTTCCTGGAGTTATCTTTGACTATATTTATTTCTTGTATGTCGTGTTCTGCGTAGAACTCTTGGAGTGTAGTCAACAAGCGCATGTGCTGCTAAGGACTCGTTGTACCTACAGTCTCCTTCATAAAAATCGTGAGAGCATCTTCCTCGTATAGGAACATTTCCTTGAAACGCATGCCTGTTTCGTTACGACGTTGGAGTGAATTGAAGCTTGCCTTTTCTATCACCTGAAGTTCAATAGATCCCGCTGGTCTTTTAAACTGTTCCACAACCCCGGGGTAATCCGCCCAGGAGCCGGTGGAATCTGTGGCTGGTGGTTCCGTACTGGTGCCATCGGCATCTGTCTGTCTTGACTGGCGCCTAGTCGTAACAAAGATGTACGGTAACCCACTACTAATCTTCTTCAAGTCATTGTAATCTATTTCTGTTCGTGATAAGGCGTCTGCAACTACGTTTTCGGAACCCTTAATATAGTTGATGATGAAATCATATTCTTCTAATATTAATCTGAATTTTGTAAGACGACTTGATGGATTGGTCATTCCAAATAAGTATACGAGTGGCCTGTGGTCTGTAAAGATCTTAAATTTTCGACCATATAAGTAAGGCCTGAAATGCTTGACTGCCCAAACTAGAGCTAATAATTCCTTCTCAATTGTACAGTAATTCCTTTCTGCTTTGTTTAAGGACCGACTGGCATAAGCGATTGGCCTGTCGTTGCCGTTTGATAATACTGCTCCAATTGAATAGCCAGATGCATCAGTTTTTAAAACAAACATGTTGTCTGCATCAAAATCTGGGTATTGTAAAATTGGTGGTGTCTGAAGGGCTAGCTTAAGCTTTTCGAATGCCTTTTGTTCCACATCAGACCAAGAAAAGGGTATGTTCTTCTTTGAAAGGTTGTTCAAACGGGTCGCGATGTTGGCAAAATTTGGAATGAAGCGCCTATAATAATTAGCGAATGCGACGAAACGTTTGACGTCCTTCGCGTTTTTGGGAACTGTGTATTCCAATAAGGCTTTTACATTGGACGGGTCTGGTGAGACGCCGTCGGCGGAAATGACGTGTCCCAGATATAATATCTCTTTCCTTAAAAAGTCGCATTTGCTTGGGTTAAGTTTAAGATTAACGCTTCTTAGTCGTTCTAATACTCTAACTAAATTCAGATTATGTTGCCTAAGATTGTTGCCGAAAACTATGAAGTCGTCTAGGTATATGAAACATTGTTCGTAATTCAGTCCTGACATTGCTATTGTCATGGCTCGAGAAGAAGCACTACTACTTGTCTTTAGTCCCATTGGAAGTCGGCACATTTGGTATTGATCTTTGCCGGTTGTGAATGCTGTATAAGGACGGCTTTTGGGTTCTAGCTCGATTTGATGATATCATTGAGCTAGATCCAAGTGATAAAAATAGACTGCACCTGAAAGTGAGTCTAAGATATCGTTGATCGAAGGCAGTGGGAATTTGTCATCGACTATCTGCTTGTTTAGTAGGCGGTAGTCGATCACTATCCTCCACTTCTGGTTTCCGTCTTTATCTTTCTTTTTGGGTACTAATAACAAAGGTGATGACCACGGTGACTTTGCTTTTTCTACTATACCGTCGGACAAAAGTTTGTCTACTTGTCTGTCGATCTCATGTTTTTGGGCGTGTGGCAATCGATAGGGCGCTTAGAATATATTGGATTTATTTGTGAGCTAACCTGTATGTCTCCCCTGTATATATTTGTGTGCGTAAGTTTGTCTGATTCAAGGTAGAAAATGTCGCAATATTTAGCAAGTATCTTCTGCATTGCAATATTTTCTTCCTTGTTTAAATGTGATGTGTTTACAGTTTGTAGAACTTTGTTGACGCGCTCGACGCATTTGGGACCGTTATTGCTGAAAGTGCAAACGTTGTAATTGTCAAGGTCCGTGAACGTCGGGGAAAAGTTTTTCAATTTCGCGTCGCTATCTCTTGTATTTAATACGCGTACAGGCACTAAGCCTTTTTTAGGGGATACTACAGAGCCGGCAACAAATAATCCTGGGGCTACCTCTTCTGGTAATATCACATAGTCGCTACATGTGTTTGTTTTAAAATATCTAATTACTTCGAATCGAGCTGGAATGCTCGTGACCGTGTTTTCCTCTGAATAAAAAGGTAAGGTTATTCGTCGACCTTCTATTAAAAATGAAAAATGCAAGATTGTATTTTTCGTAATTTAATATCGCGTTGTATTTGTTTAGGATGTCTGAACCGATAATACCGATGAGTGTATTATTTATACTATTCAATATTGCGAACTTATGCTCGACCTTGGCCTCGCCTAATTCTATTGTAACAACTGCTGATCCAATTGTTTTTGCTTGACCGTTTATACCTACTATGTTTAATTTGTCAGCTTTATCAATATTTATGTTTGGACGTTTATTATTTACAAATATAACGCTTATTGAAGCGCCGCTGTCAACCAGAAATGGATGCTCTTTATTATTAAAACGTACTTTAATATAATTTAGGCCGCTGAGGTTAAAACTGCAAGGGACAGCATCCGTTTTCAGTTGACTGTCTTCTGAAAAACCTGAAATTCGCGTTTTCCCTCGTTATCATGGGTAGCAGCATTTGTAGATGCTGAGAATACTTTATTGTGATTGTCGCGATTATCGCGTCTTGGAAATTTTCTTTATATCCGTAATTTTGACTGTTATTACTAAACTGAAGTTTCTTTTGTTTATTATCGTGATTCTGGTGCCTGTATTTCCTGTACCGATCGTCCCTGACGTGTGAATTTGTATGTGGTACCTTCTTTGAAAAATGAAAAACAGAGTTACTGTTATTACTTGGATTAATTATTTGTTCGTTCGTAGCTTCTTGAATAGCTTCGGACAGTGTATTTGGGTTACGGGCTTTTACTAACATTATTGTGTGCGTCGCGAAGTCCGTTTGCGAACATATTAACCGCAATTTTCTCGTTGACGATGCAAAACTTGTCGATTAATATTTCGTCGTCGGCTGCTTGCGCTATAGTCAAATGGGAGAGAAGTTCTTCCACCGTTTCCCCATATTCTTTAATTGATTTCGCGCCTTGCTTTACTTGACTTCTTTGTAATAAAATGACTTTTTAGATCCGCGATTAGGGCGGCATTACTGGTATAGAATTTACGTAGCCTTAATTTCGCTTTTGCAGATAACCGAGTTTTGAGAATATAATTTGTTAAATTCTCTCTTCCCGCGTCATCTAATAATGAGTCGTACAATTCAATCGAGTCTATGAGTTGAAGTGTGACTTCCTCTTTACCATTCATTACAGGTAATAAGCTTGAGGCAGTGCGTAAATCGAATAATTCAGCCATGTTACCAGATTTTACACTTAAACTACTTAATCTAAATTTTAAAATCTCCACAGCTTCATTTAACGTAACTATTACACTTTTGATA
This sequence comes from Melolontha melolontha, assembly GCA_935421215.2. Lineage (NCBI taxonomy): Eukaryota > Metazoa > Arthropoda > Insecta > Coleoptera > Scarabaeidae > Melolontha > Melolontha melolontha. Next base: position 136,025,123 of record OW285235.1, on the reverse strand, counting down.
CAATTTTTGGTCGATTCTATTATACTTAAGCTATGGGATACTTTGTTAAAATTGTCTTATAGATCGTTTAATTTATGTCTAAAATTGTCTATTTGCGCTAGTTTGCGCTCGATAATATTCTTATCACTCCTAATACTAGCATTGTCTTTTTTTTTTAATTACTATAAAATACCTTGACTTCGTCTTGTAGTTGAAGAAAATGATCCGGGGCTGACATGGGGTGGCCTACACTTTTTCTTGGCTTCGGTTAAACTCCATCTGGACCTGGACGGAGAGGGCCTTCGTCATCCTTCGGTTTATGTGTTTGTACATACCGTAGCAGCAGCAGGAGATTACGATGATGATGACTCCCACGAATGCCACTATGCCGAGGATGTCGACCGTGTCTACGCTGTTCTTCACGTTGGCGTCGTTGCCCGCTATTATGACTTCTTCTTTCGTCGCGTAATTGCCCATTTTGGTTTAGTAGTCTGCCATATTTTCGGTGAATCGTTCGGCGGTTCGTTCCGGTCTTTCCACTTAGTTTTCTTCAGCCTTAAGTGGCTGGCAGGATCGCCATGTAATGTAGCCCGGTCCTGCGGGCTACATCGCTGCGTTGGTACGCAGATGCGTTGACGTATTAAATAATAGGCAGGTAGAGTTGGTATAACATCGTATAATTAAATAACACTTATAACGATATAACATTTACTATTTACATAATTAATAATAGGACGGTAGTCGAAAGGAGAGTTCTATCTCACACTCGCTATGTCGTACTGTCAACCAGAAATGGATGCTCTTTATTATTAAAACGTACTTTAATGTAATTTAGGCCGCCGAGGTTAAAACTGCAAGGGGCAGCATCCGTTTTTAGTTGACTGTCTTCTGAAAAAACTGAAATTCGCGTTTTCCCTCGTTATCAAGGGTAGCAGCATTTGTAGATGCTGAGAATACTTTATTGTGATTGTCGCGATTATCGCGTCTTGGAAATTTTTTTTTATATCCGTAATTGTGACTGTTATTACTACTAACTATGTCTGATCTCTGACTTCCTGATGGAACGTCTTATATACATTAGAGTGTCCTCCTTTTGACTATGTCCTTACTTTACTATCAACAAGTGGTGCAAGTGTGTAACTTGTAATTGAGAACGCTTGTGTACGTATATCAGATGGACCGAGGTCATGTTTTTGAATACAATGCAAATAAGACCAGGGCCGCACCTTAACTACATCAAGTAGTACAAAATATTACTCAATCAGGTTATCACAAAATACTTAAAAACTGGACTTTAGAGCAGTGGTGGTCGGTTATAATTGGAAAGGCAAAATTGGGTGGCCACTGAAGAAAATGAACACATAGTATTGGAAACTGTAGTGGAAAATCCTCATACATCAGCACGCATGTTAAAGCGCCAAGTTGGAATATCGAGAGCTTCGACGAACAGAATTACTCGAAAAGATAAATTTCACCCATATCATGTACAACCGGTGCAAGAACTAACCCAAGTAGATTTTATTAACAGACACAATTTCTGCAACTGGGCATTAAACAAGAATTATCACGAGCCGAATTTCTTCAATAACGTGTTATTTACAGACGAAGCCGCATTTCATAAAAATGGGTTTGTTAATCGCCACAGTCTTCATTATTATAATAATGAAAATACTAGAATGATAATTCCTCTGAACAACCAACATAGGTGTTCTCTTAATGTAAGGGGTGGAATTTTTGGACGTTTTGTCATGGGACCATAAGCACAGGTATGCAAAACTACTCCAACCACAGTGGAAGATATGAAGTTTAGAATAAGACGCGTATTCATATCTATTGATGAAAATATGCTTCAAGGGATGCACCGATTTTATTCGCAGGCTTACCGTCTGTCAAGAACAAAATGGTGGAAATATTGAACACCTAGTGTAGTGAGTCATTTAGCAGTAGTTTTGTGTAACCCTGGAAGTAGGCTGCAGTTGTGATACAGTTCCCTGTCTCCGGTTTATACGCCCATTGCTCAGTACTATTTCTGTTTAATTTTCTAACTATTTCTTGGTTTAAATAAAAATTCAATGTTTTGTTTCTTATTGTTTCATTAGTTTTTCAACAGCATATGTTGAAACTTAATATCTTATCTTTCACTGAATAAGATAAAATATTATCTAAGTAAAAACAATTCAAATTAAATACACTGGGTGCCTTCATATTGATAAGTTCTTGTTGTGAAAAATTCATTTTTAAAACGTGAGGAAACACACATAATAGACCTATAAAGCAGTTTAGAATGTTGATGTGCATTATTTGTTTTCCATGGCCGTCTTAGTTTTAAGAACAGGACAGCTTTTTGTCAAGCGATCTATTGCAGATAGGTATATAATATGCTTAAGTAAAAATAAAGTGCTTTACTTTAGGAGTAAAACAACATGAAAAAGCACTATGCATTCTATTTAAAAAAATGGAAATTTTTCCATCTGAAATTTGTCATGTTGCTTTTTCATTCCTGAACACTGTATCAAAAAAATTAATTTTAGCAATTTGTAAAAGTTATCGCAAGTATAAACTACTCACATACCAAAAATTTCGTTTTTTGAAGCAAACATAAGTAAGACATGACTTAGTAAAATAGTACCTGCACATGATATTTATTAGAGAAAATCTTAAATATTTCAAAAACTATTACGTTTAGGTATAGACAATGGTATATTAGAAGCATGTCGATTCTATAGCGGAATATAAAAATCGAGAAAAATATAGGCTGTTTCGTTTTAAAAGATTAAGTTAGGTTTAGTAATGCCATTCTGGGACAAACGATATAAGAACTGTATAAAACTGTATGTTAACTCTTTTGACAGGTCGTGCTTGATGATATTTTTGTAATATCGACTGTGCATGGATTTACTTTGATGTTCTGTCATTATTTTTTGTTTTTAATGTTTTTCAGAGGTACCGAAACAAAAGGTGGTAAAGAACGCCACCGAATTTGACACCGCTAGATGCCGCATATTCGGAAATTACGATAACAAAATAATGGCAAGCCACGCGGCGGGTAAATGGCGCAACCAAGGCGTCCGAAATGATAACGAAAAGAAAAGGAAAGTTCGGGCTAGGTCAAGTACAACTACTATTTATTTAAATTTTGATTTGAAAACAAAAGAAAAATATTAAAACTAAACAAAGGAAAAAGCAAGATAATTAACTAACCTCTGCACAACACCCCCCGTCAAAATTCGCATTTCTTGGGTTCGCAAAAGTAGTGGGCGTAAGTCTAAATGCTAAATTATAAACCGGATCTCTTGAACAGGCCCTGTATACGTCTAAAGACTTACGTCTAAGACTTGATACAACTAAAGTTAAAATTTAAAAACTCGAATATAGACCTAAACTAAACAAAATAACGTTTGACTAAAGTTCTATAATATCATTAAAAAGAAAATAAATAAATTAAGGATTTAATTTAAACAAAATAAATAGAGAAAATATTGTACATAAATTTAAAATCGTAAATTTTAGGAGAAAAAAAAGCAAACTAAATTTTAGCCGTACTTCTAGGTGAAAGAAATTCGTTTTACGCAAACAGAGAAAAAACTTAAGAACACGTGAGATTTCTCCCCAAAAGTCATTGTCTTTTGAAACCAAAAAAAAACTTACATGAATTAAACTTTACGTTATATTTTTATCAATGGAATTATTTTAAACTTTGAAATATAACAACAAAAAAAAACTAAGTAATGTTGCATTAAATAAATTCAAATTAAGATTATTAATAAATGATGTAGCATAAAAAAGAAAACTGACTATGAATAGAGAATGATTAACAGAAAAAAATCAATAAGAAAATAGATCGCTTAGCTCTGTGTCCCAACGTCTGAAGGTGGAGCGGTCCCAATTGTCGCCGATTAATGATTGAATGTCGCCGGAATCGATGTAAAGGGTCTTGGGCAAGCCATGCAAAAAACTGGGGAACGTCCGTAGCCCATGGAAAAAAAACACTTATTTAAAGATGCAAATAAACGAATAAAAATTAATAGAAAAAAAATTAATTTCGACATTATATACCAGAATGAGGTTCTAGTGGTTTAATTACACACAACTTATGTGTCGTTAAAGGAAAACGAGCCCCTCCAATCACCGTAAAAAAAATCCCTTTACGGGTAATTGGCACTTCCATTAAAAAAAATACGTGGTGCTTAATAAAACCCTGAGTGCAGGAGGGCTACAATATCGATACTCTAAATTAGGAGATAATTAAATCCCTATAGATAAGCAATCACGTGATGAACGAGAGCGGGATCACGACTCTTAGATCTCGGTGTCGATCAAAACGACAAAATATATTACCGGGCACGCCAATCAGCGACAAAATAATTAAGGCTCTACAAACACGTATCACGGAGTCCGTTACTATTCTGTTATACAAGTATTCAATATTGATCATATTTCTTGATTCGATGCATTTAGACGGTGGCTTTTGTTTTTGGTTAGCGGCTTTTGCATATTCCTAGCCCGTTGAGTTATTTCATCATATCTTATCCAGTATTATTGTGTATTTATCAGTCAACTTTTGCTTAACGTTCTCGATGTCGTCCATTTGCCTCTATCCCACTCCAAGGGTTATGCAGCTGTCGTTTCCATTTAGATATCGAATAGCTGACCCATCCTTTAAGCGCATCTTTTCCAGCGCCTAGGCCCCTTCCTCTCTTCAGGTAGTACACTGCACACTTGTCGGTGCCTAATTTCATTCCTATGACTAGAGTAATTCCGCGTGATGTCTATCATTTTTCCAATTCATTCTGGCTTATAACATATAACTTTAAATCATCAACATAGAGCAAATGAGTAATTCGATGGTTCCGTTGATTTGCCCGTCCAGTAATATATACTGGGTATTTAAGTAATGTAACAGATGAAGGTAGTAATGTTATGCAAAAAAGCAATGGACTTAGTGACTCACCTTGGTATGTACCTCTTTTGTAAGTTATATCGGTTGGATTTTGAGTTCGTTGTTATCTCTTCTTATTTCTATTACGGTTATCCACCTCTGGCTTCTTTACAACATTCACTAGATTTGGATGTATTTTTAGTTGTTCTAATATGTGCAGTATTAATTCATGTGAGGAACTATCGAAATGCCTTTCTGAAGTCTATCCACGCCAGGGATAGGTTTCGCTTGTATAGCGTGGCGTCCACATACGCACTTGACTCTATTAACAGGTGATCTCTTACTCCTGCGATTCCTCCTTTTACACCTCTCTGTTCATGTATCTCAGTCCACACTGCTTCAATGGTTTCCAGTATCAGATCTTGAATTGTACTCTTACATCTTATAAACTGTATTATGTTATCATTCTATGATTTTCGGGTTGTTGTTCGTCTCCTTTTTTATAAATCAGTATGGTCATACCCTGCTCAATCCATGTTGGCAGCTCTCTCGAATTTTCCAAGAATTTATTAAAGATCCTTGCAAAGTGATTGTGAGTAGCGGTGATATTATTCCACCAAAATACGTTTATCGGGACGGGACGGTGATAAATAGTTGGGCTTTTTCACTATTGCTTTTTTGAAATCATAGTTACTTTCCTAAGAAGCATCTGAAGTCGCGACAATATCTTGTCGCAGTATGACGTAAATTCTTTCAACTCAATTCTTTCGATAGTTTCGTTAAATTGAATTGGATACTCAATATTTCTTTCCAAACCTGCTCTACTGTCTGAATATCCAAAAATTTGTTTTTTTTTTTTGCTGAAATATGATATATTGTTCTATTCGGTTTCTCGTTTTTTTAGTCGTTTTCCATGCAATTTGAGAAAGTTTGAGAAAATTTGCAGTGGGCTCTCTAGGGTTTCAGACACCTCATAATCGTCGAAATCATCCGTTACAGGCTGGAAATATTCTCAAATAATGATAATTTTCCTCATTTTCTGTTCGACAGTACCTCTTGGCTTATTGATTATTAGGGTTTTCCGAATTTGTGATGAATGTAGGTACATTATCTTCAGAGGAAAAGTCATCGCCAATGTAATATATAGAATACAAATCCAAAATATTGTGAATCAAATACGACGCGAACCCCAAAATTAAAAACCCACTGAAAATTGTATTACGTGACTCTATGTAATCAAAAGATTTAGTATGTAAATTCCCCTATTGAAATTACACACACGCATACGCCACAGCGTATGGTTATATACGTAACAGCTGTCGATATTGTAAAAAGTATTACATCGTTGTAGGTTAAGGTCAATAACTTCATTCAAAATCGGCTGTTTATACAATCAAGCAAATCATTAAAAACTTAAAAAATGTGTATTGTGAATGTACTTTTTTGTCACGTGAGGGAGCAAATATAAAATATAAATATGGATATGAAAAGACCGCTATTGTAGACACTCATAGCAATATTTATGTTTATAAAAACGTTATAAGATACCATTGTGTATGGGTATACTAATGGTTCGACAACCTGATAGGAAAAGTCAGCGTTTAAAATTTATCCTTGCCAGTGATTTTTTTAAAGTAGATGTATTTAAAGAAGATGTAAGATATGTGCTCTACGGGCATTTAACGTCCCATTCGGTAACATCTATTTTTAATCGAAAGATTGTATCGAACGTACGACAACCGAACGAAACTTAAAGCGGAATTGACAGTAACAAAACTATTCTATTTGTTATTATCGTTCAACTTTAAGATATCGTCTTTTATAATGTAGTCCATCGCACAGTAGCGTGACAAAATGTTTTAAAATATCTTTGCAATTTATTTCTCATTAATGGGAGGAAATTTTGGAAATATATTGGGTAAATTGTGTATATAATTTTATCTTTCCATTTTTCAGACGTTGTGTTTTTATTTCAACGACATCCGGTATATAATACACCAAAAGCACAAAAAATAACAGCCTAAAACTCGAAATTTTGGATCTTAGTTATGTTATAAATATAAGTATAAGAAATGAAATTTGTATTGCTTTTGTTAGCTACGATTGCTGGTATTTTTATTTTATTTCTATTGCTTGCGAAATTTTGATATAAAAACGTTGCACCTGGACAGATATTCGAAAAAGTAGTAATTGGTAGAATAGCCGCTCATTTATGCTAATATATCCATAATAAACGAAAATCTACGAAAATTAGCTTTCCAAATAGTCTAGAATAATAGAATAATGTTATAAATTTTTAAGAAGCTGAATATATGTTATCATCAATATATAAAAAACGAAAATGAATATAACTGTTTTTAATAAAATTCTATCGGCCATAAAATTTTCATGCAATGCATTATCAGCGAAACATCCACCAACGTTGTTGAAATACATACCTATAATAAATGCTTTCCAACCTGTAATAAAACTAGCACCAATCATTTGAAATTACTACCGTCGTAAAATAATGCCCCAATGAAATACTAATTTTAAACACATAAAAGTAACCTGCGCGCATACTCTTTATCTCACTTATTACTAAATTTAAAATGATTCAGTTTACACACACATACATCTAAAATTTATCTCAAAGTACTGCAACATTACTTGCAAGTGTTCCATTTCATATAAATTTGTGTGGTGAAATGCTTTTAATTCTATATCCGATGTCTACCCTTTTAGCTTACTTCTAATTCTAATATAAAGCCTAACTTTTATTTTCACTTAAATAGGTATGTTTCAACGAGATAGATTTTTTTTTGTTCTTCGCTTATATAAAAGTTGGTAACCATTAAAAATTATATATTCAACTCCTTTAATTATAGTCTGTCAATAATCTCATCACATTTTCTATCTTGTATAGTATTATCGGTACAAGTTGGTGGTGTATAAAGGGTATATTACTACAAAACCATAATATTGCTCTTGTGTTCAATGACGAGATCGCCTGTTCTTTATTACACTATATACTATAATGTTATGTAATATTGACATCAATAAATAAAACTAGGAACGAAATAATTATTTAAAAGAGCAAAGAACTGAATATGGTTAATAGCGAAGTAACTAAAATGACTAACTTCGATTTTAGCATTTGTGAATGACGCTATATCCAAGATCTGGTCATACCTTCAAATTTTCACTCTAGAACAAAAGCCATACAAACACAATTTACTATACATCTAATATCCTGAAATACAATAACCTTACCCTCACCTCTGGGCATGTCCTACAAATATTACAAACATCAAACATTTAGAATGATCAATCCCGAAATTAACATCAATACAAAATCCTAATTTATGGACGATATAAGTAAGGCTGAAACCAAATAAATGGAACACTATACATATTCACATTTTTAGCCAGCTATCTCAGTGGTAGAAAAATCTGCCCATAAACAAAATCAAAAGAGCTCCCTAATGAATCAAGCATTTTACTTTTAGGAAGAAGTTCACTACGTTAAATATAACGTAGGTTCTACCTAGAAATTCCCGGAATTTTAATGTGGTGCGCGAAGAGATGGTATTACAGCTCTATGGCGCTAGACGGTGTAGACTACGTGTATACCAAGTTAGTCTATCAAACGGTAATTTGCTAAGTGGTGTGACAATCAGTTATTGTGCTTATGTTTATTGAGCTGTGTTTGAGTTATTCTGCGACACTACAATGTCTGACGTGAAAGAGTAAAGAACATGCTCCAAATTCTGCTTCAAACTTGGTAAAATGGCAGCCGAAACTCTGAAAATGTTTAAACAAGCATTTGGTGAGGATGCTTTAACCAAGACTCAAACATATGAATGGCACAACCGTTTTAAAAATGGACGTGTGTGGGTTGATAATGATGGGCGTTCCAGTCGTCCATCGTCGAAAAACACGCCACAAAATGTGTCAAAAGTGCGTGATGCTATCCTGCAAGACCGAAGAAGAAGAAGCCATGACATTTGTAACACTATCGGCTTGTCGTACGACTCAAGCGACCTCTCAAATGGCTCAACAATTCGTGAATCCTACACCACGACAATGCACCAACCCACACATCACTTGTTGTGCGTCACTTTCTCGCCTGCAAAACTACTCCACCCTCCCTACTCTACAGATATTGCCCCTTATGACTTCTTTTTGTTTCTGAAGTTGAAACTGAAGCTCAAGGGGTGCCATTTTAAGACGATTGAGGAGATCAAGACCGAATCGCAGGCAGTGTTGGCCACGTTAGCACGCGAAGACTTCCAGCACTGCTTCCAGTCATGGACAAGTCGCTTGGATCAGTGCATTCATGCAGAAGAAGAGTACCTTGAAGGCGATGGTAGTGAATAAGTTATTTATGATGTTTTTTGCACATTCCGGAAATTTCTAGGTAGCATCTCGTATAATGTAATATTTTTGTTTATCACTTGTAAACGGGCTTCAAAGACTCATTATAAATTAAAACACAATATTTTATTCTGAACTGTACATTCTATTAAATATCTATCTTTCCATTTAATTATTTACACCCTCTCTCCCAAAGATTACCAGAATGGCCCTAAAAAGGCAAACATAATTAAGAAATCTGGATAAGAATACAATAATTCGCAGGCTAAATGTTGCTGATTTCAATGGGACTGAGACTATTCGCCTTGACTGCCGAAAGTCTTCTATTGATGAAAACAGTTTCCTTTCATTATAAAATTCAGCTTAAGAATCACACGGAGCTAAATCGAGTGAATATAGACGATATGAAAGCAAAAAAAATGGCTTTTGGTCAAAGAATCAGCGACAATTGGTGATCTACGAGCCTACAATAATCGTCAACTGCCTGGTTATCGATATTTAGACTGAACACGAACGAATACGGCCTACCTAACGTTTCAATACATCGAAATATCAATCAGTATTAGCCGCTGTACCACAGATAATCCCGAAAGGCAATCGCAAAAAGTAATGAGTATTGTTTTGACTTCCCACTTCCCCAAACGAGATCTGTATAGATTATTTGTATTTGGCAACCGCCATATACCACATTGTAAAATACCTATACCTCATTCAGTCTAAGAAATGATCAGATGGCGCTATAATATGATTGCAATTTACACAGAATAAATTTTGCAATTTGAAGCAAGTAGAATAAAGAATATAGCAATTTTCTTTCTCTCCAATTGAGAAACATATACGAGTACTTATTGATATTTTAAGTGAATGCGACAATATGTACACTTATTTTTTATTTCAAACCAAAATCCAACACAATATTATTTATCCATGCATAAACATCAAAAGAACTATTTTTAATGAATATTAATAGTAAATAGCACAACAAACAACTAATAGAATACACATATCGGTAGTACTAACTGTAATCTGTATTAATTAAATTTTTGATAGGACAAATTAGAAATCTTTATTTTGGCTGTGTAAATTCGTCCTATATTTTAACCAATCACAAATATTTATTTTAAACCTTATCTTTCCTAACGCTCCTTTTAGATTGAATGATGTATAGACAAATTAAAGCATATCAAATTTCAAGAAAGCGAATTTAAGCAAGAATATCTATCTTCCGTGAGATGAAATGTAGATTTTAAAAATTAAACTAAATGTGAATTCCTGCTTAACCATAGCAATATTTTCTATATCGAATAAGCAAGTACTATTGAATTTAAAAACGAGATAAGAACAGTTTTCTGAGCGAAGTTGATAGAATTTATACCTTTTTGATTTAAGATACAGCATATTTATTAGTTATACTTTTATGCTACTTATTCAACTTGATCTTGCAGCATTCCAAGTTTTCTGTAGTATGGAAACCATCTAGAATTTATCCAGTTGTTTTAAAAGATGATCTCGCTAATATTGAAATGTCAGCCCGATATCGATTATATATAACTTTTCTGTTTTTGAGACAGTATATTAGTTTATGCCGATGATCCTATACATCGGCATAAACTTACTAAGGGCACGATAACTTCATCGCAACATGTATTTATTTAAGAGGACTTCCAAAAATCTTTTAATCGGATTGATAATTGTGTTTTTCTTAGGAAACTCTAACAGATAATATTTTCACCACCTCTTATTGAAGTACTAACAGCATATTTATTTGGAAGAAAAAAACATGTTGCATATCGTAATGTCACATGTACTGTATTCAACTCATCAGGTATACAGCAGGGATAATATTTTAATTCGTCACTATTTTTTGTCTGTATCAATTATGTGATGTCAGTTATTTCTTACGAATATCTTCTCTTTGTTTATGATATGAAAATATTCTTTCGAAGACTGTGAGAGACTGTAAACAGATCTGTCCTCTCTTAGAAAATATTGTGAAAGCAATAGTATTTCCTTAAACATGATTGAACAGCAAGCACGTGAATACGATATATTTCTTTGATGACTAAGTATTGAGTCCTTACTTGTACATAAAGGATTTAGGGATTAAATATAACACCAAATTGCAATTAATGGATCATGTTAATGAGCTGGTGCATATAACATTTACGGCTATTTACAGAGACTACACTTATTTACTGAACTTACATACCTTGCTAATCTTATTTTATAGATCTATACCATCCAAATTGGAATGTGAATCACTAATCTGGTACCAAATTTACGCCAACATATTAATAGCATTTCATTTTTACAACTTTGACAGTTAAAATATTTGATATTTTAGAGCATGATGTTTTTTACATCTCTCGAATTTAGAAGAAATGTAAACAGCGAAAAATTTGTATATAAAATTCTTTATAATAACATGAACTACTATTTTTTTATTGAATAAATTAAATTTAATAATAAAATTAATTTGAATGTACTAAGAATAAATATTGGTTAACAATATTTCTTTTATTGGGGGAAATCACCTACTTCTATCATGTGAAATAATTTATTACGATACCTAGAATGTAATTGCTAATACTACTACCACTACCACAGATAAGTTCCTTACAGATAGCCAATGCCGCACAAAAACGTAAAATTACGCGAGTTGTATGCATGCTAGGCGCTTTATTACAAATTTTAAGATATAAGAGCTCTGTGGGAACAAGTGGAGAAAGGGAACACATTTCTACTAAAATTCCGTGTCAAGTTTCGTATTCTCTTCAGCTATCTGTTATAACTTATCTGTGCTACTACCCATTAGTGTAAAAATTATGCTGATTTCTTTTGCTATATACCGGGTGCGCCATTAGTGTGTCGGCGGACTTTGGCGTGAAAACTAACAAAGAGGAAAGTGAAATTTTCTGTACATATATAGTAACGAGTAATCATTAAAATTTTCACTCGTAGCAGGCCGTATACATAAAAAGTATGTCGTAACTTAAGTCGGTAAGATGTTAACTGAACGTCTATCAATGTCAATTATATATTATATAGTTTAATCAAAAGAAAAAAGAATGGCTTTTAACGATATGCATTAAGCTTTTAAGATAGAATGTTACTTCCTCACATCTTTTATACAAATTATAAGTATAATTAATATAAAATCCAACATTCTAATTTATTTTATGACAATCATGACGTTTGAAAACATATTGTCCGGTCTCCTATAGTAACTTAAATTACGACATGCTTTTTCTATACAGTGGAAATTTTAATGATCACTCGTTATATCACAGCGGATATACTGAAATTATTTACGAATATATAGGGTAGATCTCGGGTTCCGGAGAGTGGAACTGCGTTGCGTTAGGCGTAATTGCCAACGATACGTCCACTCTTGAGGGAGACATCTTCAGGGCTGTACGTAGATGTTCGTCGATTCGCAATAGCTCGAAGAATGCTAGGACAAATACCGGCTCAACTTATATAGGGGGGACCGGGTCAGATGGTGGCCTACTATTGGCTAGAGACAATGATCCAATCGCATATGTCGTAGGGCGTGGTATTTCGAAGTGGAATTCAATAGAGTTTGCCACGTTGGATGTAACGTATAGCCCTAGTCTCTATTGGGATTACGGGGATGTTTGTGAATTTCAATAGAATCACGGACTTTCCTAGGGAAGTAATGTGACTCACGGGAAAGCAGCTGACGTCATTGAATAGAATTTGATAGCCGGAGTTGAGTTCGTGTTCTGCCAGCGCTGAACCGGCTATATTTAACAGTCTAGTGCACCGTTCCTGTTCGGACACACGTACGCCGATTGGCCGCTTAGTTTCGCCATTGTACACACGGCCACACGAACACGGAATGTGATAATACTCCTTGTGCTTGGAGCTGAGATATTTTGTCTTTAGCCGAGGGTATGAGGTCCGAAACTTTAGAATGGGGTCTGAAAACGGTTTTGATTTTATTTCTGTGTAGAAACTTTCCTATATGATCGGTGATACTTTGAATATACGGTAAGAAGGTAGTGCTGATGTTAGGATCGGGTTCGCTCCATGGTTTGGGGTTACGATGTCTAACTATAGCACGGTGTATGTCGTGGGCGTTTGAATTATTCTGGAGTAGGGTGTTAGAAATATATTTAAGTTCAGAGAGTAGTGCCCTAGGATCTGAGATAGAAAACGCACGACGTACAAGAGTATTGATGGCCTCTTGTTTGTGTGTCGGGTGATGATGGAAAACCCGTTCAGGTATCTGTCCGTGCGAGTCGGTTTCCTGTAAACCGTGTGGCCCAGTTGCCAACCAGTAAACCGAGATCTACATTTAAAAAACGACCGCGTAAACCTACACCTACGTTTAATATACAGAGGGTTACAAATTTCCGCACCCACCTTCAAATTTTTTAGTTTAAATGGATTGTTATATTTTTTTGAAATTATTTCGATAGCCACCTGAATTACCTTTGCAGTGATATATGGCTATGTGCACTTCCGTCAACCAGTTTTGGTCATTTTGGAATTTTTGTCAAAAATTTAGCAGTTGCAGTGTCTGACGTTTTACGATGTAGGGTGGAGACAGGCAGCCTGCATCGAATTCTTCTTTGGATATCAATTTAAGATCTAACACTGTATTTGTTTCAAGATGGTATAATGTAAAAATATATAAAGGTTGTTAAATATGTCGCACCATATTTAGCGAAATTCAAACGCTTTTCTCTCGATTTTTTTAAATGGAACCCATATTTTTCGATATTATCAGCAAATTACCAGTAAAATTACCTTCAAAATGGTACCATAATGGTAACATAACGCTTATTTACAATATATTCCACTTTTATGGAAAATATCTTTAATACTATACAATATGCGTGACACCCAATATAGCTAGATGGCCATAATTTTTAAACAACTAACGAAACATCAAATCTCTGCAGAAAATTTCCACAAGTCGTTTTTTGTAGTTTCCCTTTGTTGCAATTGCGCTCTAATATTTGTTATATTTTATCACTGCTTGCTTATTGCAATTTGAATTATTTAGTTGTTGATTATTAGTTATTACGTATTACTTTAATTTGGTTATTAATTATACCGTTTTGTTCCCGTTATTTTTTGCCTACATTCATTTACTAATAATGCATTTGTCGAAGGAGGAACTCATAGACATGGTATTTGCTCTTAGAGCTTTCGACAAAAATCCACTATTAGAAGAATATATGCAGCTGAATAGCCTAACTGTAGAACGACGGATAGTAAGAGCTTTGACAATTTGTTGGTAAGGTTTCTTCAGTCGGACTTAATGAATTACCCCAAACATGAAAGGACGAAAACTATGGTTACAGCTCCGTGACGTGCGGATGCACCATCGTGTTGGTATCACAATCTGTCCATGAAGTTAACTGGTAGGCGTTCAAAAGTATTGGCAAATTATCAGAATAATTGAAACATACATGAAGGGGTAAAACCCCACCAGTTTTGTATAATACAAAGCTATTTTTAATAATAAAAAATATTATTAAAAATCTGGTGTGAAGAACACAAATACAGGTTCACTATTAATATTTTTTTGTGAACGTGTCCGAACATATCCCTCCCCAGAGACGCAGATACGTATTTCGCCTTTTTACAGGCTCATCGGTACGCCTCCCGCTGGAGAAAGGATATCTTCAGACACATTCACAAAAAAGAATCACATCGTCATATCACAGAAATTATCCACCGAGCGTAGAAGAAATTCAGCGCTGCCTGTTGTCAGACAACCGAAGTATCTCTTTTTTGAAGAATATCTTCAATTAAAACTACAAGAAATGTACGCATGCATAAATATTGATTCACAAGAACTCTTTAAAGCTATGGACTTGAAAATCTCTCATTTATATATTTCTCTCATTTAAATCTCTTGCTACCTACTCGCGCATGCGCGGTTCTGGAGAAATGAAGATAATCGGTAATTTATCGTAGTCGTAACGTGCAATTTAAGGGAGCCTCTATTTATCGTGGATGCCCTTGTCAGTGGAGACGGGAATGATTGACTAAATCAGGTGATAGGTAGCATCACTTAGTTTTACTTATGGGGGCTCGAGATTGAAAACTAAGAAAAGGGTTTGCGCGTTCGTAAGCGCATGCGCGTACAGATTACTAAATAAATATACCGAAGCGACGAGCTAAACTAAAGGAAGGGGTACCTAAATACAAAAAAGAAATCGGAAATAGTTACTTCTTATATTGGTAGTAATATATGTTGAGCACTTGTGAAATTATTACACTATTAAACTTAAACAATACACCTTATATTTTCACAAAACAATAGTATATTTAACTATATGTACATTTCATGTGCACTGCACACATCATCAGTAGTTACTATTTAAACGTATTATTTTCGAGTACATGTATAGATGTACTGTTCTGATTCTCGTAATAATACGGATAAACTGGTTTAACTCACTTGTCCAAGACGACATAATAACAGTAGTAGTATATGTTGAGCACTTGTGAAATTATTACACTATTAAAGTTAAATAATACACCTTATATTTTCACAAACATAACAAACATACATGTACTCGAAAATAATACGTTTAAATAGTAACTACTGATGATGTGTGCAGCGCACATGAAATGTACATATAGTTAAATATACTATTGTTTTGTGAAAATATAAGGTGTATTATTTAAGTTTAATACTTCTTATATTGATAAAACAGCAAAAAAGAGCAAGTAATTAGCAAGTGATTATCAACGGCTCTAAAGTCGAAAATAATAACATATAAAAGTTATAAAAAATTAGCACTGGGCTATAAATCACCCGGTATATCAGATCGTTAAATTATTGACCATATTACAAAAAAAATAAACTACATGAGTTTATACTGAAACAAATTAAAACACTAAAATCAGATGAATTAAATTCATCTGCAAAATGCATCAAAATTATGACAATTAATTATTAATCAATGTCAATTTGCCTTAACCTAAGATCAATAATTCGTAGTCCAACAGCAAATCTGTTGTTGAACCTTACATTTGGTTTTATACGCATGGTATATATTACGACAATAGTAATAAAATTCAATATAAATTACAATTTAAAGTCATAGTAAAAATAATATTTATATATATAACTCTAGTGTCTCAGTGTCCAGGTTGTTGAAAGAAAATAAAGATATTAAATAAGAAGAGTTAAGTAGTTCTCTCAGTAATTGTGTGAGATCAACTAATTAACCAATAATTCAAAATTATTTAAGAGTAAATTAAATTTTTATAAGGAGAAAAAAGTACGTGAATTAATTTTATAAATGTTTAAGTAACAAATATATATGGGCGTTAATTATCTGGACAAATAAACACTAATCAAATAAATTCTTTTACAAATTATGTGTATCTTGTATATATATACCTATATATATAACAATTGATAAATTATTGGAGTTTTTCGGCTTTTATATGAAATATTTACAAATATCAAATTAGAATTTATGTAATTGCGGAGTAAGTGGGGATGTAAACATTGCTGTCTACAAATTACAAAGCAAATCATACGAAATTTTTAATTGTTGAAAAATATTGTCTGTGTTGGGACTATGTTGTATATATATATATATGGTAAACTTAATCAGTCGGCGATTAAAGGTCTGGTTTATTACTTCAAAGTATATATATTCAAAAAAACCCTACATGTTCCGGCAATTATGCCTTTATCAAGGATATAAAATATAGATGACAGAATAGAAATGTCAAATAATTGAGTTGCTATGGTTTAAATTATTCAAAGATACATTCCAATTGATAATAATAAATCATGCCTTAGTATTCCAAAAAATAGATAGCAAGATGTGAACATATGTGTTGTTCGCTGCTAGCAATTTATGTCTCTTTCTGGGTATGAACTTGTGTGTTGGTTGCTGCTGGTAGCTTGCGTCTCTCTATGGGTGTGTGGTTTTGTGTGAGCGCGTAAGTATAGGGTTTTGTATGTTGGTGCGCTCGTGCGTGTGTTTAGTGACCGGTCGCGTAAATTTAGAGAGATCGGATAACCAGCCGGTGCGTAGGGCCGCCAACCCTTTCCCGGCAACTTCATTACATTTCCGTGCAGTACTTCGACGGCCCGACCCCCGCCTCAACGAGGCAAGGCGCAGACCAGCGAAGCGCACCCTGTACGGGGTTGCTCATCGCCAACCGAGGGAACACTCTTAGTGGCTACCCCGGTCACACCTTGTGCCATCATAACGTTTTCCGCCGAAGCGGGGGCATTGGACGCACGTCGAACGTGTGGGTGCTGTTAACGGCAGCCTAGCCAGGTTGCCTCCCAGGACCGGTCCTAGTGGTGTGTACATTGCGCGGCGCCGTGATTTGCGCCGCGTAGCTTGATTCCTCACTCCTGCTGGAGGGGCGGGGGTAGGGCCGTCGAAGTACTGCACGGAAATGTAAAGAAGTTTGCCGGGAAAGGGCTGGCGGCCCTACGCAACGTCTGGTTATCCGATCTCTCTAAATTTACGCGACCGGTCACTAAACACACGCACGAGCGCACCATCATACAAAACCCTACACTTACGCGCTCACACAAAACCACACACCCATAGAGAGACGCAAGCTGCCAGCAGCAACCAACACACAAGTTCATACCCAGAAAGAGACACAAATTGCTAGCAGCGAACAACACATATGTTCACACCTTGCCATCTATTTTTTGGAATACTAAGGCATGATTTATTATTATCAATTGGAATGTATCTTTGAATAATTTAAACCATAGCAACTCAATTATTTGACATTTATATTATGTCATCTATATTTTATATCCTTGATAAAGGCATAATTGCCGAAACATGTAGGTTTTTTTTGAATATATATACTTTGAAGTAATAAACCAGACCTTTAATCGCCGACAGATTAAGTTTACCATATAATACCAACGTCACGAAAATATTATATATATATATATATAGTATATTCGTGACCTTGGTATGATAAGGTAAACTTAATTTGTCGGCGATTAAAGGTCTGGTTATTACTTCAAAGTGTCGAAGTACATATATATATATATATATATATATATATATATATATATATATATGAAAAAAAAAACACATCCGTCCAGAAACGTGCATATATCGATATTTCACTGTCGTTACAGATCATCAGTACACGATATTCTAACATGGACATGATTTTATTTTTATACTTTCGTGTATATATACGAATTATATTGAATTTAATTGGAGTGAGAAATAGCAATTATTCAAATCTCCTCTCACATTATCCGCACAGGTGGATGGCTAACGTCGCGACGTGTTTGCGTCTACATTCTTCGGCAGGAGTAATCTTGTCAGATTGTAGAATCAATTGCACAAATTTAGCGACAATTACATGTGAGAGGAGATTTGAATAATTGCTATTTCTCACTCCAATTAAATTCAATATATATATATATATATATATATATATATATATATATATACAAGTGTCCCGTATCGTTATCTTCAAATTTTAGGAGTGTAAAGTAGACTTCATTTTAAGTAACAAAAACGCAAAACTTGTATATCCATTTTTATTTGTTTTGAAGTTACAGATCTATGAATGTGATTGTCAGATCATGAACAAAAATATAACCCTAAAGTCAGTAAAAACTCATTTAAAAAAGTTCAATTAATAATGTTTTCGAAAAGTCCACCTCCTTGTTGAATGCAGGCTTGTGCCCGTAAGCCAATAGAAGAAGTACTTATTCAAATTTCATACTTGTTTTGTCGGATTTGCTCGGCAGCCAGGTGAATACGATCCAACAACTCTTCTCTTGTGTTCTAAACTTGCGCGTAGACTAAATTTTTCATGTACCCCCATAAATAAAAGTCAAGGGGATTAAGATCGGGTGATCTGGGTGGCCAGGCAACAGGACCACCTCGACCAATCCATCTTGGATAATTGACGTTAACTCAATTTCGGACAGCAATTCCGAAATGTGATGGTGCCCCATCCATGTGAAGCCACATGTCTCGTCGAACATTCAGTGGGATATCCTCTAAAAGACCTGACAGTTCGTCAATAAGAAATTGAAGGTAATTGTCCGCATTTAACCTCCAAGGAAGAACGACAGGACCAATCAACAAGTCATCGATTAGGGCCGTTCAAACGTTAATAGAAAATTCATGTTGAAATTTAGATGTGCGTATAGCTTTGGGATTTTCTGATGACCACCTGTGCAGGTTTCTTAGATTTGTAACACCACTTCTCGTGAACGTAGATTCATCTGTCCAGAGGACTGTTCTGCAGAAATTAAAATGACCCCGTGACTATCTTAATATCCAGGTAGAATAAACTAGACGAGCATAGTGGTCTGCCTCAAGCAAACCGTGTCCCCTGCGATAGTGATATGGATATAAGCCCTCACGTTTTAAAATTCGCCAAACTGTCGTTCGTGGCACTCCTAGTTGTCTAGCGATTCGACATACACTGAGAGTTGGATCCCTTGTAGCAATAGCTACTGCTTCTTCCTCTAAGTCTGCTAGAAAATTTACTCCTCGGTCGAAAAGATAATCACCCAGTCCGCATTCCCGAAATTGTCAGTGTACTTCCAGAAACGTTTTGTAATGAGGAATGCGCCTATCGAGAAACCGATGTCGGTATTAAATAACTGCTTGACGTGCACTGCCGTTACAGTAGCCATACAGAAAATGCATGTCCGCATACTCTTGAGAAGAAAATCGGTAAGGCATTTTGAATAAAGAAAACGTGTCCACTCACTAATAATCTGTTGTATGAACTGAAACGTAATGTAATCCTTTATTAAAAAATGCAACGTTAACAGTCATCTGAATATTTGTTAATTGCATGATATTCATGGTTCAGCACTTACGAAATATCGTATAACTTTTTCTAAATAAAATCAGTTTGTTTCGACTTTAGGATTACATTTTTTTTTCATGAACTGACAAACACATTCACAGATCTGCAACTTTGAAACAAATAAAAATGGTTATACAAGTTTTGCGTTTTCGTTACTTGAAATGAAGTGTACTATACACTCCTAAAATTTGAACATAACGATACGGGGCACCTTGTATATATATATATATATATATATATATATATATATATATATATATATATATATATATATATATATACGAATTAAACTATTTATGATATAATGGAATCATACTTAAAATATCGGCGATAATTTTTAAGTTCACTTTATTAAAAAAGAAACTTGTACGAAATACCTAGACAGCTGCAGGATGACACATATGGTCGGCAAGAACGAGGTTGTCTTCTCTTTTTAGCACCTTGAATACTTGGTTATCGGATTGTCTCCTCGCAAACGAAATATTTTGTTTCCCACGAATATACAAAAGAAAATCACGTGCCGTTCCCACTTATGCGTATTTGCCTCAAAACAAAAGCTATCAAATTATTCGATACGGTAATGAGCTTTCTCCTTAAAAATTTGCTCACTGTGCTCTAGTCGAACCTGCAACTGCGTTAATTTCCATAGAAAACTTAGGGCAGACGTGAATTATATTTCGATTTTATCGGACCCCACCAAGATATATCGACTTTACTCACTAGTCGTTCAAGCAGAAGTGTCTCTCTCTCCCCTAAAATTCGCACCACACCAAGCTAGGTCAAACTTACAGTCCACGCAATCAAATCTAGGTGGCGCAGGAATATCAAAATAACGAATATAAAGGCCCAAATTTAAAATGTATTTAATCTACAAGGCGATTAAAACTATCGGGAAAAATAAATGTAACACTCTCTCTAACATTTTTCCATCAATTCCATGAATGGTTGCCAATTTTCACCTATTATTCTCATTCCTATAACGAATATTAATTGATTCGATTAGATTACTTGAGATGGCCAAAGATACTCTTCCACTGAGACCTTTCTAGATCTATTGTAAACCTCATATCTCGTTATAATACCCTCTCTAGTCCTGCTATTAATTAAGCATAACAGACTCGAGAACGACTCTTCTAAATATAGTTCCGCTTTAGGATATCAATCTTCCGCGTGTAAGAACCGCACTCTTGTCAGACCTTCGCATTGACATAGTACACGAATCGCGGTTTTCTCTTCCATTTGGAAAAATCAACATACCGTTTCGTCTGTCAAGCCCATATTATTCATATGTTTGTTGAAGTTACAATGCCACATTAATAGGCCCACTCTCTAAGAAACTGTTTTGCCTGTCTTTGACCTTGGCGTCTACCTTTCCCTAGATCTATTTTCAGCGCACTTCTTCAGGCTGGTTTGATATTTTATTCTACAATTCCACAGGAAGGTTCTGGTCCTGTGGAGGCTATAGGTGAAGCTTGTCGAGCCAGTTGATTCCTCTACTGATTAGACCCGTATCATTCGTGTGCTCTGGGATCCAGGCTTATATCGCCTTCTTATGACTTCTTATTTAGAACGTACACACAAAACTTTACAAGTTGAGATTTATTTGAGGCAAATCCAGTGCCTTTAACATTGCATGACTGTCGGAGAAAATGGCGATGGTATGATTTGTTCCATGCTGTCTATTAATTTCTCCGAAGCGATAGTGTTATTTCTGCTTGAAATACAGTAGTGTTTCTACTTAAGCTCACTTGAGCAATCGTCTTTTCTTTGAGCCCTTACATTCCGACTCCAGCACCATCTTTTTCTCTGGTATGACTATTTTATCTTTATGATTTTCATTTCTGAACCATTGCATAGATCACCTACCATATAGTGGGATCTTTCTTCTCTTCATCTTATGATTCTCGGTACCGTGGACTTTGCCATATCTTCGCCGAGTCTGTAAGTTACAGACATTGCTTATATAGGAATATCTAGGTGTGACAATACCCTCGGTGCCGGAGTAGGAGTTGTTTTTATGCCCCTTGTGGCAATGAAATATACTATTCCTTGTTGCTACCTAATCGCCTACTAATTCCTTTTTGCCTAGTTTTGCACACGCGGCTCTTCCATAGCTAATGGATCCAATTACCCTTGAGTATAGCCATAGAGTGATCTTGGGATTTAGTCCACAGTGTTTACACTTGCCTATACTTATCCAAGATAATGGTTGCTTCATCAGTGTAAGTATTTCACATAAGCCTTTGATCAAACTATACGCACAAATACTTAACTTTCATAGGAAATGGAATTTCTCTATTTCCAAACACTGTTGATTTTAGGCTTTGTAACGCTCTCTATTCTGTAAAGGCGACTACTTATGTTTTCTGAGCGTTTATTGATACCCGCTGCTTTTTGCACCAGTCATCTACGACATTTAAGGCTGCTTGCGCTTGTTCTGAAATAACACCTGCAAAACGGCCTCCACCATAATTTCGAACTCACCCGTGTAACCCCCTTTAACTAGGTAGATGAACCTAACTTTTTGCCATGCTGTCAGTATGTATTCCGAAGCCACGAAAACTTTGAAGATTTTAGACAGATGCGGTATTAGTATCTCCGCTCCCTTCTGTAGTACTGCAAGGTGGATTTCATCCATCCTGGGAGATTTGAATGGTCCGAACCTACTTATAGATCACCCAATTTTATTTGGTCTTACGACCTTCGTGGTCAGATTTCAATCTCATTTATTTGACTTTTTGCCCATTCCTTGAGATCATCTGGTCTTGCCGAGTCTATTAGAATTGATGAAGCCAGTGGACTTTTAGTAGTTCTTTACTACTTCCCTCATATTAATGATAATTATGCAACCCTTATAGAATACTATGTACCTATAAATATACCAACAATTTCTACCTTCAATATATACGTAATAATTTATAAAAATTGAAAACATTTCATTTTGCAAAGATTTATTCTGCCCTTTTGAGAGCCCTTCAAATTTGATTAATTACAGCGATATTCGCGATAAATGTTTTTTGACTAATGGTTATTTTTTACTAAGTTACGAATCGAAAATAAAATTAGGGTTACTAGTACTTCAATAATGTCATAAATATCTCTTACATGCTCCATTTTTATTTGGAAATTCATGTATGTCATCTTCATTTATATCCATATCACGTTCATACTAGGGATACAAGCAACTTTAAAAGTCAGGAAGTGTTTCGACATTTATTAAATCCGTGACTAGCAATTTATTGTATACTGAAAAAGGGCAACACAATACATATATGCGGATAAACAATTCCGCGCTGGTTTCTTTGCTAGTTATGAGCGCATACTTATATGTCACGGAAATATGTAATAAACGAAAACTCGTAAAACGCTGGTTGAAATCAAGCCAATACATAACAAGTGTTCATTTGAAAAGTCAATCTAGTAGCATATGATTTACTGAGAACATTTTGAAGTATGTCGTAAATTAAAATTTACTACTTAACCTACGAAGTCGTATATTTTGACAGTTTCATACATACAAATAAATAACAAATAATAGGTATTTATTGAAAACTATAACAAATGTTCAAAATTTCTCATGATATTCTGCAACATTACGGGATTGTTATTAATTTCCATGCATTTCTGTCCGATTCTCTGTAGCATATCATTCAAATTCATTATAGGTGTTCGAAATATGTTATTTTTTAGATAAGGCCACAAAAAGAAGTGGCAAGGTGTTAAATCGCATGAACGTGCTGGCCAGGCAATTTCAGTATTTCGACTAATTATACGGTCATCAAAAAATTCTCTTACATAATCTAAAGATTCTGCAGTACAGTGACAAGGTGCTCCGTCTTGCAGGAAATATGCATTTTGAAGTTAATCATCATGCAACTGATTGACAAATGGTTCTAAAATTTCCGTACGGTACCTTTGAGCAGTTAGCGTTCGTTGAAAAAATATTGGTCCAATGATTCGCCTTTGGCTTATCGCTGCCCAAACACCAATTTTCTCTGGATGTAGCGATTCTTCATTAATTACATGTGGATATTTACTACTCCAAATTCTTGTATTTTGTGAATTTAGGTATCCCGTTTTATAAAACCATGCTTCATCAGTAAAGATTACTCTTTGCGAAAGTTCTCTATTATTGTTCATATTTACAAACCAATTACAAAACTGTAGTGTACGTGGGTAATCAATTTCTAACAATTCTTGTACTGCTGTGACACGGTATGGATAAAGTTGCATATCTTTTTTAAATAACTTGTGAGTTGTACCAACAGAAAGGTTTATTTGTTGACTCAAATGTCGAACAGATGTTTGTGTTTCATTTTCCATTATTTCTTCAACACGATTGACAACTTGAGGTGTACGTTTCTTAACTGCTCCGCTGACTGATTTTTTTAAGAGACTACCAGTTTCAGAAAAAAGTTTTAAAGTTCTATCCAAAGTATTCTTAAATTGTATATAATCTATTACAAAATATGGAAACTCAACTTGAAATTCTACCATGCAATCTTGAACTGAATAAACCCATAAACCATCAATTTTATTACCACTTCGAAAATAAGCCTGGACTAAAAAAATTTTATGTTCTAAAGTGAAAGCCATTTGAAAACTGAGAAGCAATTTATTTAAACCAGAATCGACGGACGATTATTTTATGCACTAACTGATATTTGTGATTGACATTACCAAATGTCATTTTGATTTACGTTTACGGAACAACAAACACATACTAATATATTTGCGTCTTATTCTATCAAAATTTCAAAGTAACCTAGATTGACTCTTCAAATGAACACTTGTTATGCTTCTGCATCCTATAGAAATGTAAGTACGTTCAATTGTGATTCTGTAGTGTGTACGTGGAACGGATAATTACACAGATATTACTAGTAAATTAACTAAAAAGAAATATGGTAGATTTACCAAAAATTAGATTCAATACGCCATATATTTTGTTGCTGAAAATACACTTAAAATCAGATCTAACATTACATTAATTACATGTGTATTATAATAGTCATAACTACTAAACAATAAACTTATGCAGTGTTCAGGATCGGTAAACTTAAGTTAAAGTAGCCTAATTTGATATTCCAAAGCCCAAACAAATCAAGTTAATCGAGTGCGTAAATGTAACAAAGATCTTTTTAGAGTTATTAAACTGAGCTTGCAGGAAAAAAAAAACAAATTAATATTCCAGTCGACGTAATTAATTAATAATTGATCCAATTAATGAGAATTGACAAACGTTTTCCAGAATATTAGCTTAATATATTTGGCTGTTAAGTGACAATATTGTCATTCTGTTTTTTTATATACGGTATAAAATTAAGTAACTTTATGCCAATTTTTCATTTATATATTCTTTTCTTTTTTTATTATATATATAAATATATATAATATATTAAAAAATTAGTTAAATGAAAAACCCTAAATTTAAGATTTTTGCTTCGCATAGTATTAATAAATCTTACCACGCATGTAGGCACATGTATTTTCATACAAATGGGCAACCAGCAAGAAAAATATTGTAAATTTTGTTACCCTTAATGATAATTATTATTCTAATAATTTTTTTTTTCATCAGTGGCAAATCTAAGGCGGTAAATAAAAATACTTCGTATTTACAATAGATAAAAACTGGGTCCCATGTAATGTGCAGCCACAAACTGTATGTCAGATGGACTTTGTATTCTGTTTCATTCCCGTCAATGAACAATCCAAACAATGGATAAAAAAAGGTTATCCGCCAACAAAGAAGGCAAAAACGATTTCGTAAGCAGGAAAGGTTATGGCAATCTTTTTTTTGTGATTCTGATGAAATTATCTTGGTCCACTACTAAAGTCGAAAACAATAAATGGGGAGTATTATGCCAATTCATTCCTACAATTAAGCGATAAAATCATAGAAAAACGGCCTCATTTAGCAAAGAAGAAAGTGCTTCTTCATCAGGATAACGCACAATCATAATTGGGATTTGAATTAACGCCTCCTTCACCCTATTTCTCAGATTTAGCTTCCAGCGATTATTATCTCTTTCAAAACCTGAAAAAATGGCTCGGCGGTAAGAGATTTTCGTCTAATTCCGAGATAATCGCCGTTATAAATAGTTGTTTTGAGGACTTGGATTCATCGACCAACAATAAAGGCATTACTAATTTGGAACATCGTTGGAATAAGTATATTGAACGAGCAGGAGACTATATTGAAAAATAAAATGTATTTTTGTCAAAAAAACTTGCGTTTTCTTTGTCAGGCCACGTAGTTCCGGACATCATATTTTAAAAAAATTAAACAATATTAAACAGGATATTCAATATATTGCAATTAAATTTACTAATAGTATTTACTGTAAACAACTTACTAATTTAACGAATATATATAAATAAAATGAATACTATAACACTCATAAAATATAATGTATTTTAATGTTATAATATTTATTCTGTTCTTTTTTTCGTTTGCAAAAATATTATGAAATTAGATGTTATGAACAGAGAGCGGACCGAAGCGAATGATTGACAAACTGCCCCGATAAAATGGTCTGGCTGCATCAGGTATAATATACATGTTATAACAGCCCCACTATTTGCTTACCCGATTGCATTCGTCGGGCAGATGTTATTTCCGTCGTTATGAATAGAACATTGCGTCTAAGACGGAATATATATTTATTTCTTATGAAGATATTGTTTAGTCTGATCTATATAATAGCTGCTGCAGTCATTACATAGTATTTTGTAAATCACACATATTGCCTAAGTACATATTTGATTTTATTATTATATGTTTCTTACGTTTTGGAAAAAAAAAGTCCAATTGTATTAATTAAATTTATTTTAATAACTAATTGAATTAAGATTGGTAGTGATATCGCGCGATTTGATTTACAACTTCTTCAATCTAATCGAGTTTGGCTTGCGTGAAATTCGACCAGAACGTAATAGATGTCGCCTTGCTTTTTAGCGCATATTCCCTTTCTTACGTCGATCTGCACTTGGTCAGTGATCATTGTCGACGCAGGTGGTGCTTTATTTAAGTGCGAGTTAATTCGTTGTTTTTACGGTAAGCAGTATCTTGTTTATTTGTACGTTGTCTAATGGGTGTCCTTTATCCTTTGTAGGATATATTTTATTTTATCGCCTACCGGCTAGAGAATTTTTCATTTTTTTCCTGCTGTATTCCAACGGAGTTAAAAACCTCGTGGGAAGGCTAGGCAAGCGGACACGTTTCCCTTAGAGTTGAACATTTTAATATTGGATCTTTGGAGGAAAACCGGGTGGAAACGACCACATTTCACCTTCAATAGCAAATTTAATTCCGGCGTGGTCTACAAAAACCTTCTAGAACAAATATCGACGCTTCCAAGATGGCGAACTAAACGTGTAATGTCTGCATAAGTCTGGCGACAATCTGGACGAAATAATTCTACTGTATTGTTTATCCCGTGCAACCCCTTGGAGGGCTTTCCTCCTAAAGGTTGAATTTAGACGATAACTGGGACAATTTAAAGTAGGTGTAGATTTTCTTTTTTTGATTTTGGATATTAGATAAGTACAAATCATTAAATTTAACTAATTATCAGTTTGCTTTCACTTAAGTAAGGCTCTAGAGACGCCGATCATTTATTACTTGGGCAGTCGTTGTAATGTAAACTTTTCATATTTAATAGCATCGTAAGAATTTGATAGTTGAATTCGGATTAGTTAATATAGGGCTCGATTAATGCAAAGAACTTGCTTATGGTTTGAATTCAGAAGTAATTTGCAGACAGTTCTTTTCTGTACAACATTTAGTTACTCCTCAGTGTCACTTATTAATTTTCCGTAAAACTTAGCGAACAAGGCATTTTTCAATGAATTTTAGTAGATAGGTGTTTGTACACCTAGATACGAGCTATTGTCTCTATTATTATTTATACTGGATGACTAGCTTCCCTAGCAACCAGGTGTAACTGGTATAGTTCTATTGTACGAGGCTATGATCCTTCAGACGGGCCTACGTACAGATTAATCAATAATTTGGGATACGTTGCTGTTTTGTATATTTTTTTGGATAAAAACATTATAACCTTATTGTAAAGAACCCATGACTATGTATACTTAATTGTGTTCTGCTGAACTCTTGTTTAGACTTGTATGTATTTAATTCATAATTTGTTCACTGTAATTCTTCCTGTTAATACAGGGTATTATACTGACAAGTGAATCTGTTTCATTGTATTCGCTGATTTGCGCCAGAAGCGTTTCAGATGAATTTTTGTTTAATTTGGTAGATTTTATGCTACATTTTAAATTTTCAAAGCTTTATTATTGCATTGGCGCTAATTGATTTGAATTGACATCTCATTAATTTTTGTAATTACAATCTAAATTCTTTCTTACTTTCTTTTGAATATTGCTGTTTCGTCGTCTGAATAATTTTGTCATTATAAATTTTCTTAACATACTTTGTTTTTTTTATTAAACTTGTTATTGTTGATGACATGTGTTTATTTGATACCTTACCCTCAAGTGTTTGAGATAAGCAAAGATTATATTGATTCGGTAACAAGTAGTAAAGGGTCATACTGTTTTGTTTTTGGAACTACCAGCATCCCACCCGCTTCCGTATTTACGGGGGTACTCTACAGGAAAATACGGTGGCGCCACACGCCACCTCGCGACCTTGGACTCGCGACGCTCTCCGAAAAACGTTTGAGTTGGCCGGCAGAGTATTTCCTTGGGACGATCACCAACAGGTAGGTTCGGGGCAAGGGAGGGTGGCCCAGCTGAACATCTCGCTACCTCGTAGATTACTTGGTTTGTTTTGTTTTGGTCGCGAAAAGTGTAGCATGTTATTTAAAAATGTTGAAGAAGAATAATGAAAATGTTTTAAGATAATTAGAGAAAGTTTTAACGTAATATTGTTATATTCATATGTATAATTCAAAGATAGATTCTTATAACCCGGCAGAACCAATAATTATTCAAAAAAATTGTTGATAGCATGGAACTATTATTAAAAATCGGATGTGAATAACACAATACAAGTTAATATTTGCGTGAAAATTGCTTTTAAGAGATGCAGTAAAAGGGTGGAAATATACATTTGACTTTCACTTCCTCAACATTTTAAAGTAACTGAGAAGGATACCGATCCCGAAAAAAAGGAATCTCTCATATACTGGTTCCAAAAGTCGAACCTTCAACCAACGGGACCCTTTTATTCTCGTTGTCCAAAGATGTTACCACTTGCGCTGTTAAGTCGTTTAATTATTAGTTAGTTCGTTTTGGTCTATTACCATTTTTAAATTAATCAATATTTACTATCTGATTGTAATCCTGTCTATAACTAATCACATGTGACAAAGTCGCCGAAATTTTCTCCAAATTAGTAATTATTAGAAAAACAATTTCATACGTAACCATTTTTGTATAAAACAAAAACTATTTTAATAATATCAAAAATATTATTCAAAATTGGGTATGGAGAGCACAATACCAGTACATATTTGCGTGAAAATTGTTTCCAAACACTGGCGAGTCTATAGCAGCAGATTGAAACATGCTTTTGTTTTTCTTTTATACAAATCCTCTAATCACGCTATATATCAATCTTACCTTGTAAAGTGAAGCCATACATTCCTGCTTACCACTGGAGATGAAACTTGAATTCAACATTATGATTCAGAAAAGAAACAAGAGTCGATGCAGTGGCATGATAAGGGCTTGAGCCATTCCAAGAATTTTTGTAAGAAAAATAATTACATTTTTGGGGACTATGAAGGAATTTTGGGCAGTATAATAAATGGAGAATATTAAGCAAGCTTAATGCTGTCTCAAAGATACTATTAAAGTGAAAAAATGCTAAAAACTCGAGCAAGGTTTCTTGTTGCTCCATGACAATCCACCAGTGCACAAGTCAAGACTTTCAAATGTTGCTCTTGCTGATTGTGGGTTTAAATAAATTGGACACCTATCTTATAGTCTTGATTATGCACACAGTTACTACATTTTGTTCCGATTCTCGAAGCGATGGAACTATATTGAAGAATAAATTTTTATTAATGCCTTAGTCATTTGTTTTTATGCCTAGTCCGGGACTCAGATGCATACAGTCATGCTATAATGAAAACTACATCACTCACGAGTCAAGAATGATGATCGTTTAAATCTTGTAACGATAGAAGTAATGATGATACAAATAGGTTTACTCAATAAAATTATATCACAGATGAAAACAGTTAATAATCTTCAGAAAGAACGAATTGAGGAATTAAACAAAATAGAAATAAATTCTAACGCATGAGAAGATTCTACTGTACAAAAGGGTACGCCTTCATGCAGCACAGTAAGAAATATAAAACCTCTAAACATCTAAAAAAGTCAGGCAGGCATCTCTAATAGCATAGAAGGAATTAAAAAGAGAAATAGATCTCGCGTATTGGTAAAATTATACGGAAACATGATACTATAAAATTAAAACGAAAAGTTCGATACCGGCTACACGAGAGTAAATTATTTTATATGTTATTGTTTTTAGCATTTATAATGTGGATTAGATAGATCCAGAAAGTCTTCCAGAATAATAATAATAGCGTAAAATAAACTTTTAAAAACAAATAAAACTATTACAAATCTTTATCACATCATCAACAAGGCTACAGGAATGAATGCCGTGTAAGAACTGTAGAAGTAGACCCAGGCGCTTTTTTTGGAACTCATGTGAAGAGCCTCAGTCTCTGTCGGATGTCGAGTGTATTAGGTGTTTTCATTCCACTCAATTTGATCACTCTTTGAAGTTCTGTAAAGCTCCAAAAAAGGCTGTTTATGTGTACTAAAAATCACAATCTAAATTTTAGAGATTCTACTCTTTTCAAATAGCTTGCCTGAAAAGTACTAAAAAAATTAAGTCGAATTTTGATATTAATCACACAGTAAATCAAAAGCTAATATTATCTAAACACAATCAAGCAAAAAATAAACTACAATATAGTGTAGCAACTAGAGGCAATTGGAACTAAAGAAAAAAAAATTAAAATATGTTTATATTAGTAAAATAGATTTTCTAGAATTTGTGCTATCGGATGGAAATTATTATTTTTTGTTTGTTAAAATTCAATCATTTCGAAAATATTAAAATTTAAAATTATAATTTGGTTAGACTCAGGTGTCTGGCAGAGGGTGTGGAATTTGGATTCCTTGTATACTGTACACTTAAATTTAGACACATATAATAGTGAAAGGTACATGGGCGTCTGCAGCATAAAATTTATTTCTGTCGGTCTAATCTACGTAATAATAATAAATACATATAGACCTACTGTGGACTTTGCGCAATGTTTCAAATGATAATCGATCAATAATAAAACATTAATTGCAAATCAAAATAGTACAAAGGTATTTTTAATAATATAAAATATTATTAAAAATCTGGTGTGAAGAACACAAATACAGGTTCACTATTAATATTTTTGTGAACGTGTCCGAACATATCCCTCACCAGAGACGTAGATACGTACTTCGCCTTTCTACAGGCTCATCGGTACGCCCCTGCTGGAGAAAGGATATCTTCAGACACATGCACAAAAAAGAATCACATCGCCACATCACGGAAATTATCCAGACCGAACGTAGAAGTAAATTCAGCGCTGCCTGTTTTCTGACAGCCGAAGTACCTCGCCCCGTCCACATAACCAATGTGAAGTAACGACGTCCTTCCAAAGGTGGCACAGCCATCTCTCTAGAAACTGCATTTTGTTTGTGTCTTCACTCATACTACGGACTAACCGCATGTGTAATATATCAGAATAATTGAAATATACATGAGGAGGGAAACCCCACCAGTTTTGCATTATACAAAGGTATTTTTAATAATATAAAAAATTATTAAAGATCTGGTGAGAAGAACACAAATACAGGTTCACTATTAATATTTTTGTGAACGTGTCCGAACATATCCCTCCCCAGAGACGTAGATACGTATTTCGCCTTTCTACAGGCTCATCGGTACGCCCCTGCTGGAGAAAGGATATCTTCAGACACATTCACAAAAAAAACCACATCGCCACATCACAGAAATTATCCAGACCGGGCGTAGAAGAAAATTCAGCGCTGCCTGTTTTCAGACAGCCGAAGTACCTCGCCCCGTCCACAGAACCAATGTGAAGTAACGACGTCCTTCCAAAGGCGGCACAGCCATCTCTCTAGAAACTGCATTTTGTTTGTGTCTTCACTCATACTACGGACTAACCGCATGTGTAATATATCAGAATAATTGAAATATACATGAGGAGGGAAACCCCACCAGTTTTGTATTATACAAAGGTATTTTTAATAATATAAAAAATTATTAAAGATCTGGTGAGAAGAACACAAATACAGGTTCACTATTAATATTTTTGTGAACGTGTCCGAACATATCCCTCCCCAGAGACGTAGATACGTATTTCGCCTTTCTACAGGCTCATCGGTACGCCCTGCTGGAGAAAGGATATCTTCAGACACATTCACAAAAAAGAACCACATCGCCACATCACAGAAATTATCCAGACCGGGCGAAGAAAATTCAGCGCTGCCTGTTTTCAGACAGCCGAAGTACCTCGCCCCGTCCACAGAACCAATGTGAAGTAGCGACGTCCTTCCAAAAGTGGCGCAGCCATCTCTCTATGTTTCAATTATTATGATACAAATCAAAATAGTATTAGAACATATAAACATGAAGTATATACAATTAAGCAATCAAAAATTGCTCTTAGTTCATCTGATGATAAAAGAATTGTTAGCTATTTATTTACAGACACTTATCCTTGGGGTTACAATATAAATTGATATATATTAAAATAATAGACTTTTTCTTGTTTTAGCGACCTTTAATGAAAGCTTTTCATTGAAGGTCGCTAAACAAAGAAAAAGTCTATTATTTTAATATTATGACACGGTCAATAAAACAAATAAGAAATTAATTTTCAATACTTATTAACACTAAATATATATATATATATATATATATATATATATATATATATATATATTTATATATATATTTCTTCTTTATATTGATTATTCGACTTATGTTCATCATTATACGCATGTGCAAACATAAAATAATTATATATAAATTAGAAAGAATACATTATAAGTAAATAACTTCAAACATCGAACCCAATAATTACAAAATGGTATGTAAACGTGGATGTACAGCTGTACATATACCAAGATGTAATACAGATTTTGCTGATAATCCAAAGTTTTAAAAGAAATTTTGTTGGATAACAAAAAATTTCGATTACTATCATCCACCTGGAATAACAAAAATATTTCTCATTTGTGACATATGTCAAAACGAAGATGATTCTAATAACTTTGACCGTTTTGCTCTACTAAAGAGTAAAAATATTCATGAACTAGTTGAAGAAGAACGCCAACCATTAGAAATCCCTATTTGTTATATGAAATAATTATACCAAGTTACGAAGACCGAAGATTGTCCAGACTGTAATACTCCACATCCACTATTCAAAAGAAGACGCTCCAAAAGCAGTAAAAAAATAATTTCTAGGTAAGTGGGGAGATAAAAAATTATTTTGTTTAAATAATTTAGTTCAAACAATAATAAATTAGTATTTACAAAACTTTCATTTATTAAAATGTATTCAACGTTTATTATTTTTTTATTAATTCTAATATCAAATAATGTTCAACCATCAAGTGTTTTTATTAATAAATTTAGATATAATATTTCAAATGGATAATTTCTTTTAACAGAGAAACATAAAGATTCTCTGATTTTAAATGAATATCCAACATTTTATATACCCTTTAGCACGATACTTAACCATTTATAAAATTTCTGTATATATTTAATTTAATTTTTATTTTAGAAACACCAATTTTAAGTGAAGAAATTCTACAGTTGGATACATCATCGGTTGATATGTAGGTTTCTATCCAATTACAAACTTTGAAAGCAAAATGTATTGTGGACATTTCAATATTACAGAACTGGGTGGTTATACTAACGCTATTTATTATAAGTATTATTGGTGGGAGAATATTAATGATATTCTAAACGATATATGCATAAGGACGGTTCCATATCAAGTGACATGTTTTTTTGGTACATGATTCGAAATAATAATTCAGTTATTATAAATAATTCTGCTTGATATTTCTGTTGGAATACAATTAAACGTCTTTCAAATATACACAGAGTTTTTGTTATATGGGAGTTGGTACAAAAGATGTATTTTTAATGTATTTGATGTCTTCTTAAAAGACATGAATGTATGTTGTGGTGTACTAATGAAATATATCCGTTAAAAACTATTTTGCTTTATTATTGAAGTTTCTTACTTTAAACACAAGCTTATTTCTTATTTGCTTTATTAAAACATCCAACAGGTTATGGGCCCAGTGAGTAAATAGAAATATAGCTTGGAATTTGTGTTAAAAAAAACTTACCCGAAAGAAATAAAGAAGTAAAATGGCGGGAATAAATTATACAATGGAAAAATTTGGAATAGTGCAATTTACCGGAAAGAATTATGATCACTGGAAATTTCGTATGGAAATAATTCTGGAACAGAACGATGTAAAAAATTGCATAGAACAAGAAATCACTACACCTACGGAAAATGAACGTAAAATAGACAAAAAATGTAAAGGCATAATTGTTCAATGTGTTGCAAACTCGCATTTGGAATACATAAAAGACAAAAAGACTGCATATACGATGTGGAGATCACTGGAAGATGTATTTCAAAGGAAAGGTATAGCAAGCCAATTATATTTACGAAGAAAGCTTCTAACCATGAAATTTAATCAAAATGAGTGTCTTGAAAATCATTTTATTAGATTCGACGAAACAATAAGAGAGATTAAATCTGTAGGAGCGACGCTTGAGGAAATAGACATAGTGTGTCACTTACTTTTAACTTTGCCAAAGAGCTACGATCTAATTGTAACAGCTTTAGAGACTCTCGAGTTATCAAAGTTAACTCTTGACTTTGTGAAAGGAAAATTATTGGATCATGAGGTAAAAAGGAAGAACTCTGAAATGGACAAGAGTGAATCACCATCAGGGTCACCAGCTTTTAGTAGTGGTTTTTCAGGTAACAAAAACAAACAAAGGTTCTCTAAGAAAAATACATCTGTACCTAAAAATTCTAAGAACACACATGAGTTTAAATGCCATAATTGTGGAAGAACTGGTCATTTTCGAAAACAGTGTTAGTTTAAAAATCAAATTAATCAAGCCAGCATAGAAGACGAGGAGAGAATTGCCTTCATAGCCAGTGTTGTGAATAGTGAGGTACTGTACACTAGTGCATATCAAAATGTGATTCGTTTTGTTGTTGATTCTGGTGCAACGGACGGATATGGTTAATGATGAATCCTATTTAACTGAAGTAAAACTTCTAGGAAATGGTTTACAAATTACTGTTGCCAAAAGCAATGAATCATTGAGAGCTACAAAAGTTGGAAATTTGAAAGTGAAACTGAATGCAAATGAAACTGAGCACGTTGGAGAAATAAATGATATTCTTTATGTAGAAGGTTTAAGGCAAAATTTGTTATGTGTACAAAAATTAGAAAAAGTAAGCTTAAGAGTGTTATTTGAAAATAAGTCAGTATTAGTTTATAAAAATTCAAAATTGTTGATCAAAGGCAAAAGAGTAAGTAATCTTGATGTAATAGAATTTAACATAATGCAACATGAAGTAAATATGTGTAAACAGGATGCAGATTTTAAACAATGGCACTGTAGATTAGGTCACTTAAGCAATCAAAATTTACAAAAGTTATTTAGAAATAAAATGGTTGATGGTCTTGACATTTGTAATGTAAAAAGTAAAGAGATTGAAATGTGTTCTATCTGTAGTCTTTCAAAAATTACTCGCCTACCTTTTGTGAAATCATCTGGAAAAGTAACAAAAAGACCTCTTGAATTAGTTCATAGTGATATGTGTGGGCCAATTACACCCACAACATATGATGGCAAACAATATTTTCTTACTTTTCTTGATGATTATACTCATTTTAGTGTAGTATATTTGATTAGGAATAAGAATGAACTCTATGCATGTTTTAGAGAGTATGAGGCTTTAATTACAAATCAAACTGATTGCAGGATTGGTTCATTGTGCTGTGACAATGGAAGTGAGTATAGATCGAATGAATTTACCAGTTTTTGCAGAGTCAAAGGAATTCGCGTTTGTTATACAGTCCCATACAATCCCGAAATGAATGGAGCAGCAGAGAAACTGAATAAAACATTGATTGAAAAGGGAAGAGCAATGCTATTGCAGACAAAATTACCAAAAACAATGTGGGGTGAGTCTGTACTTTGTGCTACTTACCTGCTTAATAGAAGTCCTACAACTGTCTTGAAGGATGTTACACCTGATGAAACGTTTTACAAAAAAAAACTAATTTGAAAAATCTTAAGATTTTGGAAGTGTTGTGTGTAGTGATATACCTAAAGAAAAGCAAAAAAAAAAGTTTGATCAAAAGGGTGAAGTTAATGTTATGATAGGATACCCAAACAATGGCTACAGGCTGTGGGATCCAGTCAAACAAAAAGTAGTAATTGCTAGGAATGTTATTTTTGATGAAACAAAAAATATCAGTAATGTACAATTAAAAGTCACTCAAATTGAGGTAAATGATTCAAATTGAGGAAACTGATGTGGAGAGCAATAAAAAGTGTTAATTATGAAGGAAACGGAATTATGTATGAATTTAAAAATGAAGAATCTGAAGGGGATATAAATAAGGAAGAAATAACGGCTACAAGAAAAGGTAACAGAAAAACTAAGAAGCCAGTGTATTTAAATGATTATTTGACTGAGGACGATGTGCAATATATGGCACTGAATGCTACTTCATTTGTTGAAGAAGCTCCAAATACATTAGAAGAAGCAAAAGTTCTATCTGATTACAATATGTGGATAAAGGCTATTGATGAAGAGATGAACTCATTAAATAAAAACAATAGCTGGACTTTAATAGAAAAACCAGAAGGATGTCGAGTAATAGGTTGTAAGTGGGTTTTTCGAACAAAAAGAGATAATTTTGGTGAAGTTGTGAAATATAAAGCCAGACTTGTCGCCAAGGGTTTTATGCAGAGAGAGGGATTTGACTTTAATGAAACATATGCCCCTTTGGCGAAACTTACTACTGTTAGAAGTTTGTTGGTAGTTGTAAACTTTGAAAAATTGAAAATACAACAAATGGATGTTAAATCGGCCTTTTTGCATGGAAAAATAAGAGAGAATGTTTACATGAATCCACCAGATGGTTTAGAGAGCAATGGTAAGGTTTTTAAGCTCAACAAAGCTATGTATGGTCTAAACAAGCTCCTTACTATTGGAACACCAGATTCGGTGAATTTGCAAAATAGGGAAAATTTGGAAAAATCTAAAAATGATCCTTGATTGTATATAAAATCTAACAAGAATGATAGAATTTATTTATTACTCTATGTTGACGATATCTTAATAGCAAGTAGTAATGAGAATACAATAGAAAAACTAAAGGAAAAATTAGAACAAGAGTTTGAAATGCAAGACCTTGGAAATTTAAAGGTTTTTCTAGGAATAAATGTTAGACAAACAGAAAATGGGATGTACTTGAGCCAAATAAATTATATTATTGGTTTACTGATGGATGACTGACTGCAAGGAAGTGAAGACACCAATGAATATTGGGAATATCGTTGAAGAAAATTCTACCAAAAGTGAACACAAACCAATTCGAGAGCTGATAGGTTGTATCATGTATCTCATGATGGCAACACGTCCTGACTTAAGTATCTCAATAAATCTCTGTAGTGGATACCAAAATAATGCATCTGAAATTCTGTGGAAAACTCTTAAACGCATGTTAAGATACCTAAAAGGCACTACTGTTCTGGAACTGTTCTTTTCAAAGAATGATCCAATTACACTCATTGCTTTTGCTGATGCGGACTGGGCTGGAGATGAATTGGATAGAAAATCAACTACAGGATTTTTATTCAAAATATTTGGAGGTATGGTGTGTTGGAGTACCAAGAAGCAGTCAACAGGCGCCTTGTCATTAACAGAAGCAGAATATGTGGCACTATCCGAAGCTGCAAAAGAAGGGGTATTGTTGTCGAGACTGTTAAAGGACTTTGGCTTTGCAAGGACTACATTTACTATTTTTGAGGACAATCAGTCCTGTATTAAGTTAACTAAAAGGTGGGATCACAAGAGACTTAAACACGTAGAGGTAAAATTTAATTTTATTAAGGATTTAGTTAAAGATAAAACAATTTGTATTGAGTATATTAGTACAAACGAACAAACTGCTGATATACTAACTAAGAATCTTTCTACTGATTTGTTTGTTAAACATAGATTTGGTATGGGTTTAGTGAATAGTAACTGATGAGGTGTACATTGAAAACCGTTTGATTGAGAGAGTGTTGGAATACAATTAAACGTCTTTCAAATATACACAGAGTTTTTGTCATGTGGGGGTTGGTACAAAAGATGTATTTTTAATGTATTCGATGTCTTCTTAAAAGACATGAATGTATGTTGTGGTGTACTAATGAAATATAACCCTTAAAAACTATTTTGCTTTATTATTGAAGTTTCTTACTTTAAACACAAGCTTATTTTAATAAGTGTCTTTATTAATCATTTGTTTTTTAACTGGGCTCGTGTATTAACTTTGTTTTCGTGTATCTGTGTTTGTCTAACTGTAACATTATAAGTCAAATAATCATAATTATTTTGTATTTGTGTACATATAGTTTTTTTTTTTTATTCTCCTGGTGTTATCTTTTTCGAACTGTTAACTTTACTATTCATATATTCATAGTTGTTGTATTTGTTTACATATAGTTTTTCTTTTTATTCCTCTGGTGTTATATTTTTCGAACTGTTAACTACCCCTTTGTTATTTAAGTGTTAATGTGTATTATAGATTTAATATTTTGAAGTGATCAGTTATAATTTATTAGTATTTAATTTCTCAGTGTTTAATTTCTTTTTAATTATGATTTTTATATTGTATAATCCTGAAGCATGGATATGTGATATCTCCCTTTTATAAATTCGGTGTTAGGCTCGATTAGTTCATAGGCATTGTATCCTAATTTCTGGTTAATAACATACGGAGCTTGATAAGCTTTCAATAACTTTCCCATGATTTTCTGTTTTAAATTTGACACTCTTAAAGTTTTTACTATTACTTGATCTCCTATTTCATACGTTTTATATTTCTTATTATTGTTGTTTTGTTTCTTTTCCCATTTTCTTTTACGTTTAATCAATTTTTGTCTAACCTCATCTGTGCGTTCTGATAAATTAATTAAGTCTTGATCAACCCATGGTCTATGTGGTGCTTCTCCTGTAAATATTGTTATAGGGCAATGATTGTGCACTGTGCTAGGGATATTATTCATTATGAATTCTATGTGTGATAGATGTCTGGCCCAACGTTTGTGGTTTTCATTCAGTAAGATTCTTAGATACTTTAAAGTTTCCCGAATATATCTTTCCGTGGGGTTTCCTTGTGGGTAGCGGATAGATGTATAATAAGTTTTGATGTTTCTAGAGTGTAAAAATTCTTTGTACCGGTCGTTAGTACAATAAGTTGCATGGTCTGAGAGTATGGCTAGCGGAGTACCATATTGTGCGAAATAATTTATGAGTGCCTGTAAAACAGTATCTGTGTTGCACTTCTGTGTCGGTATTAATTTGATGTATTTCGAAAAAATATCACAAATGACTAAAATATTTTTGTATCCCTTAGTGCTGGGAATAAGATTCGACAATAAATCTATTGTTATGAACTCTAATCTCTCATAAGCGATTATGTTGCTACTCCAATTAGTGTTGGTGCGATTCTTTTCTTTCGCGAGCAAGCATGTTTGACATTGTTTAATGACACTTTTGATGATTCTTTCATCGTTGGTACAAAAATATGCTTCTCTATAAACTAACCAACATTTCCTCGCTCCAATATGAGTATAGTTGTTATGTAGGTATCTAGCTATTTCTCTAGTGTGCTCCTCGTTTATTACATACACCTCATTTTTACCTATGTTCTTAATTATTACTCCATTTTTAATTGACATCCCTTTAAATTGGGTTTCCTCGCTTAGTATAGTTCGTAGGTGATCAAATTCCTGAGCTGATTGTGTCTGTTTCACTTTATTTAATGAGAATAGTCCTTCTTTTTGTAATGTTACAAGATTAATACATATGTTTTGTTTTTCACCTCCCCATCTTTTCTTGTAAGCACGTCTGCTGTGATCATCTCTTTCCCTGGCTTGTATTTTATCTCGAATTCATATTGTTGGATCAGTAAAGTCCAGCGATAAATACGATTATTATTTAACTTGGAACTCATGATCTTGATCAGCGCTTTGTGGTCAGTTTCCAGAATAAATGATTTACCAATTAAATAAAATCTTAGTTTGGTTAAAGCATATACTATCGCTAGCATTTCTTTCTCGGATATGGTGTAACGAATTTCACAAGCTTTCAATGTTCGAGAGACGAAATGTGTCGGAATTTCCAGTTCTCCTCTAAGTTGGTCTAATTCGGCGGCAATAGTCTGGTGCGACGCATCTGTTCTCTGTCATGATTTGTTTAAAATTTTCATTATTGGTATCTAATTTTTGATTTAATTTTTGGGTTAAATTAGTTTCTAATGATTCTATTTTTTTGTTGTTAGCATCTAATTTTTCACTATTTTCTACCATAAATTGTTTTAAATTAGTTTCTTGTTTTACATTATTGTCATCTAATTTTTTATTTAATTTTTCGAAGAAAGCTGTTAAAGTATTGAAATTTATTGGTACTTCTTCTTTCGGTGCTTCTGGTTGTGCAGTAGCTGTGGTGGTATCACCCTGATCTGCTTCTCTCTCTCTACCTTCAATGTTTTCCCTTGATTTGCTTCTGGTGCGTTTATCCATCTTGTTATTATAATTGTAAATATTTATATTATAAGATTATGATTATATTTTAAGTTAATGTTGTATAAATAAATTGTTATTTAGAAGAAATTGTATTTGTTTTAATTCTTGACTTATTATTTCAGAGTTAATTATAAAAGCAATTACCCTTTATACAAATTGACTTACAAATCCTGTTCCTCAGTATAAATGAGCGTCCTAGCACATAAGAAAAACCACAGAATAGCAAAATACAGACTCACAAGTATAAAAATGTTATGTATCTTAAATAAACATAAATTGAATACAGTTCTCCTTGTTTTTTTTTTAAATTTTTATATCCTCGTTTTATTTTTAAAATTGTATTCTATTGAGCACGTTTTCTAATTGCACCGCAGTTGTGGCGCCAAATTGAAGTATAGCCAAAAGGCTTTATAGATAAATACAAAATTTAATGTTTAAATATCAAGAAGCTGGTAAGGTAATTTTTTTTAAATGAATTACAAATCTCTATTTAAATAAGGTATCAAATGTTACATATAGATGGAGTTGTTTTAAAATATTATATCTGTTAATTGCGTATAATTCAACTGATACATAATCGTTTAATAACGAAGTATACTTAACCTCCACAGCTTTACATGTATATAACTTCTTATATTTATTGTCGGGTGGGCTTAAATTTGCGTTAAATGTCCGGTTATATCAGAACAATGAGACTCTTTGGTTGTGCTTACAAAATACACATAAATGCAGGTTCGGTACTTCAATAAGAATACATACAAAATTAAATGGTGAAAAACACAATAAATAATGGTATTTTCTTAATTGCAAATTCTACTAAATGAAACGAGTGAGTTAGGGAATAATGTAAAAGCTTTAATGAAAGTGTTAAATAACAGGTAAGTGATCGATATTATGAAATTAGTCTAAATCAAAATGAATCATGTCACATGATAAGGTTAAGCATATAGAATAAATGAAAGTGAATTTAAATAAGCTAAATACATAAATGTTACTATTAAAATTGAATAATTGTAAACAGGGAACTGTATTCTTCAAACTTTAAATTAAATACTACACATACTAAATGTACCCATAAGGTACATCTATTCAAAAAATCTTTAATAGAGGTTATATTTTGTGAAATGAATTAATTCAACATTTTCAAAATTTGTAGGAGATTGGAATAATACTTATGTAAAAATAGACGGGAATGGATGAGTCCGGAGTCTTCCGTGTATTCGTAAAGGCAGGATACAGGTTTGTGCGGTTTCTCGGACGGCGTCACCTATTAGCTTCTATCTAGCGGCATGCTATTCCCGGTGAAATGGAATTTTCGGTTTATGCGGCACTGGTTGAGGTCTGGACAAGCAAAATTCGTCAAACAGGAGCTGGATAAACAGGTAATGTTTTACTAGGTTCGTTGTATAGGTTTTCTAATTTAATTTTTGATTTTTCTTTTTATTTCCACTTAAATACGTCGAGGTGTTTTATGGAATTTTTTTTACCTAGTGACGCTAACTCTCGTTTGTTCCGAATGCTAGCTTCTTATTCGTCTAATTTGTATGTATTAATATAATCTCGCTGCTTAATTTAATGAAAATGACAATTTAATCACTCAAATTACATATATGCTTAATAAAAATTACATATTTTATTTTAGTAAATAAATAATTGTCATGTGAATGTTAATAATTTTATATTATGCTAATTTATGGTTGGGATATTTCCCGCTGTAGTTATTTCAAATAAGTACAGTTTTCTCTAAAATAATTCGTGTCATTTATTAATAATCAATTAAGTTGAAATATCTTCGGAAATACAAAATATAGAAATAAAATGACTAAGGCAAATGAAAAAATAAAAATAAATAAATATGAGAATTAATTTTGAACAATTAAAAACGCGAAATCAACTTTATTGATATGACAGATGAAGAATTCAGTTCCAATATTTTCTTATTTTCTAATATTTACATATAAACGTTAACGATCTGTATTTTATAAACTAAGGCTTTCTTATGTAGGCTTGACCTACCTCAATATATATATATCCAATATTTCGCACGAGCCAATCCAAATTTTTGTTCCACATGTTTATCGCAATAGATAGGAAAGTTAAATGGTGAAATGTTAATTACGAGGAAAATCAGATGACACATTGATAATCTGGTTGCCAACTTTCAGGCGCGAAGAAT
Source organism: Melolontha melolontha (assembly GCA_935421215.2). NCBI lineage: Eukaryota > Metazoa > Arthropoda > Insecta > Coleoptera > Scarabaeidae > Melolontha > Melolontha melolontha. Next base: position 135,981,965 of record OW285235.1, on the reverse strand, counting down.
CACTGTGATACAGTGATGCTACTCCGAACGAAAATCATACAGCCCTTTACGCAAATAACATGTTCATTTTAAATATGATGCCACACATAATTATGTTATTATGTGTTGTTAAATTAGCAACAAGCGTATAGCTGATACTTAAATGTATGTGTTCACAATTCAACCCTCTGTGTGGATATGTAAAGCTTTGAAATTATTGTATGATTAGGTGTTTTCTTGAGCGATCTACTCGTTTGTTTTAAAATTCTATACTAACTAATGCAATTAAAAGTTAGAACAATTTACGTCGTGTTTATTTAAGAGCTATACTTAACAAGCTACACAATTGTGTTTAAGATACCATTTCTGCTCGATTCGTTGGTTGACATATATTGTACTATTATTTATACTTATTATTGGTGACTAAATGTATTCATTCACTGTCTTTGAATAACTCTACTTCGTTACTATAACTAAAGTAACATGAAGTATAAGTAATCATGAGACGACTAAATTAATTATCAATATAATAATTATGTTCGTGTCACGTACTTTAGGCAGTAACTATAGAAATTTCTGTTACCTTTGACAGTTATAATTGCGTGTGACAAGCTTCTACAACTATAAGCACTTAAAGAGTAATCAATTGATCTAAAAATGCATAATATGAGAGAAAAGCATCACTGCCAATTACTAACTGGTTCTAAAAGTATGTTACCAAAATTGCATCCAAATGCTAATCTTTTTAAACGATTCATTCGTTCCCTTCGTAAGTTAACGACCGTTTCAGATTCTAATCCTAAAACAATGTATACATATCGAAGTGAAGCAAGTATTTGCATGGAAAAGAAGAGACACATCAAATATTACCGAAAATATATTATTCATCCGTATAGCATATTGAGTATGTATAGAGAAATCATAATGTCAATAACTTGGTTTTTATACTTTACTATGGATTCGTTCAAGTTGGCTTTCCTGAACAGCAAAGGTGATAGAAATGTCACGGTGCACATCGAGCGCTTATTTCATTCAGTATATATTATACATATGATATCCTGTTTTTTCATTGGCTTTCATGATCAAAAGAATCAAGAAGTAGTGTTGGAACATAAAACAATTGTCCTTCGATATCTAAAAACATATTTTATATTTGATTTTACAGTAATGATTCCAACAGAAATGCTTTTGGAGAGCGCAAAATTTTACTGGCTAGGCTATATTATTCATTTGTTAGCCTGTGCCAGATTCGTTACGATGACATTGTATTTTCGTACCATTACATTATTATTTGAAGTTGGTGACATAGTACATGAATTGCTTTGCTTGATTGTTGGTGGAGCATTTTTAGCACATTGGTGGGCTGTTGTAATTTATGGATTGCCAGATTTTCAAGACAAGTATATTTCGTTGGACACCGAATTTTCATGGGTACGTATCACAACGTAAGTATAACTTCATTATCTGTAAAATATTCAATTTAATTTGAATATTCAACGAGTTTTTGTACTTTTATATATCCTTTAAAATATCATAAACTATCAAATTAAAAGAATTCACTTAAACATTTTTATATAACACTATCTGATCTATAAATATTAATACGAAATAATTTATTAAACATTTTGGGAGACCGTTAATATCTGTGAACGTGAATATAATGACACATATCGTATTTCTTCAATTCGAACTTAAAAAATTATTTTTCGATATTTAATCTCACAATTTATTATTAAATATCAAAACATTTAATTCAACTCATCCAGCCATACCCAAGTAAAATTGAAAACTATTTTTTGTGGTGTATATATAGCGGCTCAATGTCTTAAGTTGAGAGCTTGTCAAGATCCCAGGACAGCTTAGAGGTATATGGTGTGCGCATAGTCTTTCATGGCTTTGTTACTACACTTCCTCACCGTAAAAGAGTAGAAATATTGATTCGACTTTCACTTCCTCAACATTTAAGAGTAACTGAAGAAGATTCCGAAAAAAATCAATCTTTCACAAACCGGCCTGGTATTGGAACCGTCAACTAACGGGACTCTCACTCCTCTTATCCAACGCTACTTCCACTTGTACCGTTCTGTCGTTATACCGTCATTAAAGAAAACAGCAAATATATTTGCAATTTTATTTACAATTTTATAAAACATCTGCATTCGGAAACGTGGGTCACTAATTTTTTTTCTGTCAAGTAATTAGTGGTGGTATACACTTCCAAACTTTATCCTCTCCTATGAAAACTGACCGTTAGCATATATTTTTGCAAAACAAGAGAAAACTTACCAAAAAAAATGGCAGCTAAATTCAAATTTCATCATATTCATCATTTTTGCAAGAGACATCTTCTTCACTATGAAAAAGTCTTTCAAATTCTGAATTTGTTATCGGTTGTTAATTGAACTGCCCATATGTATAAACCGACTCACACAAATGTTGAACTAAAAGAATATTACAACAAAGTACCAACGCGGTTTACCATTTAGAATACCAATTCGTCGTGGATATATGTAATCCGCTAGTAGTAAATATGTATTTATAATTTAATCCATGAATTTTTTCCTATTGGTACAGTTATTTTATTTAATATTTTTAAAAAGGAAAATATACAATTAATCACAATGTGTATTTATTTTTTTTTTTAGATTGACGACGCTAAAATCTCTGTTTCAAATCTAAACATTACTGTTATCACGAGATATGTTCAAAGTCTTCATAAAGCGTCTGCCTTATTTTTTGGTTGCTCTAAAGGAATGTGGAAAACTGAGGATCCAAAAGAATGGTTGGTCTTTTCGTTAATCATACTAAACGGTATTCTTTATATTAGCTATACAACTGCAATCATTTTACACCTCTCAATGTCGTACAAAATGTCTGAAAGCATGTACGATAAAATGCTTTTCCAATTAAAACAATACATGAGGACAAAAAAATTACCAGATCGTCTAAAAATACGACTAAAAATATTCTATGAAGCTCATTATAAAGAAAGATTTTTCCATGAAAGCGTAATATTGGCTTCCTTGTCTGAACACCTCCGATATGAAATCATTTACCACAATTGTCATCAATTTATTCAGTCGACATGGTTTTTTGAAGGTCTGAGTAAGACAATTGTAGGACATATCATAGGAAGTTTAACATCCACAACTCTAATTACAAATGAAGTTATATATTCTGATGGAGAACATGACGAACTTAATTTATATTTTGTTTCAAGAGGTTCTGTTGCTTTATATACCGATTACGGTGAAGAGTTAGTACATATTGAAGATGGTGATTATTTTGGTGAATTTTATATACTCAGTCAAATAGCTAACTTCCATGTATCTGATATTACAAAATCTGTAAGATACGTTGCTTGTGAAATTACGGAACTTTTCATTTTATCTATTAATGATTTCATGAAATATATAGCCAGTCGTCCGCAAGCTATGGATAAAATAACGGAAGTAGCCGAAGTGCGTGACTTTTTAAATATGAATATTATTCAAAGGAGAACTAAAGAAACCATGACTGATCTTCTAACTGACTTACATGGTATCGACTTCTTGGCAAGCAGTAATCGTCGTCGTCGAATATCTAAAAAACGCCAATACGGAGAACGTAAATAATACCATTTTGTACTAAATATTTTGATCTGCGTCATTAGATGGGGAAACAAGAAACCTCTACTAGTCGTTCAAATTAATTGTTTGAAAACGTTGTTTTATTTTCATTATAAAAGCAAAAAATTTTTTTAACCTAAAATTATATAATGACTAGTTCATACTAAATTTGGTTGAACAAATTTAATATCATGTGGCTTGTAGACTTCCGCGGTCGTTGTTCATAATTGCTTCTTAGATTCCGGGCTGGAACCGCATCTTTGGCACTGCTTCCTTTATGGCCGACTGCAATTGCAAGGGACATCTTCAAGGCATAGCTACCCTGAAGATGTCCCTTGCAATTATGTACAAAACGTCGGCCAGGGTAGAAACAGTGCCAAAAACGCTGTTCCAGCCCGCAATCCAAGAAGCAATCAAATTTAATATCGTATATATGTAATTGTGTATGCTGTTATTAAGATCTTAAATATAATTTCATTAAAACAAAGATGTATATTTTATTAAACATTATATTTAACAAATATTCTGTTGTTTTAGTTTAATTACTCACAATTTCTAAAAATGTTCTTCGATACAAATGACACCCTCTGGACTTTTTGGCGGATAAACCTTAAAATCTATACTCTGTACTCTATCTATCTGGTTATAGATAAATAAATCAGTAACAGAAATTAATAACTAACCAATTGTATAGGAGTAAATATACGTTATACTCCTCCTTGTTAGAAAATATTCATATGTAGGGATTAATATAAATACGTTTCTACGATAATACTATTGTCGTTTTTAAATATTTTGGCTCATAATTCTTTGATTGGTGGAGGGCTATTTTCACGGCCATAGATGTTGTTTTAACTCCACATTTATTTAGAATCTGGAAACTAAATTAAATAAGTAAGTGATATAAAAATAAAATAATTAACATGAAACTTCAATGTCCATTAACGTTTTCCTAGAACATCACAATTTTAGCAAAAGGGGATTAATTGAGTTAAAATCTACTTCGTAAATAATACCTCTTTTGGGTATTCGTGTGGTTGGTTGATTTGTTAATTCTTCCTTAACCAACATTATTTGAAGATCGTGGACTATGACTAGCTAAATATTATAGATGGGTTTCGCAATGAGTTTGTGTATTTACACCTCACTTTTCAAAAAAAAATCACATCTACGTATGATTAACCAGTATACTTTACTTATATTGTACCCTATCTGTTTTCTCTTGGCGAATATGAGCTTTCTTCCAAGTTAGTCTGCGATCTATGCTCTGCTCACTGCTAAATATTTGACACCATTATGTTGTTATAGTTAGTGTCCGTTTAAGATGACAAGTAGACAATTTTCTCTGCGGTTTATGAATGTAACTTGAATTGATTTAGTTTAGAGGATATGCTTACATTATTTATATAGCCAAACTTGTATTACATTAATATTTGTTTGCAAATTGCGAATAATAATAATCATAATTCGGCTATGTCGTTAATATATGTCGCTGTTACTACAGCTTTGGAAATAGGAAGATTTGCTGTATAGATACGGAACGGGTCCAAATATGCTCCCTTGAAGAACAACAGCGCTGATTGGATATGAGGAAGTTGTTTCATCTTGATACAGGAACAGATATGTCAATATTGCAAGTAGAAATTAAGGATCACAAAAAGGTTGTATGGGAGTATTTTTCTAATTTTATAAAAGAAGCCAGTATGCCAAACCTTATCAAAAACCTGTGTAATATTTAGCCAGGCCCTTCTACTTCTTTTCTTCTAAAAGTTGTTGAATGAAGTTGCGGAAACGGTGAATTTGTCCAGTAGTCGCATGCTGAGATCTAAACTCAAACTGATAGTTGAGTATGATTTGATAAGTTGCTAACATTAGTGCAATTCTTGCCATTGTTAGGGGTATGTTAATAGGTATATACGATCTTATTTCTTCTGCAGTATTACCAGGTTTTTGAATTAAAATACGCTCGGGTACATGTTCCAAGAGTGAAATATATCCGCAATAAGACCGTTGCGCGAGATATTTAAAACCTTTTTTAAGTTTCTTGAGAATTTTCACAGAAGAAGGTCATATTCAGGTTAAATAAAAACTACTATTCACACTTGGTTAACCATAAATCTTTTGGATAGTGGTTCTAGTTGATAAGAGGGATATAGGTAAGTACAGTCTTTGTGGCTTTTTATCCATTCATCGAATTCAATGTGAACAGCAGAGTTAGGAAGCTATGTATGCTAAACCTTCATTTTTCTATTTTTTCTTCGATCAGACAGGATAATTCTTCTGTTGTAAGTCTGGTTTTCCGAATAATGTTGCTTCTTAAACTGCAAGTTAATATGAAGTGATTGAGATATTCTACAGTTTGTTTTAAAGTATTGTTCTAATTTGTTCTATTAGTGTATTTATTACCTAATCAAGTAACCATAAATATAGGTTTCATTTGGTACTAATTCAGAGAATCCTATCATTTAATATATCCCAAATTGACCCTTCATTGATTTTGTATTGTTTAAAAACGTACTAATATTCCAGACGTTGTGTGCAGGTCAGTCGTCTTGCCGAAATCAAATTTTATTTAATCACACGCAAACAGCTAGAATAATATTGTTTTAGAAACATTCCAGATCTGTTTTAGTCATACCTCTTCTTCTTCTTTGTCCTACTCCTTATGCCTTTTCAGGCGTCGGATTGGGAGTTCCAGTCCTCCTCTACCCATTTCTTCCATTCCTTTCTATCTTTTGCCATCATTCTCATTTCTTCCATCGTTTTCCCTTTCTTCCTTCCTATTTCCTCTATTTGGTTTATCCATTTTATTCTTGGCCTCCCTCGTTGCCCTTTCCTTATTTTTCCCACCTCAATTATTGTGGTTTTCCTTGTTGTTTTGATAATTTTTATTTTCGTTAATTATCATTACTTTCGTCTTTCTCACGTTAATCTCCATTCTATATGTTTATATTGGTCTATAGTTTTCACACTCCGTCTGCTCTCCTTTTTTGTATATGTATAGGTATTATCAGGTTGTTTTCCCACTCTCTAGGAATGCATTGTTTTTCCCATGCCTCCTTACATATTTCCCACAGCCATTCCTTAACCAATATCCATAGCTCATAATTGTCGACTTTTGCATGACCAATACCAAGAAAATTTCGAGTTATTATAGCATTTTATCAATGCCAATGTTAACTCACAAAGAAGAATTTCATTGTAAAGTAATTTATCGTCCTGATATTTGCTTATTATTTCACGAAATTTCATACAACGGCAGTAATCATCAGATAATTTTTCTGGAAATGTTATTTAAAAGAACGGTGTTTATCAAGCTTACGAAGAAATTGACTTAATAAAATTGAAAGATTTTCATATTCGCTAGGAATCGATCTTTCTGAATAATTAATCTCGAACCAATCTCTAGTCACTAACACAAAATTATCAATATTTTTCTTTATCTTTTGTGTGTATAATAATTAATTTTAAAAATTGAGCCTATTTAATTATCGAATAGTTTTTGCATTACCGGAAACAATTTATAACGCACCTCTTCAATAAATACTACTGTATTAATATAATAATGAATATAATGAAATGGCACCTTACGTTCGAATATAGTGCGCAAGTATGGTGGAGTATTGCAAATTTTTCATTCGTCGGCTACATCCTGGTAACAAAATCAGAATCACTAGTTTCAGATTTATCGAGCAACGAGTAGGAATTTTTGCCATTTAAAGAAGACAAAAGAGTGATAGTACACAATCTAAAGGAATAGCGTTTTTTTATCGACGCTTCGAATTTTCGTTTTCAAGTTATCCTACACGTCGGAAATGTTTGCCCTTCCATGCCTGTTGATCATGAAGGAAGCCTTCTTGATAAAATAAATTACAGAACATATAAATGGTACATCAGCGCTGATCCAAAACCCTAGCAAGCCCACTCGGTTTACAACTTGGATACACAAAATATAACTATTTTCTTTTCGAATGAAGCAACAGAGCGAAAAATTACGATTCTATTGTAAGAAAAGAACAGTAAAAAAATAAAGAACTGACTTAAGTAATAGAGTTTAATTTTGCTGGATTCCCCAAAAAACAATTATCCTTTCCATGTATATATATATATATATATATATATATATATATATATATATAGTAAACCTAATCAGTAGGCGATTAAAGGTCTGTATATTACTTCAAAATATATGTATTTAAAAAACTCTACATGTTTCGGCTGTATACGCCTTTTTCAAGAGAATACAAAATATGAATTCATATTTTGTATTCTCTTGAAAAAGGCGTATACAGCCGAAACATGTAGAGTTTTTTAAATACATATATTTTGAAGTAATATACAGACCTTTAATCGCCTACTGATTAGGTTTACCATATCATACCAAGGTCACGAAGTTATTATATATATATATATATATATATATATATATATATATATTGTTATGGGACAAGCATACCCATGTTCCAGCACCTATGATGGGGAATACAAAATATTCAATTACTAAATTCAGCATAAAAAAGGTTCAAACAGGCGAAGTTAATATGTTAAATTAATATCGAAATGTATATAAATTAATATGACGAAAATATTGTGTTCTTTAAATTAACTAATTTCTATTTCTTTAATTATTTTTATATTCATTACTTCAATTTCATAATTCAAATATTAGGGTGAAATCACCTATATCTAATTTATCTACATAAATATATTGTATCGATATTAGTTAAACACGCCCACTTATTTAAAAGTAAACTAACCCGCCAAGCTTGTATTTAGCATGCGCGTAACAACTAATTTAGCGTTAGAATATTTGATAACCTAACTTTAGAATTCATAAATAAATATTATCAATCTTAGAAAATAATTAAAATATGTACATAATGCCTGTAAGAGCAGTCAATAATATTGAAACTTCGAGGCTATTTGTAATAATTATACTAGGCTTTGAGGATAAACAAGTGATATCGGCGTCTTTATCTTAAAATCTAATTAGCATACAGACACATTTTTCGATCCGCATTTTAGAAATTTTATATAAAAGTAATTAATCCAATTTATTCAGTACAATCCTAAATTTAAAACGTTTCTTTTAAAAAATTACATAAACGCATAGTCGTATTTCAACGCATCGTCGTATTTCTACGCATAGTCGTATTTCAAAGTATCAACAAAATATTATCATCGATAAAATATTAAATACCAGTGAAAACCATAAAAGAAGTATACTAACCGTAAATTGGCTACATTCAACGAGAATAAAGAACAAACCTCGAATCCAACACTTGTCCGAGGCCATACGAAAATTGGAACATCATAAGCATTTCAAGTCCGAAGAGATTGGCGAACGCGTCCTTTCCAGCAAGCCGCGAACACCGTCAAGGATTTATCAAGCGTCCGAACTTATATCCATCAACGAGATTGCTTCAAAATTGGAATTTCACATTTACGGAACAATAATACAGGTTCACTATAACAATATTATCACAAAGTCGTCAGTTTTTACATTTTAATTAATATTAAAATTGGATATTTTAAATAAAATAACTCGAAGTCTATTTATATTGATTTACCCTTCAGACAGATCATATTATTCCTTAGAACATTAAACCATCCTTGTAATAATAATTTAAGAAGTACTTACTCGTTTTCTTATTGTTAAGCATAGTAAATTGAAACATGTTTATATTTATGGATACACATAACCTAGAGAACTTTATTCACACACGTGCTAGTATTATAAAACTTATTTCTTTTAACGTTAAATCAATTTTTGTTGTTTACATTATAGTTTCCTTTTTTTACTTTTTCAATAAACATATTATATTTAATTTTATTCAATCTTTTATATATACGTCCTCGCGCATTTGAAAATCTTAACATTGCTCTTCGTCCCATTGGTATTCAAATAAAAAGGCTTGGGTGACTAATTTTATGATGACAGAGTGGTTGCGTGAATTTGATCGGAAAATGATCGATCAAAACAGCTGTCTGTCAATTAAAAACTCATTTATTAATTATTCCTATATTTCGCAACAGCTTTGTTGCTTCTTCCGGAGATAAAAATGTAGAGTTCAAAAAAATAATAAAAGTGACCTACGAGGACAATAAAAAAAATCAATCAAATCTAATCAATTTTATTGTCCTTGTACGTCACTTTTATTATTTTAAACTCTACATTTTTATCTCCGGAAGAAGCAACAAAGTTATTGCGAAATATAAGGATAATAAATAGTATATAAATAGTATAATAAATGAGATTTTAATTGACAGACCGCTTGCCCGATTTTAATTTATGTTGTACATATCTATATAATCTTACATTGTTTTCAAATGAAAGTTTAACTTTGGGTTTTTACTTAATTTTTCTGCCTTCTGATAGACTGGCGCTTCTCTTAACCGGGCAATATTTTCAGAACCAACGATGTCCGCCTATGGGAAGTTTCACTGTATATATAATATATGTATTCGTATATGCTTTCGTAAAGTAGCGGATAAATTCAATAAAAATAAAAAGGGAAGTTCTTCAGAAAAACCCTCGGGCCCGTCGATTTTTATTTTGAGTTTAGAGTTTTCTTACGTGAAACTTAAATATACATCCAAAAACCGATATAACGTCATCATTTGTTTAATATAAACGCACACTTTTTATTAAGCTAAATTCTAAATTCGCTGGTTCAGTCACGTATACTTTACTTTTTAAGTATTCCCACAAGATTGTCCCTTTCCTACCTATCCAATGATTTGGAAAAACTTCATCCAAATAAGCGCGAATAGGTGACGGCGCTCAATTTTTAGAAGATTTAAAAGCACGAACACGTCAAGAAATTAGAAACATTACCGCAGATGTTATCGACAACGTCTAAAAAGAATTTCTTAATTGCCTTGACTATTGTCTGATTGTTAACGGTGCTCAATTCGAACATTTAATTTAGATGATTGTGTTTCCATTTTTAATGCTTCCGATAATATTACTTCAAAATTTCCTTATGTAAACATCATGCAAAATTACCTTGTTGTATGTAAGAAATTTGCCCTTTCTAATGCTGTAATCAAAAATGGGTGTCTATATAAAAAAAAGTTTCGTCATATCGGTTTTTGGAGATACCCTGTATATTTCAGTTTCAGGCAAGAAAACTCTAATTTGAAAATAAACAGATAATTATTTCTTGACTTTTATATACTATAGCAGATTTAGATAGTCGGTCTGTTTTACCTTAATATGTATATATTTAAAATAATCTTCCATGTTTCGGAAACTAGTTACTGCCCTTTTCAAAGAATTTTAAATTATAAATGACAGTATATTAATATACTGTCATTTATAATTTTACTGTTTTACTTGAATATGTATATATGTAGAATAATCTTCCGTGTTTCGGCAACTACTGCCTTTTTCAAAGAATTTTAAATTATAAATGACAGTATATTAATATAGTGTCATTTATTCTTATATACGAGTATATATATATTTTTAATAATATAAAATATTATTAAAAATCTGGTGTGAAGAACACAAATACAGGTTCACTATTAATATTTTTGTGAACGTGTCCGAAGATATCCCTCCCCAGAGACGTAGATACGTATTTCGCCTTTCTACAGGCTCATCGGTACGCCCCTGCTGGAGAAAGGATATCTTCAGACACATTCATAAAAAAGAACCACATCGCCGCATCACAGAAATTATCCAGACCGAGCGTAGAAGTAAATTCAGCGCTGGCTGTTGTCAGACAGCCGAAGTACCTCGCCCCGTCCACATAACCATAGTGAAGTAACGACGCCCTTCCAAAGGTGGTACAGCCATCTCTCTAGAAACTGCATTTTGTTTGTGTCTTCACTCATACTACGGACTAACCGCATGTGTAATGTATCAGAATAATTGAAAGATACATGAGTAGGTAAACCCCACCAGTTTTGTATAATACAAAGGTATTTTTAATAATATAAAATATTATTCAAAATCTGGTGTGAAGAACACAAATCCAGGTTCACTATTAATATTTTTGTGAACGTGTCCGAACATATCCCTCCCCAGAGGCGATGAGCCTGTAGAAAAGCGAAATACGTATGTACGTCTCTGGGGACGGATATGTTCGGACACGTTCACAAAAATATTAATAGTGAACCTGTATTTGTGTTCTTCACACCAGATTTTTAATAATATTTTATATTATTAAAAATACCTTTGTATTATACAAAACTGGTGGGGTTTACCTACTCATGTATGTTTCAATTATTCTGATATATATATATATATATATATATATATATATATATATATATATATATATATATATATACAGGGTGTTTTGAAACATCGTTTAAAGATTTTAACGGCATGTAGTACGATCAAAAAAAAAGGTTAATAGTCTTAATAAACATATGTCCGCAAATTTACCGTTTATTAGATAACAGCGATTTTATCGCAATTGCAGAATAAATTTGCTTTAGCGGTATTTTAACATAAAATTTATATTATAACTAAAGAAGATGTTCGAAATGACGTCCTTCCATTTCAACACAGGATCTACATCTTCTTTCAAAGGAAACGCGCACTCTTTCAAAAAACAAGGGTTTATCTCGAATTATTGAATTGATTCGGCATTTACTTGATGAAGATCCATAATTAAGAATAGAAATAAAACTACGGTTTTAATCTTCACTTTTACTCTTTATTCGTAAAACGACAATTGTTTCGCCAGCACAGTGGCTTCCTCAGGCGTTTACATCTAAACAGTACGTTACAAACTAAATAAAAAATAAAAAATATATCTATAAAATCAAAAAGGATGGTATTTAAAATATTTTTACAGAAATCTATACAAGTATTGTCGGTATTGAAAAATGTGGCGCATCTGGTCGGCCCTAACTGTATATTATGAGGTACTAAACGTGTTTACGCATAAATTTGTTTAATAAACTACATATGCATTTGTATTATTGTCTAAACAGATTTTAAGTAAATAAATTTAATAAAGGCGAGTTATTTAAATCTAATTTATCATTTAAAAAACGGCTACACAGATACTTTAATTGAAAATATGCTGACAAAAAAACTTTTCAAAAAAGCAATCTCTATGGTATACCCTGCAATAAAGGATAAAGAAAATTCAAAATTTAGATTACTTACGTACATTGGGACACCTGATAAGCATATTTCAAGTTATTTAAAAAAACTTAATATTAACACAGTTTTTAAAACCAATAATAAGTTATCCAAACACATCAAAAACAAGAAAGATAAAACAGACAAAAATAAGAAATCCGGAGTCTATAAGTTAATGTGTGGATGCGGTAAGATATATGTCGGTCAAACAGGAAGATCGTTTGAAAAATGAATTGCCGAACATTGTTCTTCGTTTAAAAAAAAAAACAAGATTCTACTTTTGCGAATCATCTATTAGAAGAAAACCACCCTTTCGATAAAGATTTTCAAATTCTGCATTTAGAAAATAAAGGCAAGAAATTAAATTTACTGGAAAGTTTAGAAATAAATAAATTAAAACAGTCACAAATTTTATTAAATGATAAATTAGATTTAAATAACTCGCCTTTATTAAATTTATTTACTTAAAATCTGTTTAGACAATAATACAAATGTATATGTAGTTTATTAAACAAATTTATGCGTAAACACGTTTACTACCTCATAAGATACAGTTAGGGCCAACCAGATGCGCCACATTTTTCAATACCGACAATACTTGTATAGATTTCTGTAAAAATATTTTAAATACCATCCTTTTTGATTTTATAGATATATTTTTTATTTTTTATTTAGTTTGTAACGTACTGTTTAGATGTAAACACCTGAGGAAGCCACTGTGCTGGCGAAACAATTGTCGTTTTACGAATAAAGAGTAAAAGTGAAGATTAAAACCGTAGTTTTATTTCTATTCTTTATCTCGAATTATTTGGCAACAGCGTTCTATTAGTTGGCGCAACTCTGGAAGATCGTTTACCGGTGTTGGGTACACTAAACTTTTCAAATAACTCCAGATACTAAAGTCCAACGGGGTTAGATCGGGAGCTCTTGGAGGCCAAGCAATGGGACCTCCTCGCCCTATCCATCTCCCAGGAAATTCATTGATAAGATGTTCCCTAACAGCGCGCGTAAAGTGCGGTGGGGCTCCATCTTGCATAAACCAGAGGTTTAGTCTCAGATTTATAGGTAAATCTTCCAAAAGCTCAGGTAAAGTATTTTCCAAGAACTCGAGGTATGCAGGACCTGTTAAGCGTTGTGGCAAAACAATCGGTCCTAACAGCCGGTCCCCTATCATGCCTAACCAGATGTTTAGAGAGAACCGTTGCTGGTGTCTGGCTTCAACGGTAACGTGAGGATTCTCGTCACACTAAACGTGATTGTTGTGGAAATTAAATATTCCATTTTTAGTAAAACCAGCTTCATCAGTGAAAAGGATGTTATCAGCGAAATCTGGCCGATCAGCAGTTATTCGCAAAAACCACTCACAGAAAGTCCTTCTCGCTTGATAATCCGGAGCAGTAAGGGCTTGTACCCGTTGGATATGGTAGGGGTATAGGAGTTGCTCATGAAGAGTTCTCCAAATAAGATTGCTACTTGCACCCACTTGAGTCGAAATTCTTCTAACACTAGTTTCGGGATTTTCATCGATAATATTCAAAATTTGATCTTCTATCTGTGGAGTACATGCTATTCTCTGCCGTCCAGTATCATAAGACCGCTTCTCAAACGAACCAGTTTCTCTTAGTCGTTGAAACACCGTCTGAAACATCACATGCGAAGGCAGTTGGCGATCAGGAAACGTTTCAGCATAGAGGCGACGTGCTTGTAAAGAATTCCCATTGGCACGACCGTACATGAACACCGTATCGCTCATTTCAGCATTAGAATACGCTACCATTGTAATTGCTACAAGTTGGACAAAACGTCAAATTAAACTGTCATAAAACAACAGCAGATAAGCACCTGTTTACTGGGATATGCTATCGTTAACTATTTCATGTACTACTAGGAACACTCGCTGTTATCTCGTAAACAGTTAAGTTGCGGACATATTGTCATGGATTTTTCCCCGAAGAAAAATAAAGGAAACATTAAAAGACAATTTATAATTATGTACATTGCATTCCAGGATAATAATTAGAGATTTTTTATATTTTATTTAAAATTTGATTATAATGTGTAGCATAAGACACTCTTAATACTTTGTTAAGAGAGTTTTGTTTTTAGTTTTTTTTGTATTAAATGTTGTGTTGTTAATGTGATTATTATTTCTAATACCTTTTTATTTAACCCATACCCCTTCGTGGGTAACCTGAGGATACAAGAGCTCCTGGAAGGCTGAACCGACTTGAGATAAACCGAGCAAGCTGTTGTGTATTGTGGGCCAATTCAAATCTTTGATCAACACCACAGTTCATAGCACATTTAGGTTATTATGACTATAACCTTATTTTCGATTGTACTAAATGCCCTTAAAATTTTTAAACGATGTTTTAAAACATCTTGTATATATATACAGGATCCCAAACGACTTTGTTTTAAAGTTACGGGATGTTTAATAGTAAAGTAAAAGTTCATACAATAAAACGTGCTAATACAACAAAATTAACTTATAAAAATTGTTGGAAATGACCGCCTACGACTGAAATGCAAACTTCTATCTCCGTTGCATTGATTGGTGACTGCGTTCAAGAATACCGGTGGTTCGCATATAATTTGTCGAATATATTTAGAATTACCTGTATATATATATATATATATATATATATATATAGTAAACCTAATCAGTAGGCGATTAAAGGTAAGACCTTTAATCGCCTACTGATTAGGTTTACCATATCATACCAAGGTCACGAAGTTATTATATATATATATATATATATATATATATATATATATATATCGGGACATTGTACAAAGCCGATTAATTTCTTTCAACGCAGTGGATGAGTAATGTATATATATATATATATATATATATATATATATATATATATATTAATAATATATTTTATTAATTCAAGCAACCCGACTTCATTGAGACAGGGCTTATATGCAAATATAGAACTAACAGAAAACTATGACTTCAAAATACGAGGTTCTACCCAGAAATTCCCGAAATATGAAAAAAAACAATAAATTGTTCTATAACTTATTCACTACCATCTATTCAAAGTATTCTCCTTCCACATGAATACACTGATCTCAGTGACTGTCCATGACTG
Source organism: Melolontha melolontha (assembly GCA_935421215.2). NCBI lineage: Eukaryota > Metazoa > Arthropoda > Insecta > Coleoptera > Scarabaeidae > Melolontha > Melolontha melolontha. Next base: position 135,966,168 of record OW285235.1, on the reverse strand, counting down.
GGAGCAGTGCTGGAAATCTTCGCGTGATACCGTTTTCAACACGGCCTGCGATTCGGTCTGGATCCCTCAATCGTCTGAAAACAAGCCCTTCAGTTTCAACTTCGGGAACGAGAAGAAGTCACAGGGGGAAAGATCTGGGGAGTAGGAAGTGTGGGGTGGTACTGCCGTCTTCGTGTAGGGTAAAAACTGACGCACAACAAGTGACGTGTGAGTTAGAGCATTGTCAAGGTGTAGTTGTGTGGGATTTTTAGTACAGGTGTTAATTAAATGAACTAGAATCCAGTTAATTTTGTCTTATTTTGTCCTTTTCATGGAGTAATTTTGTCTTGGAAAAATAAGTATCTATTATTATTATTATTATTATTATTATTATTATTATTATTATATAGAGGCTGTCCCGTAAAAAACGCCAACATTCATAATTCCGTTATTTATTGTCCGGTTTTATTTAAACAAAAAGTAAATTTAATAGCATCAAAAACACTATACGAGAGCAGTGTTTTATTTGTTTTCAATTGTTTTCATTAATGTCAAACGACAGTCAAGTTTTTTATTTTAAACGGCAACATATATATTTTTGGCTATATTCGGATTGTATTTTTTTTTCTGAATTCAACGATGTATAACATGTTTATTTTTGATCAACGTTTATTGCTAGTAGACTTGGCTCAGTCCACTAGCATTATGTCAATGTGCCTTAAGTGTCAGTTTGACTTTATTAAGTTTTCTGTATTATCCTGTTTGAACGTTTTGCCGCAACAAAAAGCGTATTTTCGTTAAAAATGAATAACAATGAATTAACGGATATGTTACAAGTGTTCTTTGAATGTAATAAAAATCGCCTTCAAGCAGTTCGTCTGTACAGTGCTCGTTTTCCGGACAGAGAAGTTCCAGGTTCGAAAATATTTCAGAGAATTGAAAAGAATTTAAGAAATTATGGATCATTTACCAAACCAAAAACACAAAAACGGAAATTCTCCGAAGATAAGGAATTAGATGTTCTTCTTGCAGTACAGCAAAATTCACGAACTTCGATTCGCAAAATTGCACATAATGTTGGGGTATCAAAAACTACAGTTCATGGTATTTTAAGAAAACACAAACTTAGACCGTACATAGCTCGAAAAGTTCATGCATTAGAACAAAATGATCCTGGCCGAAGAATCCAGTTTTGTCGTTTTTATTTAAACGCATTAGAACAAGACCCGAATTTTTACAGAAGGATAATTTGGTCTGATGAATGCACTTTTAGCAACAACGGTATTTTTAATAGAAACATACATCGACAGTGGAGTGCAGTCAATCCGAGATTTGTAATTGAAAATAATTTTCAAAGACATTTCAACGTAAATGTTTGGTGTGGCATTTTAGGTGATCAATTAATTGGGCCATTTTTCATAGATGGTTGCTTAAATCAAGAAAAATACTACACTTTATTACACGAAAATCTCCAAAATTTTTAGATGAATTACCTTTGGCAAATTTAAATAGAATATTTTTTCAACAAGATGGGGCTCCCGCGCACAACGCCAGAGTAAATACTGATTTGTTGAACACCCAATTTGGAAATAGGTGGATAGGAACATCCGGTCCTATCGAGTGGCCTGCGCGTTCACCGGATCTTACGCCCCTCGATTTTTGGTTGTGGGCTTATCTACAAGATCGAGTTTATTTAACAACTCCAGAAAATGTTGACATTTTAAGACAAAGAATTATTAACACTTGTCAAGAAGTACCTGCCGCTTGTCTTTTAAATGCGACCTTTGGAGTAATTAGGAGATGTGCGATATGTGTTGAACAAGCTGGCGGGCAATTTCAACATTTATTGTAAAGTGTTTTGTTTCTTATAATAATATTTATAATACTTACATTTCCAATGTTTCATGACACATTCGAATATTTATAAATAATGGAAGACAAAGATGAAATTTATAAAGTTTTTTTTTGCAATAAACGTTTATCAAAAATAAACATGTTATACATCGTTGAATTCAGGAAAAAAAAACCAATCCGAATATAGCAAAAAATATATATGTTGCCATTTAAAATAAAAAACTTGACTGTCGTTTGACATTAATGAAACCCAATCCGAATATAGCCAAAAATATATATGTTGCCATTTAAAATAAAAAACTTGACTGTCGTTTGACATTAATGAAAACAATTGAAAACAAATAAAACACTGCTATCTTATAGTGTCTTTGATGCTATTAAATTTATTTTTTGTTTAAATAAAACCGGAGAATAAATAACGGAATTATGAATGTTGGCGTTTTTTACGGGACAGTCTGTATATATATATATATATATATATATATATATATATATATATATATATATATATATATGTATATATAATAAAATATTATTATTATTATTACTTAAATGTCTTTACGCAATATGGCTTAAAGTTTTAGATATGAGTATATTAGCGAAAAGATTTTATTTTATAAATGAATCAAAACAAAATTTAATTTAGATTAATGCAAATGGAAAACCAGTTATCTTAAATTATTAAAAAATTTGTATGGTTTAAGACGCCCAGATATATTTTTAAAAGAAATGGTAAAGAATAAGTAACAAGAAATAGTGTTTTTGTTATGAAAAAATAAATACATTACATATTTGTTTCAGTTAAATATCTTCGAGAAGTAACTCCTTATTTCCGAAAGGCCAGCATTATTTCAGAGGTGGGATGGGAATTGCAAAGAGGATTTCTATCTGGTGCTCCACCTACTGTTAGGTCGCCACAGAGAGCGGACACTCGATATCTTCCACTTCAACTTTGTCATCTGGCCAGAAATTTTAGATACCCTGATCCGGGTAAGTTTTTTTACTAGAAATATTTTATTTTTAAAACTTTGAAAGCTTCTCTAAAATAAATATATTTTTTAATAATTTAGCCCAAAATATATTAACGACTTATTTTTGATATTTGGAGCGTATTTAGAAAGTCCCATGACGGGAAAACACATTTTATGAATCGATTCATTATACCAAAATGTAAGAATTATTATTGCACATTGCATCTTTGACGAGTTATACATGTTTTATCTTTAGCAACTAATATATAAATTGATGTAGCAGAAATTTATTTTTAAAAGTATTTATTTTTCCTGTTTTGGAAAGATCTAATTTAATTTTATTCAAAGAAACTACGACATCTTAACTGCCTCTTAACTAAATTAAACTATACACCAAACAACTAAATACTAGGAATGGACGGCAAACTTCTAAGTTATCTGCCTGAGATAAAAACAATTCTTAATTTCTTCAGAAGACTAATTCTAAAATGATAAACGCATTGAAATAATTAAAAGCATTTGTTCAGTCAAAGAACTGAAATAAATAAAATTTATTAGAATGCTATAATTTAAAAAAACTACATAACAATTTATTTCTTTATTATTGGGGTCCTAGAGTATATTTCAGTAATTAAGTTGCCATTATCCGTTTAGCTAAAAGCGTTTGCTAGCGACTTAATTACTGGATTTGATAATGTCCAATTAGTTACTGAAATCTATCGTCACACATCTACTTGCTATTAAACATTCTCTAAAAAGCCTTAGTGTGTTGCTAGATGTTACACTGTTCAATGCACCGTTCGCCTATAATTAATATTTGAGACATGTTCTTTCTGGAGAAACCTTTGCTAACTTAAATGATTTATTCTATTGCTTTTTCAAAGAATACGAAAATCGGTTTCTTCTTACGTATTATATAGTCTATGTACTATGCTTTTGAAGGAAGTCCTCAACTCTGGAAATCCATAGAGATTTGTTCTAGTAGTAGTAGACCCACGAAAATGACATCTCTTAGAATAACTGATGAAATGAAATCAATATAAATCTTTAACAAACCGTTAAAAATGGGCTAGCCCAACATAAATTTGTTAATTGATTATATTTTTTTAGACTGATCCTAGCCTTAACAATTGCAGACGCTCTGACTTGGTTTTTCTACTAAAATCTTAAAACAAAGTACAAAAAGCACTCTCAATCTACAACGCATGTTTCATGGACAAATATACATGCTCACTTGTTAACATTCGTCCACGAGCAGTTACATAAAGAGAAAAGTTTGTAATAAAATTCTAAAAAGCTATAAAATATTATTTTTCTAAAATAACAATATTTAGCACGTACATATTTAAACAGATAACAGATAACGCAAACACATGACGTGAAACTGTTACTTTGTTTTCCTGGTTGAGAAAGCATTACACATGTATAGCAATCGCCAAATAAGGTGGCGATTGGAGGGGGTGCGCAGTAGTGGTTTTTAAAAAGCTGCACGCCAACTTACTCAAGTAATTGTCAGAATATATTTGTCAGTGACGGAACATAATGTCTTTGCTAGGGGATCATAAAGTGATACACGCTCAAACGCGAGAAGTAGTTTTTAATGTTCACAATTATTTTTATAAACATAAAAGTACATCATTGCTATTTAGTGAAATAAATATTTTGAATTGTTTGCTTCAGGTGAGTTCTGAGATAAGGTGACGGCTGTAATTATATCACGGCATTGTCTCCATTTTGTTATATTACTCTGGAATCTTCCACTTATTCTGTTTCTTTTTCTCATTTATTTAGGGCTGCGAGTATCTGCTAATAACGGCAATACAGGCGGAATTGCGTTAGATTGGTTATGCTGTGCTTTTAGGTGAAAATGTTTGCATTGTTACGTGCTCGTAGCTACGTCCTCGTTTTATTATTCTGTTATGTTTATTTTGAACCGAACTGTAGTACTTTCGCTTGCGTGCGAATATCTTCATATACCATAATTACTTATTAGTTTTTCTTCATGGTCTTCCTCCCCTCTCGATTCTCGAGTGGTGATAACTTCTAGACGGAAGAGACTGAGATCGCTATCGATAGAGAGAAGGTCGATGGTTGTCATTTCGTCATTGTTTTGTAACGGCTTAATGTAGGGCTTGATTGCTTTAGGTAGTATTTTGGGTTTTTTTGGCAGCCCTCTCGTTTGAGCGAGGTTATAATTTAGTCGCTACAATTTTTAATTGTAACTACAATTACCCGGCAGGGGATTTCTTGATGACGATTGGAGCTGATTGACTCCTTCTCTACGATACACTATATTGCGTTGTAACCATCAGACATTATCCTGTTACGTAATTTCGTAATTCATTTATTAATTATACTTTTCTTATTCATTCTTTTTTTGTCTTGTGCTCCCGATAACAGGTGTCTTTTCCTCTACCGACGCAAACGTCGTTCACAGGAAGGAAACCGATGACGCTCACGAAGATCCCGATTGCTGGAAAGGGACGGACACAGCTAAAACTTTAAAATATTCCTTTATTAATTTAAACTGTAATGTTTTGCAATTAGTTTTCTTTGTTAAAATTTTTTTGATTTAATTTGTCTTTGTTTAGTTATTTAACTTACTTATTGCGTCTTTACAGACATCATTTTTCATTTTTTATTTAGTTAATTCAATTGCCTTTCTAATTAGTATATCTTATTTAAAATTGCAATACGTATCTTTTTTTTGTTTGCTAAATTTATTTCAACAGAGTTTATTTAAATTACACATCTGTTCCTCACGAGGACAAGATCTTATTTTTGCCCGAATTCTGAAAGCTCACACCCGAAGTGCACGCCTGTACAATCTGCGCAGGAGAGTTGAACCACTGCAATTAGATCAACGAGTTTGGAGGCGCAATTACTTTCTATCTGATGCTTCTAAACAATTTGCAGCGAAGTTAGCTCCTAAGTTTGTCGGATCTTTTATTAGCGCTCGTATCGTCTCGCCTTGGACTTACCAACTAACGGACGATCCCGGTCGAACATCTATTTGGCATATTAAGGATTTAAAGGCTCATCCTCCCGACGTGGAGTAACGTTCCGGTTGTGTTACATGATGACGACCCTTGTTTTCCGATTTTGGACCTTGCTTTACTTGGTTTCGCTTTTCCTTTTGTCTGTTCATTTGTATACCGTTGTTCAGTTTTCCCTTACCTATTATTGCGGCCTGTCTGAGGGCCAAACAAATACTCAGTCTGGCGTAATGCACCATGTCGTAAAAGGCGACTAAACGGAGACCGGTTTAGTTTCTGTTAATTTCATCTAGAACCCTATTGCCGCCTGTCTGGAGGCCAAACGAATACTCAGTCTGGTGTAATCCACCATGTCGAAAAAGGAGACTAAACGGAGACCTGTTTAGTTTGTCAATTTCATCTAAAACCTTATTACGGGCTGTCCGCCATGTCGTAAGAGGCGACTAAAAGGTTTCCTGCTTTGTCTATTCATTCCATCTAGAACCTTATTATGGCCTATCTGGGGGCCTGCCGAATACTCAGTCGGGTATAATCTGCCATGTCGTAAGAGGCGACTAAAAGGAGTCATGATTAGCTTGTTCTTTCGTCAAGAACATCGTCGACGAATAGTGCATCATTTTCTTTTTCTTTTAGTTTCGGACTTTCGATTTCTTTACCTTTGTAGTTGAATACTTTCCGTTTGGGGAGTTTCCCATTCTTGGAACTCTTCTCGGTCAGTTTTTGTTTTGTGCTAATTAGACCCTTTTTATTTATTGTGCCATTTTCTTTGGAATTCTTATCTTTTGACATTTATTACGAGATAGGGTATAGCTCGTTACCGTGCCGCTGCTGTTTTCTTTTCTCATTACCTTCTCTTGAGTATACCTTGTCTCGAGTTTTGTTTGAGTTCATGCTTGGCACTAAAGCATGATTGCTGACTTGCCGGAATCGACTTTTCCTGATTTTGACGTTTATCTTACTTTTGGCCATATAGGTTTCTTTGTCTTTGCCTGGTCTCGCTGAGTCCGATAGTTTTGTGGTTGCTTAATATTCATTCTTTTTGTTCCGGAAATTGGTTACATTATTTATATTACCGTTTTCTGTTCTCTTTCCCTTCTCTTGAGTATACCTTGTCTCGAGTTTTGTTTGAGTTCATGCTTGGCACTAAAGCATGATTGCTGACTTGCCGGAATCGACTTTTCCTGATTTTGACGTTCATCTTACTTTTGGCCATATAGGTTTCTTTGTCTGTGCCTGGTCTCGCTGAGTCCGGCAGTTTTGTGGTTGCTTAATATTCATTCTTTTTGTTCCGGAAATTGGTTATATTATTTATATTACCGTTTTCTGTTCTCTTTCCCTTCTCTTGAGTATACCTTGTCTCGAGTTTTGTTTGAGTTCACGCTTGGCACTAAAGCATGATTGCTGACTTGCCGGAATCGACTTTTCCTGATTTTGACGTTTATCTTACTTTTGGCCATATAGGTTTCTTTGTCTGTGCCTGGTCTCGCTGAGTCCGGCAGTTTGTGGTTACTTAACGTTCATTCTTTTTGTTCCGGAAATTGGTCAGATTATTTTTGTTTTTTTTGTGATTAGAGGCTGTACCTGCTGGGTTGAAGTTTGCTTGCTCTGTCGCCGTTTTGTGGGTTACGTCGCCGGATTTCTTTTCTTACTGCCTGTCTTTCTCCACCCACGAGCTGAGAGCATAAGAGCCTTGCCGTTTCCGCATTGCCGAAACTCTCGGTTCCTTCCACTTAGCTTTCTTGTCTTGTTTACCCGTTTCACTTTTCCATCCTTTCTATTTTCTTACTCAAGCTTTTCTCTACTCTACTTTTCTTTTCCTCTTTACTTATTTTACGTCCGGGGATGTGGACTTTCGATTCGGTCTCGGTCGGGGCATTCCTCCCTCACAACTGGTTTCCGTCCTTTTGTTAGTTTGGGCCTACTTCACCCTCAATAAAAAAAAGGCTCTTTTTCTTTTAATAAAAATCCATAATTTTTTTTTTTGTGAAAATTCCAAAAAAAGTAAACTTCTTTTCCTTTTTTTAAAAGTGAAGCAACAAAGTTGTTGCGAAATAGAGGGATAACTAATAAATGAGTTTTTTAATTGACAGACCGCTTGCCCGCTTTTAATTTATTGTATTCAATATATTACGGTCGATAATTTCGTTTAAATTATTTATATGTAGATATATATAGTATTAATAAGTCGGCGATTAAAGGTCTGGTTTATTACTTCAAAGTATATAAATTTCAAACAACCCTACATGTTTCGGCAATGATGCCTTTGTCAAGGATATAAAAAATATAAATATTTATATTTTTTATATCATTGCCGAAACATGTAGGGTTGTTTTAAATATATATACTTTGAAGTAATAAACCAGACCTTTAATCGCCGACTTACTAATACCATATCATACCAAGGTCACGAAAATATTATATATATATATATATATATATATATATATATATATATATATAAATATTGATGTGTGTCAGTATTCTTCATTAATGTATTCTTCTTCTAATTAAATATCAATTCCAAGAATGTTATATCTGGAATAATCAGATTTGTGAAACATTACTTTATAGATAGAATTTTGTATTTTAAAGATGTAAAATCATAATTGGTTTTAAAAATCATGTTACCGATTACTATGTCATGTTATATTTAATTAATCTTTATATTTCGTCCTTTAATTAAATTCATCTTACTTATGTTCGCGAGAATTCTAGATTTCTAAAACTGACTATGATTATTTCGTGTATGTTCAAATTACGATAAACTCTGATATTTATTATCATTTTTTATAACATCACTTTTAAATGTGCATTTGGAATTACGTGAGTTGGATATATTATCACATTTATAGATTGTCCGAGATATTTTCATCTCTGTAATATTTAAGAAATACATATTTAAAATTATTTCTTTCTATTCTGACTAAATTATCTTTTATAATTTTGAAATTCATTGTATAAGTTTTCTAAGAAAATTTGATTTATGTTTCTACAAAATATGATATGTAGTCAAGACGATGAAAAAAAAAGAAGATTATTATTGATTAAGAGATTTTTGCATGCGGTGGTAAAGAAAAGAATAATTTTCAATTGCTTCTTCGAAATTATTTAAATAAAATTATCTACGGCTATATTTTTAATAACAAGAAAGTGAATTCATTATTTTACATGTTATAAATACCTTGCGAGAAACATACTTCGAGTGTGGAGATACTAGGAAACCTTATCATCTACATTTTGTATTTCCAATTATGCTAATAGCAATTTTACGTTTAAGCAGCTATAATTAGAAAGCTACTGGAACCTTTCCTTGGTTATATTTGGATAAATTACGCTTTCTTCCGGACATCAAATTTGGACATAACCTAGCAGAGTTCTACAAGTATCAAGGAACGTATGCAGATTTGCGGCTAGAATATCTATCAGAGGAAACAGGCTGATTCATTACATTCGGACTTGCTGAACCTGTTGGAATTCTACAGAGTATTCTTCTTCCAGAGAACACGTATATTTAGATACTACCATAACGGTCATAAGTATCAGGTATTCTTGAGAAAATTTATTCCTGTATTATTAATTAAAGATATAACATTTCTTGCGATCTCATATTTCTAAATCATAATACTCACGTTATTTCAATAATAATATTCTACTGAACATATTTATCAATATATTGTTGTTCTTATCTTGTTTTCACTCAAAATTTTGACACGATCCATTTATCAATATAATAATATTCATAATATTGATGTAGGCAACCTAATGTGTATAGCAATATTGTAGGGTGCATACGTATACATTTGAAACCCAACATATTAAACGTTATTGTATCTTATAGACTGTCGAAACTATATTGTTTAATAAATTTATTTGTTATTTAATTTTACTTAATCGTTTTATTTTATGTATATCTGTGTTGCTGTCTGTATATTCGGATCCCGCTAGTAACCCTGAGATTAAGAATTTTCTGCATATTATTTTATTAAGTTTTAAATTATCATTTCTGAGCTAGTTTTTCTTTCTTTGTTTTTTTTTTATTTTCCATTCATTATTTTTCACAACTCAACTTTATAACATTAATTGGCTAGCCCAACTTGTGGGGCTGATATCGTTTGCAACTTGACACTCCGCATTATATCATTAATTGACACCACAACGAGAGGCTTCTCTTTAACTGGAAGCAACTCGACTTATATCATTAATTGACGCCAGCAACGTCGGGCAATTTAACGGATATACAGACAAATATTATAGAATACATAAAATAGAAGATGATTTAATATCTTCCAATATTAACAAACAACGTAATTTTTGTGGGAAAATTGTATTATTAAAGAAAAACAGAATATATATACCTTATACAGAATACTATATGATATATTACATTTAAAATTATCCTTATAATTACTTACATTCTTCTTACTTACTTATTAATACATTTTATCAACTATGGAAACACGTTCCCGTTCTGGATCAAGAATGGAGATAACAAAAGATGGACAAGATAAAGGTGAAGGAGAGAGGTCCACTAGTACAGAGATTCATGCGGTACAGGAAGAGTCGTCAACAGACCAGATGAAGTTTATGTTTGAAGCGTTAATGGGAAAACTTGAGAAAAATCAACAAGAAATGAGTGAAAAACTTGAGAAAAATCAACAAGAAATGAGTGAAAAATTTGAGAAAAATCAACAAGATATGAATGAGAAGTTCGTAGAAAGTCAACAGGAAATGAAGAGAATGAGTGAAAAGCTAGAACAAAATATTAACGCTAAGCTAGAAGATACTATAAATTTACAAAACTGGCAATGGGGACTACTTTTGAAGGATTCCGAAGAACGTATTCAGGCAAGTGTGGAAGTAAAATTGTCTTTACAAAAAGAAGAGGTTACTTCAATCATTAACACGAATAAAGACATTCTGGGGGAGCAGATAGTATCACATCAGGAGAAATGTCTGCAGAACTTTAATATAGTTAATCAGAGATCATTGGAGTACGAAGACATGTACAATAAAGAGATCAACGCGGTGAAGAATAATTTACAGGATTTGATGAAGGATCAGTGTAGCAACAAGGTTTCTATTGACACCGAAATAAGGAGTATAAGGAATTCTATCAATCAAAAGTTAGTTTCAACAAACTATCAATCTTATGGTCTACCGCTGCAAAGAGTTGAGAATTTAATTACTTTTAATGGCGACATTAACATAGAACATCCGATGACCTATTTAACTTCAATGGTAAAGTATCTAGAAGATATAGCAGATCAGAAACAGCGGATGTATATACTGAGAGCCACCCTTAAGAATAGCGCTTTAGATTGGTTTATGCGGATAGAAGAACATTGTTCTGATCTTAATAAATTTGCAGACCTTTTCAAGAAGAATTTCTGGGACGAAACTCAGCAGAATCGTGCCAAGATTCGCTTACTTACAGGAAAGTATAGAATGGGACCAACATCACGAGAGGCATACGCTTCGAAGATTTATAATAATTGTAAATATGTTCCTGATTTGGACGAAGCTTCAATAGCGCGTCAGCTATTGAATCATTTTATACACACGGATACGCACGCGATTATATGTCAAAGGGTGAATGACATGGACTCGCTGATTGACATACTTAGGAGATTGGATGATTATTCCGAGAACAATCAGAATATAGGTGGGAATAACAATTTCAGGAGTATGCTAGATAGGAATTATAACACTTATAAACCCTTTAATATTAACCGAACAAATAATCAATCTGTACTTAATAATGATCGGTCCAACAATTATAATATGGATAAATTTCGACATAATAATAATAGTGCACCATTTAATGTTTATAATAGGAATATCAACTCACGACCTCAAAATTCATTCAATAATGATTTTCGACAAAATTCAAGTTTTCCACAGCCGTCTAATAATAGACCTTTTTATAATAACAATAATCACTTTAATCGTTCACTTAATTATAATACAAATAACAATTTCGGACATAATTCTAGGAATAATCATTTCACAAGAAGCAGTAGGTTTAATAATAATAATGCTAATACAAGAGGACGTGGGCAAATTATTAGCAATTATCGTAGACATAGGTCGTTATCACCAAGGATACCAGAACCCGATTTTGACAAAAAAAAAAACTTCGATGGAGAAACTGGATCTTTACGAAAACCCAAGACCCAGCACCAACACGACAAACAACTAAATATAATCGACTGTAACATACCCTGCAAACTTTATAATATTTCTTTCTACCAAAACCCCGAAGAATTTATTAATATTTATGATAATGAAAATATTTTATTAGATACATATAATTTACCCATTAATATTATAATAGATGGAGGAATTTACAATTGTTTGATTGATACAGGTGCGGAAATTTCTTTGATAAAAGAGGACAAGGCTAAATTAATTAATAACTTCAAGGACAAAATTATTAAAATTAAAGGCACAGATATAGTCGCCGCAAATAGGAAACGGATAGGGACAATTAATCAGAGAATTACTACGGACATCATAATTAATAAACATAAATATATTATACCGTTTTATATAATAGGAAAACTTCAATACGATGCTATTATTGGTATCGATAATATTAAATCTTTAGGAATGGTGATGGATTTTGAAGAAGGGAAAATTAGTATTAAAGATAATGTCATTAATTTGGATAATACGTTGACTGAGGAGGAAAAAGCAGTTTATTTAAAATTTAAAGAAGAAAAGTTAAATGATGAGATAAATAATGTTATGTATAGGTTGAATATGAATATTAAGAAGGGATTTACGTGTGGTAATATGGTTGAAGGTTTAAATAATGCATATATAAATAAAATAATGATTATAATGGAGTGGAAAATAGGTTAGTAGGATTAGGAATGAATAATTATGAAGAAGATGATGTTTTGGAGATGCGAGAAGAAGTGAAGGTTGGTAATACAGTCAATAATTTAAAAGAAATAGAAGATTTAATAAAGATACAAAATATTAAAGATGATCATGTTTCCCGTAGATTAATTGATATTTTATATAATAACTTGCAACTGATTAATGATGATATTGTGTTTGCTAAAAATTATGAACATATAATTAGAATTGATAAAGAAGATCCGTTAGTTAGTAAGAACTATCCGATTCCCTATTATTACCAGGATAGAATAAATAAGGAATTGAAACGCTTAGAAGATACTGGTATAATAGAAAGATCTAACACATATTTTATAAATCCTATTGTTATAGTGAAAAAGAAAGATGATTCTTTAAGAATATGCTTAGATGCACGTGCCTTGAATCTTAGAATTAAACCAGAATTTGAAATGCCTCAAAATATAGATGTCCTTCTTACGAAGTGTGGTAATAAGAAAATATATAGTAAGTTAGACTTGAAAAATGCTTTTTGGCTAATTAATTTAGATAAGAATTCACGTAAATATTGTGGTTTCATTATAAATGGAGTGGTTTATCAATTTCGAGTTTGCCCTTTTGGTTTAAAAACTTCGCCTGCTGCATTAATACGATTTTTACATCAGATATTAGATAAATACGAAGATTTTACTTTACATTACCTTGATGATATTATAATTTTTTCGAACAGTATACAGGAACATTTTCAACATCTGTCGATTATCTTAAATACCTTAAGAGAGGAAGGAATGAAATTAAACTTAAGTAAATGTCAATTTTTCAGGGAGGAAGTAAATTATTTAGGTTATATAATCAATGAAAAGAATGTATTATTAGATCCTCAACGTTTAGATGAGATCAGGAATTTTCCTCGTCCGAAGAACTTAAGAACCTTGAGAGGATTTCTTGGTATTCTAAATTATTATAGGAAATTTGTATCTAATTATAGTCAACAAACTTTACCTTTGTTGAATTTACTTAAGAAAGCTGTTAAATGGATTTGGTCTCCAGAGTGCGAATCATGTTTTATTAAGTTGAAGGAGAACTTCGTGGACAACCTAAAGTTACATCATCCCGACTTTAATTTACCTTTTATAGTGCGAACAGATGCTTCACATCAAACTATTGCTGCTGAATTGGTGCAGATTAAAATGGGTAAGGAAATACCAATCTATTTTATATCAAGAACATTGAAACCATGTGAGATCAGGTATACGATTTCTGAAAAGGAGATGTTGGCAATTGTGTTTGCGTTAACCAAATTAAAATATTATTTGATTGGTAAAAGATTCACTTTAGAGACAGATCACAAGGCTCTTATAAACATCATGAGTACTAAACTTAATAATAACCGGATTTATAGATGGACATTGCTTATACAAACAGACGAGATTGATATTAAATATAGGCCAGGTAGGGAGATGATCACTGCGGATGTCTTAACAAGGAAGGATGGTGATGTTAAGAAACAGAATATTATGATTAATCTGGTAGTATTACAGAAACACGGTATTTTCTCTTTTACGCAAATTAGACAGGTACAATCTTCACAGGAATTTTTACAAATTAAAGAATTGTTAAAGGAAGTTGAAAATTACAAGGGGATGAAGATTAAAGACGGATTTTTACTTAAGTTAATTGGCAAAAATGAAGTTTATGTTCTAAATGAGTTACATACAAGGATAATTGCACATTATTTACACACTAGGTATTTACATATAGGAGCACGGAAATGTTGGTTAATGTTTCGTGAAGCTTTCTTTTGTATTAATGACGAGCGCATTATTAAGAGCGTGACTAGAAATTGTCAAGTCTGCGAATTAGCGAAAGATAAGAATTTTACACATAAGAATATTAGCCATAATATTGTTTCATATGATAAACTTGATCTTGTATCCATCGATTTTTTATCTAACCTGATTCCAAGTACCAAGGATTATAAGAATATTCTGGTAATTTGTGATATTTTCTCTAAATTTGTTAAATTAATTCCTACGCAACGTTGTAATACCGAATCTGTGTTACAAGCCTTACAGGATTATTTCTTGCAATATGGTATTCCAAGAGCTATATTGTCAGATCATGCCACATATTTTACAAACGATAGGTATCAAAATTTTCTACACAGCTATAATGTTAAATCTTATTACACTTCGATTAGATATCCTCAAGGTAACCCGACTGAGAGATATATCCGAGAAACTCTTAAGTATCTAAGGATTTTGCTAGTGGATAAACATAATAGATGGGCTAAGTATTTACCTCAAATTGAATTCGTCATGAATAATACGCCGAGCACTGTACATAATTACTCTCCTATAACAGTTTTTAATGGAGAACTTCCTAGAAGACCTTGGGATAATAAGGAACTTTTAGATTTTTCAGAACGTTTACAGGAGGTTAGAGATAGACTTAGGAAAAGGAAAGATAAGTGGGAACGCAATAGGATGCGAGTTCAACGGAAGTACAAAACATACCAAATAGGTGACTATGTTGTAGTTAAAAGATTGCGTGTAACTGACCGTAAGAACAAGATCATGGCAAAGTTATTGAGACCATATCAAGGACCTTATAAAATTAATCGAATTTTTGGCAACAATACATATGAATTAATCGAAGATGAAACTAATTTTATTAAGGGTAGATATCACATTTCAATGTTACAGGACCATTTAGCAAAGGAGAATTGAATTTAAATACCAGCATCATATATGTTACGAAAATAAGTCTAATTTATTATTTTTCCAAAATAATGTTGCATGATAGTTATCTACATTCTTTAAATGAATGAATTTATATACACATGGATTAATATGAATAGGGGTTAGATATTTAGCTGTTAGTCAGGTATGTTACAGGTCGAAAAGATATAATTATATATAACTTATATTTAATATACAACTACTAATCTAAATAAATATCTACAGTTCGAAATAATATTTTAATACATTTGTTATAGTTTAATATTCAATTTTTCCAGTTAATAGCTTACAAAAATCTTTACGAATAAATTCTTTAATTTCAGATATGACAAAATAATAATGACAATTGTAATATTATAACTTTGACACATTTTTTCTATAATTTGTTTAGCACATGTTATCCTGAAAGATAAAACATTTTACGTTAATGTTTTTACTTTATATAATGAATTTGAGTTTCTTTCAATAGTTTTAATATATGTAAGATTTATTTATTTAATAATTTTCTTTTAAATGTAACCTATTTGTTTTATAATATAATAGCATGGTACTATAACTTTCTATAGATAATTAATATAAAGTTTAGTTTGCTAGTTTGTGTGTATTAATTTGATCAGTTTTCATTTATCCTTATATCTATTCAAAATAGTACTTAGAGAGACAGGATTAAAAATTATTACAAGATACAATCTTCGTTTATACACATTTTCTATGCCTTCTATTTTTGTACTTAATTTTCGAAAAAAAAAATTCTTACTTCTTGGTTTCTATTTTTTTTTTCGTGAGCAATGGGGATAATGATGTGGGTCAGTATTCTTCATTAATGTATTCTTCTTCTAATTAAATATCAATTCCAAGAATGTTATATCTGGAATAATCAGATTTGTGAAACATTACTTTATAGATAGAATTTTGTATTTTAAAGATGTAAAATCATAATTGGTTTTAAAAATCATGTTACCGATTACTATGTCATGTTATATTTAATTAATCTTTATATTTCGTCCTTTAATTAAATTCATCTTACTTATGTTCGCGAGAATTCTAGATTTCTAAAACTGACTATGATTATTTCATGTATGTTCAAATTACGATAAACTCTGATATTTATTATCATTTTTTATAACATCACTTTTAAATGTGCATTTGGAATTACGTGAGTTGGATATATTATCACATTTATAGATTGTCCGAGATATTTTCATCTCTGTAATATTTAAGAAATACATATTTAAAATTATTTCTTTCTATTCTGACTAAATTATCTTTTATAATTTTGAAATTCATTGTATAAGTTTTCTAAGAAAATTTGATTTATGTTTCTACAAAATATGATATGTAGTCAAGACGATGAAAAAAAAAGATTATTATTGATTAAGAGATTTTTGCATGCGGTGGTAAAGAAAAGAATAATTTTCAATTGCTTCTTCGAAATTATTTAAATAAAATTATCTACGGCTATATTTTTAATAACAAGAAAGTGAATTCATTATTTTACATGTTATAAATACCTTGCGAGAAACATACTTCGAGTGTGGAGATACTAGGAAACCTTATCATCTACATTTTGTATTTCCAATTATGCTAATAGCAATTTTACGTTTAAGCAGCTATAATTAGAAAGCTACTGGAACCTTTCCTTGGTTATATTTGGATAAATTACGCTTTCTTCCGGACATCAAATTTGGACATAACCTAGCAGAGTTCTACAAGTATCAAGGAACGTATGGAGATTTGCGGCTAGAATATCTATCAGAGGAAACAGACTGATTCATTACATTCGGACTTGCTGAACCTGTTGGAATTCTACAGAGTATTCTTCTTCCAGAGAACACGTATATTTAGATACTACCATAACGGTCATAAGTATCAGGTATTCTTGAGAAAATTTATTCCTGTATTATTAATTAAAGATATAACATTTCTTGCGATCTCATATTTCTAAATCATAATACTCACGTTATTTCAATAATAATATTCTACTGAACATATTTATCAATATATTGTTGTTCTTATCTTGTTTTCACTCAAAATTTTGACACGATCCATTTATCAATATAATAATATTCATAATATTGATGTAGGCAACCTAATGTGTATAGCAATATTGTAGGGTGCATACGTATACATTTGAAACCCAACATATTAAACGTTATTGTATCTTATAGACTGTCGAAACTAAATTGTTTAATAAATTTATTTGTTATTTAATTTTACTTAATCGTTTTATTTTATGTATATCTGTGTTGCTGTCTGTATATTCGGATCCCGCTAGTAACCCTGAGATTAAGAATTTTCTGCATATTATTTTATTAAGTTTTAAATTATCATTTCTGAGCTAGTTTTTCTTTCATTGCATTTTTTTATTTTCCATTTATTATCTTTCAGCTTTTCGTATTATATCAATATATATATATATATATATATATATATATATATATATATATATATATATATATATATAAGGTAAACTTAATAAGTCGGCGATTAAAGGTCCAGACCTTTAATCGCCGACTTATTAAGTTTACCTTATCATACCAAGGTCACGAAGATATTATATATATATATATATATATATATATATATATATTAAAATAATAAACTTTTTTATTTGTTTAGCGACCTTTAATGACTTTTAATATTTTCTTCTACGACGTTTCGACTCTTATTATTATTGAGTCGTTTTCAAGTAACTAGAAACAAAAATTAATACAATGAAAAGTAAGAAAATATGTTTGCATTTGTGTGAATGCATTAACAATTAAAATTAAAATTTAATTAATAATAAAGTAAGGAAAAGTTAAAATGATTACATTTGTATGAATGAATTAAAAAAATTTAAATTAAAATAATAATAAAGTAATAATAAAGTAAGGAACATTGAATGACATAAAACTCACCGATTTATTCTGTTTCAACACTCATATTGTGCACATGTGTCGTCGGAAATTGTCCGAGCCCTTTTTAGGGAAACGACCGCGCCGCTTCGAATATTTTGTGTGACTGCGTCTTTTGTTTGGAGAAGTGGAATTTCTTATTCTGTTTTAAAAATAGCAAAATGGTCAGGAAATGTGTTAAGGGATATATAGTATATGTATTTACAAATGGGAAACAATAAAAAAAAAATTTTTGTTGGTGTGTGTGGGGGCGGGGTTGGTTGTCTTCTATTGTTTAATGAGTGGGTAATAGAGTTTAGAAAGTCCATAAATCTCGTTTCTGTCGTTGATTGTTCTGCTTTTTTGAAAATATGTATCATTTCTAAGACCTCCCTAGCCTTTGTATTTTTTTGCTTCGTTATTATTTTGGTATTTTCAAAATCAAAATTATGTTTAAGTGTCATTTGGTGTTTTTTTAAATCAGTTTGATTTTTTGCGTATTTGTGACCTTTCAATCTTTCCTGTAGTAACTGTTTTGTATGGCCTATGTATACTTTGTCACAGTCTTTGCAGGGTATGTTATATATTGTATGTGATTGTTTTAGTGTAGGTGTTGAGTATTTTAGTTTGGTGTGTAGGAATTTTATGTTTTTTCCGCTTTGATGTGCTATTTTAAAATTAAATGGTTTAAATATATTGTTTAGTTTTTCGGATAATCCAGTTATATAGGGTGTGGGGATATATGTTAATTCATTGGTTTTTTTATTATTTTTGTTTTGGCAGTTTGTTTTGTTATATATTTTATTGAGTCTCTGTTTTATAATTTTTTGTATAACTTGTGGTGGATAATTGTTTTCTGTTAAAATTGTTTTTACTTTATTCAGTACTGTTGGTCTGAAAACTGGATTAGTGAGATTTAAAGCTCTGTCTACTAACGCTGTTACTACATTTTTTTTGTGGGATAGGGGTTGGTTTGAATAAAAGTTTAAGGATTACAAGTCATTAAAGGTCGCTAAACCAATAAAAAATTCTATTATTTTAATATTAAGACACGGCCAATAAAATAAATAAGAAAATTAAATTCTTATAAACACTAAATAAAGAAAAACTTGAAGTAGAGACAAAGATTAAAGCTACTCACAGAATAGGACCAAAATCGTACCTAGAAATTAGCAAAAATTAAGAGCGATAGGATATATATAAATAATGACATGACAAAACAAGAAAGAGACATACAGAGACTAATTAGAAGGAAGGCCGAGGAGGAGAGGAAAAGAGGTAAAACAGTGAAAAGCGGATATCAAAAATTGATTATAGATAAGAAAGTGTGGAAATGGAATAGAGAGAAATACTTACTAGAACTAGCAGAAGACAAAGCTTATCAAGGTAAGGAGGACCCAAAAAACTAAAAGAGGGGCGGACGGACATCTGATGACGAAATTGGCAGTGAACCAGGAATTGAAGCTTAATAAAAGTAAGAATAGAAATGAGAGAAAAAGCAAGGAGGAAGCTAAAAAAGAAGAAATCTGGAAAATAGGTACATGGAATATTCGGAGCCTGACAGGAAAAGAAAAGGAACTAGAAGAGGAATTCGATAAATCAGGGCTGAATATACTGGGGATAACGGAAACAAAAAGAAAGGGAGATGGTGAATTGGAAATGGAAGGAGGGTTCTTGTTAATATACAGTGGAGTAGACAGGAAACAAAGAGCGAAGGAGGGAGTAGGCTGTATAATAAAGAAAGAGAAAGTGAAATACCTGCATAAATGGACAAAAATATCAGAAAGAATTGTAAAAATTTAAATGAATATGGACAAAAACACCAAAACAGCAATAATAGTGGCATATGGACCCAATGAGGACGAGGGGGCTGAAAAGAAAGAGAATTTCTGGGATTTAATGTCGGAAACAATTGAAAGTGACAGGGGAAGGGTGATATTGATAGGAGACTTAAATGCAAGAGTAGGTATAAAGACGGACGAATCAGGAGAAGCAATTGGAAAATATGGAGAAAATTATAAAAACAACAATGGATCAAGACTGATAGATTTTTGCATACTGAATAACCTAGTGATAACTAACACCTTTTTCGAGCACAAAGACATACACAAATTTACAAGAGAAGTAAAGAGTAGAAATGTAAAAAAAGTAGAAAATTTAAACTAACGAACATTTAATTTTATGTTATATTTAATAATTTTTGCATATACAGTGTGTACCAAAATCTCGTACAATATATATATATATATATATATATATATATATATATATATATATATATTTTGTACGTCAATTTTATTATATCTACTCTACATTTTCTACCCCTGAAGAAGCGACAAGGTCTGTTGCGAAATATAGGGTTATTTAATAAAGGAGTTTTTTAATTGACCGCTTACCCGAATTTAAATTAATTTTTGATATATATATATAGTATCAATAAGTCGGCGATTAAATGTCTGGTTTATTACTTCAAAGTATATATATTTAAAACAACCCTACATGTTTCGGCAATGATGCCTTTTTCAAGGATATAAAAAATACCTTTAATCGCCGACACTTATTGATATCATATCATACCAAGGTCACGAAAATATTATATATATATATATATATATATATATATATATATATATATATATATATATATATATATAGAGAGAGAGAGAGAGAGAGAGATTTTGCTGAAGCGTTTGATATTATTTACCACAATAAGTGCAACACTAAAATGTACTCCTTTGGCGTTTCCTGATACTGTAAAGCTAATTTATCCTTATTTGGACAATATTGGTTACAATGGATATAATTCCAACATATTCACTGTGTATTCCGGTGTACCGCAATGATCCAATCTAGAGCCTCTACTATTTATAATCTATATAAATGATCTTTTAGCCTCAATTGATTGCCGAGTTCTTGCGTATGCCGATGATCTAAAAATATTTTCAAAATCGTTACCATCCGCGACCGTGAAAACATCTATATTATTACCGCTTGGTGCCAAACGAACAAAAAGTAAGTACGAGTATTAGCAAGTGTGCTATTGTCATTTATTCCAGGAGCGAGCAAGTTATTCTTACAATTATGTTACTGAACACGCTGCTAGTAGTTAAAGATATAGGTGTTTTATATGATGCATATATAAAATTTACTGGATACGTAGAAGCAATTTGTAACCCTGCTTCTCGATCGTTAGGCTTCCTTATAAAAATTTGCAGAGGATTCTCTGACCTGTTTATTAGATTTTAGTTTGGTCCGTTTTAAACTTAAATATGCCTCTGTCTTATGGTATGCCATAGATACTTACCAGCAGCTTGGATTGAAGAAAATTCAGAATTCCTTTAAAAACTAATGGTGTATATCCACCGTGCAGTGTAGACCATAATAGTCTTTTGTGATATGTCTATGGTTGCACTAAAAATAAATACAGGAATCGTCTTTTATCCCTCGAAAACAATTCTCTTTTTTGTGTTTCTAACGTAGATCTACGTACAAAGAAACTTTTAAATGAAAAGCAAATGCAACCATGCATTAATTTCTTTTCTTTACAAGTATACGTATTGTAAGTAGAATCTTCTTCTTCTTCTTCTCTGTTTTGGGTTGGACGCCACCACGTCCAGGCACTTGAGCACACTACTCTTTGTACTATCCCCAATAGATCTCTCAGTTCCACTCTGTTAGTCTTGTGTCCTCGATAAAAGCCACTATCCTCCTCAGGGGAAGTTTAGTACATTCGAAGAATCCAATAGATCTCTCCCGAAACATTTCTGTCTGAGTTCCTTCAGTTCCTCACACGTGCATATTACATGAGGGCTAGCTTCCTCCTGTTTTTCACATCTCATACACCAGGGCTCGCTAACCAAGCCCATGCTGTATAAATGCTTCCTTAAAGGACAATGTCCGGTTATTAACCCGGTAATTATTTTAATTTCTTTCTTGCTACTCCGAATTAGGTTGGCTGAAAACTTTCCGTCCAGCTCCCTTAGTAGTGTTTTGGTATGGAGTTGACCTTCCGTTAACCTCCATTTATTTTTATATTCCTTTTCTAGCCATAACCAGATCTCCCTGTTAGCGGAATCCTTAGTGATTCCACGTACAGGTTCTGGTCCTATGAAGTTCCTATTAGTACCTTCTTTGGCCAGTTTGTCGGCCTCATTGCTTTTAATTCCCTCATGTCCTGGCACCCATATCAGCGACACTGTATTGTCTTGTGCCAGGTTATTGAGGACCTGTTTACAATATTTCACCAGGTTAGACCTGGTAGATGGGTTCATAATGGCTTTAATAGCCGCCTGACTATCAGTCATTATGTTAATTTTTTTGCTTGCGCAGCCGGTTTCCCGAATATCATCGGCGCAGACTACGACTGCTAACAATTCGGTCTGGAAGACCGTAGTATGTTTCCCCAGACATATCGATATCTTCCTTCTAGAGCACATTCCGCATATGCCTGCACCTGCCACCTGACTAGATTGAGATCCATCAGTGTGCCAGGTGCCGGTACCACAATCGATCGAGCGACTTTTTGCCTGTTCCCTGGTAGGTATAAGTAGGTTCAGCTTAGCTGTAAACATAATTTCAGGTGCCATACTGTTCACCGGCATTTGAAATATCGGCTCTTCCAGTATAGTTCCTGTGATATTTGTATGGCTCCCTACAACCTTATTAGGAGACCATACGTCATTGGCTTAAGCCTCAGTATCGCAGCCATTGCCTCCGCCCTTATAAATAGTTCCAGTGGAAGGAGACCCATGATGGCCTCCATGGAAGCGGTTCCCGTGCTGTTCATAGCTCCTGTGATTCCCAACAGGGCCTGTCGCTGGAGAGTCGTGAGGAGCCCCACCGACGATGTCCGCTCCGTCCTCCTCCACCAGACAACTGCTCCATAGGTAATCGTTGGTCTTATTACTGCTGTGTACAACCAGTGTACCACATTTGGTTTTAGTCCCCAGGTCTTGCCAACAGCTCTTCTGCATCTCCAGAAGAGCTGCGCCGCCCTGTCTGCTACTTTGGCTAGGTGTCTGCTCCAATTCAGTTTCGCATCAAGTGTTATGCCTAGATACTTCACTTCATTGGTTAGTTCTAACTCTTGTCCACACAGCTTTACGCTGACCAGGTCATTTAGTTTTCTCATGTTCGTAAAGGCTACCAACTTGGTTTTTTGAGGATTGACAGTTAATCCCTCCTCAAGGCACCATCTTTCTACAATTCGCAGAACATTTCGCATGATGCTCGCCACTGTCCCCGGGAATTTCCCCTGGGACACTATGACAATGTCATCGGCGAACCCCTGCGTCCATATTCCCTGGTCATTTAATGTCATGTGGAGATTATCCACTACTAGACTCTATAGTAGCGGTGACAATACGCCTCCTTGAGGACACCTTTTTGTTGTCCTCATGGAGATCGTTTTGGTTTGCATTTGGGCATGAACTACTCTGCTACGCAGCATGTCATGAACCCAGTTGTATGTGGTGCTTTTTATTTTGCGATCTCTTAAAGATCGAATAATAGAAGACATCGAGGTGTTATCGAAAGCTCCCTCTATGTCTAGGAAGACTCCAAGTACAATTTCCTTGTAGTGTAGGCTCCTTTCGAGCCCTCTCACCAGGCTATGCAGGGCACCCTCACCTGATTTTCCCATCTGGTATGCCCATTGCAGTGGGTGTAGGGGAGATCTATCCAGAGCCCCTTCTTTAATATTTAAATATATCATTTTTACCATAGTCTTCAACATTAAAGAGGTAAGACTAGTTGATCTAAATGATTTAGGGTGGGTATATGTTACTTTTCCGGGCTTCGGAATAAACACTACCATAGTTTCTCTCCATGCCCTAGGGATATAACCCATAGCATGGCTAGACCTGTCTACACTCCGTCTAGTCCTGCGGATTTATATGGTTCAAACGATCCTATCGCCCATCTAATTAAATGGGGCTTGAAGATCTCGTTTGATATCTCCCAATCATTCCTAGTCGCCCTCCAAGAGGTGAAAACTTGATTGGTATCACAATCATGCATACGCTCCGAACCTGGAAAGTGTACCCCCAGAAGATACTCTAAAGTATCTTCCACGGTAATGGTACACCTCCTGTCCGATTTTTGTATAGATCTAATTGCGTTGGAAGGATCTTTTTTGAGAATTCTGTTTATTCTGGCCATGTCAGGAACACCTTCGATGTCCGCACAGAATTTTCTCCAGGCCTTCCTTTTGCTCTCTTTGATTTTATCATTGTATTTAATGAGGAGAGCCTTGTAGGCTTCCCAATTACCTGTTTTCTTCGCCCTATTAAATGACCGGCGAGTTTCTTTCCTTTAATTGGTTAATTCTGCACTCCACCAGGCAGCCCGCTTAGCTATACGGCGCTCCCTAAGGGGACAGTTATTTTCATAGCAGGAAAGAATGGTCCGTTGCAACCATTCAACAGCCAACTCCAGCTCTTCCACATTCCCTATTCTAACAGGGATATTTCGGGTTGCAGCTAACAGGTCTTCCTTGTAAGAGCCCCAGTCTGTTCTCTTGGGATACCTGTATAGTCTGGGTTCCGTTAAATCTTTACATAATTCATAGCGGATATACGCATGATCAGAGAGCGACGGCTCGTCGGATACATGCCACCCCCTTACAATACTAAGCAATACTAAACAATACCCAACGTGCATAAGGTTATATCTATAACTGATTCCCCCCTTGATGTCTTAAATGTCGGTTTATCACCTTGATTCAGACAGTCAAGTTCAGTACCACAGAGATAGCTAAAGAGAGACTTACCCCTATAATTGTTATCCTTGCTGCTCCAAGCCTTATGATGAGCATTGGTATCTGCGCCGATAATCAATTCCAGATTGTTCTTACTGATTTATGCCACCAAGGCCTCAAGATCAGGCCCTGGTAGCTCTGGAGAGTCAATTGGTAGGTATAGAGACACAATTGTCGTCTCCAATATCACCCTATCGACACTCAATCTGATCCTGGCTGCCGTCATGTCCCCACTGCATAGCTCCATGATAGGCATCACGTCCAGGTCGCCTCTGAAACAGATACAAGTTCTAATTTTAGTGTCTGGGACACCAGCTAACATCTCCCTTCCCCTAATATGTAGTCCTCCCACCTTACCTCTACTTATCCATGGCTCTTGGATGAGGAGGATATCCATATCTTCAGCCAGCGTCCTTTGACAAAGTGCCGCTGTGGCTGTTTTCTTATGTTGAAGATTTATTTGGAGAATCTTCAACATTTTGACCCTTAGAGGTTGATGCCTGGGGTTGTTCTAGAGTACCCTCGTCCTACATCACCGGTTTCTGGTCTTTTTTTGTTTCGGGGGTTACAAAGCCAGCCCTCTGAAAGCGATAGTAAGATCTCCAATCAGTCCTCACCAACGTTTCCTCAGACTCCTTGTCAATCCGAAGGCCCACATGTAGGCCCTTTTCGGAAGACCTGGAACTGAGGGTAATCCATCGGTCCACTTTAAGACCTGGATTTTGCCTCTCGAGTCTTTTCAAGCCCACTGTCAGATCCCCTTTCTTAGTCTCTGGCAGAAACGCTAAAACTAGTTGCTGTTTTGGCAGCTCCTCGCTCTTCACGAGTTTCCAAACAGTCTCCTTTTCCAAGTAATCTCTCGTAGTGTTGGACGAGTCTTCATCTGCACAGATGACTCCATAGTAGCTGTCCATAAGACGGGAGGATTCAAACCTCGGCACCTTCTGCGCCCTATCTATGACCATCATCAGGGGCTCTTGTATAGCTCCTACATTTCCCTCAGTCACTAAGCTGACCGGGTAGTCTTTAGGAACTATTGCAGCCTTAATACCTTTAAGAGCTGCTTCGTAACTCACGTCCGATGCAGAAAACTTCGTGCGCTTAGTTACTTTTTCCTCAGGAGTGCCCCTAGCCGACACGGTTCGCTTAACGGCCCCTGTTGGCTTAGGTTCTCCCTGAGGTTCTTTTTCGGAAAGGGGGAGCGTTATTTTACTCGTATCCACCCCCTGTTTCCTCATCTTCTTTAATTTCTTTCTCTGTGCCCCGTAAAGATTTCTTTCCTTGGGTGCACCCTCTGTTTTCGCAACGTTCTCAGTTTCAGTCCGTTGCGTTTCAGTTTTGTTTTTTGGAGTCTCATCAGTCTCCATTGCCAAGGGAGTCTCTATAGACTCCTTAGGTTTTGGATTCTCTTCAGACTCCATCTTTTTAATAGTTTGTTTTTTTGTCTCGGTTCATTTAATTCCCACGAGTATGGAAGAAGTATGAGGTCAATGCCGCAGAGCTTCCATTACAGGCACAAGGCGTAAATACAAGGGGGTGCCGCCTAGTGCCCCCAGGGGAACGTGTGAGACCACATATACCCCAGTGGCGATTCAGCTCTAAACACGTTGCCTTACACCGTAACTTGGGAGAGCTGGTCCGCGGTGACAGCTTTCGCTAAGGATTAGAAGATTTTTAGACATATCCATCCCACTTATGACTGCCACTAATCAGGTCCCCCAAGAGAGACCTGACCGTCCCCTTATCCGCCACCTAGGGACGCGCCTGCTGGGTAACTCAACCCCCGCGGAAGAGGTCCGCGAACAGGTGTAAGTAGAATGTTTATAATAAATGATTTTTTCTTATAAAATGATTTTTCGTTATTATTTAGGCTATTTTGCGAACCCTCCCCCCTTAAAAATCACCGCGATCCCCAGGTTGAGAAACAATGCTTTATACGGTATAATATTTTTTGTAATATTTTGCATTTAAATTACTAAAATAAACTAAACTATTTAATCAATTATCCTGACATGACAAAGAAATTTTGAAACTAGTTTTAGAATGAGAAATAAGAAAAAGCACCGTGTTGACCAGTGTAATTGACTCCAGATACTATCGAATTGCGATAGCCAAAATATATAAAATTTTATAAGGGTTTGCATTAAATGTGCAAAATATTTTAGATAATCAATTGATTATAACATTGCACAAAGTGTAAATAATTATAACCCTTATTAAAGCATAAATCCTTGTTGTTTAAAATTATTAGAATGAAAGCCATTTGAGTATATATTAGGTATGATATAGAAGTGATATTAATAATTACTACGCCCGCAGCTACCTACCTACTTGAACGTAATAGTACTATTTTATTGAGCAGATCTTCCTTCGCTGATGGTACCAACCGATGAGTATGTGGATTTCACGATAATCTTCCAAAATCCAACAATTTGAATAATATGCGATACCTGTTCCGATATAAAAATTTTTATTAGGGGGAACAGAACCCACACAATATGTTAAATCAAGGGAAAAAAGTAGGAGTGAAACGAGTCAGTACAATTTCTACGACATTTTTATTATTTTTTTTTTTGCATGTTTTAGTAACATAATTTTTCTGTTAACTGTTACTTTGAATTACTAAAATACAAATTTCACAAAAAGCATGACAGTAATCGAATCTTACAAAAAGTACTTTTTCTGTAGTAAATAAGTTACACAATCTAAATTTTATACTTAAACCCCTCGTCTTCCAATGGCGTAGAAATTTGAAATGCACAATTATTAAAAAACCTCTACGCCTATGGAATGATGTTGCCCAAAATTTTTCGAGACAAAAAATATGTTCTTTTTGTCTCATAAATTCATGTCAATGTACCAAATTTCAGCAAAATTGAGTAAGCCGATTTATATTTATAATAAAAATACGATTTCAGAAGTGTATCTTCAGCGCCGTATAACGCCCAAACTAAGCAACTTTGTACTAATATAAGTTGTCTTTAATTGGCTTATTTTGCTGTAAGGAATATACAGCAGGTTTTTTTGAAGACCTTTTATAGACACCTTATATATCATTACTACGACAAAATCCCCAAAGTCGGATAATTTTACTTTTATTTCTTTTAGTTATATTAAAAACAATTTAGATACACAACGAAAGAGTAATAACTTAAAATTTGGCTATAGTATATGGTTTTGCCAAAAGCTGGTCATTCTCTGCACGTGTCTTAAAAGTCTAAGAACATTCATAGATGTAATAAAGTAATTTGTTTCTCCCCAAACATATGCTGTTGCAGACCTGAACCTTAATATCATTTACCCACTCCATTTTTACATAGTAATTCATAATTCATTATTTATAACTGATTACGTTCTCAGAAAGTTTGGAGGATTTCATTGCAATTAACTTTGATCGAAACTGCGTGATAGATAATATTTTCCATTTAATTGATTATTTTTAATTTTGCGAAGAAATTTATGCGGTTCATTAACATTTGTTTTGTAAACCCACAAAAAGACAGCTACAGCACTTAAAATAGCCTTTATTATGAATATTTTTTTAAAAGATTTATGTTGGGATATGCGAAGATGGTGGTCGAGCAATGCCCAAAAGTTTTCAAGTCGCACAAATGTTTGTTAGACAGTATTGTATGATTTACAGAGTCCTTGCTCCCAAAGAAATAGTGTTGCTCAGAACATTATGTTAACAACAGATTTAACTATCGTGAATTATATAAAAATTAAGCCCTTTTAACTTTTTAACTGTACTTTCCAAAAAAAAACACTTGATTCTTTGGACAAACACTCATTACTTTTTTATTGTGAAGGGTGTTTACGGATTAAGAAATGAAACCGAAATATTCTTGGAAGGAAAACGGCCAAGATACAGAGCTATTTCGAGATCACTAATATATGATGAAACTGAACTGCTTAGTTCACATACTAAAACTAAATTTGTTAAATTGAAACAACGCGAAATAAATATGCATATATATGTGGCAAAGTAAATACTTTTTGAAACTGTAATTATGAAAAACAAACTTAAAGCAAAAATATCGGCTTAACTAAGATTTATAAAATCTTTTGTGGTACTTACGAGGGTGGTTCGATAAGTAACTTAGTTCGATATAAACGACACTCTGAGTTTTCTATCTCACTTCATTTTTCGACATAATTCCGTCAAAATCCAATGTTCTTGGTTCAACATTTCTCTAGATTCCCGATTCCTTTCCTTAAGTGGTTTTACTGAAGACCTTCAAGATAGTCGTTAAGCGTCTGGATGGTTTCTTCAGAAAACTCGAATTTTTGTCTTTCAGAGACAGATAAAAATTTTAGGGAGCCAAATCGGGTGAACAGGATGGATGCTAAACCAGTTTAAAGTAAATTACTGTCATATTTTGCTCAGTCGCATGGCTTAAATGGACCGGGGCATTGTCATAGTGGGACAACATGATAAAGCACCTGTTCACCGCTTCCTTAACTATTTAAGCCTGTCCAAAAGGAATGAGTAGCATGCGCTAGTGATGGCTTTTCGCTTCTTGAGGTAATCAATCAGGAAAATTCCTAAATATAGCATGTCGATGTGAAACACATCAAACTTATACATATTAAAACAAATATGTACAAAATATATCTGTATCTCTACACATGAGCACATTTAGCCAATCGTCACTTTAACCGCAGACACAAGCGTTTCGATCTTAATTGATCTCATCAGTGCGGGTTTACGAAATGACGTATTATGGTTCGCTTTCGCAAGTAATAACAAACTTATCCTATAAGGTGACAAGAGATATTTTGTGATAACCGACGGGCATGAGAAACATGCCGGTAAAAGCATTTCCTCTCGAACGGGCCTATGCCTATGAGATCAATTAGCGCATATGTCTGCAGTTGAAGTCATCAAGTGGTTAAATACGTAGTGTATGTCCATGTGTATAGATACATACATGTTTTATACATATTTGTATTAATTTGTAACGCGGAAAAATTCCCTTCGCATTCCTAAACGCCAACACCATCACCTTTCCAGCTAATGCAATGCATTTTGCCTTTTTAGAAACCGATTCTAGAAACCGTGCTGCTCATTGTTTTGACTGTTGTTTCGTCTTCGGCGTATAATGATGGATTCAAGTTTCGCCCATTATTACGAAACACTGTAAAAAATTCACTGGATTCTTCTTGAGAACTTGCAAATATTCGCATGCGATTTTGTATCTGCTTGGGAATGAACAAACCCAGAGCCCATACTGAGCAAAATTTCTTCATTTGTACAATTCATTATGCAAAATGCATGCCTTCTCTATTCTCCCTTTGTTATTACAGCAATTTTTAACAATGTCCTTGGTTCTATATTATGTATGGTATTTATATTATATTATATCGGCCGATTTGTTAATCTAACCTTGTAACAATATACAAAAAATTTATCTACTAAAGTTTATAATGTGCCTCTTTAAAGTGAATTACTCCATTGGCAAAATTTGATGTAAGAAACGACACGAAGTTAATTTAAATTACATCTTGTTATTAAAATATTTGAGTTTCTAAAAATTTTATAAATAGCGAAAAGAGAGGAGTTATATCCCAAAATTATTGCTTGCAAATGTATTTGCTTCAAATATTTTGCAGATTCCACAAAAAACTAAAGAAAGCACATCTACTTAATCACATTTACTCAACGACACCGATATTTTTTTATGAAGATTGTCTATTGTGACGTTTCCAATCAGCGCCGTTATTAGTATTACTGCCCGGATAAAAATTCGCTTTTATGGAATTAGAAACAGAATAAATACGGCAGAACGTTTTAGAAAATGAAGTCGAGTTCAATAATATGTTTCAATTGTATTCTTTCTTTGAAGTGATGATATTCCTTTATTGGTGGTCCATGCAATCAATTCCATTATTTGCATCGGAAAACAATAAAACATTCAAAAAGACACTAGTATATTAGGTTCAGTGAAGCGTTTACTGCGCTCGCTTGGTGGATTTAAAGATTCGATCATCGTGCGTATGTTAAATCAGCACTCAATGTTTATCTTGGGTTCGAGATTATATATCGAGTTAGCTTATTGAATTTTATTTGTACAACTTCAATTTCTTTGTGAGAAATGTCTGTTCTTTCAAACGATAGCACAATAAAATGACATTTCACATTTTTCAATCACTCAGTTTCTCATTTTTGATATTTTCGTCGGGCCGACACAGACAAATCCTTCTCTTAAATTTTCTTCCCATCTCATATTCTTTCATGTGTAATTTTTCTCGAATATTCTCCAGTAGTAACATATGTAATATAAAAACGGTCAATAGTCCTGGAAAAATTAAAAAATGAATACAACATTAATGTGGATAATTAGAAAATAAATTTCGTAACTAATACATATATAAATCTATCAATTTATTTATTACCTATAAAATTAAGTGCTAACGATTATTTAAAAATAAAATAATTTTTACATTATAATGTTATATTTATAGTATTGGTTTATTAAAGGTCTAATCAAATTAGATTAGTTAACATACATATTACTCTTTAATACTTTTTAAATTTGTGTTTTAATTAAACATTACAATTAGCACGTAAGATGTGTCATGCCAATAAGCACATTTAATTGATAAAATCTCGATACATCAAGCATGTGGCCAAAAACCCAATATATATATATATATATATATATATATATATATATATATATATATATATATATATATATATAATATCTTCGTGACCTTGGTATGATAAGGTAAACTTAATAAGTCGGCGATTAAAGGTCTGGTTCATTACTTTAAAGTATATATATTTAAAACAACCCTACATGTTTCGGCAATATGCCTTTGTCAAGGGAATACAAAATATAAATTATTTATATTTTGTATTGCTCAGTATTGTATTGCTTTATACTGGGTTGCTCAGTCGACGATGGTCACACTTTGTGCCATCTTAACGATTTCCGCAGAAACGGGGGCAATTCACACACGTCGAACGTGTGTGTGCTGTTAACAGCAGCCTAGCCAGGTTGCCGCCCAGGACCGGTCCTAGTAGTGTGTGCATTGCGCGGCGCCGTGGTTTGCGCCGCGCAGCATGGTTCCTCACTCCTGCTGGAAAGGCGGAATGTCACCTGACTGCCCAACGGGCAGACCCCCCTAGAGTTTGGTAGCGCATATGCTAGGCTACAACCCAGTAGAGGACCACATCAGCACAAAACAGGGAAAAGCAGGGAAAAGCAAGACATGAGTTATTATTACGTATGCGCCCGTGGAGCGACTTAAGATGCAAAGTTGTCGGCATTCGCTCAAAACGAGAAGGAAAGCCACGAAAACCTGCTCGGATAACTAGACAGGAATCAAAATACGGAACAGTCAGCATGATAAGCAAAAGTATATGATATTTAAATGTAATTGAATTTAAATAACATAAGGTATATAACAAAAATATATATATATATATTGAGGCATTGCAAGAAGGGTTTCTTTTCTCTGAAAGAAACAAAGAATACTTGTAACCATAATATTTATATCTAATATGTACTTTAATACCAAGAAGGGGAAAGATTGATTCAAGGTATAAATACGTTATTTTGACGACAAACTTGCTTTGAAATAATTAACTTATTTTTCTATTTTTTATTATAATGTTTACTTTCAATTTCTTTATTCAAATTAATATTTAACGCGTGTTTATTCAAACAAATGTAACGTATTTATTTTCAAATGTATTTGAACAATTAAGCCCCGCCCACAATTCTAACGGTGCAATAACCCGAAAATAAACCGATATTGCCAGAGTGTTTGTAAACACATAAACATATGTTATTCAACCAAAGTTATTTTATAAATCAAATTGTAATTTTTTTTACTGTTTTACTCTGTAAAAATGTCTAAAATAATAATATTCGAAAAGATAATGCAAGTAAAGAAGGGGGCGATTTTGCGGAAAGTTATGCAATTAAAAACAAGTGAAAAAGTAAGCGTCGGTAATTAGTCGTCACAGTGAGAGGTCACGTTTTTTGTGCTCCGAATTAATTAAAACAAATTGGTGAAATTATTAAGTTCTGGAGATTTTTGAGTCTACACAACGTTACTCACACCTACGATCTACCTGTAGACAAAGTTTACCATCTGCCGACCAAATAGTTCAAGAATTACGAATTTTTAAAGTTTCAATACGTTAATTACCCGCCATAAGTTTCACCGTGCAACGACCAGCATCTTGGTACGCTCGAAACCGGTCATCCGAACAAGCCGCCGTCTGACTTGGAGATTTCAAAAAAACTCAAGTCATCCCGAGGGACCATCGCAGAAATATTATCCAGTTTCCCGTTGTGAAAACCAGCAGAACACAGGAGCAGGAAGCAACGGAAGCTATATCCGAAGACTCAGGTTTTTGCTAACTTTAACAATATTTTACGCGCCATTTTTACTTGCTCATATACTTTTCTAGAATTTTCTTTGTTTATTCCATAACTAACTATTTACTTTGCTTTCACCGATATTATATCACTGTAATTTTTATTCCACTTATTTAAATATTAGAATCCACTGTTTGTAATTTTAAAAACTTGATTCTATGTTACTTTTGTAAACTCTTTTAATAAAACAACACCTAATTGCACTTGACGTACACCATATTGTTAGACTATAAGAATACCAACCGTTGAGTGTATCTCCCGTATTGTTATTTGTGTGTCACGAAAATTGTTAATATAAATTCCAAACTTTGCTAGATAATTTTTTTTATTAATAAAGTTAATTGTCAATATTTTACTTTGGTTTTCTTTGTAATATACTTGAGATATTGTTCCGATCCCAATTAAATAAACTACGTACATAAAGTCAAAGTGGAGAGAGGTGAACCTACCTTAACCCTGAAGAAATTAAAGAAGCTAGCCGACGACGAAAATAACAAAAAAAAGATAAGTATTGAACGAGCCCGATTTGTATCTATATCACTTTTATAACATTTTTTTATACAACAATTCACAGTTATATAACATTCATTCTTTTATATACATACGTTTTTTATATATATTAACAATTCGTAATATTACATTTTGTCAGCCCAACTTTTGGGGCCTTTATAACGATAATAAACATTCTTAAATATTAACCAAAATAGAAACGTTACATTTGGCACCCTAACGTTTTGGGGCGTACTTCTACTCCACATTTCAATAAAAAGTCACTCTATTGTCAAATATATTAAGAAGGAACACTTTCTCAAGTAACAAAGTTTCGTGGCACAAAGAATTAATAAAAAAGGAACAAGGAGAACCGTTGTATTCGCATTTACCATACTGTACTATTTGTTTATGTATTTGTTATTTTGTCTTTGTGGAACTTCAGAGAGAGAACACAGTTTTGTATTTCAGGGGATTGCCGTATTCGAGACCATCGGTAAGATATTCAAAAGGTTGTTACAGAGAAATATTAAAGTGCAGACTCATATTTCTTTTATATACATATATTTTTGTTATTTGTCATTGCATTTACGTGTGTACATTAAATCTAATAACACTAAAAACAATAATATTTTACAACCAAAATATTAATAATATAATTACAACTACCTGTACAAATACTAATATAACTTACAAATTAACTAAATATTCTCTAAAATGGATACAAGACACAGAGCTAAGACCCCGAAAGACGCAGTAGAAGAAGACCGGAGTGAACAGGGGGACACTACAGTACCGCAACCGTCCGTTTCAGGGGAAGCCAGTGTTTCGCCTGACAGTAAATTCATGGACATGTTCAATATGTTAATGGCACAAATGCAAGAATTAAATACCAAATTAGATACTAATAACCAAGAATTAAAACAAGATATAAATAATTCAAATAAAGATTTAAATACCAAATTGGACACCAACAACAAAGATTTAAATACCAAATTAGATACTAATAATCAAGACATGAACACTGCCAATAAAGACCTTAACAATAAATTAGATAACACTAACAACAAACTAGACACTAATAATCGCGAACTAAAACAAGATTTAAGTAACTTAAATAACGAACTTACGACGAGATTAGAAGTTAACCTAATTAATATAAATGAAAAAATAGAATTAAACAACGCTAGCATAGAAATGAAACTTAATACATTCAAGGGGGATATCGACGTCCAAATTGCAGGAATCACCGCAACACAAAAAGCCATGGAAGAGAGGATGAAACAAAAATTAGATGCGTTTAATGAAAAATTAATAACCAATATAAATCAAAAATACGAGGCCAATAAACCAGAATTAGACCAACAAGTTAACATAAGAATTAACAATACACATGACAAAAATGCAACTAAAATCATACACAACCAAAAGTTTAACGAACCGCTCAAACACCAACATAAAACGAATTTACACAATCACTGTCTAATAAAAGATAAAGCCTATCACAATTTTCTAACAAACAATACTCAGGAGTATAACACTTTTAAAATACTAACGACGGAAAGAAATAAGCTTAACATATCTATAATAGAAAATTTGCATCTCACATATACAACCAACAACACACATATAAATAATATTTACCCCCGAAACACTAGTCGAACTTTACAATACATAGTTACATATACAGACATTAATAATGTACTGAATATAGAAGGTACTATAACCCATATAATTACTTACAAATATTTTAATACCTACAATATCCTAAATATGATACTCATCATAAAAAACATTCATATAACACGAGGCCGAAGCCACGTGATATTTTTATACCACGGTAATGGCATGGTAATACCAAAGGTACGTCGACGAAAAATTAACAGTTTAATATAGGATAATAGAAGCTCGGTGTTCTATAAATACGAAGACGACCTAAGCTAAGATGGGGATACGATTTATTAATGACTGATAATTATACATAAACTAAACTAAATGCACAATTATTAAACATAAACACAGATATGATAAACACAATTTAATAAAGAAAAGAGAACACATTACCAAACAAAGATAACTGAGGTATAATAAACAAGACAAATAATGATAACGGCTATAACATGTTCTGGAAGTTACAAAATATAAAATTTTACCAATCACCGGAGGAATTCATAAACATAGAAGACGCAGGGGACGCCGTAAATGAAGTATATTCTCTACCCATTATTATTTTACAATTCAGCAACATAAAATTAAATTGTTTAATCGACACCGGAGCCGAGATTACATTAGTTAGAGAAGATCTGGCAAAACAAATAAAGGGATACGAACAACACGTTGTTAAAACTAAGGGTACCGACATAGTTACCGCAAATGGAAGAAAGATGGGCACTGTCACCAAGCAACTCAATACCGAAATAAGAATAAACGAAATCGGTTATTTAATTCACTGTTACGTAATAGAGAAGTTACAATATGACTGTATATTGGGTATAGACAATATCAACAGGTTGAAAATGATATTGAATTTTGAAAAAGGTATTTTATCAATTGGAAAGAACAATTTAACATTTAATAAACATTTGTCCGTAGAGGAAGTGCACGAATATAATACTTATAAGAAAGAAGTTTTAGCAGTTGCAATAAATAATTTATTAGAATATAATGTACCGTACTATAGGAGAGCAGAAGAAAGGTTTATTGATAGAGTTGGAAATGATAATATTATAAATAATGAATATATAGGAGTGAATAATAGGCCAGATTTGTTAGGAACGTTAGATAGTTACGAGGGCGAAGAAGAGGTCAAGATTAAGGAGGATTTACAGACAACTGACATTATAAATGATAAGAATGATATAACGAATATAATTGATAAACAAGAAATACCTTATACAAACGTCGTACCGCAATTAATTAACATTTTAAACGAAAACATCACTTTAATAAATAACGATATTGTTTTTGCAAAAGGATATGAACATCCAATTAATATTGACAATGACTGCCCATTAATAAGTAAGAATTACCCGATTCCGTACTACTACCAACAGAAAGTTAGTTTAGAATTAGAGAGATTAGAACAATCCGGAATTATTGAGAGATCGAACACATACTTTATTAATCCCATTGTAATAGTTCAAAAGAAGGTCCCTATACGATTAAGAGAATCATTGGTAATAATTCCTACGAACTTTTTGAACCCGAAACAAATTACATTAAAGGTAGATATCACATAACTATGTTGCAAGACTACCACACTTAAAAATAAAGTATTTTTTTATATATATGTACATAACAAGCCGAAACAACTTTCAGAACAAAACCAGCCAAGCATGTTATAGTCCGTAAGCCAATAATAAATACTAGATTACTATATTTTATTATCTATACTAATCACAAGTTTACATTTAGACTAGGCTAATTAAATTAATCATATTATTATTAAATAAGAGAAAAAAAAAGGAAGAAGAAAATAATCACTTAATATTAAAAGGGGTTTTCAAACAAAAGAACCCGAACAACAAAATAAAACAATTAACTTTAATGACAATTATTAAATAGGGAATTATTAGCTAGAATAATACAAATAACTACTTATAGAATTCGAAATATTTTTAACGTGAACACACACATTTCATTAAATTTTCATCAGATCACTATACTGCACTTATATATTTCTGTTTTACTCCTAGATACGGTTGATTAAAAGCTCTCAACAAGTTTCTAACTTTTAATCAAGGGGGAAATTGAGGCATTGCAAGAAGGGTTTCTTTTCTCTGAAAGAAACAAAGAATACTTGTAACCATAATATTTATATCTAATATGTACTTTAATACCAAGAAGGGGAAAGATTGATTCAAGGTATAAATACGTTATTTTGACGACAAACTTGCTTTGAAATAATTAACTTATTTTTCTATTTTTTATTATAATGTTTACTTTCAATTTCTTTATTCAAATTAATATTTAACGCGTGTTTATTCAAACAAATGTAACGTATTTATTTTCAAATGTATTTGAACAATTAAGCCCCGCCCACAATTCTAACGGTGCAATAACCCGAAAATAAACCGATATTGCCAGAGTGTTTGTAAACACATAAACATATGTTATTCAACCAAAGTTATTTTATAAATCAAATTGTAATTTTTTTTACTGTTTTACTCTGTAAAAATGTCTAAAATAATAATATTCGAAAAGATAATGCAAGTAAAGAAGGGGGCGATTTTGCGGAAAGTTATGCAATTAAAAACAAGTGAAAAAGTAAGCGTCGGTAATTAGTCGTCACAGTGAGAGGTCACGTTTTTTGTGCTCCGAATTAATTAAAACAAATTGGTGAAATTATTAAGTTCTGGAGATTTTTGAGTCTACACAACGTTACTCACACCTACGATCTACCTGTAGACAAAGTTTACCATCTGCCGACCAATTAGTTCAAGAACTACGAATTTTTAAAGTTTCAATACGTTAATTACCCGCCATAAGTTTCACCGTGCAACGACCAGCATCTTGGTACGCTCGAAACCGGTCATCCGAACAAGCCGCCGTCGGACTTGGAGATTTCAAAAAAACTCAAGTCATCCCGAGGGACCATCGCAGGAATATTATCCAGTTTCCCGTTGTGAAAACCAGCAGAACACAGGAGCAGGAAGCAACGGAAGCTATATCCGAAGACTCAGGTTTTTGCTAACTTTAACAATATTTTACGCGCCATTTTTACTTGCTCATATACTTTTCTAGAATTTTCTTTGTTTATTCCATAACTAACTATTTACTTTGCTTTCACCGATATTATATCACTGTAATTTTTATTCCACTTATTTAAATATTAGAATCCACTGTTTGTAATTTTAAAAACTTGATTCTATGTTACTTTTGTAAACTCTTTTAATAAAACAACACCTAATTGCACTTGTCGTATACCATATTGTTAGACTATAAGAATACCAACCGTTGAGTGTATCTCCCGTATTGTTATTTGTGTGTCACGAAAATTGTTAATATAAATTCCAAACTTTGCTAGATAATTTTTTTTATTAATAAAGTTAATTGTCAATATTTTACTTTGGTTTTCTTTGTAATATACTTGAGATATTGTTCCGATCCCAATTAAATAAACTACGTACATAAAGTCAAAGTGGAGAGAGGTGAACCTACCTTAACCCTGAAGAAATTAAAGAAGCTAGCCGACGACGAAAATAACAAAAAAAAGATAAGTATTGAACGAGCCCGATTTGAATTGTATATCACTTTTTATAACATTTTTTTATACAACAATTCACAGTTATATAACATTCATTCTTTTATATACATACGTTTTTTATATATATTAACAATTCGTAATATTACATTTTGTCAGCCCAACTTTTGGGGCCTTTATAACGATAATAAACATTCTTAAATATTAACCAATTTAGAAACGTTACAATATATATATATATATATATATATTATGATGGTAATTTGTAGATCGTTACAAAATTAGGTTATAGTATATACTGCTTAAATTTTTTATATCATTTCTGTTGTTAATTGAATTTTTTTCCTGTTTAATACTAATCATTTCTTTAATTTGTCTTTTCATTGTGTGTTGTTCTTTATCAATCATCTGTGTGTTCTCAAAATCGAAATGGTGATCGCGTTGTAGTTTGTGTGTAGACAAATCAGTTTTGTCTGTTCTAGATTATTTGTGGGCTTGTATTCTTTTGTATAAATATTGTTTTGTTTGGCCTATGTAGTAACTATCGCAATCGCGACATGGTATTTTATATATGACATGTGTTTCTCGATTTTTTTCTATTTTAGGTTTAAGTTTTGAAAATAAATGTTTATTAGTATTACTAAGTTTATATGTTGTAGCTATATCATATTTTTTTAAAGTGTATTTAATTTTTTCCGATAGTTGTGGAACATATGGAATTGTGATATATGTTGTGTCATTGTTCAAATTTTTATTGGTGTCTGCAGTGTTGTATATTTGGTGTACTCTTTTTTTAATAGTTTGGTCTATAAGTTGTGGTGGATAATTATTATCAGTTAAGATTGTTTTAATTTTGTTGATGTTATCTTTTCTGTATTGGGTATGTGATAGTTTTACTGCCCTATCAGTCAGATTATTTATAATCATTTTATTGAATACTGTAGAAGCATTTGAGTGGTAATTCATATATCGAAAAGAAGCTGTGGGTTTATTATACCAATTTGTATAAATAGTACCCTGTCTATCATAGCTCAAAGAAATATCAAGAAAATTAATACTGATATTAAATTCTTCTTCAATAGTAAATTTCAATTTGTTGTGAAAATTGTTGAATTTATTTAAGAGATAGTTTATTTTGTTGGTCAGAATGATATCATCAACATATCTTTTGAAAAAAATTGGGTGGAAGTCTAATGAATTGATAACGTTTTGTTCTAAATGTTCCATTACTAGATTTGCAATAGGAGCAGCTAAAGGAGAGCCCATGGCAATACCAATTGTTGGACTATAAAAAGAATTTTTGTATTGAAAATATGTGGTATCGAGACAGAAGTGTATACATCTAATAAACTCGTTTTTATTTAGTGATGTGTGTGGACTAATTTCATCCCATTTGGATTCTATTATGTTTATAGCTAGATCTGTAGGAATGTTAGTATATAAGGATTCTACATCAAGTGATATAATTTTGTGATTAGTTGGGACTTTTTGTTCCTTGATGAAATTTTGAAATTGCCATGAGTCTTTAGGATGATATTCAGTTTTTCCTAACATCTTAGATATGCTATCACCTAGGAATTTTGCTATATTATAAGTAGGGGCTTGTATGTTAGATACTATTGGTCTTAAAGTGTCTTATTGGTCTCAGTTGGCGATGACCAACCCCGTGAAGGGTGCGCTTCGCTGGTCTGCGCCTTGCCTCGTTGGGGCGGGGATCGGGCCGTCGAAGTACTGCTCGGAAAAGTAAAGAAGTTGCCGGGAAAGGGTTGGCGGCCCTACGCAACGGCTGGTTATCCGATCTCTCTAAATTTACGCGACCGGTCACTAAACACACACACGAGCGCACTAACATACAAAACCATACACTTACGCGGTCACACAAATACAAAATCACACACCCAGAGAGAGACGCAAGCTGCCAGCAGCAACCAACACACAGGTTCATTCCCAGAAAGAGACACAAGCTTCTGGCAGCGAACAACACATATTTTCACACCTTGCTATCTATTTTTTTAAATACTAAGGCATGATTTATTATTATTATTGGAATGTATCTTTGAATAATTTAAACCATAGCAACTTACTTATTTGACATTTATATTATGTCATTTATATTTTGTGTTCTCTTGACAAAGGCGTATTGCCGAAACATGTAGGGTTGTTTTAAATATATATACTCTGAAGTAAACCAGACCTTTAATCGCCGACTTATTAGGTTTACCTTATACTTATATATATATATATATATATATATATATATATATATATATATATACGAGGAAATATTAGAAAATAACGAAACTGATGCTGTAGTACAAAAATTAAACATTTATTTAGAAAACTTCAACAACTATCCTTCAAAGTACTCTCCATTCTGTGCAATATACTTGTCCCATCGTTTTATCCACTTGTCATAAATATATGAGAAACCATTTTTTGAGAGCCTATTTAGTATACCCATCACTGCGTTGTTGAGCTCTAAATTGAACTAAAATTTTCAACTTCTCAATCCTGTTTCGACTTCAGGAAACAAATGGAAGTCACATGAAGAAAGATTAGGTGAGCAGCGAGGTGAATCATAATTTCCACCCCAAATTTTTCAAGAGTTCGTTGACAAATCGCAGATCTGTGGGCCAGCGCATTGTCGTGATGCAGGATCCAACCGATGTCTTGATAAAGCCGACATTTTTTTCTTTCATTTTGCCTTTAAGGTTCCTCGAAGTACATTAGAATAGGACTCTCCAGTTACCGTATGTTCTTTAGGTAAAATTTGATCAAAAATAAAAATTTGTGTTCGGTCGGGTAAAACTCCAACTGATACTTTTCATCAGGATGTCTCTGTATTTTTGGAAGTCCATCACGGACGACCAGACCGGTATCGCATAGAGCATTTGTGATTGCACCACGCCATACAATAGCTCTCGCTTCCTAGTACTGGGTCCTCCCACATTGGGCATGATCCTTGTAAGAGCGCTCAATGTGGCCTGCGCTCTTTCCCTGACATACCGTACGTGCGGGCCGAAAGTTATATTATTATCTAATACCACTCCCAGGTATTTCATTTCTAATTTTAGGTGGGTGTTTGTTCCTAATATCTCAAAATTTATTTTTGCTCTCCTACGCGGACCCCTAAGGATAATCGCTTCGGACTTTTGCTCCGCTATACTGAAATCGTTCGCATTCATCCATTCCGCGATCGCCTCCAAAGTCTCGCTTGCTTTGAACTTGAGTTCTCTGACATCTTGAGCCTCAACTATGACGGTCAAGTCGTCGGCGTATGCCACCAGAGTAACCCCATCCACCGTGTCCAAACCAAGAACACCATCATAGAGCACATTCCACAGAGTGGGTCCCAAGACTGATCCTTGTGGAACATCACCGTTTACCTGTATCCCTTTCTTAGAATACACCATTATTTTCCTATCGCTAAAATAGTCTTCTATGATGTTAATAATGTATGGGGCTACGTTTCTTCTTTTCATTTCGTTCAAAATCCTAGCCCAGGACGCAGAATTGAAAGCGTTCCTGATATCCAAGGCTATCAATATTACCCATTTTTTGTCCGACTTCCTGGCTCTCTGTGCCACTGCCCCTATAGCATGCACAGTCGACCTCCCCCCCACAAAACCAAACTGCCTCCGGGATAAGCCGCCACTCCTCTCCAATTCATCCTCAATCCTGCACTTAATTATTCGTTCATAAAATTTTCCCAATGAACTCAGCAAGCATATCGGTCTGAATGACGAAAATGTATCCACTGACTTGCCCTTCCACAGAAGAACCACATTTGCTACCTTCCAGTGCACGGAACCGTTGCTGTTCCAGGAGGCAATTCAAGACTGCCAGCAGTACATCCGGGACAGTTTCCATTATGATTCGTATTGCTTCAGCGGTCACATTATCCGGACCTGGGGCTTTGCCCATCTTCATTTTGCGCACAGCCCACCCCAACTCATCCTTTGTGATGGGAACCACTTCCCGTACTATGCTATTGCTTTTCCTGAGTGTATCCTTCTTCAGTGGAAAGAGGTCTCTAACTATCTGTAATTTCTGCTCCAGAGGCGGGTTATACGGAGGGTGCAGAGTACGCAAATATCTCATTACAATTCTGAAACCATCTCCCCATATGTCGTTATCCAGTTCCTGCCTTATGGTGTTCCATTGATTCCTCCTTGCGTTTATAATTAACTTTTTAAGTTCTTTCTTTGCTTGTTTATAACTCAATTCTTCGACGCCAGGTGACAGTCTCCCTCGTTGGTTTGCATTTGATCTAGTCCATTTGCGTCGCCATTTCAGGCATTCGCTTCTTTTGCTGGATGTTTCTTCATTCCACCAAAGTGGCATAATCTTTGCTCCTTCCTGACCCGCACTGTGCACTCCTTGTTTATCTTGTTTATAGAGGCAATGAAAGAATCCGGGGTGACTCCCGCGGTCTCGCCTCCAAAATGCTCTGTAAGCCTCCGGGCTAACTTTTCTTTACACAGGATATGTCGCAGTCCTATCTCCCTTCCCCTCCTGTGGATCCGACCGCTTTCCTCAATCTCAAAGTAAATGTGGTTATGGTACGTGTATACTTCACCTGGAAGAACCTGCCAGTTTGCAATCCGATGGGCCATCCCCTCTGTGGCCCAAGTTAGATCAATGAAAGATTTTGTACACCCTCTCTCAAATGTTAGGACATCTCCCTTATTTGCTACGCTCAAACTCAATGCAGCCGCCCAGTTCATAAGATATTCTCCTCTTGCATCCATAAAGGGAGATCCCCACATCTCTGCTTTTGAATTGAAATCCCCCGCA
The DNA here is from genome assembly GCA_935421215.2 of Melolontha melolontha. Taxonomy (NCBI): domain Eukaryota; kingdom Metazoa; phylum Arthropoda; class Insecta; order Coleoptera; family Scarabaeidae; genus Melolontha; species Melolontha melolontha. The sequence continues at coordinate 135,922,248 of OW285235.1, read as the reverse complement.
ATAACCGCATCCAAGTTTAGCACTCTCACTTGATTCATTAATGTGTCCATATACGCTCGAAAAACTTCCATGTGTATATTAGGTGATACATAACATCCGAAAAGGCACCATTTACACCATCTTAGGCACACGTACCCATCACCAATAGAATGACAACAAATACCGAGTTCCTTAATTCGTATATACACTGCTACGTACTTTCTCTTATCCATTATAAACCCTCTCTCCATCGAAATTCTGATATTTGGCTCACTAATTATTACAACGTCTATATCCCTTTCGCACGCGGTGGGATAGGCAATGTCATGAGCTATCCTACTCCTACTCAGGTTTACTTGTAGAACTTTAATCATGGCGAGATAGGTTTCCCCTCCTTCTTTGAGATTTCCTTTGCAGGTTTAGCAGATGTCGGCATTCGGGACATCTAGTTGAATCTGCTCGATGTTCTTCCGTCTTGCATGTCGGGCAGTAATGTACTGCATCACAGTATTTAGCTTTGTGTCCTGGCTGATTAAAATTGACACACACGTTAGAGCGGTCTGGTCCCAGACATGCTTTGGATCCGTGGCCGTATTCCAAGCACCTGTAACACCTGGGTATCATTATTCGTTCCCGAATTCTACAGCACACCCACCCAATCCTATTTTTTTCTACTTTTGTCAGGATATTTGCATCTATCTTGGTGGTGGCGATCGTAGCTATTTGATGTCCATCCCTGCTCGGTCTCATGGATTGGACTTTAATTGGTTGGTTCACTTCTGGAAATGACTTGTTTAATGCTTCTTCCACTTCTTCTGCAGGCGTAGTAGCGTCAATGTCCAAAATATGCAGGGTTACGCCGTTTTTGGGTATTCTCACTTCATTGTCCATCTTCTTGTTCAATGCTTCTTTAAGGGTTACGGCTTTTTGCAGTACCCTTCTACTTCTATCATTAGGTCTCCGCCCATTGTTCTCCTTATAGTTTTAATTTTGACGCCCATCTCATTTGGGTCAACACTATCCTTGACTGCCCTAAGCAGGTCAGCGTATGTCGTGCCCGCACTTTTCACCACCATTCTTTCCGTTTGACCCCTTGGTGCTTTACTTGTTGTCGGGGGATTTCGAATAATCTTACTATTGGACACTATTGTAATACTTATGTCGATGCTCCTGAACGCATGCTCACACAGTTTTCTTACATAATCTTGATCCAGTCCATCGCTTAGTATTAGGTTAATCTTTCGCGTCTGATGCACTAGCATGGTTTGCCTCAACTCCGTTGAAACCCTATATACCACTTCCATAACAATTAACTCCGTCCTTATTTATCTTGAGAGGGACAGCATAGAGAGCCGTCGATGTCTCCGAGGTTTCTTGGCTTTTAGTCTCATTTGCCACCTTTTTAATTACATAGTCTATTTCTTCCATATCTTTGTTAACCAGATCCTTTACTTCTGGGTAAGATATTGCCAGGCTTCTCAGGGCCCTGTTGTCGTCACCTTCTTCTGGGTGCAGAAGAATTGCGTAGTCTCCCTCTTCATTCCAACTCATCTGGTTCATGGGTTTTAATTTGGTCTTGTTGTATAAATCCTCGGGCCATGTCTCGTCCAATATGCCCCTTATGCCTGCAAAGCCTCTGTCTTCTTGTAGGGCCTCCGTGATATGTGTCCTAAGTTTATTTTCAGCTTTTGCTGCTCTAGCACCACATCATCCCAATCCGCCAGAGTACTAACTGTTTGACAAGACCCGGATGTTTGTGTTTCCGCGTCTTTCTTTTCCCTAGTTTCTGTCTCCACAAGGTTTTGATGTTTCCTATATTGGCTAAATTCCTTTTCTAACTTGTCCACCAGACAGTCTAGCTCTCTGGCGACTTGCTTTATTTCAATTGTGGTTTTGAACTCTCATTTACCAGTTTTTTGAGCTCCTTTGTTCTTTTGCCCACCTTGGCCAACATTTTGCCTATTCTATCTATCCCTTCACAGATATATCCCAGTTCCGAGACATCTCGTTCGTGCAGCGAAGTCCTATCCCTTTTCCTTTTTTTCTCCTGTTGGAGAATCTCGTCATTTCCTTTCTCCAAAGGATCAGGTATGGAGTCTTTCCCTCCTGGTATGCTACTCACACCTTTTCCTTGGGTACAGACCCATGCTTTTTCTTCGCGTCTTTGTTTACTTAATCCAGGTGGAGTTCTCTTGAAGGAATCTCTCCTGGCAAACGCCTTTCCCCATTCTTCGTCTTTCGATAGCGAGCTAGGCTCTTTATGCTCCATAGGTTCGCTTTGTAATATATTTGCCGCGCTTCCATGCTGTAGTTCCACGAAGAGGTTTCCTTCTTGTTTTCTTCTTGTGCCATTCTCCTCCAACCATTCGCTCGAAGTTTGTTGCTCCAGCTCGTTTGTTTCCTTTTTTTTTGTCTTTTTTTCTTTTTCGTTTAGTTTTTCTTTATTATCTTCCATCTTATCCCACGAGTAGCTAGGGAACTAAAGGTCGACCGCTGCAGAGCCCCGCATTACGACAGCAAGGCTTAATACTCCGGAGGGTTACCAGGTACTCCGGAGGCTCCGTTCAAGACCAAATAACGTATGACCAGCCACTCCTCGGCACGAATCGCTTAACACCTTGACTTACGGTCGTAGCCCTGACAAGGGGCCCTCACAGGGTGCTATCACCCGGGCCAGGTGAACCCTGGTTTTTTAACGAGGTTGCTACTCCTCCCCCTCACCCTTTTTCAACCTGGCTTGGGCCAGGCTTTGGCGGGTTTATCAATATTATTATTATCATTTTTATCACTATTATCACTATTATCACTATTATCACTTTTATCACTATTATCACTATTATCACTATTATCATTATTATCACTATTATCACTATTATCATTATTATCATTATCATCATTATCATCATTATCATCATCATTATCATCATTATCATCATTATCATAATTATTATCATTATCATCATTATCATCATTATCATCATTATTATCATTATTATCATTATTATCATTATTATCATTATTATCATTATTATCATTATTATCATTATCATTATTATCATTATCATTATCATTATTATCATTATTATCATTATTATCATTATTATCATTATTATCATTATTATCATTATTATCATTATTATCATTATTATCATTATTATCATTATTATCATTATTATCATTATTATCATTATTATCATTATTATCATTATTATCATTATTATCATTATTATCATTATTATCATTATTATCATTATTATCATTATTATCATTATTATCATTATTATCATTATTATCATTATTATCATTATTATCATTATTATCATTATTATCATTATTATCATTATTATCATTATTATCATTATTATCATTATTATCATTATTATCATTATTATCATTATTATCATTATTATCATTATTATCATTATTATCATTATTATCATTATTATCATTATTATCATTATTATCATTATTATCATTATTATCATTATTATCATTATTATCATTATTATCATTATTATCATTATTATCATTATTATCATTATTATCATTATTATCATTATTATCATTATTATCATTATTATCATTATTATCATTATTATCATTATTATCATTATTATCATTATTATCATTATTATCATTATTATCATTATTATCATTATTATCATTATTATCATTATTATCATTATTATCATTATTATCATTATTATCATTATTATCATTATTATCATTATTATCATTATTATCATTATTATCATTATTATCATTATTATCATTATTATCATTATTATCATTATTATCATTATTATCATTATTATCATTATTATCATTATTATCATTATTATCATTATTATCATTATTATCATTATTATCATTATTATCATTATTATCATTATTATCATTATTATCATTATTATCATTATTATCATTATTATCATTATTATCATTATTATCATTATTATCATTATTATCATTATTATCATTATTATCATTATTATCATTATTATCATTATTATCATTATTATCATTATTATCATTATTATCATTATTATCATTATTATCATTATTATCATTATTATCATTATTATCATTATTATCATTATTATCATTATTATCATTATTATCATTATTATCATTATTATCATTATTATCATTATTATCATTATTATCATTATTATCATTATTATCATTATTATCATTATTATCATTATTATCATTATTATCATTATTATCATTATTATCATTATTATCATTATTATCATTATTATCATTATTATCATTATTATCATTATTATCATTATTATCATTATTATCATTATTATCATTATTATCATTATTATCATTATTATCATTATTATCATTATTATCATTATTATCATTATTATCATTATTATCATTATTATCATTATTATCATTATTATCATTATTATCATTATTATCATTATTATCATTATTATCATTATTATCATTATTATCATTATTATCATTATTATCATTATTATCATTATTATCATTATTATCATTATTATCATTATTATCATTATTATCATTATTATCATTATTATCATTATTATCATTATTATCATTATTATCATTATTATCATTATTATCATTATTATCATTATTATCATTATTATCATTATTATCATTATTATCATTATTATCATTATTATCATTATTATCATTATTATCATTATTATCATTATTATCATTATTATCATTATTATCATTATTATCATTATTATCATTATTATCATTATTATCATTATTATCATTATTATCATTATTATCATTATTATCATTATTATCATTATTATCATTATTATCATTATTATCATTATTATCATTATTATCATTATTATCATTATTATCATTATTATCATTATTATCATTATTATCATTATTATCATTATTATCATTATTATCATTATTATCATTATTATCATTATTATCATTATTATCATTATTATCATTATTATCATTATTATCATTATTATCATTATTATCATTATTATCATTATTATCATTATTATCATTATTATCATTATTATCATTATTATCATTATTATCATTATTATCATTATTATCATTATTATCATTATTATCATTATTATCATTATTATCATTATTATCATTATTATCATTATTATCATTATTATCATTATTATCATTATTATCATTATTATCATTATTATCATTATTATCATTATTATCATTATTATCATTATTATCATTATTATCATTATTATCATTATTATCATTATTATCATTATTATCATTATTATCATTATTATCATTATTATCATTATTATCATTATTATCATTATTATCATTATTATCATTATTATCATTATTATCATTATTATCATTATTATCATTATTATCATTATTATCATTATTATCATTATTATCATTATTATCATTATTATCATTATTATCATTATTATCATTATTATCATTATTATCATTATTATCATTATTATCATTATTATCATTATTATCATTATTATCATTATTATCATTATTATCATTATTATCATTATTATCATTATTATCATTATTATCATTTTTATCATTATTATCATTATTATCATTATTATCATTATTATCATTTTTATCATTATTATCATTATTATCATTATTATCATTATTATCATTATTATCATTATTATCATTATTATCATTATTATCATTATTATCATTATTATCATTATTATCATTATTATCATTATTATCATTATTATCATTATTATCATTATTATCATTATTATCATTAGTATCATTATTATCATTATTATCATTATTATCATTATTATCATTATTATCATTATTATCATTATTATCATTATTATCATTATTATCAGTATTATCATTATTATCATTATTATCATTATTATCATTATTATCATTATTATCATTATTATCATTATTATCATTGTTATCATTATTATCATTATTATCATTATTATCATTATTATCATTATTATCATTATTATCGTTATTATCATTATTATCATTATTATCATTATTATCATTATTATCATTGTTTAGTAAGTTATAGTTGTGTCTGTTAACATGATATTTAAACAAAATATTGCTTCATCCGTGAAAATTAAATTTGAAACAAAATTTAGATTGTTATTTATTTTTTCCATTATGACTTCCCAAAATTCAATCCTACAATCAAAATCTTCACTTAATTCTGGCAGTAATTTTTTATAGAAGGATATTTTTTGAAATGAGCGTCTACACGTGCTATTGTTTAAAGTTAATTGTTTGACAGAAACCTCACCATTATCTATTGCGTCAATAAAGACATTCAGTTAATTTTCGTTAGTTTTTGTTTTTTGCCTTCCTAATTTTGGACAAATGTTAACGCTGCCTGTATCCGTTTGTCTTTTCACCGTTTTTTAAACTGTTTATTTATTGATATTTCTATTTGAATGTTCTTCATTAAATTATCGACAAGCTTCAGCATAAGTGCATTTTCTGTCGCTGTATGCAACCATTGCCATTATTAAAATTATTTCTCCTTCAGCTAAATACATCTTAATTCATACGATAATAAAAAAATCTGAAGCCCATAGATGGACGTTAACGGTTGTCAATGTAATTAAATGCTTAGTTCGGAATCCGTAATCCATTTTTTATCTTTCCAAGGATGCCAAATTCCTGCACTTTTGCCATTAAAAAAACTAGTAAGCCTTGGATTTCAAATATGCGATAAAAAAAACAAGAATTAATATATAGCCAAACAGATTCTAATATTTCCTTATATCCACATACAAAATTTCATTTAGATGTCCTGAACAGTTCTCGAGATATTCGACCGTTTCTATACACAATAGCGAAACTAGGTTAGATTGAAGGTAATTTGCGTGCCTATAATCACATTCTCTCGCGTATGCAATTTTGAAATATTCACTATAAGAGAAATATATACAGCAATATATACTCGTGTACTACATACAGAAAACCAAAATTAGGAAAGGGTCATATTCTTTGACATATTTAAGGAAATTCTAGGACGGTTTACTTTAGAAGAATATAATTTCAACTATACCCATCTGTTCTGGTTCGCGATTGAGGTAACGATGAGGGTATGTCGCTTTTCTCTATTCCTTATAAACTAATATAGCGTCTTCTCGTTTCTTGTAAAGTACTTCAACAAAAGAAAGGTAATTCTGTTCTTATCGTGAATTGTATCTTTGGGTGTATGTTTTTCAGACGTTGTTAGTTTATCTTTCCCATGAGTCCATATCACGTCTATATGCTATCCACATATCATACTATAATTTTTTCAGGGTGGAGGTCGAATACCCTGCGTTCTAAATTTTTGAAAATTATGGAAAACAACCCACTAGTGGGAGTAGAGGGACATAGCCGATTCTAGCACCTCCTCATGTTGAACCTCCTCATTGCCCTTGACCTTGCATGTGGCACAGCTCAAGGGCAATGAGGAGGTTCTACATGAGGAGGTGCTAGAATCGGCTATGTCAAGGCCAAGGTCAAGGTCATATCAAGGTCATATCAAAGTCATATCAAGGTCATATCAAGGTCATGTCAAGGTTATATCAAGGTTATATCAAGGTTATATCAAGGTTATATCAAGGCTATATTAAGGTTGTATCAAGGTTATATCAAGGTTATATCAAGGTTATATAAAGGGCACAAAAAGGTCATATGAAGGTCATATCAAGGTCAAGGACACGACAAGGTCAAGGACACGACAAGGTCAAGGGCACGACAAGGTCAAGGGTCCGGCAAGGTTAAGGGTATGACAAGGGCACAACAAGGTCAATGATACAACAAGGTCAAGGGTACGACAAGTGGAGGGAGTTTAAGGTGCTATTTAAGAAAGTGGAGAACGTATTCGCAAATAGTGTAACCCTTAACAATATTATGGAACTAATACATAGAAAATATATTTTTTCTGTGAGTGAGTTAACAGAAAAGGAAGAAGATGAAATAATACAACACATTTTGGAAAGTATTGGTGAAGATGAGGAAAGTGAGGAAGAAGAAGAAGAAAGTAATAATGAAGAAAATAATGATAATGAAGAAAATAATGATAATGAAGAAAATAATGATGATGATGAAGTAATTTTCGACGATATTTTTGAAATAGAGACAGTGATACTTCTAGCAGAACTAGATAATATCAGTGATTTTGAAAATAATTAAGATGACCAATTAAGATGATTATTAGTGTTTATTTATTTTATTATTTTGTTATTAGTGTTAGTTAAATACAGTAGTAGTACAGCGATGGAGTTGAAGATCCGATAAATAAATATAATCAGAACATGTTCCATTTACTTTTAATAAGCAGCAGTAGGTTCTATAAGTACATATAAATAAATTTGCGGAGGATAGTAGATGTAGTACAGAAGTTGGTTCTACAGTTAAAAGTAAGCTTGAGGAGGTCCCCACACTCGAAATCGTGCTAAAGCGCATGTTTACCGATAAGAGGTTTATAAAGAGACAGTTGGTGTATGCCAGCAACAGTTCATTGCAGCAGTTCATTTCAAAGTGTTCATTTAAAGAACCTAGGATGTTTGATTGTGAGTATTGTGGTAAACAATTTTGTCGTGGAGATAACAGAAATCGACACATGTTAAGTTCTTGCAATGGCAAGAGAATAAAAATCAGTGATAACAATCCAGACTTATGGAAATGTGAAATCTGTGATGTATACGTGGAGAAGAATTGTTATACTGCACATATTCGTAGTGCCACGCATCGAAATAAAGCGTTTGTAATAGTTGACGATGGTGTAAGAAGAAGTGTATCCACATTCGCAGGAAGAATAGTAAGTTATCAAATATCTGGTTCGTCTCAAATATATGTTGATATTGAAGAATTTTCACATAACATCAGAGAAAAGGTGTTGACATTAATAGAGAGTGTCGTACATGTACATAATTCGATTAAAATAAATTTTGAATTATATGGTATGTATTATTTGCTGACAAAAGAGAGTGTGGAAATCAAATCATTTAATACTATGAACAAGATCATAACGCAAGGAAGTGTTTTATATAGCTTGTACAATGAGTATATTGATGAAATTAAGAATAAAATGAGCGAATTCCAGGAGCGTAATTCAGGTAAAATTGTATAAACTTATATTATTATAGTGATTTACGTCTCTCTGATTATATTTCAGGTTGGACTTTGAGCAATATTATACATTTGGAAGTGAACATAAATAAATACAATCCTATGAGAGGATCAAGTTATGTGGACTTACCACCATCAATAAAGAAGAAGAAGGCCATTATAAATATTCAAAATGTTGACAATGCATGTTTCGCTTGGGCGATTACTTCAGCGTTAAGAGTGCCAGGTGGACTTCCCCAAAGACCTTCTTCCTATCCCCATTATGATACCGTGGCTGATTTTACTGGTTTAGATTTCCCTGTCCATTTAAAAGACATTGTTAAGTTTGAAGAAAAGAATAATATATCTGTAAACGTATATGGTATCGAGGAGTATTTCGATGGTGCTGTGACGGTGCATGATATAGTGGGACCTTTATATTTTACGAAACAAAGGAAAATGACTCATATTAATTTATTACTTCTTTGCGCGAAAGAAGGGAATTTACACTATTGTTGAATTAAGAACTTGTCTCGACTTGTTTCGGCTCAAAAATCACAGCGTGGACACCAAAAATATATTTGTGAAGGATGTCTAACTTTTTTTACATCGTTAGAAAAATTACAAAGACATGAACATGAAGATTGTAAGCAGGTGAAGGCGGTGTTTCCATCTATGAATCTGAAGACGAACAAATATTGCGAAGAAGTTCCGGAAAATATATTAAAATTTGAAACATTTGAAAAGCAGTTAAGAGTTCCTTTTGTTGTGTATGCTGATTTTGAGGCAATATTAAAACCTATTGATATGGTAGAACCGGATCATGTAAAACCTTATAGTGTGAAATGTTTCGAACATCAGCCACGTTCTTTCGCTTACTATTTAAAATGTTCGTTCGATGAAAATTTGTGTAAACTGCGCACATACCGTGGACAAAATACACCTAAAACGTTCATGACAGAGTTGGAAAGTGATGTAAAATTATTATATAAAAACTATTTGAGTAAAATTGTGGAAATGAAACCCTTAACTGAAGAAGAGTGTTATAATTATGAGCAAGCGAGAAGTTGTCATATTTGTGAAAAAGCACTAGATGTGAATGATAAAGTATGCGACCATGATCACATGACTGGATTATATCTAGGTGCAGCACACATGGTATGCAATATAAATTACAAAGAACCTCGCTATACTCCAATCATAATGCACAATTTATCGAATTACGATACACATTTATTTGTAAAATCCTTAGCATTGGATAAGGAAGAAATAGATGTTATTGCCCAAAATAAAGAAAAGTATATATCATTTTCTAAGATAGTATATGTTGGCGATAGAATTGACTGTAATGGTAAGAAGAGGAAAGTCTTCCATAAATTGAGATTTTAGATTCATTTCGATTTATGAGTTCTTCTTTAGATAAATTATCATCTTATTTAGAGGATTCTCAGTGTAGAGAAGTGTAAAGATATTATATGGGTGAAAAATTTAATTTATTACGACGTAAGGGCGTTTTTTCATACAACTATGTCACATCATTTGAAAGTCTATCTGTGACAGATTTGCCCAGTAAAGATAAATTTTATGATATATTATCTGATAGCGAAATTAGTGATGAGGATTATAGTAGAGCCGTTCGAGTGTGGGATTTATTCGAATGTCAATCTCTGGGGAATATAGTGATATATATCTACGATCTGATGTTTTGCTACTTGCAGATGTTTTCGAAAATTATCGAAATATTTGTATGGACAATTACAAGTTAGATCCAGCAGACTATTTTACGGCACCAGGTCTTAGCTGGGAAGCGATGCTACGAATGACAGACGTTAATTTAGAATTATTAACAGATGCGGATATGTTTTATTTTTTCAAACAGGGCATACGTGGAGGTGTCAGTATGTGTTCTAAAAGAATAGGGGTGGCAAATAACGAATACTTATCACAATTTGATCCATCAGAACCTAAGAAATATATATTATATCACGATGCGACGAATTTGTATGGTTATGTTATGACGTCCAAATTACCAAGCGGTGAATTTGAATGGTTAACGAATGAGGAGTTAATGATGCTGGATGTTCAAACTTTGGAAGACGATGGGGATAGAGGGTACGTTTTCGAAGTAGATTTAGAATATCCAACAGCTCTTCACGACCTCCACAATGATTATCCCTTCTGTCCGGAACACGTTATACCACCTAATTCTAAACATCCTAAATTGATTCCAAATCTTTCAAATAAATCGAATTACATTATTCACTATACGACTTTGAAACAATGTTTGAATAATAGTTTGAAACTAAGTGGAATTCGACGCGGAATTAAGTTTAAACAAAGTAATTGGTTAAAGGGATATATTGATTTTAATACAAAGAAACGAAGTGAATCGAAGAATGCATTCTACAAAGAATTTTACAAGTTAATGGTGAATAACATATTTGGAAAAACTATGGAAAATGTTGAAAATCACGTTAATATTAAATTGGTTTCCCATAGGGGAACAATTAGAAACAGATTGGGTGCGGAGGCATATATTGCAAAGCGAAATTTTAAATCCAGTAAAGTATTTTGCAACACGTTAACAGCTATCGAATTGGCTCAAGTTCGAGTAGATTATGTAAAGCCTGTGTACGTAGGATTCACAATCCTGGAAATAGCTAAAAAGATAATGTATCACTTTTTTTATACCTTTCTTAAGCCTTTGTATGATTCGGACATTACACTGCTCTACACGGACACAGATTCCCTAATTATAAGTGTACGAAATTACAATGTATATAATGATATAAAAAATAATTTAGATATGTTTGATACTTCAACTTTTGCTGAAGGGAACTTATTCGGAATACCACGCAGTTCACCTAGGCTCGGTAAAATGAAGGATGAATACGGCGGAGGTATTATTGAATGCTTCTATGGTACAGGGGCCAAAGCTTATTGCTTGAAAGTCCAAAATAAAACGGTGAAGACGGCGAAAGGAGTCAAAAAATATGTTATTGATAAGAAATTGTCCGTTGCAGATTATAGAAGTGTAGTTGAAGAAAATGAAACTCTTATGCGGAAGATGTACGTATTTCGATCAGATTTTCACACGATTTACACCGAATTGCGAAATGAAGTAGCGCTCACATCAAAAGCTGATAATCGACATATTCTCCCAGATAGAGCTTCTATCTTAGCGTGGGGACATTATAGAATAGAAGAATTAGAACGTGATGCAAATTGCAGAAATTGATTACCGAATTGATGGATTACCAACCTACAATTGACTTTAGCTCCTAATTTGCTTTCCTATCTGTACTTTTTCCATTATGTGTACTTTGAACTATATTATTACTTATATAAAATAAAACACTGTATTTGATTTATTTTTCTAATTAGCTCTGTCGTATGTATGCTTCTTAAACTGTACTACCTCATAACATGCATACTATGAACTGTATCATAACTTATAAGAACTATAACACTGTATTTAATTTATTTTTTGTAATTAGCTCTCAGAACTGTTTCATGTGTACTCTGAACTGTATTACTACTTCTTTTAAAATAAAACACTATAATTTATTTTTTTTTTATTATTTCCCTAATTTCATTCGAAAATTACGTTCTACAATACATTATCCTTAGATATCCAGGAGTTGTGTAATGGAGGCATACCCAACCATTTGACAAGGACTTGATTCTTCTTTCGACGTATAACTTTCTCAACCAGATAAACATCTGGATGTCGAACCTTTTTTAATTCTTCTTCGTAAAAACCTCCGAGAACATTCTGCTTTTGAGAGTCTTGCAATATATACGTTCTCGGATATGTATTCTGGACTTTGCTTATCGTGAATATTTCATTGGTCCAGTTCGGAGTATACATTTTTGAAAAAACGTGTCTATGCTTACTGATACGCACATGATTTCCCACTTTAAATTTACCAATTCTAGGGTCACCAATTTTGATGTGACTGTACACCGATTTTTGAATTGCTTTTGCATTCCTTAGATTTACTGCGACAGGTTTGTATCCCGTTGTTCTGTGAACTGTATCGTTCTAAATGTTTACCAACTGTTGCAACATACCAACCCACCGGTAGTTACCATTGAAGCTAAACTCCTTCCACATTTTATTTTAAATCGTTCTATTAAAACGCTCAACAATAGAACTTTTTACATTTGAGTAAGTGGTGTAGTGATTAATGTTATACTTATCCATGATCTTCTTAAACTGCGTGTTAAAAAATTCTTTACCTTGATCGCTCTGAATATTCCTTGGAATGTTTTTCTTTCCCGAGGAGAGTATGGATTCCATAGCCGTTGACACTTCTGCTGCTGTTTTATTTTTTATTGGAATGACCCACGCAAACTTTGAAAATGTATTTATGCATACGAAAAGATATTTGAAATTATCGTTTTCTCGTGCATAAGGTATCATTTCAACCAGATCGATCTGGAATAAGTCTCGTAGTCCTTTTATTATGACTCTCCGTTGTCTAAAATTTCATCGCGCAGGTGCGTGTAGTTCATTAACAACATCCCTTTTAAGTGATGACATTTCCTTCGACGACTACTTCTGCAAACACTGGCTCTGTTTCTTTCGGTACAGGATATGGACCAATGTACTTCAATCGCAATTCCGCGTTGATGTCTATTGATACCGCAGGATGGATGAGAGCGATGCTGTGAGCGTTAACGGACAGTCTCACTAATTCATCGTCGGAATAATTAACTGCAATAATCTTTCCACTGTATAGTTTATTCCTATATAACTGCGTTTGCTTTCGACGCGCAGTAGTTATAAAGTAATATGCGTCCTGCCCAATACGTCCATTACTCTGCAGTTGAAAAACATATTTTGAAGGTTCCCTTTTTGGAGGAGGAACATTTAATATATGCTTTTCAAATTCCTTCTTGAATTTAGGGTGTTTTAAAAAATTTGCTACTGCATCTTCTTCAGCTAAATGTCTTCTGACGATATGTTTATGTATGTGTCTTCCAAATTTATCTATTGTCATCGTAATACTCTATCGGTGTTGATATACTAACTGCTTTATAACTATGCTGCTCAACATACTTAATTATTTGTGATTCCTGCAATTCCTCAATTATTGCAGTGATTTCGTTATCATGACCAGTATGCCCGACATCCTTGGACGCCATCAGTAACTTCAATCTGTCGCACAATTCATTTGCATCATCCCAATACTTATATTCCACTATACTCTTAGGAACAACGATCTTTCGCAACGGTAATTTTTTTGATAAACCCAATCCTGTTTTCCAAGTTCGGGTCCACCAAACTTCTGTTTTTTTACCTTGAACAATAGGCTTAATAATTGTCGTATATTTATAATATTTACTTGCTGCATATTTCCGAGCCGGATCGTAATCAACTCGAGCGGTATTAGTATCATTTAAAATGAATTTATAATTCTTAGCGTCAGCATATTGAAACTTTCCCGGTCTCTTCATAAACAGTAGCTCTAGTAATCCCTTAGTAGCCCTATAAGTGAATTCACCGATGATAATGTTGGGTCCATCAAACCTATATTTGTGTTTCCAATCATCAGGTCACCATCAACTTCGCGTACACCATACTTCTCATCGAATTCTTCTTTCTCATCCGTCATTAACCCCATAAGATAAGGTCGTATAGCGGCGTCATGATCTATTAGCGCTGCCTTAACTACATCCGTTTCTAACAGAGTCTTATTTAATGACTTATTAGTAATTATTGACTTTGACGGACGCGTTTTCAAAAGCGATAGAGCGTGAGCCCTTGACTTATCTAACTCAAGGCTTCCACTAGAATCTAATTCATCACTCCGTTCCTCCTCTTCATCACCACCCTTTGGAGTCTCTGACAATTGTTCCCCGATATATTCATCTTCTAGAAATGTGGGCTGGCTGAATGTCTCAGACATTCGAATCTTTTTTTTGCAATGTCAGCCCGTAAAGTTCTTAACTTTTGTTTAAGAGCTTCGAGAGCTTGTATTAAATCTCTTATTATTTTATTTTCCATGTATACTCTATAACGAATACCTGTAGACTGATATAAATATTCCAGTAATACATGTTTTAAACCCAAATGCACGTTACAAACTCCTCTTAATTAAAACATATAAACTTAAAGCACATCAAATTGTATACGATTGGGAGAAATATGTCAACTCTTCTCAGCCTCATTAATCTGTTTATAGGTGTATGTAAGTATCAAAACCTAAACGATATCTTCCATCATTAAATACACAATCATTATCAATAAACAGCATACCAAACGATTTCTTCCAACACATTCTACAGATGTATAGAAATTGTTCATAGCTTAAATCATGAATGTGATCATTATAGATATGTTTCAAATTTGTACCGTCTTGTCGAAATAGTATTAACAAATTGGTATTATCTCTGATAAGTTGCTTTGGGACCGCACTGTATGTTTGCATTAAATAAAAACAATCTAAATTTCGGTGTCTACCAAAAGAGAAAAAATCTTTTACGATATTCAAGTCGGCAGGTGGTATATCATCAAAGATAACGACAGAATAATCTGCCATTTGGTTAGGAGTAGGCATGTGATTAACATCAGTATACTCGTGGTAACCAATTTCAGGAACATTTTTCAATATATTTCTTAAGTATTCATACTTTTGCTGATGAAGAGATCAACAGCAGATGTAAATACTTTTGAAGCGAAACCCGTTAGGATGAAGTAATAGGGTTAAAAGGGCATTTGTTTTGTCACACCCAGAAGGTCCCACAATTAATTCTCGCTTAGATGAGCCACTGAAGAGGCTACTGTGTCGTATAAAACTCTTCGTAATTAATGTGGAATCATAGTTGTGCACTTGTAGGGATAATTCTTGAGGTTCCAATTGTACAATATTTGGTTCAGCTCCACTCGATTCGATCGACATAATCGATTTGACTTCACAATAACGACTGAATTATTATTTCTCCGTGTGCGTTATATTATCTGTTTAGGATTATCTTAATATTAGAAATTAAACAAAGAATATAATTATTTTTTTATTTTAAAATTTTTTTGTTATTTTTTTGGTGCCGCCACTATTTTTATTTGTGGAAGGTGGCGGCGTCTTCCGGTCGACAGGCCCCCCGAATCCCCACGGCCGTCGCCCCCGATCATGTGTCCATGTCCGGGGTCGCTGGATCACGCGAAGCCTGTAACATCGACTCCTGGAACCTTTGCTGCAGGGTATAGGTTCCACCTGTATGCGGCACCGCCATCGCCTGGAGCCGTTGCCGAAGGGTTCTTGTCTGCACCGTCGGCGGAGTCATTGGGCTGCTATTGAGACATGGCTCCTCGTATTCAGGGGGCAGGTCGGGGGGGGTCGACATCCGTCAGATTGTCCGCCGACGCCGACGATATCACTATTGTCAGCGGAATGGAGTCCTCCCATTTTTTAATTGTAATTTCAATTTCCTGCAAAATTAAAGTACTAAAGTTATTACATATCATGTAAACTATGGCAAAACAATTATTAGGTGTCATTTTGAAGCCCCTACCTTGTCTAGATTGTTTTCTAGAGACTAGTACATTAGTATTGTGCAGTGTGGGCGTCAACCATGTCAATGCAGAATTGTTTACAATCGAATGTCATGACAATTCAATGTATTTGGTATTTGAAAATAGGTTATCCGATGGTTCGTATCGTGTCAGTGTACTGTCGTTTAAGAAACTTTCCCAATGAAACAATTAATTATCGAAAATACAAATCATTGTGGTGGAAATGATTTTTGATAATCAATCATGTCTTCAATCAAGCTTCCAAGTCGATTCAGCAGATCCTTCCTTTCCCTTTGGCGGGTTACATATGAGTCATCGGATGGACTGACGACATTAGTTAGGAAATGAAGAACCTTGTCTTGCTCTAACGATTTATCGTTAATCTGCTCCTTTAGCGAGATCACCTGCTGAAGGATACTACCGCTGACGAATTGCCCGCCAAATATCTAACACATATGCTAGAAAACTGTTTACAATCCGCAGAGAAAGTTGCGAGTTCGGATGGTTGTTGTTGCCCACAGTGGAATTGTGAGGCAAACAACGACGCAGAAGCATTGGAAGGTGGAGCTGGAGAAGCATTTGAAGGAGGAGCTGGAGAAGCATTGGAAGGAAAGTGTTCAGGAATATTTGCGTTGGGAGAAGGTATCGGGGACTGAGGAAGCTCAGTTATTTCTAGAGCTGCTTGAGGAATTGCAGGTGCTTCAGTAAAAGAGCCGGTAACATTCATTTGAGGTTGGGACGCTGAAAAGTGAGTAGTCTGAGACTGAGTCTGAGACAAGATTACTACAGATTCTGTGGTTAGATTAATCATCTCCACAATCTGTGGTATTCTTGCTATGTCTCGTGTCACATTTACACCATCACACATTTGCCTTCTTCCTACTGTATCGTCCGTGAGCAGTGTTCGCAGATTTGGCGCTCGAACCGCTCGAACATCAGGACTACAAGTTGTATAGGGTAAAGGTATATAGTTTTTTGTATTTTGCCCTTGTCGTCTTTCGGTCCTCGTAGTGTGTTCTCGTCTTGGGGTCGAGATTGTCAAGTTTCTGTACATACGTCGTTGGGCAGTCAGTTGGCGTCGTTGTACCCTATCCAATTTGTAGTACTCGTCCTTCGGCAAATAAGGAGGAGGTTGCAAAGGTGGAACGGTAGTCAATTGTGACACAATAGCAGGTGGATTAACTTCTGCTGCAACACCTACTTCAACAGTATGAGGTAGGGGTCGTACCGCAGAAGTGGATGGAACTGCAGAAGGTAATTCAACTGACTCCGATAGTCGTCTAACGTCCGTCGGACGGGATAATGCAGGTGGATTAACTTCAGCTGCAACACCTACTTCGACAGTATGAGGTAGGGGTCGTACCGCAGAAGTAGATGGAACTGCAGAAGGTAATTCAACTGACCCCGATAGTCGTCTAAAGTCCGTCTGACGGGATAATTCATCCAGTCGTCTTTCCAGTGAGAAAATCCCGTCGAAGTCTACATTTTCAAAACAATAACACTGATTATCATCGTTATTAGTCTAAAATAAAAAAGATGAATTAACTATGACAAATGAATGTGAAGAATTTGTAAATTTAAATTATTTTCTCTATGCAATTACAAAAAGTATTTAAATTATTTTCTCGCTGCAATAAATAATTACTCACACCCAGAAAATAATTTCAATGCTTAATGTATTAACCATACATCGTTCCGTATAATCGGAATATAATACAAAACTCGAAGTCAATTGTAGCTGTAATTTTAATGTTCTTTTGACATAATAGTGATATTAATAATAAGAAATTAACTATAGGCAAATGATTGAATTTGTGTGCACAGCTATATTATGATAAAAGAGTAAATACAGAAATATATTGGATGTAAGCACATTAATTTGAACTGTTGAAATAATTTTAAAACCAAATACAAATATGTGTGTAAATAATACTAAGTAAATATCATATACAAGAAATATAATGTAATTGTACTCACCATTATGTTGCAAGAGATACTTTGTGAATGATTTCTAAGAATAAAGGAAGTATTTATATTAAAATCTCTAGGTTAAAATACGTCACGTTTTAAGAATAACAATTTTTTATACGTCTGTCAGCTAATATGGAAAATTTAGTTGTTTACAGAATCAATGAATGTTAAAGGTTTTTTATACGTCTGTCTGCTATTATGGAAAATAAGTTGTTTACACAATTTGTGAAGGTTAATGTTTTTCTAACCCTCACAAAAATGTTTTTTTAATTTTTTTTTAAATTTTTTTAAATTATTTTTTTAATTTTTTTAAAAAAATTTTTAATTTTTAAATTTTTTTAAATTTTTTTTAACATTTTTTTATTTTTTGAATTTTTTTGAAATTTTTTAAATTTTTTTTTTAATTTTTTTAAATTTCTTTTTCCATTTTTGGATGTGGTAGTTGCGAAAATGTAATAAAACAACAAACTTAATTTTCTTCGGAAAACGCATTTTCTGCTCTTCTAATGTTCTGACTTTACCCCTTCCCATCTCATTTTGTTCTCCAGATTTTTCGCTATTTTTTGCACCCAATTTCGATTCTCCCACTCCATTTTTTGGAGGGGGGAAATTCCCCCTCCAATTTTTCTTTTGCCCTTACCAATCGAAATATCAAAAAAAAACAAAAACCCTCAATTATCTCGAAAACTCAGGATTTTCGGCTATGTTCCCCCCTCCAACCGCCACCCCCAAACCCCCTCCATCGGGGCGATGGAGGGGAGGGGGAAAGTGGGAGGGGCTCCCAGTTTCCCCCTCCCCTTTTTTTCAACCTCCCGACCCACTCCCCACCACCTTTTCCGCGAGCGATCCAAAAATGCAATAAAAAAATTCCATATAAAGAAATTTTTTCTTGGATACTTAGGTGTGTAACCATAATTAATTTTGTAAATAACTAGTTTTAATAGCGTTATAGCAGACAGACGCGTGTAATTAATGTATTGTAATGTTCATGAACACTTAGGTGAGTAACCTTACTTAATTTTGTAAATATGAAAAAATTCATGGAAACTTATTTGAGCAACCTTAATTATTTTTGTAAATAATTAATTTTAATAGCTTGATAGTAGACAGAGGCGTATAATTAATGTATAGAAAAAATAAAAACAATATTTTCTTTAATTTTATGTTTATTTCATTCTTTAATATATTACAGCAATAATCTACATCATATTAATATTTTTACTTAATTATACATTTACATAATCTGCAATCTCGTCTCCTATACAACCCTCCACGACATCACCCTCGTACAACTGATGTTCCATACATGGCCTACATTTTATTAAATCTTCATCCAATTGATAATATTTCGGTAACCGATGCCAGACCATCTCCAAATCAATACACCTCACTTTTGAAATTAAAAATTATTTTGGAATGAACATTAAATTCCAAGCATTTATACCATCTAATGATCCTTCTGCTTCATATTAATGTATAACATTTCCGACCCTCTCGACACCATTTCGTACAATTCTAGTCCAAATACTGCCCATTCCGACTACACTATTTGTAAATATTTACCGATATCGATTAAAAATTTTTTCTCTCTAAACTGTGGTACATTAAATACTTATGCAATCGTTCGACATTAGTTAGTGCACAAACAACGGAATCACCAACGTGAAAACTGCAACTTGGTTCTTCTTTTTTTATTTTATCGGCATCAATTAAATCTACTATTCGTTTAATCTTCAAAATACTCTTCAAAAATTCTAGCTTCTCCCTTCCTTTAACATACACCACGTTCACGTCGGCACACAATCGTTTAATAATTCCTTCAAACTCAGTCGCACATATATACCACCTTACCCCTTAACCCGTGATGACAACTGTAAGCATATCTTGCGACACGTTTATCCTCATCTGTCAAAGCATTAAAACTTAGCACAGGTTTGAAAACAAAATGACTCTTTTTGAAATAATTATCACATGTAGCCAACTCCTTCGGCATTACCCTATGTATTTCAGAACGATACCATTGAAAATCGATAACAATAGACTTTTTGCCACGTCCTGCAGTCATCATGTAACGATTAACTAACCAAATACACAAACTACATCACCTCAGCCCGCATTTAACAACAACATCCTACCCCTATTACGGTATCTATTGTGCCGCTAATATTTTCGTTGAACCACTTTATTAAATGGTGAATACTGATATAATTTATTATGCATGATCAAACAGTATAGAGTGGTATCCTTTGGCACATTAGCCTTCGTTGTAAACTCAATTCTAACCTCTACGCCACTTTTATGTACCGCATCTTCTTGATGTGAACAATCGATACCTATTAGCGGACACAATTTAAACTGATTCAGTTTCATGAGCGGTTCGCTATGATCGTAACCATAGTAACTCTGTTGAAATCTAGCGTACATATTATATAAAACAGCTACGCGATTCTCGTCAAAATCAACACGAACATTTTCGTATGGGTATCTCTTCCCATTCAAATAAGCCATCACGTCCGTTAAATTAATTGCATCAAATTTGCTCATATTTTGAGACAAGCTTCCTTTTTTCCCACTTTGAAAACCCAAAATTATATACCTCGGTGTTTCTAATTGTGGAGCAGTTTTAATTGCCCAACTATGTTTAGTTGCCTCAGGAATTTCAGGATTTTCGTGAATTTCCCAACCTCTAAAAAACATTTCCATCAGAGTATTTTTCGTTGTTAATTTTGTCAGGGATAAATCTTGAGCCATACCCACTTTAACATGGGGTACTCGCCATATTATGCTATCAATAATTAATTTCATATCTTCATCGGCAACAGTGTTCATTATCGCATCGCTATCATCAGCACATCTCTTCAATATTAATTCTTGCGGCATATTCATAATAATCTGCTTTACGTCTTCGGCAAAACCTATTAACATTTTAAGTGGAATACAAATACTAAAATTTCCTCTGACATCTAAAACTGGAGCCTTCCCTGTAGTAAATTCCCAACCGCAATTTTCTAATTTATTTATATTACTCGGACTATAAGAAAAATATCCCTTCATAGTTGATGTTATACCCACATTTCTAACTTCATCTACCTCCGATCCACTCATTACATATCTAATATTACTAAACATAAAAGCTCCGGCAATATGAATCAGAGATGCTGTCGCACTTGCATTACTATCATCACTAGCTAATCGTAATTTCCCTTCTATTAATAATTCCGATTCGCATGGTAGAGTATATTTATCTATTTCTGGAACCACAATTCGTATTTCATCATTATTCCCATATTTTGGTGAGCCAAATGGTGCATGATTGTGGTATTCCAATTCGATAATTGAATTATCCACACGAACTTTTCTCAAAACATCTAACACTTCCATAATTAAAATAATTCTACCTCACAGTGACAATCAACTTCTCGCAACACAAATTATTCTTACACTGACAAAATATCCTCATCCTTCTTCTATAAATACTATTATGATACTCCTCCGTATTTATACCAAAACTCTGTAACCCAAATTTTTCAAAAATGTTCTATTTTCACCTGATAAACTATTATATTTCACTGTTCGCCCCATCCCGCTCCTCAATTTATTTGATGACTTTCCTATAGATCGTCGAACTTGCTTCCACAATTTATTGTTAGTATTACTTCTCATGTTGCTTAAAATTTGTTTGTAGTAGTCACTGTTTTCTTCTTAATCGTAAATAAACTGTTAACTCTTCACCTCTCAAATCAATTAATCGTCCGTTCTGATCGACGGCTCGAATAATAATATTCGTTAACATGTTCATATTCACGGGCATATAAATGTTCTCTTGCGGAACTTCTATTACCTTAAACCCTGGTGGAACATTCGGATGAAAATGATATAAAACATGCGACAACTCCCCGTTAATATATGAACCAGCAACTACATTACACATATGTATATAAAATGGAACGTGATGGTGGTGGAGGTGCGGATAATTTGGCTTTTGTTTTATCAGGA
Organism: Melolontha melolontha; assembly: GCA_935421215.2. Taxonomy (NCBI): domain Eukaryota; kingdom Metazoa; phylum Arthropoda; class Insecta; order Coleoptera; family Scarabaeidae; genus Melolontha; species Melolontha melolontha. The sequence continues at coordinate 135,899,684 of OW285235.1, read as the reverse complement.
AAAGGACCACAGTTGACATGTGTATTGAATCCTCCTGTATATTTAAATGGTGAATATGAAATGTGTGTGTTGAGTTTGCAAACTTATAATTCTATTTCAAATGTTACATCGGAGAATAATGTATTTCGATATTATGCTATAGCCCCGGGTAAGCCCGGGAATTGGGAGAATATATTAGTTCCACAGGGTACTTATGACGTAGCAGATTTAGAGAAGTATATTGAAGAACAAGTGCGTCTCGGTACAGATGATAAGAATTTTTTTAATTTAAGCGCAAATAATAATACCTTGAAAGCAACTATTAAGTCTTCAGTGGATATCGATTTTACTGTAGAAAATTCAATTGGTTCTCTACTAGGCTTTGGAGAAGTTAAAATACAAGGAAATATTCCGAGGACGAGTGATGAGGTGGTTGATATTAATAAAATGAGTGCCATCGATATTATAACAATATTAAATTATTTACTAAAAGAAACTCGTTCTCAACTAATGAATCCTTTCAAAAAGAATAAACACAAATGTCCGCAATTCACAGTATTCAAGTCTTGATATCTCCTATAGTTATATCGTATAACGCCACCCGCATTCGATAATAAATAGTTTTCGACCTCAGTCGGAGGTCTTAAATCACCATAACTATCGAAATACTTTATTATATCGTCATGCTTCATATAAGCTACCCAATGAGTACCTTCTCCAACATTATCGTCCAAATTAACTATTCCCTTCTCTCTTTTGCGTATGACTTCTGGTAGGACATCTCTACTAAATATACCACGAAAATTTCTTATTTTCCATTCTCTAACATATTTCCATAAATCGACTTCAGTTAGAGGTCTTCGGGGTAATTTGCTTAGCCGTTTTTTGAAGCATTTCCACTGGGTAAATACACGCCACAACCAGATTTGTATGGTTTAATATATAACCCACTCCCAATTGATATTCCACACCCCGACTTATATGGTTTCACATATAAGCCGCTACCAGCTTTTGACTCCACAGCAGTATTATGGCGTTTAGTTTCTTCTAATTGATCTCTTGCAGCTTTAGATGAATTAACTGCATTCGCAATTGCTGCAGCACCTCCACCTAGCGATCCCAGAGCACCCAAAGCTGCAAATAACGGAATTAATGGTAAAAAGCCACCCCTCTTTGGTATTGGAATAATTCTCGAACGAGGTAATAAAATTTTCTTTCCAGACTTTCTCAAACTCCGATATGCAACTTTTGCATTTTCTAACATTCCTTTTCTACTGCCCGCCCGTTTTATTGCATTGCGTGCAATCCTCATTGCCTGCATAAATGATATAGAACCACCCACAAAATTCCGTTTCGTGTTTCTACGCCTTTGTCTATTAACTGGTTTACTGTGTCGAGTCACTCCTTTACGAACCCGTCTCCTCACACCCATACCTACTTTTGTTTTACCTTTCATAGCACCAGCAACTACAACAGAAAATAATTTTTCTACAACTCGAGAGTCTGCACTCTTTAATCGTTTAATAGCAATGTCATACAATTTTTTATCCGCTATATGTCGCTCTGATGAATCACCTGATTTTGAATAAGCTATATCGTGCTCTTTGCAAGCCTCATCTAAATCATTCACGCCTTTATCACCTCTCTCCAATCGCTCTTCTAATTTCGTTCCTGGTCCACAAAATCTATACCCTGGTATATGTAGTTCTACTGGAAGCTTATTTATTATTGTATTCAATAAGCCGCCACCTTTCCTTCTGCCTCTTCGATTTATACTACGCCGTTTAACTAAATTTCCCATCTTTTATAGGCAAACGCCTTAATGTATCTATCATAAGCGATGGTTCACACTTTAACACAAAACGCTCTCAATTTTTATATTTATACACACTCTCACTTTATCCTAATTTCCAATTATAACTATCATACAACAACCTCTACACTTTTAATAATTCCATATACTGAGTTCCTTAATTTCTACTCATAATATAAAATAAAAGACTGTATTCATAACATAATTTATTATTATTCATTTTTATATGTACATATAGTTTCAATTACGATTCCTTCTTAATAGATCAACATCCTGGTAAACTTTTTGAAGATGATATACCAACATCTCTTTTGTTATACACACACATTCTAGAATTGATCCCTGCAAAACTCTCTCTATTTCCATATTCAGATCCCCTCCACTTACAGATAGATATTGAATAACATCCTTATAAAATTCATGATATTTTAAGTTTCTTAACGATTCCAATCGGGATTCCAGCACCTTTCTCACACGCCACAATTCTGACAAACCATCATATGATAAATACAACAAATCTCCGTCTTTGTCAATTTTTAGTATTCTGTTCTCCCCATCAAAACATTCGCTAGAAAGTTCTAAAGTCGATATGCGCATACTTGGAAACTTTCCACCACAATAATCGAAATACTTCTTCAATTTCGCGCTCTGCATCATAAATTCTTCCCATTCTTCAGAATTAAAAACTATGCATTGCTTTCTCACACCAACAATCTTCACTATCGGTTTGAAAAAATTATCTGGTAATAAACAAACACATACCCACTTTGAATTACTTTTATTTAAAAAATATATGCTCTCTGCTACTAGAGGTAAATTCCATGAAGATTCGAAAACTAATTTTTCAGAACATTTGTCAACTTCTTTCCAAAAACTATCCATTTTTCCTATTTCCGAAAAAAAATTTTCCATAATAGGATCAAGCACTAACAATTATTAATTCGCCTTCTTCTAAACTATCTAAACGATCACAGCCACACTTACGCTTCACCGTTCCCATTATATATATACTGACTTCTTTACATCGCTGGATTTATATAGTAACCCCTATGAACTGCCGCTGGCAAACACCAACTGTGTCTTTATAAACCTCTCATCGGTAAACCTGCGCTTTAGCACAATTTCGAGTGTGGGGGCCTCCTCAAGCTTACTTTTAACTGTAGAACCAACTTCTGTACTACATCTACTATCCTCCGCAAATTTATTTATTTGTACTTATAGAACCTACTGCTGCTTATTAAAAGTTAATGGAAAATGTTCTTTACAAACTTCCTCATTGCCCTTAAGCTGTGCCACAGGTTCACCTTGACCTTGACCTTGGCATAGCCGATTCTAGCACCTCCTCATGTAGAACCTCCTCATTGCCCTTGAGCTGTGCCACAGGTCACCTTGACCTTGATCTTAACCTTCACCTTCACCTTCACCTTGACATAGCCGATTCTAGCACCTCCTCATGTAGAACCTCCTCATTACCCTTGAGCTGTGCCACATGCAAGGTCAAGGGCAATGAGGAGGTTCAACATGAGGAGGTGCTAGAATCGGCTATGTCCCTCTACTAGTGGGAGTCGACAACAAGCTATTGGAGCAGACTGTATTTGCTTCTAGCTTTAGTTATTGTATTCGAAATAGGTGTTTCTTAGACAATATTTTGATAATACAACGAAATATTCCGAATACTGACATTTTTCGAGTACCAATATTCAACATCCCATCTATGGTGCCTTGCGCAAAAAGAGACTTCACTTCAAGACTCACTAATAGATCTACTTCTAGTACACGCTATTGTTTAATAATTTCTATAAAGTGTCGCGAATTTTTAACATAGATTCTTCCGCCAATGACTAATATAATATACGGTTCGAAGTAGTCATTTTGGTAAATCAATATTTAGTTCGGATCCAGATAACAGCAACAACTGTATATTTAATGTAGCCTATTCTGAGATTTGCTCCTGGAACAAGCCTGAGGTGGTGAAATAAGTAAAGCGGATAACTATATGTACCGGCGTCTTTTTTTTATTATTACACATACATTTTTCCTATGTGTAACTTTAAAAAGAAAATTGCCAGTGCATTAAGGGCATAGTAGGCAACCAGTTATACGCTATTGAAGAATTTACCTATAGCATAATCCTTAATTTAGAGATGAGAAAAAAGAAATTTATGTCAAATATTTTTGAATTCTTATTCTACATAAATCTTAAATTAAATACATTTTATTGAAAAGTAGATAATTTATTTAAATCATGAATAAGTACAACAAAGATGAAAAGGTTGCGACGATAATGTGGTACCAGAAGAATAATAGTTTGAGGATTGTTAGAGGCATGTTTTCCGTTAATTATCCTGACAGGCCTATATCTCGTGCGGAAACAATTCTAAATATTTTTAGCGAATTCAAAGAAGATGTCTGTGTTCTAAATTCCCACAAAAAAAATAAAACCACATGAAGCTGAATATCCTGTGTTATGTAGAGGAACGGTCTGTAGGATCGCTTTTAGATGTACCCAGGCATTTTGGAGTATCGTACAGTTGGATGTACAAAACCCTGAAAGAATTTAAATATAAGCCATACAAAATATCAACTCATCAAGAGCAATTTTAAATAAAATTATTTTCACTGATGATGAGATGATGAGATGATGAGATTTACCGTAAATGGTAAGTCAACTCTCAGATCTTCCGGTTTATATCCTACATTTATCCATTAAAAAATACTAAATTTTCTTTCTATTAATCCATTAAGTATTGGTCCCATACATATCCTTATGACCAAAAACCTAACCCGAACGCAGTACTCTCAAAAAGTCAATGCCTGGATTAGAATAATAAGCAATAGACTTATTGGCCCATTTTTGTTTGACGCTAACCTTACTGCAGCAAAATATCTGAATGTTTTGCGAAACCACATTATTCCATCAATTGAGATGCTAAATTTTGATGAACTTTGGTTCCAAATGGATGGGACTCCGGTATATTCTACTAATCTTTTGTAACACATTTCAAAGACGGTGGATTGACAGATTTGGCCCCATACTATGGTCCCAAAGATCACCCGACTTATCTCGAAAGACCGTATACGTACCTACTCCATTTAATAGAATAAACCCAGAATTTATTCGGAATACCCTGCGTTGCTTTCAAGATCGCCTTGTTAATTGCCTTGAAAGACAAGAATGGCATTTCGAAAACTTGCTATGAAATTAGACTTCACCTTTGTTATGTTTGTCTTAATTAATCGTTAGAATAAAATAATTTCTTCATTCAAACTTGATATTTTGTACTATCTTTTCTAAAAACAGAGCTTAACCTCTTCGTAGCTTTATTTTGCTCTGTATTACCCACTACTACCAGTTCAAGTATTATTGCCGAACCAGATTCTACTATACTTTCGCGATAAATTTTGACAATTTTGTAATAGATTTAAAATGTTTCATGTATGCTGGAAAGTTAAATTTTTCAATACAATCAAAAATAGGAAATCCATTGAACTAAGAGTAGCGGATTTACAGAATAGTTATTTTATTTGCATTAAAATAGATCTGTAGTAGCACTGATAACACTGGTTTTGCTAGAAGCACATGGTTGTCACTCGTCGAAACATAAATGTATGATAGGTTGCCTACAATGTTGGTAATGCATTGACAATTTTCATTTTAAAGTTACACATAGGAAAAATGTGTGTGTAATAATAAAAAAGGAACCCGGTATATAACGACAAGTGTAGGCATGAATGTATTTAATGTTGACAAAACTTCCTAAATAAGAATGTATTACATTAAAAGTAATTGTTTATATACACATAAAATTAGAAAAATATATACAAACACATATGTAAGACATCACTAAGTAAAATAAATTTGAGTATATACACATTTAGAAAATTATCCCAAAATTAATCATACACGATCACATTCGTCGTTATAAAATATTATCGAATTCAAAGTATACCTCAATGACAATATGTCTTTTGGCATAAGTCAAGTTATGTTACTGTTTCCATGAATACAAGGTCATAAGAATATAAATACTATTAAGAAATTTTGCGCAACTTCGGAACTAAAAAACCACAGAAAAATACACAATTTTAACAATTTGGCCTTCCATACTGCATTTTTTTTTCCTTTTAAGTGACCCCAACAAAAAATATAACGGGTACAAATCCTGTGGCTAGAAATTTAATTAGAATAGATACCTATCAATCGATTAGGAAGCTGTTCGTTCACAAGCAATCAGTGTATGAGGAACAGGACATCCATCTTGTTGAAATTGTATTAGCTGCATATCAATATCGACAAAACTTCAAACCGTCTGTAGAATTTGAGACCTGAGTAATTCAAGATATTTAGTTCCTCCTAAAGAGTCGACAACAAAAAAGACCTATTACATACGTATTTAGTATACCACGCTATACATTTACCGTTTGCCGATGCATATGTGACGATAAAATTTAGTGTTTATTTTTCATGGGCCAGTATTCATCTGTAAATAATATGTTTCTAACAAAGTTATCATCATTCTAACTAATGTAACAGTTACTTCTTAGGGATTTTAATGCAGAATAATGAGATAACCTTGAATCAGTAGCAACAGTCCGCGAAGACAAAGTAGATCGTTTCCTGTAAAAGCACATGTTAATGTAGATACTTCGTAGAATATTTTACGATTAGGATATGTTTTTTTTACATTTTCGTTAGATCTGTTTTTCTTAGGGTACCTTTCAGCAAACAAATCCCGTCTCTTTGAAAAGTATTTCCTTCATGCATTAGGTTTACCAATTCAATTTTTTCCGCTTTAGTGTATCGTGGCATTTTCAAATAAATAATGTTGCTTGACGGGTCAAACTATACTCCACTAGGGATAAAATTAGACTGCATCTTATCACCTAACTTTAATCAACGCTCTACCTACGAAAGAGAAAACATTGAAGAAGATATATACATGGGTATCGGGACCCTCCACATCGTTCAGTTTGCTCGCCTCCAGAGTAAAAACTTATTTACTATAATTTTATTCATTTAGTAACTTTTATATTTCCAAATTTTTCCAACTAAAAATTATTATTCAATGCAATTAGTTAATTTTGATAAAAACTACAATGCATGGCGATAATTTTTTGTTTATATCATACATTTTTTGATTGCAGGGAATTTAGGAGAACTTTGCTCAAATTGCACAAATTGTTTATAATAAGTAATCTTTGTTTTCATCTTATGAACCGAATGTTTGGTCTTTCTACAAAGATTTATATAAAATTATGAAATTTTACTGCAACAACCTTACTTTTCTGTTTAATTTCATTTATATATTAATACATATTTTGGAGCTCCAACATATCGTTACAAAAGCTATCGAACGTGTGTAATTTATTTTTTATGGGGGAATAGAAATAGTTCATCAGCGCTTCGATTACGATATCGAAACCGTCTTTTGCAGTTTAGCACCCCTATAGGGCACCAAACACACCCAAAGCACCACACCCGATATCCAACGACCATCCTATTGAATCCAGTCAAGCCAATTTCCGGCAAATACAATATTCCTATCTGCATGCCTGGCGACCGCCCCTTCCATTCTGGCCAACGCCGTTAATTAAACATCGATAGTATGCAATTCAACTAAAACTTGGCACGTTCGAGTAAGAGATAATTGCAAAAAGCTTCAGGAGATAGAAACGCCTTTTGTTAACTTCAGTTGTTGTAAACAAAACGTTCAGAGAGTTGAGATAGTGTGATCGTTGTATGAACGTTGAATTATACTTTCTCCCTCTAAATATTTAATAAAATTTCGTACAAAATCCTATAATTACTTTATTTAGCAGATTAAATAGAATAGAAATGCGAATGCAAAATTTTATGCATTCATAAAAAAGTCTTAGTAGATTTAAACACAAAGTTTAACAAAAATTGCTTAAATAAATATTTAATAAATAATTGTTTCAGAGAATTAATAATCTCAAACGATGTTCTTATACGTATTCTATTTTTGATCTCCTCTAACGTTCAGAATGTTTTTTTAGTTTTTACTATCGTTTTTTTCTTTAAATTAATTTTACATAGAAAAAGAAAACAATATAGGCACGTATAATATAATATATCTTGAAAAATTTTAACGTTTACCACAATATTTTATTTAACTGATTGAATTTCCATTTATTAAAACGATTTCGAATATATAAATGTCAAAATTGACATTGAATTACATTGGTATCTTTAATTTTAATGTGGTTTTTAAACTTATTTTCTTATACACGACACTTTATCTAGAATGCATTACGTTTATTTTACAAATTAATGCTATATTCATAATAATAATAATAATAATAATAATAATAATAGAGATGGGAAGAGAAAAGGATCCATGGCAAACATTGCTGCCATAGAATGAAGATAACATAAGTGATCCTAATAGTTACAAATGTCTAGAACTTAAACAATTTTTCCAGAAACCGAAGGTTTCATCTAATCAATACAAAATCAAGTAATACTTACAAGAAATTATAGGAAATACATAATAAAGACACACACATTCAGAACGATAGCGCAGGAGATGCAATTTACAGTCTGAAACCATAGACCATATTACTGCAGGATGTAAAATACTAACAGCAATAGAGTATACCAAGAAACACAATAAATACAGCTAAAATACTACGCCAAACAATTTCACTGAAATACAGCCTCATTAATGACACCTGTACACTCTACAATAAATATGCACCTACAGCAATTCTTAAAAACGAAAGATGCAAGCTCTATTGGGATATCAAATTCGAGATAAAATGAAACACATCACAATCTTTATAGATATAGCTGTACCAGCAGAAAATAACATTAGCTGTCTCCATAACAAGTGCAAAACTAGGCCAGGTCTTCCATCTGACGCACACAACCGCAACTTGCCGTATTAGTATTAACGTGCCTCCACTCTTTATCGGATAAACTGAATGCGTATATAACAAAGTAATTTTAAACACACTTGTGTAGGTAAAACCTCACCAAATCATTTATAAAATAAAAACATTTTTAATCATATAAAATATAATTACAGCTCGGGTGCGAAGAAGACAATACAAGTTCATATACTTGTGAAAGTATCCCTCCAGATATGCAGACACGTGTTTCATCTTACTATAGAATCGTCAATGCGCACCACTGGAGAGATACTTGCACAAAAACAACACGCTTGCCATATTATAGAAGTTATTAAGACAAAACGTAGTAGAACATTCAGCGCTGCTCATTGACTAATGTCAACATGAATAGTTTAATCCTCCGTTCAAAGAAAATAGAATTGGACTATTTATTTCCATTCTTGTTCATCTAAGGAACTAGGCTCTTAATCAAAACATTACTCCCACATATAGATAACCAAAAGTCACAAAATAATGTAAATTGAATACTGCAAAACAAATCCCCTCAAGTAATTAGAGATAGTTTATCTTATTATGCAAGGCACTATATAAAGAATTAGCACTAGTGATCTCACGTCTCGTTTCTTATAACACTCAAGCATGTTTACTTTTGCGATAGATATTTCTAGGGCAATGCTCACAATTAACCTTATATTATATCTCAGAAACTTTAAAATACCCCACTGCATTCTGACCACACACGAACAGTAAAGTTATATTTCATTGTTTCCAAAATAGAAAAATATTTGGTACTATGCAAGACAAAGCCAAAAATAATGGCTAGTACACGTATCAATAATATGGTTGACAGAAGTTAGATCACTGAGAAAACTGAACCACACAGCACTTGCTTATGTTAAAACATTGGGTTATTCATCAAACACGAATTCCATATTGAATTGGTTTTATTGTATAGGAGAACAGCATCATCTGGTGTATCAATACGCTTATAACATATAAGCCATCAAACATAACCCAATCCAATATATATCAGCGACTTAATGAAGTTGTTAATGAATAGCAAAAAGAGAAACAATCCTAGGATAGATCCTTAAGGAATTCTTATATGGAAAATGAGTTTGGAGGATTTAAAACCATTAAATAACCATGAACGAGATAGTTGCTGGTTGAAGGATATATGAAAAGGCGCCATACGATTATTAAAAAAAATCATAAAATAATTTGATCAATAAATAAAACTATTAACGACGAAAAGAGTATCAATTATTCAATCTCTTTTGTTCTTGTTATAAGTGATCAATGAATTTACCTACTTCAGAACTATTATATGATCTACAGTAACGCAAAATCGTTCAGAATAAAACTACGTTATCAAATTTCAATTATTTTTAGAAAAATATATCCACATTTGCAGGTGGAAACAATAAAGCACTTACCATACAAGATTCTTTAGCGTGGCAATAGATAATAATAGATAATAATCTGTAACTGTACACATGACAATACACCTCGTATTTTCAGCATTTACTTCTGCTTAAGACACGTGTTTGTGCCATTTACTATTAGGCGTCATCAGTTAAGCTAGTGAAATAATTAAAGCTTAAATCGCCTATAAGGTATAGCAAATTTTGTCCTATCAGGTAGCACCATATAATATAGTGACATCCGACGGACGAAAGAGACTATGCCGAAAATGGCAACCCTTCCCTTGACCGGCTATGCCGGTACAGAAGGGAAGAAAATACGTATATAGGTGTAAGTCCATTAACACGATGCCACCTATATACGTATTTTCTTCCCTTCTATACCGGCATAGCCGGTCAAGGGAAGGGTTGCCATTTTCGGCATAGTCTCTTTCGTCCGTCAGATGTAACTATATTATATGGTGCTACCTGATAGGACAAAATTTGCATACCTTATAGGCGATTTAAGATTTAATTACTTCACTAGTTTAACTGATGACGCCTAATTGTAAATGGCAGAAACACGTGTCTTAAGCAGAAGTAAATGCTGAAAATACGAGGTGTCTTGTCTATGTGTACAGTTACAGATATGTATATTGCATGTCTGTTTCATTTGTAACAAATGCGTAATACGTGCTTAACGTATTGATATACTTAAACTTTTTTGTATATTTACTGCCATCTGGCATCGTGATAATGGACTTACACCTATATACGTATTTTCTTTCCTTCTGTACCGGCATAGCCGGTCAAGGGAAGGGTTGCCATTTTCGGCATAGTCTCTTTCGTCCGTCAGATGTCACTATATTATATGGTGCTACCTGATAGGACAAAATTTGCTATACCTTATAGGCGATTTAAGCTTTAATTACATTGATTATATCGTCAAGCGAAGCCGGAAGAAATGGCCGGGCGAATTATTACGATAACAAACTTAAAACTAAATCCCAACTTCGTTGAACACTGGCCACCTGAATTACTACAACAAACACAGGCGATAATCGATGAAACGCACAGCGAAAGTGGCGTTCAAGAACTACTACGGGCTTCACCGAGTTTATTTGTTATAAACCCAGATCAACCGAAGATACAAGTAGAAATAACAGATCCCGAACCGACCAAAAAAGAAAAACACCACAGAAAACAGAACATGAATCATCCGGAAAAGAAAATCGAAAACTTCATCTACCCTAAATTTACGAAGAAGCCGAAAATAGACGAAACAACTTTATCGATCGAAACAAAAAATTCATACGACGCCCTCGAAAACAAAACCGAGGAAAAAATGGAAGAAGAAACTTCCGAATTCACTCCACAGCCTTCAACATCAGATAGCACACCCAGGGTAAGTGACAAAACAAACATCACACATAACACAAAAACTGAAACACGAAAACCACACAAAATCGCAACAAATCGCACAAATGGGCACACATACGACACATACTAAAATCAAATAACATTAACACTGTAGAAAACAAACTAGTGAAACCAGGCATACACATTGAACCGACAACTGACAATGACTACCGTACACTTAAACAAATACTCGACAAAGAACACATACAATATTATACATTTCAACTAAGAAGCGAAAAGACACTAAAGGTAGTTATGCGTGGCATTCCTACCTTTATCACAGACACTGAAATTACCGACGACTTGACTGACCAAGGCTACCCGACACTGAAAATTAAAAGAATGAACGGTAAACACGGCATACCCGCAGCACTGGCACTAATCGAACTAACGAGACAGTACAAGTCAATATATAACATACGCGACTGCTGCGGACTTGCAATTAAAATAGAACCCTTAAATAAACGGACAGACATTATACAATGCCACAAATGCCAGACTTTCGGACATCACCAAAAAAACTGTTATATTAACTACAAATAAATGCATGGAATGCGGAGACGAACACTCGACACATCTATGTACTAAGACGAAAACAACCCCACCAAAGTGTGCAAACTACGGTGGTCCTCACCTATCCACATTCATAAACTGTCCAAACAATCCAAACAACCCTGCAAACAAAACCACACCCAAACCTAAATACATAACAGCACCACCCCCAACAACTAATCCCTGGACTCAAAGACAAAAAAACACGACACTTAACACAGTTGATGAATTAGCACTTGCCTTAGGCAATATGCTAATAACACTACACTCGACAAACGCAACAAAAGAACAGATACAATACTTCGTAACACAATCACAGACAATAATAACACTTTACAATAATAAACATTAAACACACACATAACTGAAACGCAAAAAAATGCGATGATGACCAAAAACGAACACATATGACTTAAACGCAAAAAAGCGACTGACACACAGACTAGACACACACACAACACTGGACCGCCCAAAAAACACAACAGCACACGATTAATTATTACTCAGACACAAACACGTCACAACCCTGGGAAATACGAAACAACGGAGTGGAAATGGAGGCAATCTTCGACCACAAAACAAAATCCAAAGACTCATGAAAGCTTTAATTACTTCACTAGCTTAACTGATGACGCCTAATAGTGAATGGCAGAAACACGTGTTTTAAGCAGAAGTAAATGCTGAAAATACGAGGTGTATTATCCATGTGTACAGTTACAGATATGTATATTGCATGTCTGTTTCATTTGTAACAAATGCGTAATACGTGCTTAACGTAGTGATATACTTAAACCTTTTTTGTATATCTATTTCTTGTCATTAGCGGATTAAACGTAGGTTATCTCTGAATGATATTTAATTGCATTGATAACTTTATTCGAGATAGATACCATATTTTACAAGAATGATGAAAGAATTACTAACGAAACAGCATTTTCCACATTTTCATCAAATATTTTGTACTAAAAACTGTAACGTTTTTGTGCCTGTCACATATAAAAATGCTTAAAGCAATAGCCAGTTAATTGATGGCAAGGATTAAAAGCTGTTGTATGTGTGGTATTATTTATATTTAATTCTTAAACCGCAATAAAAAAAACTCTTAATGCAGATTTATACTTCCAGAATTCATCAATTACTATTGATGAATTCTTTTCCATGACAACAAAAGTCCACACACAGTAAGAGTAAAGCAGAAACAAATTTTAAGGGTTGACTATCCTGTTCGTTTCCACTCACTCTACTCACTTGACCTTACACCATCTAATTATTTTCGATAGCCGCAAAATACTTTAATGAGGAAAAATTTCACATGCCAACCAACTACCAAAGTTTGTAGAAAAATAAATTTCTTTTTCCTTATAAGTAATTTAAGACAATTGAGCAGATATCTTAATTTTATTTAAAACCCAAAATTGTGCTGCATTGTTTCACTTTCACTTCCGCTTAAGTGTGTCAGGAATACTTTTAAACTGTATATATTCCTATATGATATTTATTTCACGCTCAATCTAAAATAAATCAAAAGTAATCAATAAGTAAAAGTAATAAAAATTACATTAACACTTACTATTTGTAAATTCCATACGTTTGATTTCGGTTATGAAAACATTATATTCAAAGTAACATTTTGTACAAAATGTATTACTTCTTATAAAGATAATTATACTAGAAAAACTGAAACTAGTTATCAATAATATAAGATACAGAGTTATTCAAATATATGGACCCATTCGAATATCCTTGATAACGGCTACTTAGATTTGAATATAATTTTCCACGTTTAAGTTAATGCAAATAGGGAATTCGAAGAGCATACCTATTTTCAAATCGGACCAGAAATGATGTTAACTTTTCTATTTTAAATGAAACACCATGTATATTTTTATGAATTTCAATAACTGTGCTCTGGAACTTCAGCAATAATAAGGTTTAGCACACTTTTGTTCAACAACGACAAAGCTATTTAATTAAATCTAATTATGCAAGCTTTATATAAAAGATAAGAAAAATGTATTACACAAAAATATAAACAAATCAATATCAGTTAATAAAGTTTTCGAATTGATGACCGTTCACTTCTTGACAATATGCAAGTCTGTGAACAAATTCTTGAATGACATTAGCCAAAGCCGCCTCACGAAGTAATTGCACTTCCTCAATTATTCTCTGCCGTAACTCGTCTAGATTATGCGGTCGTTTAGTATAAACCACAGATTCCAAATAACTTCATAGGAAAGAATCTAGGGGATTTAAATCTGAAGACCGCGCGGGCCGTTCAATGAATCCTCTATGTTCAATCGACCGATTTGTGAATATTTTGTTTAAAAAACCTCTAACATTAAGGGTATAGTGAAGAGGTGCTCCACCTTGTTGGAACCAAACTCTTACAGGTAATTCCCCATCTTCCTCAATATTAGGAACAATCTGACCACGTAAAAGATCTAAATATCTCTGTTAAGTTAGTCTACCATGAACGAAAAGAGGACTAATAATATGGTTTCTGAAAATACCAGACCTAACGCTTAATTTCTGCGGATGTTGTGTATGCATTTCTGACATCCAATTACGGTTATCTATTTTCCAATATCGACAATTACAGCGATTAACGCTCCCATTTAAACAAAACGTAGCCTCGTCGGAACAGCAAATTGTATGTAAAATATTGGTAATTTTCGCAAATCTCCATCACTACATCAAAATTCAATGCTAATAATCTCCCTCCAATACTTACTGTAGTAAATATGGTTTATACGGACGATATATTTCGTGCTTCAATATTCTCGCTACTGATAGGCAACTAATATAATTGGAGGAATGTAGTAGAAGTTTGTGATAATTCTTCTAATGCTATAGCAATATCTTGGCAATAACTTCATTAGTTGCATCTTTTGGTCGTCCGCTTTTCGATCAATTTCTAGCATTTGCGATCAAGTTACCTTACCTTTTCTAAATTTTATCAACGGCAGTTCATGATAATGGATCTTGCTGATCTTGATGCAAATTGATTCTGACGCGGTCACTAAAACTAATCATCATCAAAATTTCAATACGTTTTTTTCAGTTAATTGAACGATTCTTAATATTTGGACGTCTACAAAGTTAATTCTGACAGTTTAAGTTAAGTACTGAATTTTAACTCCATGGCTTACTAAACAAAAACATGATTTTAATATATCAGTGTTAATTAAATACATTTGTCGTTGTTGACCAAACGGGTGCCAAATCTTATTACTGCTGAACTCTCAGAGAAGAGCTCTATTGAAATTCGTGAAAATATATAGGGTATTTCATTTAAAATAAAAAGTACCGATTTGCATTTGAAAGAGTTATTAAAATCTAATTAGCCATATCAAAGATATTCGAATGGATCCATACATTTGCCTATCGATGTATATATATATATATATATATATATATATATATATATATATATTGAATTTAATTGGAGTGAGAAATAGCAAAAGAAATTTGCCGAATTGTAGAATTAAATGCAACAAATTATAGCGACAATCGCATGTAAAATGAGATTTAATAATTATTAATTCTCATACACATGAAGTTCATTACAGTTTGTATATATACACGTAGTATAGAAGTGAATATCATATCTGTCTTCGGATAAGGTGCACTGATGATCTGTAAAAACAGTGAAATATCGATATTTGCACATTCCGCGCAGATAAGTTTTTCACAAATTTTTCATTTGTACTGACAACTTGTACAGTTGATGTCGCGGCTTGTTGCGTCTACAATCTAGGGCAAAAGTAATTTGCCGAATTATAGAATTAAATTCAACAAATTATAGCGACAATCGCATGTAAAATGAGATTTAATAATTATTAATTCTCATACACATGAAGTTCATATATATATTTATATATATATATATATATAGGGTGATTCAAATTAAGTGCGCACTATTGCTATCTCTGTTATTATTGATTCTAGAAAACAGGTTAAATTAGCAAAGTATTACTGTGTTTTTAACATTGATTAGCATACAGTTCATGAAAAAAAAATTTAATAACGCATTTTCGAGAAATTTTGAAATTTATAATTTTTTTAAATGGAACAGCCTGTATATTTTTTAAAATTCTGAATGCTAATGTTCTTTGTAATATAAAAGTTTCACACTATTGTCCTAAAACGAATAATAAAGTAGTTATAGCAGTTTCTATTTCCTTCTAAATGTTGTCATTGCTCCGCTAACTTTTGACAAAACACATACATATTTTGTGTTTAATGTTTATTTTAACATATTATAGCTTACAAAATTAAATTTAAAAGAAGAAAGTACATGTATTATTTATAAATACTGCTCAAAGGTGTCACCTTCCTGCTCAATACATTTTCGTGCCCGCTTCAGTACACTCTGGGTGTCTCTTAAGATTGTCCTTCTATCTAATTGGCGAAAAACTTCTCTGACCTTGTCTTGAAATTCGCGCACGTTGTCGTATCGCATTTTGTACACCTCGTTTTTTAAGTATCCCCAAAGAAAAAAGTCTAAAGTTGAGAGGTCAGGGGAGCGTGCTGGCCATTGAGTTGGACCATTTGTACCAATCCACTTTTCGGCAAAGATGGTGTCGTGGTAGGTTTGCTCTAGGTGATAGTTGTGTGCAGGAGCACCGTCCTGCTGAAAGTATAAATTTTGGCGCATCAGGTAATTGGCGTTATCAAGAAAATCCTCTAGAACGTTACAAATAAATTCCAGATATCTGTTTCCAGTCAACGTACCATTGTAGAACAGTGGACCAACGACTAACGAACCAACTAATCCGCACCAAACGTTAAAACTAAATCGAACTTGTGCAGCATGTGGACGAACTATTAATAAATTTTCTTGAGACCAGTAGTGACTATTTTTCTTATTAAACATGCCTCGATTTGAAAAATTTGTTTCGTCACTCCATAAGATACACTGTGCTCCATTCAAATTTTCATCACAAAAACTAACAAACCAATGACAGAAAGCTAATCTGCTGGCTGTAATGTTTGAGAGATTCTGAACTTAAAGGGGATATACTTATGCTTTTTCAAAATTCTTTGAAATCACGAATAACTTAATGCCAATTCCTTAGTAGCATTCCTAATGGAAAATTCGCGATGGGCTTCAAAATATGCTAACACTAATTTCTACTTCTTCGTTGACAACGATATTTTTCTTTGTTTCTTTTCTTTCTAAATAAGCAATCATGCAGTCTAAACTGATAGTAAAGTTTTCGAAAGTAACGTCGATCTGGCTGCCGTAGTAAAGGATAGTGTTCAGCATAATATTCGCTAGTCCTTATTGAATTTTTACGACATAAAATGTATGCTTCCAACATATCGCATTTCTCCAAATGAGGAAATACCATAGTAAAATATTGTCAAACACTAAGAAACGAAAGTAAAACCAAAATGTTTAGAAAAATAAATAGAGAACTAATGAACACAATACAAAATTAAAAAAAAAAATTTTAATAACTAAACGTGCGAAAGATTTATATTCAGTACGTTATTGACATTTACAAAGGGCATACTATTTGTTCTGTTTAAAGTGAAAGAAGCCTACTACTGATTTTACAGAAAGAAAGAGTATCTTTGACATCAACTAAATTCCACCGTAAATACTTTATTATTCGTTTTAGGACAATAGTGTATTGAATTTTTTATATTACACAGAACATTATCATTCAGAATTTAAAAAATATACAGGTTGTTCCATTTAAAAAAATTATAAATTTCAAAATTTCTCGAAAATGCGTTATTCATTTCTTTTTTCATGAACTGCACGCTTCAATGTTAAAAACACTAATACTTTACTAATTTAACCTACTTTCTGGAATCAATAATAATAGAAATAGCAATGGTGCGCACTTAATTTGAATCACCTGTATATATATATAACGGGTGTTCAGAAACATTCGAAGTTAAGTGGGCTCTGAACAAAAAATCGTATATCTTTACTTAAGTATCATAATATACAAACGTCAAGAAAAGAAAGAAATTATCTATATATATATGGTAAATTCAAATTGTAGGCGATTTAAAGTCTGGTTTTACTTCAAAAACTATATATTTAAAACAATCCTACATGTACATGTTTCGCCTAATGATGCGTTTCTCATGGAATACAAAATATAAATGACAGTATATTAATGTCATATATTTGTAGTTGCTATGGATAAAATAATTCAAAGATACATTCCAATTTAATAATAATAAATCATGCCTTGGTATTTTAAAATGGATAAACAACAAAAACAGGGAAACACAAGACATGAATTATTATTATGTATGCGCCCGTGGAGCGACCTAAGATGCAAAGCTGTCGGCATTCGCCTCACACGAGAAGGAAAACCACGAAAACCGACTAGGACAACCAGACAGGAATCAAAACACGGAACAGTCAGCATGATAAGCAAATGTATAGATTTTTAAATAACATAAGATATATAATTATATAACAGCAACATATATTATGATTGTAAATTGCAGATCGTTACATAATTAAGTTAGAGTATATACTGCTTAAATTTTTTATATCACTTCTGTTGTTAATTGA
Source organism: Melolontha melolontha (assembly GCA_935421215.2). Taxonomy (NCBI): domain Eukaryota; kingdom Metazoa; phylum Arthropoda; class Insecta; order Coleoptera; family Scarabaeidae; genus Melolontha; species Melolontha melolontha. The sequence goes on along the minus strand of OW285235.1, from coordinate 135,881,098 downwards.
GTTTTTTTCCTGTTTAATACTAATGATTTCTTTAATTTCCCTTTTCATTGTGTGTTGTTCTTTATCAATTATCTGTGTGTTTCCAAAATCAAAATGGTGATCGCGTTGTAGTTTGTGTGTAGATAAAGCAGTTTTGTCTCTTTTAGAGTATTTGTGGGCTTGTATTCTTTTGTATAAATATTGTTTAGTTTGACCTATATAGTAACTATCGCAATCGCGACATGGTATTTTATAGATGACATGTGTTTCTCGATTTTTTTCCATTTTAGGTTTAAGTTTTGTAAATAGATGTTTATTAGTATTAGTAAGTTTATATGTAGTAGCTATATCATACTTTTTTAAAATGAATTTAATTTTTTCTGATAGTTGTGGAACATATGGAATCGTGATATATGTTGTGTCATTGTTTAAATTGTTATTAGTGTCTGCAGTGTTGTATACCTGGTGGATTCTTTTTTTAATTGTTTGGTCTATAAGTTGTGGTGGATAATTATTATCTGTTAAGATTGTTTTAATTTTTTTGATGTTATCTTTTCTGTATTGAGTATGTGATAGTTTTACTGCTCTATCAGTCAGAGTATTTATAATCATTTTATCGAATACTGTAGGTGTATTTGAATGGTAATTCATATATCGAAAAGAAGCTGTGGGTTTATCGTACCAATTTGCCGGTAGATATACACCGGGGAACTGATAAAAAGTTTTTTTTGTTTTTTTGGTTTGTGTTTGTGTGTGCGGGGGAGGGGGGGGGTTGATTTTATCTATTGTTTAATGAGTGGGTAATAGAGTTTAGACAGTCCATCAATTTCGGGCTTGATTGACTGTCTAAACTCTATTACCCACTCATTAAACAATAGATAAAATCAACCCCCCCCCCCCCACCAGCAGACACAAACACAAACCAAAAAAACAAAAAAAACTTTTTATCAGTTCCCATTTGTAAATACTTTTACTACATACCCCTAAACACGGTCCTGACCAATTTGCTAGATTCCAAAATAGAACAGAAATTAACCTCTCTTAACAAAGCCACAAACACTTACAATATTCCAACCAGTGCGATCGGTTCGTTACAAAAAAAGGGTCTCGGGCCCCCGATAACACATGTTACACAGAATGCGTGATTTTGAAAACCAAAAGAAACGGTGAGTTTTGTCATTCATTGTTCATTCATTGTTTCTTACTGTAATGTAGTTAAACATCAAATTTTCAATTCATTTATACAGATTTAACCACTTTAATTTTTCCTTACTCATTATTAATCTAATTTTAAATTTTAACCTTAATTGTTAAGTTAATTGGTAATTCAGTCTTTAATCTAATTTTAATTATAATTGTTAATTTAATCGTTAATTCAGTCTCACAAAAGCAAACACAGCTCTCACGTTTTCATTGTAGTAATTCTTGTTTCTAGTTACCTTACTGTATTGTAGTTTAATTCAAATTTTCAATTCATTTATACAGATGTAATCACTTTAATTGTCCTTACTCATTATTAATCTAATTTTAAATTTTAACTTTAATTGTTAATCTAATTGGTAATTCAGTCTTTAATCTAATTTTAATTTTAATTGTTAATTTAATTGTTAATTCAATCTCACAAAAGCAAACACATTTCTCATGTTCTCATTGCATTAATTCTTGTTCCAGTTACTTGAAAAAGACTGAAAAATAATAAAAGTCGAAACGTCGTAGAATAAAACATCATAATTCAATAAAAGGTCGCTAAACCAATAAAAAGTCTATTATTTTTAATATATATATATATATATATATATATAATACACAAAGATTGAAATCTCTTACCAAAAATGAAAGAATGTACATTTTTCTATTCAATTATAATATGATTTAATTACAAAATAAACAGTAAACAAAGAACAAATCTGGTCGAATTTTCTCGTGTATTAAAAATTTTCTTTTTTTGGACTTTTCAGTTTTACTTCGTCGCATACTTATCCCAGTTAGTCAACATGATCTTGTTGGACATTATTTTTGCAACTCATTATCTTTTGCCTATATAGTCACAGCTAATTAATAATGCACATATGGCTCTCCTGTGGGCTCGTAAGTTAAATTATACACGAATGGTTGGCTTCTAAAGCTTCTTGCAAAGTGTCTAGGACAACTAGAAATATTGATTGTATTGACTGATATTAAGCACTGTACGATACACTAACGCGAACATAGCGAGAGCCATGAATTATAAGTGAACAAATAATTACATATTACTGTGAGTTTTACTCGGTCTTTTTGAAGTATATAGTTGTTCTTTGGACCGCCACTGACGCATATATCTCTCTAGACTCCTAAATATATTATGTTGTCCCAATTGAGTTCTAAGGAACTAGGCCTAAAATCCAATGTAAATTTAAAGAAACGATCTGTTAAAATGCTTTTATTGTATAGTATCTTAATGTATTTTGGTGTTTTATCTAAATCTAATTACCATTATAAAATAATCATAGGAATTGTATAGAACTCATATAGTTTTGAAGTCTCTCTTCACCTAGATCACCTAGTCTAGGAGATCTTAACCCTCCTATCGCTAAGTAATATTTCAAGGTGTTTAGTTTGACCTTTATATGTATAAATTAAAATATAAATATTCTTGATTCTACTGATAAGTTTATTATAAACAAAGTGTGTTATTGAACGTTTGTTTTGCGGAAAACTTCATCACTACACAACAAAACGTTTATCTCCACACTGTATATTATTTATTTTATCCCTGTTCTCTGAATAGTTGATCGCTAAATTCAATTATGTACATTATCTGAGCTCCTTTGCGGAAAACTAGTTCCTAGGCAGTTACTCAGATATCTTACATAAATCTTTTATTTCAATGTTGAATTTGCAGTTAATTAATTTGAACTAATTATCTATATATGTGTCAAAAATGTTTGATTTGAATTTTATAGAGTTTGGACTTTTGGTGAGCCATTTTACTTACGCTCACCTTTGTTCCTCATACATATTTTCGAATTCTTTCTGATTCATATTATTCCTGATTTAATTATTGGAATTTTGTTCAATAACATAAGAAAATAAAGAGAAATATAATAGGATTATATATTATATATTATATTATATATATAGGATTATTACTAACCAAAAATTTAAAATATTCCAATATTATAACCGTATGATGTAAATGTATGAACTTAAAGTTAATTATTTCACATCTTAAAGGCTGGAGCTCGCTTTTGAATCCATTTTTGCTCTATTTCTCGCCTTATATAAATTTTGGATCCTATACCCTTTTTTTTCAGACACGCTTTCAGATTAAGTTTTCACGTTCTCAATCTGTATTTAATCTTGGTTTTCTCTCATTTTCATATCTTTCTTATGTTTGAACCCTCGTATTGTTTTACTCCACTATATAAAATGCATTGTCACTTCTTTTCTCTATATTATTTCTTTCTTTGTCGTAATTAATTATTTTCGAAATTAAATACTTAAGCTTACAGTTTCTTTTGACCAATAATGTTTAAGCATAAATTGAACTTGGGTCTTTTTGTTAGTGGCGTTCTAAATTCAAAGTCCTAGTTGGTGATTGGTTTCCACTCCCATGCAGCCATTTGTATATTTACAAATTTCAGATCTTTGTACCTAACCTCACATTTTTACATTTTGTTTTGTTTACAACTCATTTTTCTTCTTCCGCAAGTCCTGAACACTGTTTGACGTATTAACGACTGTTATTGTATACCTTTAAGCTTCTATTACTTATTGGATCGAATGCTGAATTCATTTTATTCACATTTCCCTTTATTCAATGTATCATCTCCTATGCAATTGTATAAACGGATGTAAGCTATTATAATGCATTTCAAACATATTGTTTGCACCTGCTACAGGTATTTATTTGTTTTAGGCTGTTATGTGAATATTACTAATACTAGATTTTTCCTGAAATTGATGGTTTTTATTGAGATTATCTGTCTTATAAACGAGTAATGCAATACGTTAGTATGAGTTCTTATTTACTAGAGTATAAATACTAGATCTTAACTTAAAATGTATTGACATTATGCATCGAATTTGATATTGCATCATGTATTATATAGGTGCACTCAAAGCACAACCCGTTTTGTCTACGTTTTGCGCTTTATTCTATATTTAATGAATTTAATTGTTATCGTTTCGAAATAACACAGCAATATGTCTTAAAATGATCACTTTGCGTAAATTCTCGATTAGTTACTATTCGATTTTTGTTTGAGATCACCATGAATAATAAAAATGATCTTATAATAATACTAAAAATATTTATTCATAATAATACATATTTGCAAAAATTGTCGAATAAATGAAAGAAATTTACATAAAATCAACGAGATCACTACAACTATTACATTTTCTTGTAGTAAATAGAAAACCCTGCGCATTAAATAACTTTCTATAATATTTTTTTATTCTAAAAAGGGGCAAGTACTTAATGATACTAAAAACAAATTACAGCATAATAACTGTCACTATATCTACGACTGTGTTAAGGAACACAGTTCATTTGAACCTTACACGAACATTTTTTTGGTCTTTCGATCCAAAATCATTTATCCTTGTGATTTTGCCCCTTAATTAAATTAATTATCGGCAGTACTTCAATTAATATTTCGCATTTTATTCAAAATTTGTCGCTATGTTCAAGATTATAAAAAAAATCTCACTCTCTATCGGGAACAAGTTTAAAAAATCTTGCGCATATGTTACTTATAAGAACCGCATTGACCATATTAACATATTTCTTGTTATATGTGCTTTTCTTTTATTTATACTTTGTCGTTTACACTGCTCTTATATTAATAATAGCTATACCGCCCTTTTTTAGGAAGATATTTGATTAATTTTTCGCAAGCTATTATAATTTGCATTATACCGCTCTTGTCTTTGTTAGTGCACCGCGATATCTCTCTCTGCCGCCCGCTTCTAAAGATTTGATTCCTTACTGCATTTGAAATATCGTCGTACTTTGTTTATCAATATTAGTGATACCGAAAAATTTAAGAAAAATCACCTGTTTCGTAACACCAAATTAAAACGCATTAAAGAACTAAATGATATAGCAAAGAAAGCTCTTGTTAATACAAACGCGCATTCTGAATTTAAACAACTGTTTAAACAAGTTGATAAGATTTAAATGATTTCGATAAATTACAAAACAATATTATGAATGCTTTAAAAAGTACTGAAGTTCAGGAAATAAAGAATGAAGATTATGTAAGGGTAGAATTCGAAAGTTTATTTTATTTTATAAAGGTTGTTCATGCAGATCTGTTCGAAGAAAACGTTACCGTCACATCAGAACCTAATACTCATTTTACGAAAGTTAAACTACCAGAAATTAAATTACTTCAATTTGATGGAGATGCTAAAAATGTTATTTTTTCTTTTATTGATGTTTTAATGCATTAGTATATAATAATAATAATAGCCTTTCTAATATTGAAAAAATTACACATTTACTTTCGTGTCTACATGCACGCCTATAACGAATGATAATTATCTCGTAGCATATAATGCCTTGATTAATAAGACTTCGTGCTACAGCACATTGGAACGAAATCGAAAATAGTCCCGGTTTAAAGAACGAAAATCCACAACCTTTGCGTAAGCTCATTGATACGTTTACAGAGAGTATTGCCGCTTTAAATAATCTCAAATATCCTACAACATATTGGGACTTTACATTAGTTAATATGCTTCTTAAAAGATTAGATGCCGACATACTTGCACATTTTGAATTGAATCATAAGTCAGACATGTTGCCCGCCTTTAATGATTTAGTGAACTTTCAAATAAACAATGTTTGGCATATGATTCTATATCTTTTTCACATCCGCAATATTACAAAAATAAACAATATTATAATAGCTCTAGTACAACAAAAAATCGTCAAAATAATTCGCATAGCCTCGTAATTTCAACATCATATACAAAATCACTCGTATATGTTCTTTTTGTTCTGCAGATCATCATATTTATCAATGTGAAACATTTATTATGAGATCACTACAAGAACGCTTCAACCTTGCTAAACAAAATAAATTGTGTATTAATTGTCTCAGTACTCATATTTATAATAATTATCACTCTCAATCCACTTGTAAATATTGTCGAAACCGCCATCATTCATTACTTCACTTTAATAAACCGTTCCAAAATGCGCAGGCTAGTGAACATAATCAAAATCCTCTTCAAAAGCCTTATACAATCAGTTCAAATACTCAACCGCAAAGTATTACCGATGAGTGCATTGCATCCTCTTCAAAGAGTAAACAGGTATCCGATAGTTTGGCCACATTTCATAAAAGTAGTTCATTACATACGACGAACAAGTGTCTGTCTAGTAATTATACTATCTTACTTTCTACCATTCAGATTAGAATTTTAGAGCGACGTGGAAACTTTCAAAATGTGAGAGCGATACTAGATTGGGCGTCACAATCGGCTAGGGTTACAACACTTTGGAATGTCTCTCTCGATAAATGGTCTTTCAGATATGGCAACATCATTAAATTCAGGAGGTGTTAACTGTTCAATTAAACCTATGAATGAACAAGATCCGATTTTTAATTTCCAAGGAGTAATTTTAAACCAAATATGTAACGATCAACCTTCTTGCAATTTATCTGAAATTTTGCCCCATACAGTAAATTTAAAATTAGCTGATCCTGAATTTAATATTACCGCACCGGGTGATCTTCTCTTAGGCGCATATATTTTTTCACAAATTTTACGGGATGGTTGTATCCGGGGCAAAGAAAATGAACCAATGGCACAAAACACAGTTTTTGGCTGGATTTTAATGGGAAGAATAGGAATAAACGAGGTATAAAATACGTTGTCCTTTTTTACAAGTGTAGATGCATCTCGGCTTGATTCGACAATTAAAGGTTTTGGGAATTAGAAAAAACTCCAAAGAATAAACAGTTTTCGCCAGAAGATAAACATTGCGAAGATGTTTTTGTACACACGCTCTCCCGTAACGCGGAAGGTAGATATGTAATTTCTCTCCCATTTCAAGACCATGTCAATCCTGTATTTCCAGGTTCATATTCAATTGCTTTCAAATGTTAGAACGTCGCCTATTATCAAATACCGATAAGCAATACCGCGATTGTATGCAAGATTACCAAGACTTAGAATATATGAAGTTAATTAATCTTTCTTCCATTTCTGCCGATGCTTATTTTAAACCGCATCATTATATATTAAAGCCTGAGAGCGTTAGTACAAAATTTCTAATAGCTTTTGATGCTTCTGCAAAAACTACAAATAACATTTCATTAAATGATACACTTTTAAGTGGGCCAAAATTGCAAAATGATATTTTTTCAATTTTGTTAAAATTCAGACTTCATACTGTCGTATTAGTAGCCGATATATGTAAAATGTATCGCCAAATTATAATTAATCCCTCGCATACCAAATATCATTGAATTTTATGGAGATTTTCTCCAAATGAACAGCTAAATATTTACGAATTAATTAGATTAACTTTTGGTGTTAACTGTTCACCATTTATAGCATTACGTGTTCTTCGCCAGCTCGCAGAAGATGAAAAGGATAATTATCCTCTTGCATCAAGAATTTTGCTTAATAATATTTATGTCGATGACATAGTTTCAGGAGCGGATAGTTTTGAGACAGCGTGTATTTATAAAACCCAACTAATCGCTTTACTAAAATTAGTTGGCTTCGAATTAAAGAAATGGACAAGCAATAATCCAGATCTTATTAAAAGCCTACCCCAACAAGATCTTTATAATCAAAATTTATCTTTTGATGCGGAAAGACATAACATTAAAATTTTAGGACTAAAATAGAACTCTATTAATGATTGTTTTTACTATTTTGTCGAATCTCGTAACCGCACGTGCACAAAAAGAAATATTTTATCAGAGTTAGCTCGAATATATGATCCTGTAGGATTTCTTATTCCGCTAACCTTTTTATCAAAATTACTTATTCAATCTCTTTGGAGTTTGGGATTGGACTGGGATGAACAGTTGACATGAATATGGCGTAAAATTTTAAGATTAGCAAGTAAAGGTAACTCCGAGCGATATTTCTGCCAAAGCCTTATTATATTAATAGGAGGATGTTCATCCCAGTCCAATCCCAAACTCCAAAGAGATTGAATAAGTAATTTTGCTAAAAAGGTTAGCGGAATAAGAAATCCTACAGGATCATATATTCGAGCTAACTCTGATAAAATATTTCTTTTTGTGCAAGTACGGTTACGAGATTCGACAAAATAGTAAAAACAATCATTAATAGAGTTCTATTTTAGTCCTAAAATTTTAATGTTATCTCTTTCCGCATCAAAAGGTAAATTTTGATTATAAAGATCTTGTTGGGGTAGGCTTTTAATAAGATCTGGATTATTGCTTGTCCATTTCTTTAATTCGAAGCCAACTAATTTTAGTAAAGCGATTAGTTGGGTTTTATAAATACACGCTGTCTCAAAACTATCCGCTCCTGAAACTATGTCATCGACATAAATATTATTAAGCAAAATTCTTGATGCAAGAGGATAATTATCCTTTTCATCTTCTGCGAGCTGGCGAAGAACACGTAATGCTATAAATGGTGAACAGTTAACACCAAAAGTTAATCTAATTAATTCGTAAATATTTAGCTGTTCATTTGGAGAAAATCTCCATAAAATTCAATGATATTTGGTATGCGAGGGATTAATTATAATTTGGCGATACATTTTACATATATCGGCTACTAATACGACAGTATGAAGTCTGAATTTTAACAAAATTGAAAAAATATCATTTTGCAATTTTGGCCCACTAAAAGTGTATCATTTAATGAAATGTTATTTGTAGTTTTTGCAGAAGCATCAAAAGCTATTAGAAATTTTGTACTAATTAATTAACTTCATATATTCTAAGTCTAGGTAATCTTGCATATAATCGCGGTATTGCTTATACATATCGGTATTTGATAATAGGCGACGTTCTAACATTTGAAAGCAATTGAATATGAACCTGGAAATACAGGATTGACATTGTCTTGAATGTGTCCATGCATATACAGATACAAATTTGTTTTTATACAGATTTGTATTATTTTGTATTTTGTAAGGTTTTATGTTCAAATTTTTTATAAAGCGTCAAATGTAGGAAATTATTCGTTATATTTTGGGAAGCGAAGAAAATCGGTTTAAAAGGTCTTCCACCCACGATAATGGCGTAAAATTAGCTAATGTCGTATGCTTTTGTTCTTCTTCGGTTACGTAAATACGGGATGCCAAAGCAGATTCAGGCCAAGATTCCTCAGTAAATGTAAGCCACGTAGGACCTACCTACCATTTGGCCTGGTTTAATAACTCAGAGGGTAGCAAACCTCTGGAGCCACAGTTAGCTGGGTTATCAGATGATATAACATGGTGCCAATACTCCGGCGCAACGTTTTCCTGAATCATAGCTACACGATTACCAATAAACGTTTTCCATTTATGAGCAGGTGACTTTATCCACGCTAAGGTAACCATAGAATCGGAAAAACAACGAATCCTTGACAAATATATTTTTGTTTCATATATTTCTATAACAACGGCAATTAAATTGGATAATAACAAAGCCGTAAAAATCTCTAAACGAGGTATTGATATACGTTTTAATGGTGCTACTTTCAATTTAGAACAAACAAAATAAGTCTTGAAGAGATTGCTATTTAATTTCACTCTAATATACACCACGGCACAATAGCCGCGTTCGCTAGCATCAGAAAATCCAACTTATGTCCATGTCCAACGTGTGTCCATGCATATACAGATACAAATTTGTTTTTATACAGATTTGTATTATTTTGTATCAAAGCTTGATGTGAAGTATCGCATCGACATGCAATCTATTTTTTGCTATACTACGCCACCTGGCGACGAGTTAATGGACTCACAGTAATATGCGTATTTTTCTTCTTTATCAGTAATAGCTTTGCTATTCGAGAAGAACACTTTGCACTGGCGTGGTCGGTTTTGTCCGTCAGATGGCAAGAGGTTATCTGTTGTCTTCGGATAGGACAAAACTTACTACATGACCGCAAGTGACAGTCTTTTGCTTCGTAAATCTATCATTGACAAAGTGGTTACACAGAAACGCATGCGTCTGGTAGTTGAAGCAAAAGCTGGTAAATACGTACTGTGTGTCCATGCATATACAGATACAAATTTGTTTTTATACAGATTTGTATTATTTTGTATCAAAGCTTGATGTGAAGTATCGCATCGACATGCAATCTATTTTTTGCTATACTACGCCACCTGGCGACGAGTTAATGGACTCACAGTAATATGCGTATTTTTCTTCTTTATCAGTAATAGCTTTGCTATTTGAGAAGAACACTTTGCACCGGCGTGGTCGGTTTTGTCCGTCAGATGGCAAGAGGTTATCTGTTGTCTTCGGATAGGACAAAACTTACTACATGACCGCAAGTGTACTACAGTCTTTTGCTTCGTAAATCTATCATTGACAAAGTGGTTACACAGAAACGCATGCGTCTGGTAGTTGAAGCAAAAGCTGGTAAATACGTACTGTGTGTCCATGCATATACAGATACAAATTTGTTTTTATACAGATTTATATTATTTTGTATCAAAGCTTGATGTGAAGTATCGCATCGACATGCAATCTATTTTTTGCTATACTACGCCACCTGGCGACGAGTTAATGGACTCACAGTAATATGCGTATTTTTCTTCTTTATCAGTAATAGCTTTGCTATTCAAGAAGAACACGTTGCACCGGCGTGGTCGGTTTTGTCCGTCAGATGGCAAGAGGTTATCTGTTGTCTTCGGATAGGACAAAACTTACTACATGACCGCAAGTGACAGTCTTTTGCTTCGTAAATCTATCATTGACAAAGTGGTTACACAGAAACGCATGCGTCTGGTAGTTGAAGCAAAAGCTGGTAAATACGTACTGTGTGTCCATGCATGTACAGATACAAATTTGTTTTTATACAGATTTGTATTATTTTGTATCAAAGCTTGATGTGAAGTATCGCATCGACATGCAATCTATTTTTTGCTATAAAACCTTAAATGATTTTGAAGTCGCAGAGCTAGATGATGTTATTAATTAGCTACACTCAATCCGTACATTTTTCTGAAGATATTGCTCTTTTGAAAACTGGAAAACTTGCCGCTAGTCCTATTAAAAAACCTAATCCATTTTTAGACACAAATGGTATTTTGCGAGTTGGAGGTAGGTTGCGAAAGGCTCATTTAAGTTATGGTTATGATAATAAATATCCCATTTTATTACCGCGTTGTAGCCGCTTCACCGAGTTACTTATTGAATATACTCATAAACAATTTTTACATCCAGGTTTACAGGCTTTGCAGAATATTTGGGCACAAAATGTTTGGAGTTTATCACCGCGTAGAGCAATTAGAAAGGTTTTAACTCGATGTTTAAATTGTTGGAGACTGAAACCCAAACCTCTACAACCTTCTATGGGGGACTTGCTACTTGCTACTTACTACTTGCTACTTGCTACTTGCTACTTGCTACTTGCTACTTGCTACTTGCTACTTGCTGCTTGCTACTTGCTACTTGCTACTTGCTACTTGCTACTTGCTACTTGCTAGCGCTACCTGCTACTTGCTACTTGCTACTTGCTACTTGCTACTTGCTACTTGCTACTTGCTACTTGCTACTTGCTACTTGCTACTTGCTACTTGCTACTTGCTACTTGCTACTTGCTACTTGCTACTTGCTACCTGCTACTTTACCCGCAACACGAATAAATCAGGTAAAACCCTTTTCAGTTGTGGGTGTTGATTATTGCGGTCCATTTTCCATAAGATTAGGAAAAGTTCGTGGTGCAAAACTACTAAAGGCATGGATTTGTGTTTTTGTTTGCTTTGCTACAAAAGCCTTGCATATTGAACTTGTTTCAGATTTGTCCACCGAATGTGTTTTGGCAGCTTTTTATCGACTCATTGCCCGTAGAGGCCGTTGTTCACAGATTTATAGCGATTGTGGTACCAATTTTATAGCTGCTAATAAATACTTCTTAAATATAATGGAAAATGTGTCCCGCGAGGAAAAAATTAAGTTGACATTTAACCCTGCTTCCGCTCCATATTTTGGAGGATTGTGGGAGGTCGGAGTTAAAAGCGTAAAATGTCATTTACACCGTGTTATCGGTGCGCAAATTCTCACATACGAAGAGTTAATCACAGTGTTAGCTCAAATAGAAGCTATTAAAAATTCAAGACCGCTCTATAGCTTAAGCAGTTACCCTAACGATTTATTTGCTTTAACACCAGGACATTTTTTAACTTTGGAACCGCTCGCTGTGTTACCTGGCCCTGTATTTGAAAATATTAAACTTAATCGTTTAAATCGTTGGTAGCTGCTTCAGAGACTTTACGCAGATTTTTGGTCGCGCTGGAATAAAGAATACTTCATAATTTTTGGCAAGAAAACTTACTGCGTTTAACCAAGTCTCCCACCGAGTACAACTGATTTTGGGGAAGTGGCAATTCTAGATATTTTTCTTTATATACCTGAACTCGAAGTGGAACTTTAACAGAAACTTTCCACACGTTACTTACTAAACTATTAAGTACAGGACATTCTGATTTAATAGTTTCGGCCATTTTATTTAATCCATAGATCAAACACGTGCAATCTATTAAATTAAAGAAAAAAAAAATTTAATTTTCTGCTGCTTTCACCATATGCGAAGCAGCATCAGTTATCATTAGTAATACGTTTTCTATTGGCAATTTTTTTGGTAAAAAAATAGTTAACGTATCATTAACGAACCTAGCGATGTTTAAATTATTCGTTTTTTGACTTTATACCAATCAAATATTCTTTTCCTTGGCTATCCTAGTTCAAATCTCCAATGATAAATTTGGCAATAGGCCTTCTGTGAGCATATGCAGTTTCATCGACAGAAAATCACACATTTTTATTTTTAATTTCATTTTGAACAGCTTCTATCGCGTCTTCCAGGTTACTGTTGACATACTTCGTTCTAAAATAGATGATGAAGGCACATTGACTTTTTCTTTAGAGTAGTGTTTCTTTAAGAAATATTGAAACAATTTTTTGTCCAGATTATGAAGCGGAATATTGCACCCTATATAAAATCTTTTGAATAAATTTCTTGCTCATTGTTGTCTCCATGTTGACCAGTTAATTGTTTTTGTATCATGTAATTTGGTCCGCGTTTTTCGAACTAATGGTTTTCGATTCCTAAGTGCTGATCTACTTTGAATTTCTTGCCAGATTTTATCTATAAATATGTAATACGTTAGTTTAAAAAACAGATACAGATAACAACACAATATTTAATAACTTGAAAACAATTTACTTATAAAAATTAAATAATTAAATAAGCATAAAAAAATACATGCGTGGTTATATATACATAGGTACTTACTCGTTCGTCGCACAGCCCGCAAAAAATGTAGTTGTTGTCGATAATCTGTAAATCCTTTTTTTATCTTGAATCCACTTTCGCAATAAAGTCGATTTTTCAGATTCTGCTTTCAGCATTTTTACTTTCACACTGCACTATGACCAGATGCGAAAATACGTATTGCTGACAATGTCATTGATTCAATAATTTTATTTTTAATTTCTATTTACTTACATTAAGTTGAAGCGAAGCTTTCAAAACATTTATCGAATGAATCATACAATAACCGACATATTATCTATATAAGAGAAATGTATTTGTTAGCATTAGTTTAGTAAGTAAACACTGTTGCATTGACTATATGAAGAAACACCAACGTTCGGATATTTACGTTGAAAAATGACATTCAAATTTTGAGCAAAAATTTAATTATACAGCGGAGATTTACATCACAATTAGTATTTACAAATAGTTGTACAGTGTGCTTTTACAGAACTAATAAAAAAGTATTAAACATTCTCATTACTAAATCGTTAACACAGCGGGGAACAAATTACAATTGAAAGGGCCATCTTTGCAGACAATGCTACAGTCCACAATAAAATATTCTAATGTATATTTAAAATTACATTTTTAGAAATTTGGATAGAAAACTTCGTATATGCATTATTGAATTTTGCATATGCATTTTAAAATAATACAGTACGCCGTTATGCACATACATTTTGCATATTTTCCAAGCTCTAGTTATAACTAATAAATCCTTTAAGGTTTTCCCATTTCCTTATTAATTGTCTAATCATCATGCAACAATGCGATCTTCTGTTCCCAAAAATTATATCCAGAATTGATGAGAATTTCACGTTTTAAGACCTGAATTTTTCTAAAATCAGTAGATATTTGAAGTTTATTCATTTAAAATATACCATACTTGTGCGATTTTTTGGGGCATATATTTTTTAAAGGAACACCGAGCTCAAAATGGAAGTAACATTTCATTGCTAAGTAAATTTTCACCTGGTTATAATTATTTTTGTAGTTGATTACAAAATGATATATCGAAAAAAAAAAACCGCCAGCATTCACTGCGATTCAAAAGTTCTAAACAAATGAAATAACGTCTTCTGAAAAGATTTAATAAACGTGACATCGTTAATATTTAATTTTTTCTGTATTTATACCTTGTATTTCATTCTTACTTCGCCAATCTTTATATTAGTAAATATCAAAACTCTAACAAATAATCCAAAACTTATTAAATATAGTTTCTTTCTATGGCATACCCCGCCGTAGCAGCTTTTACTACAGCCAAACAAACTATAATATTATAGACATTTTCATGATTTGTATCAACTCCAAACCCACTTTTGGATCCCTCAGACACGATGTTATCATTACTGATAAAATAAAAGATTTGTCTATTTATAGCGTAACGTAGTGGTAACTCACTGCCTTATTTATTGTGCTGCAGGTACTGGAATCAAATGCGACGCTCGTTATCTGAAAAGGTTTTCGTGGTCTTCCTTTTCGTTTAAGGTGAATGCCAATAACCAAATATTTAATAATATAATATATATGTAGTTATATCTCATGGCCTACCAATGCCATTATTATTATGGCGTCGATTTATCTCACACTTTCTCGACCTGTAGCTGGGAAACATTTTACTCTATCCACATATCTGTGGGTATGAGCTCAATGCTGCACGGCTGATGTTGCGGTGTAGGTATACAACATGGGGTGGTGGGTATTTAATACATGTTCTATAATGCAATTTATTGTTATTGTTTTTTATATTATTTCCATGATTCTTGAGATTATAGAAACCTATACTGGGGTGTTTAATCAGCGATTCGAATTTATTATATTTATAAAAATTTAGGGACTATATTACATGTGTTGAATATTATTGATCCCTGCCTTAATTCGTGGAATTTCGGTGATTCTATTGATTTGAGACCCTTAGAGAACTTATGACATGTAATTTGTAACTAAACAGCATCACTTATGTTTTCTCTTGCCATATGTAAGCAATGTTTTTCATGGAGTTTTTTCTCATCCCATATCTTTTTCTTCATTTTTATATACTTTAAATCGTTTTATGAACTTGTAGTGTGGAATTTTAATGATAGGTTTAACGGTGTGTAGTTTTGGTCGACTTTTGTTGTTGAGATGTGTAGGTTATCTTGTTTGAGTATCATATTGTGCACATCCGATAATCCTCTTCTTCCTAATTTTCTACTTAGTGTTTCTCTTTCAATGCAAGAGTTTAGATGTAGTCTTCTGTACTTTTGCAGAAGTGCGCGTGCTGTGGAATTAATATTGTTAAGCTCTGTCTGTGCCAATCTAATTATTCCAAATGAGTATGTTAAAGTAGATATTACGAAAGTATTAATTGCTTTTGCTAGACTTCTAGAGGATTTGAGAATGGTGATTAGTTTACGGGTATACTGTTGTTTTAATTCTGTCTTTACATGTGTGTGGTTTATGTTTTTATTTTGATGTAAGCCAAGGTACTTGTTAGTGTCTTGTTCTTCTATAAAGTCTTTTCCAACATTATTTAGTGTTTCTTTAGTAACAGGCTCTTTCCATTTTCTTTTTTCAATCTGTAGTATTTTGCATTTGTTTGTGCCAAAATCCATCTTTATTTTTATTTAAGGCTGAATGGCGCAAATGGTAAGACGGTCAGACGACGGCAGCGAGCGTCTAAGCATTGGGGCCAGCGTCTAAGAAATTGATTTTTTCGGAATCGATATCCTCTTCAGTTGCCCTTAAATGTTGAGGAAGTAGAAGTTAAATCAACATTTATACTAAATAATAAATTGAACTCCAACGAACACGAAATTCCCTAAAGCCATTTTATAATACTGCCAGTGATATACACACTCACACAAGCACTGTTGAAAGTTAAAAGTAACGTCCGAAAAAGCCTAAGCGATGGTGGTTCGGAAACTACATGGCCTAACGAAACATTTTATTTTTCAATAGTCTCCTGCTCGCTCAACACACTTATTCCAATCATATTCCAAATTAGTAATGCCTTTATTGTAGGTCGATGAATCCAAGCCCTCGAAATAGCTATTTACAACAGCGATTACCTCAGAATTAGACGAAAATCTCTTACGGCCGAGCCAATTCTTCAGGTTTGGAAAAAGATGATAATCGCTTTGAGCCAAATCTGTAGTATAGAGCGAATGAGGTACTAATTCAAATCCCAATTCATGAACTGTTACCATTGCAATCGCAGACTTCTGGGCAGATGCGTTATCCTAATAGGAAAGCACTTTCTTCTTTGCTAAATGAGGCCGTTTCTATTTCATTTTGTCGCTTAATTGTTGCAACGAATTGGCATAATACTCACCATTTATTGCAATCCCTTTTCTAAGTAATCGACCAAAATAATTCCATGAGAATCCCAAAAAGCATTTGCCATAACCTTTCATGCTGACAAAACCGCTTTTGCCTTCTTTGGTGGCGAATAACCTATTTTCTGTCCATTGTTTGGATTATTCTTTGGTTTCGGTAGTGTAATGGTGGACCCAAGTTTCATCGACGGTAATGAAACACCGTACAAAGTTCTTCTGATTGCGGAAAAAACGTGCTAAAAGGTCGCGAGAAACTCAAACGATTCAGTTTTTGCTCCAGTGTGAGTAACTGCGGCACCCAACGCGCCAAAAATTTTTTCATTTCCAATTCTTCAGTTAAAATTCTGTGCACTCTCATTTGAGATACCTACAATGTCTGCTATCAAGCGCACTTTTATTCGACGGTCATCCAAGTCGATACGGTGGACTTTTTCATTCATATCCGGAAGAGTAACAGTTTTTGGACGTCCACTACGGGGTTCGTCATTTGTGCTAATTCGACCACGCTTAAATTCGACAACCCAGTTTTTAACCATTGAAAATGAAGGAGCGGATTCTAATAGTGTTGAATCCAGCTCTGCTTTGACTTCGGTTTGTGTTAACTCTTCGAAATGAAAGTACTTTATCACTGCTCGCGACACAGTTTTTCCATTATTACAAAATCACACGAGACGTTCACTTTGGCGTACTGTCAAAAACAAACCAATTAACAAATAGCTCTGTACTGTCATATTTAACCTACTAAAGGATGATTATACAGAATTGTAAAGAAGATTCCTCGTATTATTTTAAATTAAAGTAACGACAATAAATAAATTAAATTTCCAAAACAATTTATTACATTTATTTCTCTTTATAAAGCAAAAATGAAAAAGCTTTTTCTCAAAAAAACAAAATCTTTCTGCCTCCTTTACTAAAGTTCAAATATTTTTTAAACCAAGACAAGTTATGTTTAGGACACAAATACGTCATTAGAATAACGACAATAAAAATATACAAGAAGACCGAAATATTTCGACGTACTTTACGAGTCCCACACAAATATTTTAGGATACTTTATGTTTTATAGGTATCCAATTATTCGAGTTTCCCTTGTTCGTATGCCCTTTCCACTAGTCTTGTAACGATGCTCCTGCTTACTTCATGTATATATAGTCTCGTCGCTTTTACATTACATTTGGCGACGCAGCTATACCTTCTTATATCGACGATGTCTCGACGACATCGATCGTGTAATATATTATCTCATAAAGCTGGGCTTTCGTTTGTAACATGCGCGACCGGATCCATATAAGCACCGTATCTCGCAATACATCTTATTAAGTCAATCGCGGAGAAGAACAATATATTGTTCTCATAATTTTGCTCTGTTAATAATTTCAGAATCTACGCAAGTAACGTAGTACCATCGTCTCCAAATTAAATTAATGAATCATGGCGTATATTATCGAGACATTACATCTTCCACAGTAATCATTGATTATTGTCATCTTAGTATATCGTAAAATAATGATACACTTATTTCGTACATGGCAGATTCGTTTCAGGAAGTTGCTATAAATATGTAAGTGTACCTAGATAAGTATATATTGTAACTAAAATAATTTTATATGAGACAAGTACATAAAATTTTGCTACTATACTATTATGGTAGACTAATGAAATTATTTAACTTATTGGCTTAGATATTAAATATATTTCCTCTTCTCTCTTATCCTCTGATTTAGAGTTCAATTGGGTATGCATTCCATCTATTTCTGTTCTGCATCATTGCCATCATATTAATTTTTTTGAATATCGTTCTTCTTGTTACACCCCACGTCTCCTCAGCCTTCTTTGTTTATTCTGCTACAACTTTCTGCATCTATTTTCCCATCATTGAATATTATGCTACTGTCACTGTTTTCTGTATTCACTGTCGATGATGAGTACTATTTCATTTCGCCTATAATAAACTCTCCGAGCAAAATTCTAAGGTTTTTGTATTCCAATGGCGTTTTTTGATCCTTATTTCTATTCTTATATTTTCTTGTACTTTACTTTTACTTATTTATACTAAATATTCCTGATCTTTCTCTAGGCATTCGTATCCTCCCTATTGCATCCTTACGTAAAACAAATACTTTTCAAACTTCATTTAATTTGCTTTAATCGTATTTGTGAAATAATTAATTCCCAAATTGTTTTAGTGCACGATGAAATAAACATATCTATGAAACTTTCGAATTAAAAACATCAGATAAACTATTTATATGATTTGGCCTTTGGGCTTCCGCGGTCGTTGTCCGTGATTACTTCTGTAATTTTAAGCTGGATTCGCATCTTTGGCAATGCTTCCCAAGAGGAAAGCAGTGCCAAAGTTGTCCATTATTGAAAGCAACATCTTCAGGGCTTCTAATGCTCTTGCTACACCGAAGCTGGAGTTTCAAATTTTCAGTTTCAGTGCAATAATAGCAGTAGCAGCCTTGAAGATGTTCCCTGTAACAGTGAACGAACTGCCGGCCTACAAGGAAGCAATGCCACGGACGCAGTTACATTGGTTCTGGATCCCAGAACCAATCAAAATATTTGCATAATTTACATAAGTCGTATATTTACCGCTTAAGATTATTATAATGAAAACGTTCACACGAATGTTCCATTCTTTGCCCAGAACTACTACTTTTTAAATGCTATGTAAACAAAACTAGTCCACTTAAGCACAAATTGCTGTTAACTGTGTTATCTGTGATAAATGTCACATTTTACGAACACGTATATTCATGTCATACTATATATCTGATATATAGTATAACAATTTATATTTTAAATTTCTTTGAAAAATGCATCATATGCCGAAACATGTAAGATTGTCTTAAATATATACATATTGAAGTAAAACCAGATCTTAAATTGACAACTAATTAAATCTACCATACATACTATAATAAAAATATTAATTGAATATTTATTGAAGACACTAGCTTTAATTCGTTACATTTCTGTTATTGGGATTTCTTAGAAGGTTGGAAGTCTATTATATTTGTATTGTTTTTTTCAATTTAGAGTGTCAAATCTATAATTAAATTTCAAAAGTATATGACTTTCTTACATTTACTAAAATTATAGAACTATGTAAATCTAGTTAATTTTATATACTTCAAAGGTTATGTGTGAAGGAAAATTTAATTGTAAACAAATAAGTTCATAATATTAATTAAGAATCAAAATTATTGTATAAATGTCAAATATTTTGGAAAATTCTATATAACTAAAGCGACCAATGAACTTCAAAAACAGAAAAAGCTGTTGGGTTGCAATAGTGAGTTATTGAAACAATTGGAGAGAAGAATTTTTGCACTTGAATTAATGGAATGTGTTTTGGATAAAACGAATTTTTTTAAAAAATATGAAAACAAGTATAATTTATATTACATACCAAGATTTGAACTGTGTTCATCTTATACTCCGCTATCAATTAATGAGCCACATAAGACGTGTACCAGCTTTAGAAAAATATTGGGAAACATTACGAGGCCTTATATTACCAGGATTGTGACCGGTGATCCTAACTTTCGAGATCTTGCCAGGATTGTGACCGTTATTCCTGAGGTTAAAATATACCAGCCGTACGTCAGGGAAGAAAGACTTAATTCCAGTGACTAGACGGATAATTGTGATAGAATATTGAGCTAAGTTTTTTATTATTTGCATTTTTTTTTAAGTAAACAGATACATTTACTTACCGAAGGTAAATAAAGATCCCTTTAATGACCATTTTGTTTAAAACATTGTAAGTAGGGAGGTTATATACAAATTCATATATTCAGCAAATTGATTCATCAGAATCTGTTTATTTATGTAGTCTAGTATTTGTCTCCTTTCCGTAGATTCAATTTTTTAACCTATAAGAAATTCCACATAACCAATAAATTTTATAATTTTAATTTTCAATAAAATAAATTGTTAATCTATTGTCTATTCCGAATGTTTTGTTAAATGTAGCTAATTAAATACATATTCACTTATCAAGATAAGATTTTCCTTTTAATAAACGGAATTTAAGAACCAAGACAAGTCGTTTAAATTCAATTAGTTTATCATATTAATACTGAGCTAACATACCTTTTAATTTCTTTGTCAGACAGAATCTTCACGACCCTGGAGATATCAGAGGACTCATGTTCGTTGTTTTTTTTTCAAATTATATTAAATTTCAAACTTTCTTTTAAGACCAAAGTACTATTTGGTTATAAAGGTTATTATATTTAACTACAAATGTTTATATTCATTGGACCTGCGCAGAAGTGTATCAGAATGCGGGGGTAAAAATTAGAATTTTAAATTCATTTTACTACTTTAAAGTTTAATATTTTGTCTTTAAAAACACTTTTTGGTAAACGTTTGACTTAAAGATTATTATAATATATATATATATATATATATATATATATATATATATATATATATATATATATATATATATATGTATATATTGAAATAGCGCTGATGATCAGATGAAAATAATAATAATATAATAATAAAAGGTAATATTATTTGGAATAAGTAAAGTTAATTTGTATAGAATAAGTACACTACTTTTAATTTGGCGCCAGTGTATAGAATACACAATGTTAGATCATCCGCAACTTACATGTATTACATCCGGCTATAGATAGGTGTCGGCGAGCATGAATAATTACAGCAAAGTTGACTCTACAGGCTCCTCGTCGATATATTTTCCCCTAAGTGTATGGTAGTGAATTGTATAACAAAATAACTTAGTTTTCTCCAGCTAAGCACAGATAAATAAAAGAGTTTGTTAAAGAAATGTATATAAAAGTTTATTTTAAATAAGTTTTCTGTAAACAATAACATATAACGTGATTATCGACAAATATAGAATTATAATTGCGTACACGTGTGAATCAAGAAAATAAAAAGGGTTATGTTTCAATGGTTAGAATGTTTTCAAGTGAGTTACGTTATAAATTAAAGAACAAATATATCTAGGTAAGTAGTACAGTTTTTATCAAATTAAAGTTCTTTTACAATTGTCAATAATGTTGGAATGTAATTTTCAAGTAAGATTATGAGGTTTTTTATTTGGTTATGAAAAAAAATATTTTAAATGTAAATCGTTTTAAAAGAGTCTTTATTTGAAATAATTTTTATTAATAAGAACTGTTTTTTATCGTCTTAGGCAGGAATTCTTGATGGTATGGACGTAGATTGGTCGATTCGTCGTGCATTCAAAGTGCGGAGTTTTCAGGTTTACTTGACCGGCTCTGAGTGTGTTCCGTCGACGTGGGATCCTTCCTCGCACCGTTGTTCAATCGAAAGATGCTAAGGTCGATTTCTGACCATACTTCGCTGGTATCGTCTTCAAATGTATCTCACAAGTAGCCCCAAATCATTAGGTTACTTTTGTGGTCCCTTATAAATTTTTAACTCAGGTATTTCTGCTTTAATTTAATTTTTAATTTGGAGTCACACTTTTTCAAGCACTTCTAATCAAAATTTTTATAACCGACGCTCGATGGCAATTATTTTATTCAAAGCCTATTTTGCATTATTGAAATAGCCTGGAATTTTACTTCAAATTACATATTATAATAATTTAAATATAAATAATGTATTGTTTCCAACTTATGAATAAAATTAAAATAATAATTTTCAAATGGTTGACCTGGGTTTTTAACTGTAGGGTTATGTGTTATGTGTGACAAGAAAATAATCGTTTCGCGGGTTAGTTTACATTTGAAATGTGGGCGTGTCTAACTAGTATCGATATAAATTTTTAATGTAGATAAATTAGATATCTGTAATTTCGCGTTAATAATTTAAATTATGAAAATGACAATTAAATAAATATTAAAAAGTAAATTTTGAAATTAATGTAAATTAATTTGAAATGTACAAAGTTGTCGTAATATTAATTTATTTACATTTCGATACTAATTTTACAAACTATATTCGCCAATTTTAACCATTCTATTATGTTACTTCAGTCTTTCCTTTCGCAGTTAGCTGGAATGAAGGAGTAATTCTGCCACACAACAATATATATATATATATATATATATATATATATATAATATGCAAACTACACATTTCCGTAGAAATTGCAGATATTCAGTCGAACTCATATAATCCAATTTCTGTGGAGGATGAGATCACATTTTAATGATTTTATCCATTTCGACAGTGTGTTTCTGCGATGTTGACTATTTTTCTCCATTCATCTCTTTCTTTTCTCTTTTCATTCTTTTTATATCGTCTTCTACCAGTTTCTTCCGCATTGCTTTTGATCTCCCCTCAATTGGCTTCCAATCCTGTATGATTCTTACAAGCGATTTATTATCTACTATTATTACTATAAATGCAGCCATACCATCTGATTCTTTGGGCCTTGACCATTCTGACTATATTTTCTCCTTTTAAAATTGCATAAATTTCAAAATTCAATAATGGTCTTGTTTCATTTCAATTAGTTCTTCAATCCTATTAATATTCTCACCATTTTCTCTTGAATACGTTAAATTATCTTCTCTTTGCGTTAAATTTGAGGTTTCTGCTACATATGTGGTAATACGTCTGATATTAGTTTTATAAATTTTCAGTTTTGTGTTATTACTCAGTGTTTTATCTTTCAAGCCTTTTGTTCGTGAAGAAAGCTCTATAACCTAACTGTATTCTCTCTTTAATGTATGTTCTTTCGCAATTTCTGTGTAATAAAGTACTTAGATATTTAACTGTCTCAACTTCTTCAAAATTATACACCTTGATTTTTAGTCCTATGAGCTTTGTTTTTCTCCGTCTATTACGGTGCATGTACTTTGTTTTGTTATCATTTATAATCAATCCTTTTTTAGCTTTCCTTTCTATTTTTACAAATGGTTCCTCTAAATCTTTTCGATTTCTCGCAATAAATGCTGCATCATCTGCCTATGCCAGCACCTGCACAGATTTAGTGCCAATAGCTCCATTATAATCCAATTATTTAATTGTTCTATCCAAGGACGTTACGAACAGCAGCGCTGAGGGTGCATCTCCTTGCCGTACTCCTCTGGTAACTGCTAGTATTGATTTGACCGGTGTTAACTGTTGCTCTTGAGTTTTCCATTATCATTATGATTAGCTTACTTAGTTTCTTTGGAGTTTTTATGTATTCCATGTCTTTAGCGACATTCGGTCTTCTTAGTCCGTCAAATACCTATTTAAAATCTATAAACAGTATATGGATTCCTATTCCATGTTCGTAGCTTTTCTCACAGATTCGTCTCGTCATGTGTAACAGACGTGTGAGCGTCTGTTGTTGTTGTTGTCGATTTACCCATTCTGAAACCAAACTTGTTGTTAGTATCTTGCTTGTGACATTGAGCAATGTTAGTCCTCTGTAATGTATGCATTTTGTTAAATCTCCTTTTTCGGGGTATCGGTACTATCGTTTCATTTCTTCATTCACTACATATTTGGCCGGTTCCAGTCGCTCTTTTATTTTCTAATTTGTTAGTGCCTTCGCCTACTTCCTCATTGGTTGGTTCCTTATCTAAATTATCCAGGTCTTTGCCTATTTCGTATTCAATATATTCCACTGTCGATGTATCTTTTACATCTTCGTACAGTTCTTTAAAGTACTTAATTTTTTTCCTCAATCGTAAGTGCATTGCTGTTTTTACATTTATTTACTTTTAAATATCTAATTAGTGGCCTTGTATTATTTCGTCTGCATTCATTTTCAATTTCTATCATTATGTTTTCTATCTATTCCTTTAATATTTTTTTTTCTTTGTTTCTGTTAATTATATATTTGGTGACAACAAAATTGTGATCCGAATCTGTTTGCTCTCTGTAAGATCTTATGTCGTTAATTGCCTTGCAGTTCTCCTGTGTTACTAATACATGATCAATTTTATTACCGTCGGTGTTCCCGGGATCATCCATGTGATTTTATAGTTTTATAAGTTTAACCTTTGTGCTCGTTATGACCATATCTGAGGTTACGCAAGAGTTACATAAGAAGCGAATTTGAATTGAGATTCCAATTTGTTTGTGCATGAACTGTATGAATATCTGCAACTTCTCTATAGTATTGTTCTTGGCCTACTTGTGCATGGATATTCAAGTATTATTATCATGTCGCGTTTTGGGATATTATCTAATAATTCTTCTAGTTTATTGTAAAATATATTCTTGTTTTATTCCTCCGTATTTCCTATCGGTGCATACATGTTTGTCAATGACAACTTTTTCGGCTCGTAGTTGACTTTCATATTTGAGAGTGTTCCATGTACTGCCTTAAATTATATAACATTTTCTTTCAATCTGCCTCCATACTCATGTTTCGTCCCTTCTGAGTACCAGACACCGTATTCTTTTTTTTTCAATTTTTGCTTCTCCACTTCATTTCGTCTCTTGAAGACAACCTATATCTATTTGATATCTTTTCAGTTCATTCGCTACCTCCTGCATTTTTCCAGGTGTCAGAAGGGTTTCGACATTCCATGATCCGACACTGATTACTTTTTTTTATTCGTTGTCTTTTACAATTATTTCTGTTTACTTTTTCTATACATTCTCTCCTCATTGCCTCATCTGCCATCATGCCATTTCTGTTTTCATTTCTAGCTCTCTCTCTCTCTCTCTCTCTGCGATTATTCCTCTAATTCACAGTTCGCCTTTCATTAGATCTACATCTACATATATTTTAGAGCCTCTTAGTTTGTTCGTTTGTCTCTTAACTTATTGTTTATCACTCTATTGTTTCATCCTTACTAACTTACTAATATTCCCTTCTTATTCCCCTTTGGTAATTATTTCGACTTTCTATTGTTACTCCAAGTTTTAGACGGTCTTTCATTAGCTCCCATACTTTTTCATCAGCATTTTCTCCATTTGCATTCATACCTCTGAAAATATATTTCTTTTCCTTTCTTCTTTTTCTTTTCCTTCCAATGTTCTATCATCATTTAACCTACTCTTCATTTTGTTCCATATTATTCTTAAATTCTTCACCCTTTATTTGCTAATTTTCATATTTCTGTCTTTCACTTTCATTCCTCAGTACCTTCATCTCCCCTGCATATTCTCTTTACTCCGTTCTAAGTTGCTACATCTCCGACTTTAAATTTTTCTTAATTTCTTGCATCATTTTAATTATATGTCGAATTTGTCCTTGTCTTTTTTATTTGTAATTGTCGGTGTTCTTTGTACTCTCTTACTTCTGTCAAACGCTTCCACGCCATTCTTACTTTCTACTTCCCTTCTCCTCCAGCGCTCGTCCGTTAAATAGTCAGACCCATCGTCCTAGATACAACGCTGACTTTCGGTATAAGATCCGTTGATCTCCTATACTAGATCTTCTCTTTCTCCCTCCCACTATTACTTATCCCATACTAACTTAGCCTAACTTTTTTGTTATTCTACGATTTATTTTTCTGTATAATCTATTTACTGACTTTTTATTCAACGAATTTAATTTCACTATAACTTGGTCATCTAACAAATCGAAAATCCCTCACCTATGACATCGACACACCAACTCACTGATCACAAGAATATAATAATGAACTTGAAATGAATTAAAGTAAAATATGTAGCAAAATATAAAGCTCACGAATGAAACTGCCTTGTCTTAACAGATTACGTACAGGCGTTGACTGATCTCAAGTTAATATAGAGAAGCTGTCACATTGAAATTACTTTATATAATAATTTTACGGATGTTCTTTAGCTCCCACAATAGGTACGGAAAAAATCGATTCTGATAATTACCATTTATATTGCCAAATTGCCAAAATTCTGAGCAAAGACTAATTAGCTATGAGAATTGCTCCCTACACGAGGAAATAAATAGTTAATATCCAAATTATAATTTAAATGATTCAAAAAAGGATCGCTTATTAATCAAAAGTGGTCAACAAAAAGTGAAAATGTTAAGCAACTCAAAAGAATATATATATATATATATATATATATATATATATATATATATATATCTTTATTTTACTTTTAACAAATACACAATTAAGCAACTTTTAAATCCAAAAGATAATACTGTAAAACTAAAGTTGAAAAAATATTTACTTTTCATTTGGACCTCCCTTCAATAATTGTACACCTTCACTAGTCACCAATTCACGCCCTGCATTCACATTCGTTTAAATTGTTTATCACATAGAGCACTTTTTGTTCCTTGTTCTTTTGCATTTAATAAATGTCAAATATTTTCCAATGGGACGTAATTTTAGACCATTTTGAGGATTGACAATTTTGAGTACAATGTCAACATTATTATCTGAATACCAGCTCAGAGTAGCTTCAGCAAAAAGGGCTGTCACAAAATCGAACTGAAATATAACTGATTTTGAATTAATGATAAAGGACGTTTTACTTAAATACTTTTTAGTGCATACTTGTTGATTAATTGAACCAGAAGTAATAATTTTTTTTTTAAGTACAAGAGCAAATTAATTGTCATATGGGAATTTTACTGTACTTTCTTATTTTTAAGTTGACCGTCAACATCGCCTCGTTAAAGCGCAATATAATATCACTAATCTTTTACATATATTCCATCGTTCATTACAACATAATCCGTTTTTTTGTCAGAAATTGTATACTACTTGCATACACGCGTTTTGCGCAAGCGCTTATTTGTTAAGTCACGATTTGGAACTACAAAACACTTTGTATCATTATCCAATTTGACGAGACATCCAATTTGCGACCGACATCACTGACAGAAAAAAGGCTTAGATTTTCCTTAGTCTTCAATTACTTTGTTCGCCTTTATTTTATTCATTGAATCCGGTTTTCTTTCAAAACTCTCTTTCATCCAACTATATATAGACAAACATGAATTTTACAGTTTAAGACATTATAAAAATAATATACAGTGCTGAATTCGAAACTGTCGTTTACGATTAATTTATAATTCTATACCTTTGTAAAAATAATCTGATGTTTTCCCCTCAAAATATTGCATTATGGCTGTTTCCAACTCAATATTGTCAAGAAAATAACGTTCCTTAAGATTTTTTTTAAATAGAAAAATAAATAAGAGTCACTAGGAACCATATTAGGACTATACGATGTATGTTCAATTTCTTAAAGGCCAAATTGAAACCTATAAATCTGTAACAGTATGACTGTGGATATAGCCATGCAGTAACCAAACACCTTTTGACGATTCTCTTCGATGTTTCTCACGAATATTGTTTCTCAATTTACTCAACAAATGTAATGTAGACAGTTGCATTGCGATCTTCAAAGTCAATCAGCAGAATGCTCTTTCATTCCCAAAATATTATGGCCATAATTTTTCTCGTTGATTGAACGTCTTTTCTGTTTATGGGACAAAATCGGCTTAGAACCACACGCTGCACACATTGTTAACATTAGAGAACAAAAAGAAGTCGTGGTACCCGCCTTGCATTAACTTTATTAATACCTAAATGATCATGCCGAATTCGCCAAACACTTGCTTTAGAAATTTTGATACTGCTGATAATTCCTTCACTTTCCAACGGTGATTTCCTAATACAAATTCTTCAGTAAAATAAATCTTTTGTGGCACTTTAATTGGGGGACCGAGTCTCTCATCAGTAGAGCGGACCAATTTCCGTGCGCACCATGAGCGCCGGTATGAGAGTGTAATTCGTAATATATTAGAATATGCGATAGAATAGGGACGCAACATGAGCTTGTGACCGATATAAGTATATATATATAAGTATATTATTCTATCAGAAATAATTATTATTATAATAATTATATTTATAATTATTATAATTGCAATACAATCATCCTCACATCGGCGCACATGGCGCGCACGGAAATTGGTCTGCTCTACTCATCACATTCAAAGGGTCGTTGCCCCAAGCGGAAGCATTTGCCCACTTCTTTATAGTAAAATATGAAGAAGATAATTCACCGCCATCTAAACACTTTCTTTAATGTGATTAGGCATATTAACATCCTTTGTTAAAAATTTAATGAAGGCGCAGTATTCAATTTTTGTTAACTGACACATTTTCATGCAGTAGTGGAGTTGGCTAATTGCAGATTAAAAAGAATTACTCGTAAATCTTTACTATTTATAACATAGCCTTAGCACATGTGCAACTATGAGACAACAGACTTTGAACACATTTGAACATGTATAAGTCTGTTAAGCCGAGACATACGAGGCTTACCTTGTAACCTATAGCACTCGGTTGTACTCGAGGATGTTCGAGGATGATAGTTCGAAATCCAGCACACAATAAGTATCTACTTCAATTGCCGTATTAGCATGCGTCTTCATGGATATATACTTTATACTCAGATGACCTAAAGAAAATTTAGAAATTTAGATATGTTTAAGTAAGATTTTATCCGTGTGTTTGATATATTTACTGTGATATTACATTATATTTTTATGTAGTACTATTACAATAATCTTATAATTGATGTACTTATCTGTTAGATGACTAGCTGCTTCCTAAATATTACAAACAAAGCTAGACAGTGTCAATGTTCTTTTCGTAGAATATACGTTTTGCAATTTGTGAAAATAACGAGCAGTGTAAATATCATTGCAATTTATCTTATCAAATTACATCCGCTTATCTGAAATTATATTGTATTTTACAATCGTACATTCAAATAAATCTGGAGTCGACCGCGGATATAAAATGCGAGGTTGTGAGTTTATTCATAATTGTCTCATCATTCTAAACTAAATAACATTTATTACGAAAACATTATTATAAGACATTTAAATAAGATATAACATATAAAATGAAATTTGAATACCTCTATTAGCTATCTCTGAAAATATTCTATATTTCTATGATTTCGAATTTTGACTTTATCTCAATCATTAGTAACCTGTGACAAAGCATCTTAAGGTTACCTTAAATTTGCTTTTTATAGTAAACTTAAATTTATGATAAATGTATATTTGGAAAAAAGTATTATTTGGCTTTTATTATGCTATGCTCAAAATTCCATAGACTCTTTTATTTTTTATAAATTGTCACGGGTTGTTTTTTCCTCCCTGCATTTTTAGTTCACTTTGTTATTTTCTTTTGGATGGTTCGATATACAGATAGAAGTTCCATATGGTTTAATTGTTTACTATTTTCAATAGCATTTTCAAATAACACAATTGTGCCTATATTCAGACTATTTTCTTGAATAGAATTTTTAATAAGACGATTTATTTAGGGATATTGAAGCAAGATGTAATTAACATTTCTTTCTTTCTTTCTTTCATTCTTCTTATTTAGTGCAATTTTATTGTTGTCTAGTTGGTATATTTCTTATGTGTACCTCTCATTTTTTATTTCAGGCCTAACTATGGATGTTTCGAGGAACTATATACCTTGACTGATTTGCTTTATTCATTCTTTGTCGGGAAATTTACGTTCTTCTCTCGCTTGATCTGTTAACGAAGCAACACGTGTTTCAATATTAAAAAATTTTTATAGCTTGAACAACAGTGCCTTGAGTGCTGCGGTTATTCGGATTTAGAGTCATAATTATTTGTATTTGAGGTAGAATTGCTATTTTCTTGGAGTACCTGATTGCCCTTAACGCTTATGCGAATTTTAAACTTTATCAAACACGTGGGTCTTCACTTTCTCTTTGAGGCAAGATCGTTTCCCGTTTTAAGGGTCGCAGTGTGAATAACCTCCGTCGTTTTTTATATACCATACTGACTTTTATTTTTGGGGTGGAAACCATTTTAGAACTTAATTTGAAAGATATTTATTTCTATGAAGAGGAATATTAGATAATTTTCTACGCAGGAGACAACTATCTGTGCCGCTCTACATAAAGATTTTTTTAGGTAGATCATTATGCAGCGAACTTGAGACAAACTTCGCAGATATATTTTAGTCGATATCTTTATAATTCCGAACTTTGAATGCTATTTAAACAGCCTATAACAAGTGTTCATTTGAAAAGTCAATCTAGGTTACTTTGAAATTTTGATAGAATAAGACGCAAATATATTAGTATGTACTTGTTGTTCCGTAAACGTAAATCCAAATGACATTTGATAATGTCAATCACAAATATCAGTTAGTGCATAAAATAATCGTGCGTCGATTCTGGTTTAAATAAATTGCTTCTCAGTTTTAAAATGGCTTTCACTTTAGAACATTAAATTTTTTTAGTCCAAGCTTATTTTCGAAGTGGAAATAAAATTGATTGAAATTCAAGATTGCATGGTAGAATTTCAAGTTGAGTTTCCACATTTTGTAATAGATTATATACAATTTAAGAATACTTTGGATAGAAATTTAAAACTTTTTTCTGAAACTGGTAGTCTCTTAAGAAAATCAGGCATCGGAGCAGTTAAGAAACGTACACCTCAAGTTGTCAATCGTGTTGAAGTAATAATGGAAATGAACCACAAACATCTGTTCGACATTTGAGTCAACAAATAAGCCTTTCTGTTGGTACAACTCACAAGTTATTAAAAAAAGATATGCAACTTTATCCATACCGTGTCACAGCAGTACAAGAATTGTTAGAAATTGATTACCCACGTAGACTACAGTTTTGTAATTGGTTTGTAAATATGAACAATAATAGAGAACTTTCGCAAAGAGTCATCTTTACTGATGAAGCATGGTTTTAAAAACGGGATACCTAAATTCACAAAATACAAGAATTTGGAGTAGTGAAAATCCACATGTAATTAATGGAGAATCGCTACATCCAGAGTAAATTGGTGTTTTGGCAGCGATAAGCCAAAGGCGAATCAGTGGACCAATATTTTTTCAGAGAACGTTAACTTCTCAAAGGTACCGTACGGAAATTTTACAACCATTTGTCAATCAGTTGCATGATGATGAACTTCAAAATGCATATTTCCAACAAGACGGAGCACCTTGTCACTGTACTGCAGAATCTTTGAATTATTTAAGAGAATTTTTTGATGAGCATATAATTAGTCGAAATACTGAAATTGCCTGGGCTACACATTCATGCGATTTAACACCTTGCGACTTCTTTTTGTGGCCTTATCTAAAACATAACATATTTCGAACACCTATATTGAATTTGAATGATATGCTACAGAGAATCGAACAGAAATGCATGGAAATTAATAACAATCCAGTAATGTTGCAGAATATCATCAGAAATTTTGAACGGAGAATTTTAAAGTGCATTGATCTTGAAGGACAACATTTTCAACATTTGTTATAGTTTTGAATAAATACCTATTACTTGTTATTTATTTGTATGTATGAAACTGTCAAAATATACGACTTCGTAGGTTAAGTAGTAAATTTTAATTTACGACGTACTTCAAAATGTTCTCAGTAAATCACATGCTACTAGATTGACTTTTCAAATGAACACTTGTTACAGTGTAGTTTAATTCGTATATGTATTGGTAAATTCTGTTAAATTATTTTTACGTGATACACGTAATAATTTAATTGATTATTGTCGTACATTTATTTAGATAATTATCCCTCATACATTGTTATTTAAACTTTCATAAAATTTAATTCACGTACGTTTCATCGCTATAAGCATTTCTTCTTATATAATTTTTTTAATAATTTCTCAGAAACGTTTTTCTTCTTTATCGTTATAAAAATTTATTCTAAGATAATTCTTCGTATTAAATTTTTTTTTTTTTTATAACTTAAAATTGTAATTTCTATTGAATATTATTAATAATCTCGTATGTATACTGCTTGTATAACACGTATGACAAATTTGAGGCCGAATTATAATCTTTGATCTAAGTTAAGCTAATTGAATGATCGATTAATTAATTATTCATTATAATTTTGAATATAGATTTTCAAAACAAACGTTTATAGAAAAAACTACTAATCCTGAAAACAACCGATTATTAAATACTGTTCTAAATGTTCCATTGTAAAGTTGTTTCTCCTATCACTTAACATGATCTTGTAAGCCAAAAAACTTCTGTCTACGTCGACACTTGTAATTGGTGCACATTTTAATTTTGTGATTAATGCGGGAGCCATAATAAAATCTGTAACACCATTTAAAATTGATACAATTATTTGTAATGTATCGAATCCTTCATTTTTATGCAGAACGTCGTTTAATTTACTTATAATTATTTGGCGAATAAGTCCTGGTACAATATACGAGTTGTCTTGAAAATTTTTAATCATCTATACTGCATTAACTAAAGGCAAATTCTACTTCTCAAGTGATTTTAGAGAGTCACTTACATAACTGTAATTGTTTTTTATAAATGCCAAATTATTTATTCTACGTCTTTTAGTACGGCCTGACAATATTGTATTGCATAACTAGCTTTAGCTGGAAATTCTTTTATAATTTTTTGAAACTGTCTAATTCGATGATTCCATTTAGACATGTCATCAATAACTATGCCCAAAAGTACTGTTCAATTTGACAGTTTCTTTCCTATTATATAAACAATCCTTAAATCCCGCATGCGCTACCTCTCATCATAATTTTGCAACTTGTCAAGCAAAATCTAATGGGACACAATATCATTGCCACTTTCAATATCAGACAATATACATTCGACGTATTCAAATGACGCTGTTTTAGTACTAGTTCCAATTATAAAACCGCACCGACCAATATCCTTGGTCTTTCGTATAACTAATTTCTCGATTTTTTTCATTTT
Organism: Melolontha melolontha; assembly: GCA_935421215.2. NCBI lineage: Eukaryota > Metazoa > Arthropoda > Insecta > Coleoptera > Scarabaeidae > Melolontha > Melolontha melolontha. The sequence continues at coordinate 135,847,702 of OW285235.1, read as the reverse complement.
TCCCCATACTCCTACTTTCCACGTGTACTCCATGGAATACCTTCGACGAGATTTTGCTATCCCATATGAAAAATTTTGTTTCCTGTTGGGAACACAGTATATACAGGTGTCCTTGAAATAAAGAGACAACGTATGATAAATGTAAAAATATAATTATATAGAATATAAATCCAAAATCTTGTGATTCAATTACGACGCAAACCCCAACATTAAAAACCACCTGGAAATTGTATTACGTGACGCCTATGAATTCCAAATATTCAGAATGTGTATAAATAATAGATACCTCTATTGAAGTTACACACACGCATACGCTACACCGTATGTTTACATATGTAGCAGCTGGCGTTATAAAAACTATAACATTGATGTATGCTAAGGCCAATAACCTCAATCAAAATCAGTCGTTTACACATTGAAATGAATTACTAAAAAGTTTAAAAACGTGTATCACATTGTTACGTGTCCGTAACGCTCAACGTTTTATTGCTTCATTTCATGATTTAATTAATAATCTCTTTAATATATTTCGCTTCATTTTAAATGAATCTACCTGTATAGGTATCGTTATTCACTATTTAAATATAAATATTCAATTTTTTTCGAGTTTTTTCCTTTTTTTCTCTTGACCTTTAGTGCTTGCTTTTTTTTCGTTGTTAAGAACGTGCGACGACTCGCTCTTTACATTTTGATTATTCGCCATCGATCTTTGAACGAAGTTACTCATTGTTCCAAACCTGGACATCGATCGATGTAACCGTATTGTATTAGTGTAAATACGGCCCCGTTGGGATATTAATCGATACAAGATATCTAAAAATTATTCGCTGAACGCGATATCTCTCCTTGGGAGGATTTAAGGTGTTTGAGAAAAGTAACATACACTTGTAACTCGTTAAACCAATCATCGTTTTCATTTTTTTTAACCGCCATCATATGCAATAGTTGGTATGTATAGAGCTATCTCTGTAACTTTCTTTTCTCTTATTGCCGTTGTATTCCCTTATTTATTTAGATGGTGTAGCCGACAGGCAGACAAAAGGGCTAAAACAATTAAAACATCTTGAACCAACGTCTGATAGTTCCCGCCAGTGACGAACTTCTTTCCGGAAGAAAAAAGGCCGATCTTAGTTGGAACAACAGATAAGCTTATGTTAACTTAATTTTATTTTGTAAATTATTATTCCTAAAGTTCATATTTCGTTCATATATCTCGTCATTAATCTAAAATTAATTTATCGTCATTCAATAACCCAGGTGTTTTCTCTTAACGAAAAACCTGCTTGACCTTCGCTTTTTTTTCCTTTTGTAGATCATTTTCTCGAACATTTACGTTCATTTTTACGAACTTGTTTTCTTTGGGTCGTTTCAATGTAATTTTGCAATTTTTAACGTAAATTTATTTTTAACACCTGATTGTGAATTTCAGATTTTTTTTATTAATTAATTAGAATACGTTCATTTTTACGAACTTGTTTTTTTTGGTCGTTTCAATTTAATTTTGCAATTTTTAACGTAAATTTATTTTCAACACTTGATTGTGCATTGAAATTGAAAAAAAAAACTCCATAAACTACTTAGACTTAACACTAATAAAAACAAACAATAACATACAAACAAAATGGTACACTAAACCAATCACATCCGGCAGATACGTAAATTTTTATTTTATTTTTAACAAAAAACAATTATCCACCACAATTTATACAAAACATTATAAAACAGAGACTTAATAAAATATATAACAAAACTAAGTGCCAAAATATAAATAAAACAACCAATGAATTAACATATATCCCTACACCCTATACCGGGTGCGGCAATAGTGTGTCGGCGGAGCTTAGCATGAAAACTAATAAAGTTGTAACAATGAAATTTTACGTACACATGTAGTATGCTATAGTGCATTTTCTAATTTTATTTATATATTTACAGGATGTTCCAAATTTCCGCAACCACTTTCAATTTTTTTTTTAAATAGATTGCTATACTTTCTTGTTATTATGATGATAGCCACCCAAATTATCTTTGCAATGATATATGACAATGTGCACTTACAACTGTTAGTTTTGGTTTTATTGCAAATTTTGTTAAAATCTTGACAGTTGCAGCGTCTAACATTTTAAGTCTTAGCCTGAAAATGAGTGCAGTGCCTCACGTAACTTTTTTGTTACCAATTTATGGACTAACATGTTATATGTTTTGAGGGTGAACAACGTGACAACATATACAGAGTGTTAAATATGTCGTGCCAAAGTTATCGAAGTTTAAAGGCTATTTTCTCTTTTTTTTTTTTTAAGTTGAACCTGTAATTTTTTTATTAGTCAGCAAATTCCTTGTAAAATTGCCGTTAAAATGGTACCAATAACATAGTACTTATTTCTAGTATTTTCGAAGTTATAACCCTTTAATGGGATATACCTATGTTTATAATATTCAATATGCGGTGCATCTAATAGTTGGTTGGCCATGAAATGATATCAAACAAAGTAACTTTTACAAACACCTGTTTCTTAATTCTTTATTATTAGTTTTAGAATTACATTTTGTAATTTTTCAATAATAAAACAAAATTAATTTAAAATGTGTTCAAATATATTTCCATTCTGCTCTACACATGCTCTTAATCGCCTCTGCATCGACAGACTTACATTTTGAGCCATGTTGTTTTCACTTACTTGAAGAAAAGCGTTTCTGATTCGTTGCTGCATGTTCTCTGCCGTTGTAGGAGGTGTTTCGTAAACTATATTTTTTACAGTAGGCCACAGAAAAAAATCACAAGGGGTTAGATCTGGTGACCGCGGTGGCCAGTTTATAAAGCTTCCTCTCCCAATCCACCTATTGGTGAATACCCTATCTAAATGTGTTCTTGCAGCAGCACCGTAATGTGCAGGTGCACCATCATGTTGGTACCACAATCTCCTTATGACGTTATCTGGTAGGTCTTCTAACAGCAATGGTAAATTATTTTGTAGGAAATTTGTGTAGATTTCACAATTTAAAGTATTATTAAAAAAGAATGGACCTACAATAGTGTTTCCTATGATGCCTCCCCAGGTGTTAACACTCCATTTTTGTTGGTATAAAATGGGTTGCACAAAATGAGGGTTTCTAGTGTCATAATAATGAGAATTTTTTCTATTTGTTATTCCACAATTAGCAAATGTTGCTTCATCTGTGAAAAGCACATGATCTAGAAAAGTTAGATCTTGTCGTACTTGGATAAGTAGCCATTCACAGTAAACAAGTCTCCTTTCAAAATCCGTTTGTAATAAGCCTTGATGATTTTGAATTTTGTAAGGGTGAAATTTATGTTTTTTTAAAATTCTTCTTACAGCAGTGGCTTCTATCCCGTGTTCTTTCGAAATTATCCTTGTAGATACGCGCGGATTTTGCACAACGGACTGGACAACTGTCACTTCATTATCTTCTGTAACCATTGACTTAGTTCTTTCATGTTTGACATAATTCACTGAACCCGTCCGAAGAAACCTTGTCAACAAATTTTCAAACGTCTTAATATCTGGTGCTCTTCGGTAAGGATACTCCATAGCATATGTTCTTGATGCTAAAAGTGGATTTCTATTGCTAGCGCCAAGAACAAATACCATGTCTATTAGCTCCTCCTTCGAAAAATTAATTCTAAAGAAACACAACTATAAGCTATTACGGCATGGAAATAAAAAATAATGACAACAAAACGATATAACTGACAACAAGATAACGACTAATAACGAACAAACGGAAATTGATAATTAACTAGCCGAACTTAAATTATAACAATTAAACGCGATTACAGTAAAGAGAAACTATTGAAAAACACTTAATATGGAAATTTTAAGTAGATATTTGACGTTTGGTTACACAGCAATTTTTGCTTAATATCATTTCATGGCCAAACACCCAACTGTGAGATGCAGCACCGCATATTGAATATTATAAACATAGGTATATCCCATTAAAGGGTTATAACTTCGAAAATACTAGAAATAAGTACTATGTTATTGGTACCATTTTAACGGCAATTTTACAAGGAATTTGCTGACTAATAAAAAAATTATAGGTTCAATTTAAAAAAAAAGAGAAAATAGCCTTTAAACTTCGATAACTTTGGCACGACATATTTAACACTCTGTATATGTTGTCACGTTGTTCACCCTCAAAACATACAGCGTGTTAGTCCATAAATTGGTAACAAAAAAGTTACGTGAGGCATTGCACCCATTTTCAGGCTAGACTTAAAATGTTAGACGCTGCAACTGTCAAGATTTTAACAAAATTTGCAATAAAACCAAAACTAACAGTTGTAAGTGCACATTGTCATATATCATTGCAAAGATAATTTTGGTGGCTATCATCATAGTAACAAGAAAGTATAGCAATCTATTAAAAAAAAAAAATTGAAAGTGGTTGCGGAAATTTGGAACAGCCTGTAAATATATAAATAAAATTAGAAAATGCACTGTAGCATACTACATATGTACGTAAAATTTCTTTGTTACAACTTTATTAGTTTTCATGCTAAGCTCCGCCGACACACTATTGCCGCGCCCGGTATAACTGGATTATCCGAAAAACTAAACAATATAGTTAAACCATTTTAATTTTAAAATAGCACATCAAAGCGGAAAAAATCTAAAATTCCTACACACAAAACTAAAATACTCAATACCAACACTTAAACAATCACATACAATATATAACATACCCTGCAAAGACTGTGACAAAGTATACATAAGCCAAACAAAACAGTTACTACAGGAAAGATTAAAAGGACACAAATACGCAAAAAATCAGGCAGCTTTAAAAAAAAACACCAGATAACATTAAAACACAATTTTGATTTTGAAAATACAAAAATAATAACCAAGCAAAAAAATACAAAGGCTAGGGAGGTATTAGAAATGATTCACATTTTCAAAAATAACAAAACAATCAACGACCGAAACGAGATTGATGGACTTTCAAAACTGTATTATCCGCTCATTAAACAATAGAAGACAACCCCAGCCACACAAAATGACAAAAAATTTTTTTTTTCCATTGCAAACACTGTATTTTCCCAAACACATGACCTGACCAAACAAATTTTAAAAACGAAATAATATAAAAAAATTTCATTTCTATAACAAGACATTTAGTTACACTTAAGATTGCGAGATACGCTGTTCGGACCCTGTAGTGAAGGGTCGACATGTTTCCGACCACGCATATTGCACTGGGCATGTGTTTTAACACGAAATAAATTGGTGAGTTTTGTATCCTTTAAATTTTAAATTTTAACTTTCTTTACTCTAATCATTATTTTAATTTTAATTCATTCATATAATGTAAATATAATTCTTACCTTTCGTTTGTAATTTTTTTTTAATTCTAAGTCACTTGAGAAAGACTTAATTATATACAAAAAAGTCGAAACATCGTTAGTTAAATAAATTGAATTTCAATAAAGGTCGCCAAACCAAAAAAAAACTTATTATTTTAGTATATATATATATATATATATATATATATATATATATATATAAGGTAAACTTAATAAGTCGGCGATTAAAGGTCTGGTTCATTACTTCAAAGTATATATATTTAAAACAACCCTACATGTTTCGGCAATGATGCCTTTGTCAAGGGAATAAAAAATATTCCCTTTTTATTCCCTTGACAAAGGCATCATTGCCGAAACATGTAGGGTTGTTTTAAATATATATATATACTTTGAAGTAATGAACCAGACCTTTAATCGCCGACTTATTAAGTTTACCTTTTCATACCAAGGTCACAAAATATTATATTTATATATATATATATATATATATATATATATATATATATATATATATATATATTGTGATAATGCTGGAATGCCGTGGAGAAATTGCTCCACGTTCGGTGCCAATAATGAAATGATACTTATTACGGCCCCTACTTTGATGGTGCCTATAATGTAATAATCTATGTGATCTTAAATCAGGATAGATAGAATCCTTTCGATAATTAAAAACTCTAAAATGTAATTAAAGAAAAACACCATTTTAAAACAAATAAATTCAATTTAATACACATAAGAAAATTAAATAATACAAATAAAAATAACAATTTGAACTTCTCCCCACTATAATTTACTTGATTGCGAGTGCCCTCAACTTCTAAACAATCAACTAAGACAAATAATGGGTAATAAACCAATTCAGCTTGTAATCAAAGTTAAATTCTTAAACAAGGTAAATAAATTTCATTAGTGTAACAATTAGTCATTTTGAATTTTGCCTTTTAGACGAAAAGAAAGAATTTAGAATGGTTTATAATACAAACAATGTGATATAACCTCAAAATGGTACTGGTTCTCTATATTAATTATTTTGGTTTCTCAGGGTAAATTAAAAAAAAGGTTAGTCTTGACTTTATTATCAATCAACAGGTCTATGTAGAAATCTATCTCGGTAATACTACATTAAATATTCCTATAATTGTTAAAAATTACAGTGAAAGCTGATCGATTAATGGTTAATAACTATAATATTTCATAGCAAAATCTCTATTTAAGGGGTAAATTCTACCTTGTAAATGTGCACAGGTATATGATCGTAACAGAAGTTGTCTCAGCTTAGCAATATGGACCTTCGGGAATGTACTCGGACAAGTCACAGGATCCAATCTTCCGATTCAATGACAGGAAATAGGTTTAAACAGCACGACTAATTGTATGGCCCATAAATAATGGTATTAAATTAAAAAAAGGATTAGAAGGGTTGCTATTATAGAATAAGCACGATACCAGACCAATGTGCTGACAAACGTTGTATAAACACTTTATAATTCAAGGTATTTTGAAACTCCAATGTTGTGTATATTATTAAATGGTTATATACTTTATTTTTCAGCTTCAGATTGCATTTTTAAAACATAGAAATCGCCTTAAAATTCTTCAAAATAACGAATTATCAAAAATTTCAATGTAGCTTCTTTTTAAAATATATGTTTATTAATTCGTTAACAACCAACTTCTTTTGTTTTTTTTAAAAACGCCTTAACTACCTCGGAAAATATATCCGCACGGAAAAAGAAAGCGTTTACAATTAGAAGAACCAAATTGAACCTTTAATTTGAATGAAAAAGGAATAATACGAAAGTTTTTATAACATAACATAATAATTTAGAAATACGTTAATAATTAAGTGACATTTAAAAATATTGCAAATTACCAATAGGTATATAATAGATTACCCTGTTTAAGTTATTCTGACATAGATGGCGCGACCAACATATTTTAAGTAAAATGAATTTTTAAATATAATTAAAAATTAGAAATATTAACTAAAAATTGTTTATATACACTTAATAATAAGCAGAAGACTGAACCAGCTTATTTTCCCCATCAACAAAAAAGGAATTGTCGCATGTGACAATTTGTTTTTTGTTATTCTTTTAAAGAAAACAAAATAAAATAAGACTAAATTAAAGTGTAAGAACTTTGTACTTAGGATATTGGTTTGCCTACCTGGTAGGTCAAGTAAACAAAATATATTCATATCTGAATGTTCATGTACAGTTAAACAATATCCCTGGTACTTACTAATTACCTAAAAACCTAATTTTGTAAATATAGTAACTTCACAGTAGACAGGAAAAAAAAAAAACTTATCCTAAACAGTTAAAAATAGAATATACAATTTTGTGTTCATGTAATGTTTTTAAAATAAATGTAATGTTCTAATCAAAAGAAAAATGGACCACCTGGAAATAATGGTTACTGATATGAACATTATTTAATAATCGTATAATAATGAAATGTGGTATCTTCCTTTAGGAAATAGAGTTTCAATTTCCGCTAAGTCGTATGTATTGTGGCCGATTCTTTGTGTAATAACATAAGGCCCTGTGTAAGTTTTCAATAACTTTCCCATAATCTTGTTTTTGCGATTTGTCACCCTCAAGTTCTTGACTATTACTTTATCTCCTATATGAAACGTTTTAAACTTAGATTGTTTCTGTAATTTCTTCCGTTCCCACTTTTCCTTTTTCCTTTGTAGCTTTTCCCGTATCTCCCGATATTTTTCTTCTAAATTTATGATTTCCTCTGTATCCCATGGACGATGTGGACTTTTCCCTGTGAATATGGTCACCGGACAATCTTCATATACTGTGCTGGGTGTATGGTTCATAAAACATTCTATCTGAGGTAAGAACCTGCACCAAGTGTTGTGTTTCCCATCTAAAAGTATCCTCAAATATTTTATAACCTCCTTGATGTACCTTTCTGAAGGATTTGCCTGTGGATGACGAATTGAAGTAAAATATGCTTTGACATTAAAAGAGTGAAGGAAATTGACATAACGGTCGTTGAAAAAGTAAGTTGCGTGATCCGATAAAATAGTTTTGGGAGTACCATATTCAGAAAAATAATTGTTCAAAACTGAGATAACTATGTCAGTGTTGCATCTTTGTGTTGGGATAAGCTTGACGAACTTTGAAAATAAATCGCAGATAATTAAAACATTTTTGTATCCCTTAGTGCTGGTAATCAAGTTGGAGATAAAATCTATAGCTACTAATTGTAATCTGTCGGAAACCATTATACTTTGCGAGATATTATAATTGGTAAAATTTTTCTCTTTCGCTAGATTACATATCTTACATTGTTTGATGACCCGTTTAATAATCCTTTCATCATTCGTGCAGTAATATGCCTCTCGAAACATGATCCAACATTTCCTTGCTCCTATGTGTCCGAACGAGTTGTGTAAATGATCTGCTATTTGTCTGGTGTGTTCCTCATTGGTTAGGTAGACTTCGCTTCTTCCTATCTTCTTGATTATGAAATTCCCTCGGATTACCATGCCTTTGTAAACTTGATTGGTACCAATTAGCGTTCTGATCTCTTGAAATTCTGGTAAGTTCTGAATTTCTTGAATGCGATGTACTGAATATAGTCCTACCTCTTGTAGCGATACAAGATTGATGCAAATTTCCTGTTTTTTCTTCTCTCCTTCCTTCCTGCTTAAGATATCTGCAGCAATCATTTCGCGCCCTGGTTTGTATCTAACTTCCACATCATATTGTTGCAACAGCAACGACCATCTGTATATTCTGCTGTTGTTGAGTTTAGTGTTCATAATGTTTAAAAGTGCTTTGTGATCGGTTTCCAAAATGAATTTCTTTCCAAGTAAATAATAACGTAATTTCGTTAACGCAAACACTATAGCTAACATTTCTCTTTCTGAAGTGGTATATCTTATTTCACAAGGTTTTAGTGTGCGGGATGTGAAATAAATTGGTATCTCTAGATCATTATTTACTTGTACTAATTCGGCTGCTATGGTGTGTTGTGATGCATCGGTTCGAACAATAAAAGGTAAATTGAAGTTTGGATGGTATAATGATAAATTTTCTACAAAGCTAAGTTTGAGTTGGTTGAAACATTCTTCACATTCAGCATTCCAGATCCACTTTGTTCCTTTCTTAAGCAGTTTTAACAATGGCAATGTCCTCTCGCTGTAGTTGGGTACAAATTTACGGTAGTAGTTAAGTAATCCTAGAAATCCTCTTAAAGCTTTTAACCTGCACGGTCGTGGAAAATCTTTGATGTCTTGTAAACGGGTAGGATCAAGTAAAATATTCTGTTCATTTATGATGTATCCCAGATAATTGACTTCAGTTCGGAAAAATTGACATTTACTAAGATTTAGTTTAAGTCCTTCCTCTCTTAACGTAGACAGCACAATTTCTAAGTGTTGTAAATGTTGTTCGGGACTATCGGAAAAAATCATAATATCATCTAAATAGTGTATAACAAAGCTTTCATATCGGTCGAGTATCTTCTGTAGGAAACGTATTAAAGCGGCTGGCGATGTTTTGACTCCAAATGGACATACACAAAATTGGTAAGGCATTCCATTGATTATAAAACCACAATACTTCTTTGAATTTTCTTCTAACTTTAATAACCAAAAGGCATTTTTCAAATCTAATTTACTATAGATCTTTTTGTTACCACATTTCGTCAATAAAATATCTATGTTAGGAGGTAATTCAAATTCTGGCTTTATTCTGGTATTTAAATTCCTGGCATCTAGACATATTCTAAGAGAACCATTTTTCTTCTTCACAATAACTATAGGGTTTATGTAGTATGTGTTTGATCTCTCAACAATTTTCGAATCTACCAGTCTAGTTATCTCTTCGTTGATCTTATCTTGATAATAATATGGGATTGGATCATTTTTACAAGTTAACGGCGAATCGTCATCTACTCTTATAATATGGGTATAGTCACGGGCAAATGTAATTTCTTCATTAATTAATTGTATATTTCGGTTGAGAATCTCTATTAATTCGTATTTCATGTTGACATCATTTATTTCCTGTTTATCAATAATTTTTCTAATATCCTCTACATCAGTTACTGTCGTATAATCTCTCATATCTTCCTTTATTAACACTTCCTCTTGCTCTTCTTCCAAATTACCATTCCAATTCACTTCTCCGTTCTCTCTTTCCATATTTATATCATCAACATTATTTTTATATATAATATTATTAATTAAACTATTCAATACATTTTCTTTATAAACTGCATATCTTTCTATGCTTAAAACATTTATTTCTTTATCCATCTTCATTTCATTTTTACCAATCTTCACTTTCTCTTCTTCAAAATTTAATACTATACCTAGCTTCTTCATACTGTCCACTCCTAATATACAATCATAGTGTAACTGCTTGATTACGTAGAATTGCAAGAAATAAATTTTCATATTTATCATAACTTCAATACTCAAACAACGATTAATAGAACCCATTTTCTTTTTATTTGCCGTCACGATATCCGTGCTTTTAATTTTTATTAAACTTTCTTCATATCCCTTGATTTTCTTTGCTTTTTCTTCATTGATCAACGTTATTTCAGCACCAGAATCAATTAATGTTGTAAATTTAATATTTGTAATAGCAATGTTAATAAACGGTAGACTAGTATTAACTGATATAATCGAATTACCTTCCTCTGCTGATAAAAATTCTTAGCGGGTCTTGATAAAATTGTATATTCTTTAAACTTAACTTATTTACTAAACTATTTACAAAGTTTTGTACATGTTGAGTTTCTTCTAATCTCGGGAAGTACTCGGTTGAGGGTCCCGATAACTCTCGTCTAGAGAAATCGGTGTTTTTTTTAGTATAGTATCGTCCTTGATTTCCTCTTGTATCGAAATACCTTTATTTATGTTATTAACTTCCCGTCTTTCGGGGGGTGCGCTCGGTCTGTAATTCCTATCAGCATTATAACCGGCGTGGTTCATGTAATTGGTATTTTGAGAATGATATGACGGTCGAGAGTAATTAATGTTTGTCCGATTAATGTTAGAACCGTTAAACCTATTATGACCATTATTACCAGAAGGATGACCGTTCTGTTGATTGTATGCATGTGAGTGTGAAGGCTTGTTATTTGTATAATTACGATTGTGTGTCGGTTGTGTCTGTTGGAAGTTCGGCACGTACGGTCTAGGCTGGTATCCCTGGTTCTGATTAGCTAAATTGGCTCTTGGTAGGTAATTTTGGGGTTGTGGTCTCGTTCTGGATTGGGTATTGGCCTCATGATTATCAAGCTTGCGTAATAAATCGATCAAAGAGTCCATATCCGTTATGTTCTGGCAAATTATAGCGTGTGTGTCCGTGAAAATAAAATGGTTTAGAATCTGGCGTACGATTGTCGATTCTTGCAACTCTGGTACATATTTACAAGTGTTATATATACGCGTTGCATAAGCTTCTCGGGATAAATTTCCTTGGCGATATTTACCCGTAAGTAGTTTGGCCTTAACCTGGTCCTGTTGACTCTCGTTCCAGTAATTTCGCTTGAACAAAGCGACGAAATGTTCTACGTTTTCACAATTATCTTCTATCCGCTGGAACCATTCTGCGGCTGATTGTGTGAGTGTAGCACGAATGACATTCATTTTTGTTTTAGTGTCCAGTAAATCCTCGATGTATCTGAGAGTGTTCTTCAGATAAGTCATCGGGTGTATCGCAGATTTGTCCCCATTAAAGTGGATGAGGTTTTCTATCTTGATACCACTATTTAATAAGTTAAGGTTAGGCATACTTATTACATTGCTAGTATTTTGTTTAAGTCGTTCTAACTCTGATTGAATCTCTTTCAATTGGTTGCAATTGGTTTCTTTTATACTGTCGAACTCTCTATTCCTATGCAATTCAGTCTCCGAAAGTAAAATGCGTACCTGTTCATTTACCACTTCGCGCATTGGTTGCTGGTCTTTGGTCGCAGACACCTCCAGAATAATTTTTTCTTCTAACACTCTATTTTGTGTCTCGCATACAGCTATCTTAGCTTGCAAGTTAGTGTTTAATGTCTCAATAGAACTTTGAGTTTCACCCCTTAACTTATCGTGAGCATCTAGTAATTCTTCCCGCAATTGTGTAGTTTTATTGCTGAACGCCACGTTTACTATTTGTAACTGAGTGTCCAGTTTTGCATCTAATCGGTCCTCAATCTCTTTAATTTTATTTTGAGTAGTTGCCAACTGAAGATAGATTTCCGCCTGATGCGCATCCAGTTTTTTGTTTATATCTACCATTTGTTGCTGATTAGTTTCTTTTAATTCCTTTAACTGTTCTGTCATATGTTCTTGATTGCCAACAAATTTCTTATTCATCTGTTCTTGAAAACCTTCCAACTGTACTCTATTTTCCTTCATCATCGCACACAACATCGTGAAAGCATCATTGTTTATTTCCGGGGTCGCGGAACTGAGAGGCTTAACAATAGTTTCAGCAGTACCTGCTGCTACTTCCACTTCCGGTCCTTGAACAGTTGTAACAGGCTCTTGAGCCTGCATCCCCACCAAATCTTGATCCCCCATTTGGTCAATTTGCTCTTCAGCACCTGCCCTCTCTTCAGCTACTTGTGACCTGGACTTCCTTGGCATGTTAATGTAAATAGTGATGTGTTTGTGAATGTACAATGAATGAATACAAAAGATATCACCTTAATTAAATAATAACCTATGTATAGCTTTATAATTAAATTTAGTAAGACTCTGTATATTTTATGCTAATAAATGCTTATTCAAAACTTATGTCTTTCAATTATATTCACAAACAGATATTATATTAGAATAAACTTACTGATCAGATAATAAAGTCACTACCCTTTTCAAAACAAAGCAAGTTAAATGAACTTGGATTCTTGTTAATAAAATTTAAAGAACTTGGCCCCCACGTTGTAGCGTCAATAATGTGATAATGCTGGAATGCCGTGGAGAAATTGCTCCACGTTCGGTGCCAATAATGAAATGATACTTATTACGGCCCCTACTTTGATGGTGCCTATAATGTAATAATCTATGTGATCTTAAATCAGGATAGATAGAATCCTTTCGATAATTAAAAACTCTAAAATGTAATTAAAGAAAAACACCATTTTAAAACAAATAAATTCAATTTAATACACATAAGAAAATTAAATAATACAAATAAAAATAACAATTTGAACTTCTCCCCACTATAATTTACTTGATTGCGAGTGCCCTCAACTTCTAAACAATCAACTAAGACAAATAATGGGTAATAAACCAATTCAGCTTGTAATCAAAGTTAAATTCTTAAACAAGGTAAATAAATTTCATTAGTGTAACAATTAGTCATTTTGAATTTTGCCTTTTAGACGAAAAGAAAGAATTTAGAATGGTTTATAATACAAACAATGTGATATAACCTCAAAATGGTACTGGTTCTCTATATTAATTATTTTGGTTTCTCAGGGTAAATTAAAAAAAAGGTTAGTCTTGACTTTATTATCAATCAACAGGTCTATGTAGAAATCTATCTCGGTAATACTACATTAAATATTCCTATAATTGTTAAAAATTACAGTGAAAGCTGATCGATTAATGGTTAATAACTATAATATTTCATAGCAAAATCTCTATTTAAGGGGTAAATTCTACCTTGTAAATGTGCACAGGTATATGATCGTAACAGAAGTTGTCTCAGCTTAGCAATATGGACCTTCGGGAATGTACTCGGACAAGTCACAGGATCCAATCTTCCGATTCAATGACAGGAAATAGGTTTAAACAGCACGACTAATTGTATGGCCCATAAATAATGGTATTAAATTAAAAAAAGGATTAGAAGGGTTGCTATTATAGAATAAGCACGATACCAGACCAATGTGCTGACAAACGTTGTATAAACACTTTATAATTCAAGGTATTTTGAAACTCCAATGTTGTGTATATTATTAAATGGTTATATACTTTATTTTTCAGCTTCAGATTGCATTTTTAAAACATAGAAATCGCCTTAAAATTCTTCAAAATAACGCATTATCAAAAATTTCAATGTAGCTTCTTTTTAAAATATATGTTTATTAATTCGTTAACAACCAACTTCTTTTGTTTTTTTTTAAAACGCCTTAACTACCTCGGAAAATATATCCGCACGGAAAAAGAAAGCGTTTACAATTAGAAGAACCAAATTGAACCTTTAATTTGAATGAAAAAGGAATAATACGAAAGTTTTTATAACATAACATAATAATTTAGAAATACATTAATAATTAAGTGACATTTAAAAATATTGCAAATTACCAATAGGTATATAATAGATTACCCTGTTTAAGTTATTCTGACATAGATGGCGCGACCAACATATTTTAAGTAAAATGAATTTTTAAATATAATTAAAAATTAGAAATATTAACTAAAAATTGTTTATATACACTTAATAATAAGCAGAAGACTGAACCAGCTTAATATATATATATATATATATATATATATATATATATATATATATATATATATATACATAGAAGATGTCACACAAAAAACGCTCCAAGCTGTAACTCTGTTATTTCTATTTCGATATTTATGAGACAAGTACCAAATGAAATTGTTTGATGTTTGAGGCTACATTTACTTTCCAGCGCCAGCTTCAATACCTAACGATTGTCAATTTTTTTTTTCAAATCGCACGGTGTATATTTTTTGCGTCATTGGATAGAGATTTTTTCTTGAATCCATTGATGTGCAATACATCCATTTTAATTGTAAATTTAGAAGAGAAAGACATAATTAAAACACTTTCCGAACATTCTCTTAAAGTCACTTGTGTTATATTGTAGTGTGCCATGAAAAAGTAAGTGTAATAAATAAGGCATTGCCCCTATGTAACTAATTTTGATTCACGAAGAAAAACATATAACAAAACTAAGAAATAAATTTAAATTTTACAAACATTGTTCGAATTGATTACCGTTATACTCAATAAAATACTGGCATCTCCTTATAATACCATGGGTGGCATTTAATACGAAATGATTAGGTATTTACCAACAAGTTTCAATTATTCGATTTCGTAAATTGTTACGTTCTATGGTACTGTTAAATAAACTCGATCATGGAGATATCTTCAAAACCAAAAATCTAGAGGCGTAAGATCAGGTGAACACGCAGGCCAACGAATAGGTGCATATGTGCCAATCCATTGCTCATTAAAATTTCTATTCAACCAACAAACATTTATTCGTGCATTATGGGGAGTAGCACCGTTTTCTAGAAAATATACTTCACGCAGTTCCGTCAGCGGTAATTCATCCAAAAAAACCTTCTACATATTCGCTTAATAGTTGCTGATATCTTAGTTGATTTAAGGAACCGTCGATAAAAATGGCCCAATTAAACGGTGTCCAAGTAGGCCACGCCAAACATTACAGATAAAACAAAAATTATTGTCGACGACATATCTAGGGTTTTCTTGGATCCATTGACAATGAATGTTGCGATTAAAAATTCCATAATTAGTGAAAGTACTTTCATCTGTCCAAATAAGTTTTCGATAAAACAATGGGTCTTATTGCAAAGTTGTTAAGTTAAAATTACAAAACTGTGTTCTTCGAATTGGATCATTTTCATCTATTGCTTGCACATTTTGGGCAATGTATGACTTAAATTTGTGTTGTTTAAGTACTGCAGATGCAGTACTTCGGGACGTACCAACTATGTTCGCAACTTCACGAACCGAGGTTTTGGCATTTTCTTCAACAGCTAACAAAACGTCCAGTTCCACGTTTTCAGAAAAGTTTCTGCGCACTACTTTCGGTTTCTTGAAACATCTAGATCTTCTTCAATTTTCTTCAAGTCGTGTAAACTTACGACGTTCTGAAACTTCTCTTTCCAGAAAATGTTCCATGTGAATTCGGAACGCCTGATTAGAGTTTTTATTGTATTCAAAATAAACTTGTAACATGTCAGTAAGTTGATTGAAATTCACGATTTATTTAAAAAATGTCAAAATATGCTTGCTTAGAAAAGTCAAAGATGACACAATGCGTTATTTTTCCATCGCACACGACAGTATAACACAAGTAACTAAGAGAGTACACGAACAGTGTTTTAATAATCTTTTCTTCTAAATTTAACTAAAATTGATGTATTGAACATCAATGGATTCAGAAAAAAGATCTCTATCCAATGATGCAAAAAATATATACCAAGCAATTTGAAAAAAATAGTTGGAAATCGCTAGAAATTGAAGATGGCGCTGGAAAATAGTAAACGTAGCCTCAAACATAGTATTCATCGAACCATTTTATTTGGTAGCTGTCTCATGAAAATCGAAATATAAATAACAGAGTTACAGCTTGGGGCGTTTTTTGTGTGACGCCCTGTATATATGCGTGTGTATTAACATTTATTTAACGTAGTATTAATTCATGAGTTGTCACGGTTTCACATTTATGCACATAAACTTCAAGTACTAGACCTCTTTCACTGGATGAATTCATGTTAATAAAATACATTGCACGAGTTATATGTAGAATACAATAATGAAGGTACAAATTCTATTCACAGTTCTGGGAAAATTGAGAAACTTCTTTTCAACATCGTTATACGCCGTCTGTACGATTCTTTTGTGTAGATGTGCGGAATAATTTACTTTGAATAATTTTCATCTAAAAAGAAAGAACTTATTACTTAAAACACAAAATTCTATTTATCGAACGTATATCGCAACAGAATTCCCATGTTGTCCCCTTATTAGTGAAGCATTTGCATTTAATAAGAGAATATTTTTAATGAAAATTATAAAAAAAATACGTATTCAAAATAAGTTTTTCTAATTTTCTGTTTTAATTAATTAATTTCATGTATTGGAAAAGGGATAAGCATCTGCAATACGCTTTACAACATATTGCTGCGTATTCTGTTTGTTGGGGCAAATGTAAAATTAAATATGTAATGAAAATTACACAAATGTATATATTTTTCTTTTACTCGGTTTATGTAATTTACCTGAGGGTGTTTATTGGGTTCTCGATACACGGCCTATCATCAAATGAGGTATGTATAGCAGTCAGAGAATTAAAACTAAAGTTAGCGTATACCGATAGGTCCAACTCGCAACGGGCCATAGGCAACAATATACGTATGGAACGTAATGCGATGTGGCAACGCGCGTACGATGCCTATATTGAGTGACTTTCTTAAAATTTAAATTTATTTTGCAGAATTATTGATTTTTTTACTTTTATCTTTTAGAAAACGTTATTGTTTTTTTATTACTTAAAATTACTTTATATGAAAAATAGTATACCATAAAAGTGTAAACAAAGACAGTATACACTGAAACGAATATTCATTCAATTGTATTGTCGTGAAATTGAATTTGTCAATCGTTGTTAAATTTGTTAGAATGAATAGATATTTATATTTATCGGAAAATACTAATACTTAAAGCAAACAAATAAGGTGTAGTATTTTGTTATAGGAATGTATAATATCCATGTCTTCCTGCATATTGATTATGCAGCTGATGCTTTCGTAATATGCTCATATTTGTATTTCTACTATTATCGTGATGTTACTATAATACAGATACCAAAATCTCACGTAATATTTCCATCAGCCTTTTATTAACAATAAACAAGTAAAGTACAACTTCGTAGGTCGACAAACGCTCCAGTCTTCATTATCACTGTATTATACATGAACTGTAGGCTTAGTTTTTCGTAGAAATTGAAGTACATGTCTGTTCCTTTGTAAAATTATAATAATGGCAGGGGTTAATTTTATTCTGGCATTTTAAAAAATGCAGAGATCAGTTTTGCGACAGCATTCAGCTAATTACAATCTAAAATAAGCAACACTGTAACGTATTTTGGAATTGTGAATATCCGTAGGTAATAAAAAAAAAGGAAGTATAGTTTAATTACAACTGTAGCTTCCTCCTGGTTTGAAGGAAGTCGGTATGTATCGACCGAAGTATAAGGTGAAATAATACAAATATGAGCATATTACGAAAGCATCAGCTGCATAATCAATATGCAGGAAGAAATGAATATTATACATTCCTATAACAAAACACTACACCTTATTTGTTTGCTTTAAGTATTAGTATTTTCCGATAAATATAAATATCTATTCATTCTAGCAAATTTAACAACGATTGACAAATTCAATTTCATGACAATACAATTGAATGAATATTCGTTTCAATGTATACTGTCTTTGTTTACACTTTTATGGTATACTATTTTTCATATAAAGTAATTTTAAGTAATAAAAAACAATAACGTTTTCTAAAAGATAAAAGTAAAAAAATCAATAATTCCGCAAAATAAATTTAAATTTTAAGAAAGTCACTCAATATAGGCATCGTACACACGTTGCCACATCGCATTACGTTCCATACGTATATTGTTGCCTATGGCCCGTTGCCAGTTGGACCTATCGGAAAGCTTTATTGTAAATATTTCTTGTAAACTTTCTTGTAAATTATAACGTTGAAAATATATATATTATCTATCTTCCGTATAATTTCGTCATGTGAGTAATAATCAAATATATATATACATATAATAACAATTTCATACAAAATATTAAACCATTCAATTTAGCAACAATTTTTATGTTCAAATACTATGTGGTGGAGTGCATATTGCCATCATCTAGTATTAATTATCGAATACCGAAACTTTGTGTACTTTTGTGCTTTAATTTTATACTTTTTCCCTGATTGAAGTCTAATGTCCACAAATAATTCATTAAATCGAATTATGGCAATGCACTTAGGACACCAATCGTCTCCTGGGCTATTATTTCACCCTCCTAACGCACTTGTGCGATTCTGTGCAATTATTCAAACTATTGAATCGAAAATTTTTATACACCAATATACATTTTTCCATTGGAAGGAGAATTTTACCTGTTCATTTCTAGACTCCTTCACTTCTGTAATTTCTTATGTACCTGTCAAATAATTCAGTCGTCCTTAACTTTTAAAATTATATCACTTGCTTTATTCTTTAAAATTCTTCTATCTTAACTTGAATTCATATAATAGAACTGCATTTTCTTTGATGATTTCTTTTACGTAGCCCTTGTTTCAAACTTTTATTTTAACTCCTTTTCATTACTATTTTTCTATTTTTGATCCTTACTATTTTCCATTTACCATTCACCTATTATTTATTTATTGTCAACAATAAGTTTTTTGTTGATAATATATCAACTAATATGTATTTAACGTTAAAGTAAATAATTTTAATAATGAGATTTAATTTCTTTTCTAATTTAATACTTTTAAATTATAAAAGTATTAAATTCCTGTCATAATTTCCTTTCCTTGCTATATAAAAAAAATCAGTAGTAATTCTTGTTTTTTCTTTCAAAACCCCAACTACTTTTTTAAATATAAATATCATTAATAATTTCATCTTTCACATGTGACAATCCTCTGTCATAATTTTTTATATATCTTTCTGACACTTACATTTAACATATAGCAAGTGTTCATTTGAAAAGTCAATCTATGTTACTTTGAAATTTTGATAGAATGAGACGCAAATATATTAGTATGTGTTTGTTGTTCCGAAAAAAGTAAATCCAAATGACATTTGATAATGTCAATCACAAATATCAGTTAGTGCTTAAAATAATCGTGCGTCGATTATGGTTTAAATAAATTGCTTCTCAGTTTTAAAATGGCTTTCACTTTAGAACATAAAATTTTTTTAGTCCAGGCTTATTTTCGAAGTGGTAATAAAATTGATGGTTTATGGGTTTATTCAGTTCAATTGCATGGTAGAATTTCAAGTTGAGTTTCCACATTTTGTAATAGATAATATACAATTTAAGAATACTTTGGATAGAACTGTAAAACTTTTTTCTGAAACTGGTAGTCTCTTAAGAAAATCAGGCAGCGGAGCAGTTAAGAAACGTACACCTCAAGTTGTCAATCGTGTTGAAGAAATAATGGAAAATGAACCACAAGCATCTGTTCGACATTTGAGTCAACAAATAAACCTTTGTGTTGGTACAACTCACAAGTTATTAAAAAAAGATATGCAACTTTATACATACCGTGTCACAGCAGTACAAGAATTGTTAGAAATTGATTACCCACGTAGACTACAGTTTTGTAATTGGTTTGTAAATATGAACAATAATGGAGGGAGAACTTTCGCAAAGAGTCATCTTTACTGATGAAGCATGGTTTTAAAAACGGGATACCTAAATTCACAAAATACAAGAATTTGGAGTAGTGAAAATCCACATGTAATTAATAAAGAATCGCTACAACCAGAGAAAATTTGTGTTTTGGCAGCGATAAGCCAAAGGCGAATCATTGGACCAATATTTTTTAAGAGAACGTTAAATGCTCAAAGGTACCGTACGGAAATTTTTCAACCACTTGTCAATCAGTTGCATGATGATGAACTTCAAAATGCATATTTCCAACAAGACGGAGCACCTTGTCACTGTACTGCAGAATCTTTGAATTATTTAAGAGAATTTTTTGATGAGCGTATAATTAGTCGAAATACTGAAATTGCCTGGCCTGCACGTTCATGCGATTTAACACCTTGCGACTTCTTTTTGTGGCCTTATCTAAAAAATAACATATTTCGAACACCTATATTGAATTTGAATGATATGCTACAGAGAATCGAACAGAAATGCATGGAAATTAATAACAATCCAGTAATGTTACAGAATATCATCAGAAATTTTGAACGGAGGATTTTAAAGTGCATTGATATTGAAGGACAACATTTTCAACATTTGTTATAGTTTTCAATAAATACCTATTATTTGTTATTTATTTGTATGTATGAAACTGTCAAAATATACGACTTCGTAGGTTAAGTAGTAAATTTTAATTTACGACATACTTCAAAATGTTCTCAGTAAATCACATGCTACTAGATTGACTGTTCAAATGAACACTTGTTATAAACATTACTTATGCTTTTCATGTAAGACATTTCATTCAAGATTAAATCATACTTATTTTCCTTTTATAATTAATATTTGATAACATTTTATATATTGATATAATCTCTTAATATCCTGCTGTTAATAATAATAAATATAAATTCGATTTTAATGAGACTATTTTAAATTCGATACATGAAATAATTATATGTATTTAAAACAAATTGCAGTATTGATATAAGCACGCTGAAAACTGATGTAGCTCAGGGTTCTCTTGTAATAGGCGAATAATAACAAAAATATTAAGGTTTAAATAAATAAAGAAATTCGAGGTTGTTAATTATATAAATGTATATACTGTATAGATCATGAAAGTCTTACATATGCAACCTAAAATACTTGGATTATCCTAAAATTGTTATAACCTACATCAATTTTTCTTAATTCTAACATGAAGTTTAAGGTGTGTTTATTAATAGTGAAAATTAATAATACTAGACTTCATATTAACGTTACATAGTTACAGTAAGGTATATATGTACAAACTCTTATAACAACTAATTTATTATTTAATGTATTAGGAAGCAAACGCACTGGTTCTATTAAATTGTTTAGATTATAAATTTGCGTTTTAATTGAAGATTAAATCTTTTAAATTGCCTATGGTATGCTATATTTGCATAAAATATATTCTTTCATTTGCTTAAATTAATTCGCTCTTAATGAATTTGATTAAATTTCAATGTATAAAAGGTACCTTTAGTGTGCGTTTTAGAAATTTGTATTCGCTGACTCGATGCAATGGAAAGGTAGAATATAGACAGGAACTGACGATACAGGATCTATTTTGTGTCTTCCGGCTCCAATAGATCCTATAAGATAATGCAGATGATATTTCTTGGATCGGCGATAATCAAGTATCAATAATCAAGTATCGATACATACATACATCTAGGTAGTGGTTCAACCGTTAATATATAAATAATAACGAATTAATTTTTCTCTCATAAAGTGTTTAGTTTTCTCAATATTTGTTTGAACATATAAGCGGATATGGGTGCTGCAGCGAAAGAAAAAATAGAGTGGAGACTATAGTGGAATTAAAATGAAATAGTGATGATGAGTTAAGTGAGCAAGGAGATGATATAGACGAGGTAGATATTGAGGAGGGAGAAATTGAAGAAGACATATTTGAAATAGAAACTATTTCATGACTTTGTATGACTTTGATTAATTCAATGGATTTTTTAATTATACATATAATGCTAAGATGTTTATTGTTACTGGTATAAATAAGTATATGTAATTTATAAGTTGATAAATGACTTCACACGTAAAACAGTATAATATTAAGCATAACTTTCGATGAGGTGTATATAAGGTGACGGTCGTTCCATTCCAGCTACAGTTGACGATTCAGTGGAGGTGTTGCTCTTGTTCATTACATAGTTGGAAAATAATAATAAGTTAATATGTTTTAATGTGAATACTGTGGGAAGACGTTTACTCGATGAGATAACAGAAGTCGCCACATGTTAACTCTTGTAAAGGGAAGAAAATGAAATTTAACGATAACGAAGTAGAATTAATGAAATGGAAATCCGTGATGTATATGTAGAAACAAATTGTTATACTGCACATATCCGCAGTACTTTACACCGAACAAAAGCGTTCGTGATAATCGATAACGGCGTAAAGAAGAGTGTAGGCATGTTCGGGGATTAAATAGCAAGTATGTGATTCGTCTATGTGGAAGAATTTCCAAATGATATTAGGGAAAGTGATAGCACTTATGAATAGTATTCTAAGTAAACATACTTCTATGAAAATGAATTTGTAATTGTATAGTTTATATTATTTATTGACGAAGGAGAATGTAGAAATAAAATCGTTTAATACTCGAAATAAAGTCGTAGCCCATGGAAGTAATTTATATGAGCTATACGCAGATTTTATTGATGAGATTAAGAATAAAATGAGTGAATTTCAGGAGCGGGATTCAGGTAAAATAAGATTATTATTAATTCCTCACAGTCTTATAAATTACTATTTTTATTATATTCCAGGGTGGACATTGAGCAACATTTTATATTTGGAAATAAATATGAATAAGTTTAGTTCATTTAGAGGTTCCACTTATATGAACTTACCACCATCAATAAAGAAAAAGAAGGCTATAATAAATGTTCAAAATTCTGACAACAAATGTTTCGCTTGGGCCGTTACTTCTGCTTTAAGGGAACCAGTAGCACTTCCGCAAAGAATTTCATCGTATCCCAATTATAGTACAGTTGCAGATTTTACTGATATACATTTCCCTGTAAATTTAAAAGATATCCATAAGTTTGAAGAGCAAAAGAATATATCCATTAATGTATATGGTATAGAAGAATGTTTTCAGAAGAATGTGAGAGCTCAAGAAGTAGTGGGCCCATTATATTTTACGAAGCGGAGAAGAATAGCTCATATTAATTTATTACTTGTTACCTCAGAAAATGTAAATTCACATTACTGTTGGATAAAGAATTTGTCGCGACTAGTTTCGTCACTGAAATCTTTATCAGGACATCAAAAATACATATATGGAGGGTGTTTAATTTTCTTCACATGCGAAGATAAATTACGAAGACATGAAAATGAAGATTGTAAGCAGGTGAAGGCAGTGTTTCCCGGCACCGAATTAAAAATAAATAAGTACGGAGAGGAACTACTAGATTATGTATTAAAATTTGATAAATTTGAAAGACAATTAAGAGTTCCTTTTGTGGTTTATGCTGATTTCGAAGCAATATTAAAACCTATTGATACGTCAGAACCGGATCCTTCCAAACCATTTACTGTGAAATGTTTCGAACATGAACCATATTCTTTTGCCTATTATGCCTAAATTGCGTTTATATCGTGGACAAAATGCAGCCACGTCTTTTATTAGAGAGCTAGAAACTGATGTTACTTTTTTATATACAAATTATTTAAGTAAAGAGGTAGAAATGAAACCTTTAATTGATGAAGATAGTGATAAATATGAGTAAGAGACAGTGTGTCATATTTGTGAAAAAGCAATAACAGTCCCTGAAGAAAAAGTTCGTGACCATGATTATATGACTGGATTGTATCGGGGTGCAGCACATATGGTACGTAATATAAATTATAAAGAGCCCCGATATATCCTATTATCTTTCATAATTTATCAAATTATGATACACATTTGTTTGTAAAAGTCCTGGCACTGGAAAAGGAGGATGTAGATGTTATTGCACAAAATAAAGAGAAATATATTTCATTTTCCAAAAAAGTTCACGTGGGAGATATAATAGATTGTAATGGTAAGAAAAGAAACGTGTTCTACAAGTTGAGATTTATAGACTCACTTCGATTTATGAATTCCTCTTTGACGAAATTATCATCTTATTTAGACAATGAACAATGCGAGGAAATTAGAAGATATTATATGAGTGAAAAATTCGAATTAATCCGACAGAAGAGTGTATTTCCATATAACTATGTTACGTCTTATGAAACTCTTTCATTCTCGGAATTACCCAACAAAGAGTACTTTTATGATATACTATCAGATAGTGACATAAGTGATGAAGACTATTGCAGAGCTCAAAGAGTTTGGAATTTATTCGATTGTAAAACACTAGGACAATATAATGATATATATATACAACAAGATGTATTATTATTAACAGATGTATTTGAAAATTTTCGAAACATTTGCATGCACAATTACAAATTAGATCCTGCACATTATTTTACTTCTCCAGGATTAAGCTGGGATGCTATGCTGCGTATGACGGGTATTAGTTTTAAATTATTAACAGATGCAGATATGTTTCACTTTTTTAAAAGCGGTATACGTGGAGGTGTGAGCATGTGTTGCAAAAGAATGGAAAAAGCTAACAACGAATTCTTACCGGATTTTGATTAATTCGAAGCGAAAAAATATATTCTATATTTAGATGCAACGAATTTATATGGTTATGCCATGTCATTCAGTTTACCAGTTAGTGATTTTCAATGATTAGCAAATGAAGAACTACCGACGATGGATATACAAGCCTTAGAAGACGATGGAGATTATGGTTATGTTTTCGAAGTAGATTTAGAATATCCTGCAAATCTTAACGAACAGCACAATGACTTTCCTTTTTGCCCCGAACATGTTATTCCACCTAATTCAAAATATGGGAAATTGATTCCAAACCTTGTCGATAAAAAATAAATCATACATTACTTAACTTTGAAACAATGTCTTAATAATGGTTTGATATTACGAGGAATACGTCGAGGAATTAGATTTAAACAAAGTACTTGGTTAAAGAAATATATTGATTTCAATACAAAAAAACAAAATCAATCCACCAACGAGTTTTTTAAACAGTTTTATAAATTAATTGTGAATACTATATTTGGAAAGACGATGGAAAATGTAAAAAATCGAGTAAATATAAAATTGGTTTCACATTGGGAAACTATTCATAAAAGGCTTGGCGCTGAGGCGTATATAGCAAAATCTAATTTTAAATCTTGTAAAATCTTTTGTGACTCTTTTACAGCCATCGAATTAACAAAGGTACGTGTAGATTACGTAAAACCTATATATGTGGGATTCACAATTTTGGAACTATCTAAGAGGGTAATGTATAGTTTCTTCTATGGTTTCTTAAAACCTTTGTATGATACAGACGTTTCGTTATTGTATACAGATACAGATTCATTAAAAGTAAATTATAATGTATATAATGTTATAAAAGAGCATTTACATATGTTTGATACATCGAATTTTACTGTCGATAATATTCATGGAATACCTCGCACTTCACCCAGGTTGGGGAAAATGAAGGATGAATATGCTGGAAAAATTATTGAGTATTTTTATGGAACAGGTGCTAAAGCTTATTGTCTAAAATTACTTGATAAAACTGTAAAAACTGCAATGGGAGTAAAGAAATGCGTTATTGATAAAAATTTATCAGTAACTGATTATGAAAATATGGTGGAAGAAGATGGAAATAAAATGAGGAAAATGTACATATTTTGTTCTGAATTACACACAATATATACGGAATTGAGGAATAAAGTTGCTCTCTGATCTAAAGATGATAAACGATATATTCCCCTGATAAAAGCAATACTTTGGCATGGGGTCATTATAAAATCGAAGGTATTACACGGGAAGAAAGCTTACAAAATATACTTTTAGAACTAAATGCTATGACATAGATATCTAATTATTTTTTGTATATGTATAGTCAATAATGTATTTTATTAATTATATAAATTATATGCATCTTTTGTAAATGTGTCTAATAAATAATTGTAAGTTATTTATTTAATCCTACTTGATATTATTTTATTCTACTTATTTGTATTAATTATTTATAAAATTAAAACAACATTTCAAACTTATTTAGAACTTTTTTATTTTAAACTATATGTACAGCTAAACCTCTATAACACATTATCCTTAGACATCCAAGAGTTGTGTGATGAAGGCATTACAAGCCACTTTACAAGAACTTTACCCTTCTGTCGTCGTATAATTTTTTCAACAAGATATACGTCCGGATGCTTCACTTTCAGCAACTCTGATTTGTAGAACCCCCCTAAAATATTCTGTTTATGCGAATCTTGTAGTAGATAGGTTCTGAGGAAGGTGTTTTGATCTTTTCTTACTGTGAATATCTCATTCAACTAATTTGGCGTATACATTTTTGAAAACACGTGCCTATATTTACTGAAACGAACAGAGTCTCCCACCTTAAAATTTGAAATTCTTGGATCACCTACTTTAATACTACTATAAATTGAATTCAAATTACTTCTAACATTTCTTTGATTAACTGCTACAGGTTTGTGCGTCGTTGTTCGACGTACGGTGTTATTATAATCATTAACTAATCCTTGCAACATATCTATCCAATGATAATTCCCATTGAAGCTGAATTCCTTCCACATCTTATTTTTTAGGGTTCTATTAAAACGTTCCATAATGGAACTTTTTAGATTGGAATAGGTAGTGTAGTGATTAATATTTTTTTCCCAGTTGAGAGTATGGATTTCATGGCGTTCATTACTTCTATCACTGTCTTATTTCATATTAGAATTGCCCAGGAAAATTTCAAAAATGTGTTTATAAATACGAAAATGTATTTGAAATTGTCGTTTTCTTTTGCATACGATATCATTTCAACCAGATCGATTTGAAATAAGTTCCGCAATACTTTTATGATGACCCGACGTCGAGTAAACCTCCTCCGAGCTGGCCTATGTATCATTTACGACATCCCTCCTAATTGACACATTTCCTTCGATGACTATTTCCGCAAATATTGCTTCTGCTTTTGTAGGTGTAGGTTTTGTAACAACGTAAATCTAAGTAAACGTTGTTCCTTCTGTCAATTCTATCGGTCTCTTGGGATTAAATAGTTCCTTATTAATTTGCAGTGTTGTTAATTTCTCGTTGGAATAGTTGGCATTTATAACCTTCCCACAATATAATTTATTCCTATATAAATAAGTATGTTTCGCCAATGATGTACTTACATGATAACCTATGAGGTCAATGGAACCGTCAATATATATTTGAATAATATACTTCGAATTTGCTGTTGCACTGGGAGGAGGAATATTTTTTCTATGAATTTGTAATACTTCTTGAAATCTAGAATGTTTGAGAAAGTCTGAGACTACGTCCACATCAATAAATGTCTCTTAAGAACATGCTTATGTATGTGTCTTCCAAATTTATCTATTGTAATCGTTGCCTATCATTGGTGTCGAAATGTAAACTGTCATATAACTAAGACTTTACAGAGTATACAGAGACACTATTTTATAATTTTTGACTCTTTCAATTCCTCTATTATTGACATATCTCTTTCTGGTGCCCTGAGAGACCGGCATCCTTCGATGCTACTAGTAGCTTCAATCTATCACACAGTTCATGCACATCATCCCGGTACTTATATTCAATTTTACTTTAAGGTAGAACCATCTTTTGCATGGATACCTTATTTGTCAAACCTAAGCCAGTCTTCCAAGTTCGACTCCACCAAACTTCAGGTTTCTTCCCTTGTATAATAGGATTAATAGTTGATTTCTATTTAAAACATTTACTGGCTGCAAACTTCCTGTCAGGATCGTAATCAACTCGATGAGTTTGTATCACTGAGAATGAACTTATAATTCTTTGCATCAGCATATAAAAATTTCCCTGGTTACTTCTTGAAAAGCAATTTTAGTAAACTTTTGGTTGCTTTATAAGTGAATTGACCGATGATAATGTTAGATCCATCAAATCTAACATCAGCGTTTCCCATTTTTAAATCCCCACCGACTTCGTGAACACCATACTTTTCATCAAATTCATCGTTTTCATCAGTCATTAACTTCATCCGTTTCTATAAGGGTTTTATTCAACGATTTGTTAGCAATTATCGACTTAGCTGGACGCGTACTCAATAGCGATACGACATGCGCCATTGATTTATCTAAATTAATACTCCCACTTGTATTTGTTTCGTCTTCTTTACTTTCATCCCCTTCCCTTCCTTCTGGCGTTTCTGGCAACAGGTGACCTATGTATTCGTCTTCTTCTTCGTAGGCTGCGTGAATGACGGTGACATCTTAGGTTTTAGTGCATCTGGTTCAGACTCCGCTGTTGCTAGAACTTTAGATGTTCGACGTGTAGTACCAACTCCTTCCAATTTGCACTTGGTTGGGGAAGAATGAGTGTATGGGCTAAACCAGGACACATGTTTTCGTGAAGGTGTCCCTTGCCGTATAATAGACGTTCCTTGTACTACTGCATAGGATTTTTCTTGAAAAATGTCAGACCATGTGTCTAGTGTATCCTCCATAGCGTCCTTCGAATGGGTTCTACTTTACTTCAGAATGGTACTACCTAATTTCATGGTAATATCTTGCAAAGGTTTGGATATAGGTGCATACTGTATATCAATATCTCTTTGAGACTTCGCGATATCAGCCCTTAGTGTTCTCAATTTTTCTTTTAAAACTGTACGAGCTTTTACTAAATTATTTATTAATTTATCTTCCATGTCTCTTTACTATTTAACGAATACTTACATACTGATGTAGATTTACTAAAGTAGGATCCTTTTAATGGTGTTTTTAGAGGAACTTATTGTAAATGTATGTAAGTATCAAAATCTAAACGGTATCTTCCTTCATTATACTTACAGTCAGTATCGATAAATAATAGACCAAATGATTTCTTCCAACATATTCTGCATACGTTTAAAAACTGTTCAAAACTTAAGTAATGAATATGATCGTTAAGTCTGGAGTCTGGGGCTCCGGAACTTGGGGCTCCGGAACTTGGGGCCGGAACTTGAGGCTCCGGTTCTTCCGAAGGCTCCGGTTTTTTTTTAATATGAACCCCAATCAGACCCCGGGGGCTCCGGAACTTGGGGCTCCGGAACTTGAGGGTCCTGAACTTGGGGCTCCGGAACTCGTGGCTCCGGCTCCTACTCTTCTGAGGGTGATGCCCAGTCAGAGTAGTCAAACAGGTTATTGCGGTTTTGGTGTTGCAGGTTGTGTTGGAGTATATGGTGGCGGTGGTGAAGCTGTACGTAACGGTGGCATCTCCACCGTTACTGATACTCTAACGGTCGATTCGCCAGGTGTCGGCGTCACCGACACTGAAGCAGTCACTTTGAATTCCTGTAAATGTAATATCTTTATATTGAACTCCATGAAAAAGTATGAAATCGACAAACAAACGATACAATCCCATAACACTATTTCTTCTGACGAATATCACGCCATGGTAAAGATAATGTAAATATTCCCAAATCCATACTTCTTACCAGGATGTTGACAGTTGCACAGTTATCCTCACAGTAATAGTAATATATTTGTGTAAGGATGGCGTAAGGATGTTGAGAGTTATATTTACTGTAAATATTACTGTAATGTTACTTTATATCACTGTAAGGTTACTGTAAGGGTAAGGAAGTTATATTTTCTGTAAGTATTACTGCAAATATTACTCCAAATATTCCCAAATCATACCATTATAGTCTTGCCTATGTCAATGTCTATGTCCTAAGGTCTAACTTCGTTATATGAAAATATCAATAAATCATATCAACGTTATTTGGAAATACATTACAAGTCTGCAGTGCAAAGTTTAAGAGCATTAATTAATTTAATTTTTCCATATAACTTTCGTTCCATGTAATTAAATGGATCACTATCATCATCACTATTGATAAGTTAAATCAAAGTCTACAGGGCAATATAATTAATTTCTAAATTAATTAATTAATATCCATTTATTAATTATTCATTATTACTATCATCATTTTTCTCATTAATATGAACACCTGGGATGTTCGCATTAATGGCACCATTGTGGAATTGAAGAAAGAAGTCGGAGCTGGATATCTGCTCATTCACAGTGACTAGTATATGGGAAAGGGAAGCATCTCTAACTGACGAATTTCCCTCAAAGTGTGACATAATTTTGTCAGAAAGTCCTTTAAAATCTGCAGCGAGAGTGTTGCGTGGTTAATGTTGACGTGATGGAAGTGGTTAAAGTTCTGATAGGAGTTGTTATGTTTGAGGTGGTTGATATTCTTGACATTCTGGTTCTGATGGAAGTTGTAGAGGTTTAAAAAGTGTATTTGATCTAAGTTCGGAGTTTTTTTGGTAGGTTTCTTGGTAGGGGGTACTCAAACGTGAAAGATGAGACAGTGATGAGAAGTTTTGATGTCGAGAGGGGCCTGGTTGAGAATCTGGATCTCGAGAGGCAAGCGGTGGATTGTCGGATGATTGAGCAGAAAGAAATATAACCGCTGATGACTCATGTGCCGCTACTGTTTCTACTATAGGTGATAGGTGTGGTGTTAACTGCAATATCATCGGCACCGGTGGTAGTACTGCAGTTGACACCATTACACTACCACGGTGTACCTGCCTGCCCAGAAGTAGTCCCTGGAGAATACTATCCTCTCCGATGCTTGCACTAGAAATGGGTGTACAAGCAGCTATTGCATGCGCCCAAGCAACTGTATGCATAAGTATATTTGTAGTATTTGTCAGATGCGTCCGTGTATTTGTAGTATTTGTCAGTGAACGATGTCGTCGTCGTTGTTTTTGTTCTCGATGTTCCCGTTTTTGTTGTTGTTGTTCTCGTCGTCGTTGTTGTTGGTACTGTTCTTGTTGGAATTTGCTTGCATAATGTTCTCGTTGGAATTGTCTTGCTCTACTCATTTTACTCATTTCAGCAGTACTCATCGGTGCAATAGTAGCAACTTGAGAAACACCGTCCGAAATTCTGTCTCGATCATAGTAGGAACAAATATGCTAGCAGTTTTCATTACAGCTGCCCTCGCAATTGTCCCAACTACATCAGCAGGGGCAACGGTCGATGGTGGTGGAGGTATCATCAATGGTGAGGGAGGTGGTGGTATTACAATTGATGTTGATGTTGAAGCACCTACCGCTCTATCTACCGCCGTCGACTGTATTTCATCTTCTATTTTTTCAAATTGCCGTTGCTATTACATAAAAGAATTTGAATTGGGAGTATTGACGAAGTTAACAGTGTTGTCAGCATCAGGGGGAACATATGTTGCTGTGAAGTGGGTGAATGAGTGAAATTAGGTGTCTCCTAAAGAGTAATCAAAAATTAGGAATAGAAACAAATTAATTCGAATTAATAGAAATTGAAAAAATTATATAATTATATAGTAATAAGCTATAAAGAATTTGAATTATATTCTTTAAATTTAAAATTATATTCTTTATAGCTTAAGCTATGTCTATAAAAAAGAATTTAAAAGAATTTTTAAAAAAAAATATAAATGACAGTATATTAATGTCAAAATGTAATATACTGCCATTTATATTTTATATTCCTTGAAAAAGGCATCATTTGCCGAAACATGTAGGACTGTTTTAAAAATATATATTTTGAAGTAAAACCAGACCTTAAATCGCCAACAAATTGAATTTACCATAACATACAAAGGTCACGAAATAATTATCTATACATATATATATATATATATATATGATAAACGTAATGTTAATGAGAATTAATAATCAATAAATTCTCACATTACTGCCAATGCCGCTCTAATTCGTTGCATTAATTTCTACACCTGACAAAATCACATTTGCCTAAGAATGTAGTTGCAACGCATCGCGGCGCCAACTGACCGAGTTGTACGGGAAAATGAAAAAATGTGTGAAAGTCGTATCCACCCCGGAATGCGCAGACGCCAGCGTTTCATGGTTTTACCAATCATCGGTGCACCCACATCCAGGAATAGACACGACTTTCATTTCAATACGAAGTGTATATATACTAATTGTGATAAACGTAATGTTAATGAGAATTAATAATCAATAAATTCTCACATTACTGCCAATGCCGCTCTAATTCGTTGCATTAATTTCTACACCTGACAAAATCACATTTGCCTAAGAATGTAGTTGCAACGCGTCGCGGCGCCAACTGACCGAGTTGTACGGGAAAATGAAAAAATGTGTGAAAGTCGTATCCACCCCGGAATGCGCAGACGCCAGCGTTTCATGGTTTTACCAACCATCGGTGCACCCACATCCAGGAATAGACACGACTTTCATTTCAATACGAAGTGTATATATACTAATTGTGATAAACGTAATGTTAATGAGAATTAATAATCAATAAATTCTCACATTACTGCCAATGCCGCTCTAATTCGTTGCATTAATTTCTACACCTGACAAAATCACATTTGCCTAAGAATGTAGTTGCAACGCATCGCGGCGCCAACTGACCGAGTTGTACGGGAAAATGAAAAAATGTGTGAAAGTCGTATCCACCCCGGAATGCGCAGACGCCAGCGTTTCATGGTTTTACCAATCATCGGTGCACCCACATCCAGGAATAGACACGACTTTCATTTCAATACGAAGTGTATATATACTAATTGTGATAAACGTAATGTTAATGAGAATTAATAATCAATAAATTCTCACATTACTGCCAATGCCGCTCTAATTCGTTGCATTAATTTCTACACCTGACAAAATCACATTTGCCTAAGAATGTAGTTGCAACGCGTCGCGGCGCCAACTGACCGAGTTGTACGGGAAAATGAAAAAATGTGTGAAAGTCGTATCCACCCCGGAATGCGCAGACGCCAGCGTTTCATGGTTTTACCAATCATCGGTGCACCCACATCCAGGAATAGACACGACTTTCATTCCAATTCGAAGTGTATATATACTAATTGTGATAAACGTAATGTTAATGAGAATTAATAATCAATAAATTCTCACATTACTGCCAATGCCGCTCTAATTCGTTGCATTAATTTCTACACCTGACAAAATCACATTTGCCTAAGAATGTAGTTGCAACGCGTCGCGGCGCCAACTGACCGAGTTGTACGGGAAAATGAAAAAATGTGTGAAAGTCGTATCCACCCCGGAATGCGCAGACGCCAGCGTTTCATGGTTTTACCAATCATCGGTGCACCCACATCCGGAATAGACACGACTTTCATTTCAATACGAAGTGTATATATACTAATTGTGATAAACGTAATGTTAATGAGAATTAATAATCAATAAATTCTCACATTACTGCCAATGCCGCTCTAATTCGTTGCATTAATTTCTACACCTGACAAAATCACATTTGCCTAAGAATGTAGTTGCAACGCGTCGCGGCGCCAACTGACCGAGTTGTACGGGAAAATGAAAAAATGTGTGAAAGTCGTATCCACCCCGGAATGCGCAGACGCCAGCGTTTCATGGTTTTACCAATCATCGGTGCACCCACATCCAGGAATAGACACGACTTTCATTTCAATACGAAGTGTATATATACTAATTGTGATAAACGTAATGTTAATGAGAATTAATAATCAATAAATTCTCACATTACTGCCAATGCCGCTCTAATTCGTTGCATTAATTTCTACACCTGACAAAATCACATTTGCCTAAGAATGTAGTTGCAACGCGTCGCGGCGCCAACTGACCGAGTTGTACGGGAAAATGAAAAAATGTGTGAAAGTCGTATCCACCCCGGAATGCGCAGACGCCAGCGTTTCATGGTTTTACCAATCATCGGTGCACCCACATCCAGGAATAGACACGACTTTCATTTCAATACGAAGTGTATATATACTAATTGTGATAAACGTAATGTTAATGAGAATTAATAATCAATAAATTCTCACATTACTGCCAATGTCGCTCTAATTCGTTGCATTAATTTCTACACCTGACAAAATCACATTTGCCTAAGAATGTAGTTGCAACGCGTCGCGGCGCCAACTGACCGAGTTGTACGGGAAAATGAAAAAATGTGTGAAAGTCGTATCCACTCCGGAATGCGCAGACGCCAGCGTTTCATGGTTTTACCAATCATCGGTGCACCCACATCCATGATTATTAATTCTCATTAACATTACGTTTATCACAATTAGTATATATACACTTCGTATTGAAATGAAAGTCGTGTCTATTCCTGGATGTGGGTGCACCGATGATTGGTAAAACCATGAAATGCTGGCGTCTGCGCATTCCGGGGTGGATACGACTTTCACACATTTTTTCATTTTCCCGTACAACTCGGTCAGTTGGCGCCGCGACGCGTTGCAACTACATTCTTAGGCAAATGTGATTTTGTCAGGTGTAGAAATTAATGCAACGAATTAGAGCGGCATTGGCAGTAATGTGAGAATTTATTGATTATTAATTCTCATTAACATTACGTTTATCACAATTAGTATATATACACTTCGTATTGAAATGAAAGTCGTGTCTATTCCTGGATGTGGGTGCACCGACGATTGGTAAAACCATGAAACGCTGGCGTCTGCGCATTCTGGGGTGGATACGACTTTCACACATTTTTTCATTTTCCCGTACAACTCGGTCAGTTGGCGCCGCGACGCGTTGCAACTACATTCTTAGGCAAATGTGATTTTGTCAGGTGTAGAAATTAATGCAACGAATTAGAGCGGCATTGGCAGTAATGTGAGAATTTATTGATTATTAATTCTCATTAACATTACGTTTATCACAATTAGTATATATACACTTCGTATTGAAATGAAAGTCGTGTCTATTCCTGGATGTGGGTGCACCGATGATTGGTAAAACCATGAAACGCTGGCGTCTGCGCATTCCGGGGTGGATACGACTTTCACACATTTTTTCATTTTCCCGTACAACTCGGTCAGTTGGCGCCGCGACGCGTTGCAACTACATTCTTAGGCAAATGTGATTTTGTCAGGTGTAGAAATTAATGCAACGAATTAGAGCGGCATTGGCAGTAATGTGAGAATTTATTGATTATTAATTCTCATTAACATTACGTTTATCACAATTAGTATATATACACTTCGTATTGAAATGAAAGTCGTGTCTATTCCTGGATGTGGGTGCACCGATGATTGGTAAAACCATGAAACGCTGGCGTCTGCGCATTCCGGGGTGGATACGACTTTCACACATTTTTTCATTTTCCCGTACAACTCGGTCAGTTGGTGCCGCGACGCGTTGCAACTACATTCCTAGGCAAATGTGATTTTGTCAGGTGCAGAAATTAATGCAACGAATTAGAGCGCCATTGGCAGTAATGTGAGAATTTATTGATTATTAATTCTCATTAACATTACGTTTATCACAATTAGTATATATACACTTCGTATTGAAATGAAAGTCGTGTCTATTCCTGGATGTGGGTGCACCGATGATTGGTAAAACCATGAAACGCTGGCGTCTGCGCATTCCGGGGTGGATACGACTTTCACACATTTTTTCATATATATATATATATATAATATTGTCGTGACAATATATATACTTTGAAGTAATAAACCAGACCTTTAATCGCCGACTTATTAAGTCTACCATATATATATATATATATATATATATATATATATATATATATATATATGTGTGTAAGTAGACAACGAGTCTTTGCCGTTAAAACAAGTATGTAAAATAAAAAATTGTTGGGGAATCCGGCAATAAAAACCTTTAATTAGTCAATTAGAGTCCTTTATTTTATACCTTATATTTCGCTCTGTAGATTTAGAGCTTCATCAGAGGTCACTTTAATCAAAAGAAAATACAACCTTAGCTAATTTAGTCTACTAATTATAAGAAAGATCAATACTTACAAAAGCGGACTAGTTGTTGTGAGAGATATATACATTTTCAAAAAACAAAACCGGTAGAGAACAAGAATTCCACGTAATACAAACAAAACGTCATATTAATTAAAAATTGTGTCTTTAAAAGCTTATTGTTATTACATATGAAAAACCATTTGAAAAATTCCTTTTTTTCAGCAAACACATTAAAAAAAAAAAAAAGAAACACGTAGTAAAGAAACTACTTGTCTTGATGTAAATTACATTTTAACAACTTAAGTGTTGACACGGTAGTGTATTGAATTTTCAAAACCAATGTCATATTCGTATATGCAAAACCGAATATAAAAGTACACAGGTGAAAAACAACCAATGTCAAGGTTAACGATAAATATATACAGATGTTCAAAAGTTGCGCGCTTAATTTCAATAATGTGTTGCTTTACAACAGGTTAAACTTAATTAAAAAGAATTGCAAAATTAAAATTATACTTATCTGAAAAAATTGCGGAAGGACAAATGTGTTAAATGACATCAATAGAGTTAATATTCTGTGTATTTTGGTGAATTGAGTTCTAATAGATTATTAAACTACCACTCCAATCATTCAAAAGACCAAAAAATAAACCTCATTCTGGGCATGAAACGGAGAGTGACTAGGATAAGCCACCCCTCCTTCAGACAGCGAAACCTTCGATTGTTGGATGGAATGTTTGCAAACAACGGTTACCCTCGGGGTTTGATTAGTAGACTGATTTTTTCCACACCAGCTACTTACGGTCAGAGCGCAGACCTTACAAACAAAGACCAGCCAAAAATTATGAAATATTACAGATTTCCTTACATCGTGGGGGTGTCGGAGCGGCTCTCTAGCGTCCTCGCCACAGACGATATTAAATTGGGTTTTTATAACTACAATCCGTTACGCACTTATTTTAGTAAAACTAAGGACTTGACACCTTTGCCTTTCCGGTCGAACGTTGTATGTAGCATTCCTTGCAATGAATGCAACAAAGTTTATGTAGGTCATACCTCAACTTGGTTAAAAACCAGACTTACCACACATAAAAGCGACGTTCGAACTGGAAAGAGCAGATGTGCTTGGTCCTCACATATGATCAAATACAACCACTACCCAAATTTTGAGAATGTTAAAATCCTCCAGACAGTTAATAGTTTAAAATGTAGGGAGTTTTTGGAGATGGTTGAGATCAAAAATAATACTAACGCTATGAATTTCAGATCTGACACAAATAATTTAAGCGCAATATATGCCTTTTTGCTGACCTTTTCTAATATCAATAACTCAATTCACCAAAATACACAGAATATTAACTCTATTGATGTCATTTAACACATTTGTCCTTCCGCAATTTTTTCAGATAAGTATAATTTTAATTTTGCAATTCTTTTTAATTAAGTTGAACCTGTTGTAAAGCAACACATTATTGAAATTAAGCGCGCAACTTTTGAACATCTGTATATATATATCGTTAACCTTGACATTGGTTGTTTTTCACCTGTGTACTTTTATATTCGGTTTTGCATATACGAATATGACATTGGTTTTGATAATTCAATACACTACCGTATCAACACTTAAGTTGTTAAAATGTAATTTACATCAAGACAAGTAGTTTCTTTACTACGTGTTTCTTTTTTAATGTGGAATTTTTTAAATGGTTTTTAATATGTAATAACCATAAGCTTTTAAAGACACAATTTTTAATTAATATGACGTTTTGTTTGTATTACGTGGAATTCTTGTTCTCTACCGGTTTTGTTTTTTGAAAATGTATATATCTCTCACAACAACTAGTCCGCTTTTGTAAGTATTTATCTATCTTATAATTAGTAGACTAAATTAGCTAAGGTTGTATTTTCTTTTGATTAAAGTGACATCTGATGAAGCTCTAAATCTACAGAGCGAAATATAAGGTATAAAATAAAGGACTCTAATTGACTAATTAAAGGTTTTTATTGCCGGATTCCCCAACAATTTTTTATTTTACATATATATATATATATATATATATATATATATATATAATAACTTCGTGATCTTGGTATGATATGGTAAACCTAATCAGTAGGCGATTATAGGTCTGTATATTACTTCAAAATATATGTATTTAAAAAACTCTACATGTTTCGGCTGTGTACGCCTTTACCAAGAGAATACAAAATATGAATCGCAGGATATAAATGTCAAGTAATTAAATTGCTATGGTTTAAATTATTCAAAGATACATTCTAGTAATAATAATAAATCATGCCTTAGTATTCCAAAAAATAGATAACAAGGTGTGAACATATGTGTTGTTCGCTGCTAGCAATTTGTGTCTCCTTCTGGGTATGAACTTGTGTGTTGGTTGCTGCTGGCAGCTTGCGTCTCTCTATGGGTGTGTTGTTTTGTGTGAGAGCGTAAGTGTAGGGTTTTGTATGTCGGTGCGTTCGTGGGTGTGTTTAGTGACCTGTCGCATGAATTTAGAGAGGTCGGATAACCAGCCGTTGCGTAGGGCCGCCAACCCTTTCCCGACAACTTCTTTACAATTCCGTGCAGTAGTTCGACGGCCTGACCCCCGCCCCAACGAGGCAAGGCGCAGACAGGCGAAGCGCACCCTGTACGGGGTTGCTCATCGCTAACCAAGGGAACACTCTTAGTGGCTACCTCGGTCGACGATGGTCACACTTGTGCCATCTTAACGTTTTCCGCCGAAGCGGGGGCATAGCACACACGTCGAACGTGTGTGTGCTGTTAATGGCAGCCTAGCCAGGTTGCCGCCCAGGACCAGTCCTAGTGGTGTGTGCATTGCGCGGCGACGAGATAGCGCCGCGTAGCATGGTTCCTCACTCTTGCTGGAAAGGCAGAATGGCACCTGACTGCCCAATGGGCTGACCCCCCTAGAGTTTTGTAGCGCATATGCTAGGCTACAACCCAGTAGAGGACCACATCAGCAAAAAACAGAAAACAGGGAAAGGCAGGGAAAAGCAAGACATGAGTTATTATTACGTATGCGCCCGTGGAGCGACTTAAGATGCAAAGTTGTCGGCATTCCCTCAAAACGAGAAGGAAAACCACGAAAACCTGCTCGGGCAACTAGACAGGAATCAAAACACGGAACAGTCAGCATGATAAGCAAAAGTATATGATATTTAAATGATATTTAAATAACATAAGGTATATAACAAAAAAATATAATATAATGGCAAATTGTAGATCGTTACAAAATTAAGTTATAGTATATACTGCTTAAATTTTTTATATCATTTCTGTTGTTAATTGAATTTTTTTCCTGTTTAATACTGATCATTTCTTTAATTTGTCTTTTCACTGTGTGTTGTTCTTTATCAATTATCTGTGTGTTTTCAAAATCGAAATTGTGATCGCGTTGTAGTTTGTGTGTAGACAATGCACAGAAGCTGTGGGTTTATTATACCAATTTGTATAAATAGTACCCTGTCTATCATAGCTCAAAGAAATATCAAGGTACTATTTATACAAATTGGTATAATAAACCCACAGCTTCTTTTCGATATATGAATTACCACTCAAATGCTCCTACAGTATTCAATAAAATGATTATAAATAATCTGACTGATAGGGCAGTAAAACTATCACATACTCAATACAGAAAAGATAACATCAAAAAAATTAAAACAATCTTAACTGATAATAATTATCCACCACAACTTATAGACCAAACTATTAAAAAAAGAGTACACCAAATATACAACACTGCAGACACCAATAAAAATTTGAACAATGACACAACCTATATCACAATTCCATATGTTCCACAACTATCGGAAAAAATTAAATACACTTTAAAAAAATATGATATAGCTACAACATATAAACTTAGTAATACTAATAAACATTTATTTTCAAAACTTAAACCTAAAATAGAAAAAAATCGAGAAACACATGTCGTATATAAAATACCATGTCGCGATTGCGATAGTTACTACATAGGCCAAACGAAACAATATTTATACAAAAGAATACAAGCCCACAAATACTCTAGAACAGACAAAACTGCATTGTCTACACACAAACTACAACGCGATCACCGTTTCGATTTTGAAAACACACAGATAATTGATAAAGAACAACACACAATGAAAAGACAAATTAAAGAAATGATCAGTATTAAACAGGAAAAAAATTCAATTAACAACAGAAATGATATAAAAAATTTAAGCAGTATATACTATAACTTAATTTTGTAACGATCTACAATTTACCATCATATTATATTTTTTTGTTATATACCTTATGTTATTTAAATATCATTTAAATATCATATACTTTTGCTTATCATGCTGACTGTTCCGTGTTTTGATTCCTGTCTAGTTGTCCGAGCAGGTTGTCGTGGTTTTCCTTCTCGTTTTGAGCGAATGCCGACAACTTTGCATCTTAAGTCACTCCACGGGCGCATACGTAATAATAACTCATGTCTTGCTTTTCCCTGCCTTTCCCTGTTTTCTGTTTTTTGCTGATGTGGTCCTCTACTGGGTTGTAGCCTAGCATATGCGCTACAAAACTCTAGGGGGGTCTGCCCATTGGGCAGTCAGGTGCCATTCCGCCTTTCCAGCAGGAGTGAGGAACCATGCTCCGCGGCGATAACACGGCGCCGCGCAGTGCACACACCACTAGGACCGGTCCTGGGCGGCAACCTGGCTAGGCTGCCGTTAACAGCACACACACGTTCGACGTGTGTGCTATGCCCCCGCTTCGGCGGAAAACGTTAAGATGGCACAAGTGTGACCATCGTCGACCGAGGTAGCCACTAAGAGTGTTCCCTTGGTTAGCGATGAGCAACCCCGTACAGGGTGCGCTTCGCTGGTCTGCGCCTTGCCTCGTTGGGGCGGGGGTCAGGCCGTCGAAGTACTGCACGGAATTGTAAAGAAGTTGCCGGGAAAGGGTTGGCGGCCCTACGCAACGGCTGGTTATCCGACCTCTCTAAATTCACGCAACCGGTCACTAAACACACGCACGAGCGCACCGACATACAAAACCCTACACTTACGCTCTCACACAAAACCACACACCCATAGAGAGACGCAAGCGGCCAGCAGCAACCAACACACAAGTTCATACCCAGAAAGAGACACAAATTGCTAGCAGCGAATAACACATATGTTCACACCTTGCTATCTATTTTTTGGAATACTAAGGCATGATTTATTATTATTACTAGAATGTATCTTTGAATAATTTAAACCATAGCAACTTAATTACTTGACATTTATATTCTGTCATTTATATTTTGTATTCTCTTGATAAAGGCGTACTGCCGAAACATGTAGAGTTTTTTAAATACATATATTTTGAAGTAATATACAGACCTTTAATCGCCTACTGATTAGGTTTACCATATCATACCAAGGTCACGAAGTTATTATATATATATATATAGTAAATTCAATTTGTTGGCGATTTAAGGTCTGGTTTTACTTAAAAATATATATATATTTAAAACAACCCTACATGTTTCGGCAAATGATGCCTTTATCAAGGAATATAAAATATAAATGACAGTATATTTGCATCATTTGCTGATACATGTAGGGTTGTTTTAAATATATATATTTTGAAGTAAAACCAGACCTTAAATCGCCAATAAGTTGAAATTACTATAACATACAAAGGTCACGAAATAATTATATATATATATATATATATATATATATATATATATATATATATAATTTGATAAATTCTTGGAGTTTTCGTCTTTTATATTA
The DNA here is from genome assembly GCA_935421215.2 of Melolontha melolontha. Taxonomy (NCBI): domain Eukaryota; kingdom Metazoa; phylum Arthropoda; class Insecta; order Coleoptera; family Scarabaeidae; genus Melolontha; species Melolontha melolontha. Next base: position 135,805,563 of record OW285235.1, on the reverse strand, counting down.
AATACTTTAAATATTTTCAAATTAGTATGTTATTTTGCGAAGTAAATGTGAATGTAAATATTGCTGTATACGAATTACAACGCAAATAAAAAAGGGTGAATGTCTGAACAGGCTTTCGGCACTCTGTCAGCTGCCATCCTCAGATTGCCGTTGTTGCTGCTGTCGTTCTTCTAGCGATGCTACGTGTTTGCGTGTTATTTGTCCATGCGCCCATTCGTCTGATACACTCTTGGATGGAGTAGAAACTTCGGTTTCCGTAACTGATATATTTTGTTGTGGGTCGTGTTTTCGATTTCCGTCGTCTCTTTTATTCAAGCTGTTCAGTATCATCTCTATCTCTATTGCCTCTCTAATCGTTCTTACGTGTAGGTGTTAGATGTTCGTAATAGTTTTTTCCTGGAAGTTAATTTTATGCTCTATCTATAATGCGTGGTTGAATGGTGACGAAAATATGTCTCGTCGGTCGCAGGTGCCGCGCAGTATTTTGATTTCACTTTGTTCTTCTAATTCAATCTAGCCTATCGGGTTTCTCAAAAACTGGGAAATCTACCTTTACGTTGTGCATCTTATGTGTAGTTCCTTTTACTTCTGTTCTAATTTGTCAGTAAATATATTACTTCAATGCTGCGTGTAATTGTATAAATTTTTCTTGTAGATATTCTTTATGGGACAGTTTTTTGGATCTATTTGTTAAAGTTTTTACAAGTCCGTTTAATTGCATAAGGTGGTGGTGTGATTTGGCATTTAGATAGTTGGTATGCGGTTTTTTCTTTTTCTGTATACCGAATAGCCTTGTGATCCGTCCGTCTTTTTGTGCGACGCGGATATCTGGAAATGACAAAAAAGGCTTTGCACTTATACTTATACATGATTACAATGGGAGTTCGGGGCAAAGAAAAATAACAATTATCTAAAGGCCTGTCCTGGCTTACTCAGTCGATGCTCCCGGTAACAATAAGTCTCCACTGGGTTTCTTACCCAGGTTACTTTACCCCTTTTTGTGAGAGGGTCAAGAAGAACAAAGAGTCCAGGAACGTCACAGTATTTAGTTTAATATTCGCACGTAAAAACATTATTTATCCAAAATTTATTTACTAATGGCCATACGCATTAATCAAAGTCGTACAAAAGTTTATATACCAGTTATAAACATTAATAAAAAATTACACACAAATTTACATACAAAAAGAAACATCAACTTTAATAATAGTCACTAATACGAATTAAAGTACTTACAATTAATAAGGTGCAAAGTCACTTATTACTACTTGCGTTCTTTACCGCACTAACGTAACTGCGCACTAATACTGTAAGGAGCCTACTTATCGAAGTAGGCAGCCGTGGCTACGGCCTTTGCAGCTCAAGACTCGTAGACGGCTAACTCTAACGGGATTGAATTTAAACGCCAAGTTCCACTCGAACTGGTGCTGATTTCAACTGGAAGTCAATTGTCACTCCAAAGGAAGCTGACCGACACACTGATGTCGACTGATGGTCACTGGCTTCAGCAGAAATTGACCCCGCTTATATAATAATAATAGTGGGGAGATCGCCTTGCGTCGCCGTGATTGGCTCGCGCACTCACGTGCTCACGTGAATGAATATATATCGGTGGGGCAAATGTTTGTTCACATTCGCAAAAGCATATACAGAATCTGACAAGCCCACTGTCTTCGCGGATCATATGGAGCGAATCTAAGAAGGAAACTCGTCCGGTGATGATGAGTTAAAGGATCTAATCTTGGAAGAATTAGAAGCATTAGATCACAAGAAGGCCAATACCCTGCCAAATGTAGGCATCGACGAAGTTAGGGCCTACATCGCATGGGTAAACTCGAGAAAGGCCCAGGGTTAGATGGAATAGCTAATCGCGCTCTTAAGGCGCTTCCACTAACGATCCTAAGGTACGTGGTTGGCATCACCAACGCTACTTTGAGATTGGCGCATTTCCCAAACATAAGGAAGGAGGAGGGTATCCTAGCGATCACCAAGCCAGGAAAGGATTGCGCTATCCGAGCCGGTGTTCTGCACGGATTTTTTCTGGCACCAGAGTTGTTCATAATTTATATGGTGGACATACCGACAGTTCTCGGGGCGGAGATCGCCATGTATGCTGATGATACAGCCCTGTATACGATTAGCCGCCACGAGCATACACCACAGACTTCAACGCTCGGTCAACGAGTTCCTAAACTGGTCGGCTAAATGGAGGCTCCGTATCAACGGGGGCAAGTATGTCGCAGCTAGATTTACCAATAAGATCTCGATTTACGACGAAACGATTGATGTAGGGGAGACTAGACTCTCCTGGTCTGATTCAGTCCAATATTTGGGGCTTAGCATGGGCAAAATATTGATATGAACAACACATGTTAAGAACATATCAGAAATTTGTCGCCGTCAGATGAATGCCGCTTCTGGCCAGAGCTAGCCCGCTTGCCCTCAAGACAAAAATCCTGGTCTGATTCAGTCCAATATTTGGGGCTTAGCATGGGCAAAATATTGATATGAACAACACATGTTATCTCAGAAATTTGTCGCCGTCAGATGAATGCCGCTTCTGACCAGAGCTAGCCCGCTTGCCCTCAAGACAAAAATCATACTGTACAAATTTGTCCTGCGACCCCAGATCACCTACGGAACTCTGGCATGAGCAAACGCGGCGAAAACCCACCTAAGCAAACTCGCAACTCTACAGAACACCACGCTGCGTTGGAGTGTGAATGCTTCCTGGTTTGTCCGCAACGAACGAATAGGAACAGATTTGGAACTAAAACTGTCCCAGGACACCTGGGATAAAGCAGAGACCTCACTTAACCCTATCGTGTGCGAACCTAACAGGAAATCGGGTTTGGTGGCCAGAGCCCAGTGAGTGTCAGTGAGAAGGCTGGAGGATTTACTGCAACTACCGTAGCTCTCTTGCGAAAAACCAGAGACAAGCGGCCCAGAGACCGAGGTGGGAAAGGACTACCGCGTCGGCAACCCAACCAAGCGTCCCAAGCGTCGTAGCTTCAAACCAGAGGTCCGCGGCGGTAACAACCAGAGCATTTTGTGTTCGGTCCGTATGTTCTTGGCTGAATCTGTGGTTGCAGTTTACTTTCTTTATTTTCGCCAAGTTGATGGAAAGCGCTGGCCATCATCCTGTTTATTAAAGCTATTTGGCCGGTTCTCTATTTCTATGAATTCCCTGACTTTCGTGAAAGTGGTTATTTCTAACCAGTGTTTTGGTATTATTGAAGTCTATTTGGTGCCCTGTTGTTATAAAATGTTGCGCTAATGACGAAATGGCTTCCAATTTCTGTATCGCTAATTTATGCTCTTCCCTTCTTACGCTGATTTCTTGATTCGTCTAGCCTATGTACAAATAATTACAGTCACTGCAGGGTATTTCATAAACACCTTGATCTTCTAAGTTAGTTAGGGTTTTTGTATTAAGATTTTTTTGTATAATAATCAGATATTAAATTTTATAACGTTTTCTTTGAAATATATTTTTTTTCTTTACTTGATTTGAATTTTAAAACGAAACAAAAAGAAGGTAGAAATATAAGGCTTTAAAGTTTGAAATTTAATTTTCATTTAAAGTAGTTACCCTGAGATACATCCCTGAGATATTTTATTTTAAAGTCATTTTATAAGTTTGTTGGTGGAACCAATGTGATTCAACTGTTGACTTGATCCCTATTTTTTTAATTACTTTTACCCTGACTAGCTTTGTATAAAATTTACGATCGTTTTACGAAAAGTTGTAATTCATGCAGTCAGATAATCATTAGTACAACATATACGTAATTTATGTTGACACCTGACATAAACACAATCTACGAACATTGAACCATCTAAAAAAATAATTATTGTATATTTTTTTGCATAGAATAATATATAGGTTCAATTTTATAACTAACATTAATGATAGTATGGATTAGAAATTAGTGCTTGATAACTAGAAAAAGTATACACGTTACATGCGTTGACATATAAAATTGTTAAAAATAATCGTAATTGTTGTATATAAGGAAATTGTACAGAGAAAGCCAAAAAGACTGAAATAGTTGGTCAAACTGATTTTGTTTATAAGGTTTTTTGTTTATCAGCAAATTTCAGTAGTGATGCAGCGGCGTAAACGTGGTCATACGGTAATTTTAAAGTAAATATATTCTAAACTTAAATCCACAAAATGATTACTAGTGCTAACAGATTAAACTGTATTAAAATAGAGAATAACTAAATAAAATAACACTACAGTATATTATTAAACATCATATATTATAAATAAATTTACAATATACAAAAAGGAAACGTATGTACATCTCAATATTCTTACAACTGTTATAAATACTATCTGCGACATTTTATACACAAACTTAACAGGATGCATGTTTGTCTCCCTTAGTACATGAGGATTTTCTGATGCCCATACACGATAGTTCTGGCTATTGATGTAACCATTTAAATGAAACCAACCTTCATCTGTAAAAAACAGTTTATTCAAAATCTCATCGTTGTTCAGATGCTCTAAGAAATAATGGCAGTAATGAAGCCTGGCATTATAATCTTGTGGGTGTAATTCATGCACCAGAGATATTTTATAGGGTTTCATGTGTAGTTCTTTTTTCAATATTCTTCGACAACTGCCATATGAGATACCTGCAAAATATATTTTATATTGTATATTTCAAATAACTACATAATACATACCAGCTTGCTGAGATAATTGACGTATAGGTTTTTGTGGACTTCGAAGGATATGCTCCTGAACATTTTCAAGAACCTCTGGCGTTATGATTTTTGGTCTTCCAGAAGATTTACCTTTACAGACACTACCGGTTTCTAAAAATCGGTCAATTACACGTTCTAGATGTTGAGTAAATGCTTGAAAGGTAATTTCATGTTCGTTATAAGTAATTCTAAATTAATTATAACACGCTTTCCCAGAATACTCCCAAGCACCGTCTTCGTTTTGAATGCCAGTTCGAAAATATGCCATTACTATAAACGTGTCTTCTTCTATAGTAAACACCATGATAATTAGTACTAAAAAGTATTTTTCTTTTGAATATAGACAAATTTTGAATAAAACGTGATAAAACAAAGAGAACAAAAACCAGAAAAATACTACGACATTGATCGCATGAAAACACTGTTATTTGACATTCCAAATGATTTGCTGCTAATCGCAAACTCAAAAATGTTCTAAAAAAGTACTGCCAACTCACATATTCTTTTTGGCTCTCACTGTATAAACTGCTTTCATATTATTATTGAATTTTAGAAAACAATATTATTAAAAGTAAAATAATAGTTTAAATACCAAGATTTAATTCAAATATTAGTTCCACTAAACATCATTGCTCTGTTAAGTAATGCCGAATGGAAAATCCAGATAAATATAGGTGTGATCTTATTTTATTGTCCCAAATAGAAGTAGGTATGTTTTGTAACTAGTTAATGTAAACTATATAATATATATATATATATATATATATATATATATATATATATATATATATATATATATCTTTATAATGGTTCAATACGATATTATTATAAATGTATTAACTAATTTGTGTTTTGTTTCTCAAAAAATAAATATAATTGCACAGGAAATACTTTTCTTTAGAAACTGACTTTCAACCAATTATTTTGGTTTCCGTACTATATACAAAGTAACTTAAGAAAATTTCTAGGTAAAATTTAGCATTCGATATAAAACTAATTTAACGACTATATCCTCAATTATTATAAACAAAAAACAGGTTATTAAGGTTTCTGTAAAATGCGGCCACTTGAGGAATTATGATGACCGCAAGTTCCAAGAGGTCTTACGCTTTCTTCCTCTCAATTTTTAAGGATTTACAAAATGCCACCCCATTTAGACCATAATCTCATTGACAGCAAACCGCTCAGAGTCCTTGAAATTCAAGATCGAGATAAGGGCACCGTGCCGTGAATGACAAATGATGCACATTCAAAAGAAGCAGTCTGTCACGTGCATTCAAAATGTATTTTCTCTAATACTCCCTTGAGTACGATCCTGCACTGTGTGCCCTTTTCAACGTATATCCCCTGGCCTCTCTTGCTTTTTTCCGACGAGTTAAAATCACTGATCGTTGACCTTTTTCCAGGAAAAACTTTTAATTTGTCACATAACAATGCACGTCGTGACATTTTAGTAATGCCGGAAAATTGCGTAGTCAAGCATTCGAATTGATTTTATTCTTTCATGCAACAAAATCTACTTTTTACGTATTATTTCGTTTTAATTAAATTAATTGTTAAACTTGTATATATTTAAAACTGTATGCAATTATAAAAAATATAATGCAAAGTATATTCTTTAACTTCAGAAATTAGACTAGATTTAAGACATCCAAATTTGCTTTAAAATTTATTCCCATAGTAATTAATGATATTGGCTGTCACAGAAATATTACAAAAAATTAATATAATAATTAACATAATAAATAAAATAAATCATTTTTAGAGAGTAAGAAATTTGTCACATCTGTGATATTAAATAATTTAAAAAAACTTAGGCAATAGATTTACAATAATCTATACACAGCATCACATTAGTTGAAATAATCATATATTAAATTAATCTAACTAAATTTAGAAAAAAATAAAAAATTAATTATTTTCTATTAATTTAAATGTTATTTTATTTATTTCCAAATTCGATATTTCCTCTTTTAATCATTAAATAGAGTTATTATCCTTGGCCTTTGAACAGACTCATTAAATTCATGCTATAAAATCTTTTAATTGAGTGACCCCTAAGAATCTATTTTATATTCTAACTTGTGAGCGCCTCAACTGTGGGGCAAATTAATAAAGAATATACAATTATTCATTTATTTATTAATTACATATCATATATATATATATATATATATATATATATATATATATATATATATATATATATGAGATATATGAAACGAAATTATTGCACCAAATATTTCGACAATGGATGCATTTTTATGCAAATCAATGCCGAACCTCATACAGTTGACATTGTGACCGCTGCGCTGATAGGTTCAAATATCCAAAGTGGCCTTACAAAAGCCCTGTTCTCAATCCTAGTGAGCATCTCTAGGATCAATTGGGCAACAAAATTAAAAACGCACCGAGACCGCCAGTAACACTTCATGAGCTTTCAAACATACTTATTCAAGAATGAGAACAGATAACTCAAGAAAGGATTCGAAACTTAATCTCAAGCATGCCAAAAAAAATCAGCAGCGTGTATTGCTGCAAGAGGAGGACATACACGCTATTAATAATGTTACTTTTGTTAGCTTATTACAAATTATGATTTAACTTTATGAGAAGACCATTGGTATTTTAGTTTAATTTTTTACTTTTTTCTTCAAGTCCATAAAAGTAAAGTTTGTTAATTTTAATAGCCTTTAAATCAACTAACCTCGTCTATTCGTTTCCTTAAATTTTGTTATCTTGTTTTAAATTTATTCTGAATTTTACTGGTTCCCTTAATTTTACAATTACGCTATTTTTAAATCAGGCACTAATGCATATTCTCTTATTTATTGATTTTAGTAATGTTCAAAAAAAGGGTTTTGCTAAACAATTGCACCACTCTCTATATCGTTCAATCGTACTGGCATTTAAAAAAATAACAAGTCGAAAATTTAAAATCTTTTAAATTTTACTCTCAATTATTGTAACTTGAACGCTCAAGAGCTATTCATAAATTTAATAAATTTTGGAGGCACTTCCATTTACCTTCGAACAAAGTATTAATCATCTTGTTCTTATGTGAATTTTGTATGAATTGGAAGAACACATTAATGATCTGTTTAATGTTTCATATGTTGATATTTGTTAAGTTATTAAGAAAATTCTAATTTATTTCGTTTTCTTAATATTCACTAAAAACCTCAAAAAATATATTTGACTAGTTATACAAGTAATTTGTCACATATCAATAACATGAGTTCTTAATAAAAGATTGAATTTAATGGTGAAGTAAAATTAAAACGAAAGGGTTCCTCGAGAAGAATTATTGTAATTAAAACTGTTGTAGAGGAAGGAAAAGGATCAGAACCGTTATTTGCAGTGGCGGCTAAATTTACAAAGAGGTCATGTGAAATTTAAGGCACTAGGTATTGTTGATTAACTGGACGGAAAAATTGGACTGGTTTAATGAATATATTGTAATTACTGATAAAATATTTTATTTACAAATTACTTTTAATAATAATAATAATGTATTGTCCGGCAGAGAATATTTATTAAATGAACCTAGAAAAGAAATCTGTAAATCAGCACAACAAAAATAATAAAAAAAGCATATATTTTATATTTGTATTTCTCAGTTGCTATTGGTTATATTTTTGTACTATAGAGATTTTTGTATTGTACGCTGATTTATAGAAATTTCTTTTAATAATATTTTCTGTCTTACAATACATTATTATTATTACTATTATTAAAAGTTATTCTTAATTAAAATAATAAAATATCCAATTTTAATAGATGCGTAATGAATCATTTTGCAAATGCTATAATATATATGTATATACGTTTTAGGGTGGTCTTTAGATGTATGGTAGAAAAATTTTTTGAAGTAATAGACCGTAACTCCCTCTAGAAATATTTGTTTTTGTGTAAAAATACGGTATGAAAAAAATTATGCCCATCAAACAAAGGGAAGGCGTGGCGCACCGCCTCTCAAGGTGACCCCTGTTGGTAAAACGAACAGAAATATATTTTTTTTTATGTATTTAGATTTTTTAGTACACAATATACATATAACTTTATTATTATAACTTTTTTATCCCTTTTTTCGAATACTCATACGAGTTTTTGTTAAGAAAAGTTGGCATCACTGAGGTACAGCATTTAAGAAAATTAAAAAGGGACTTCCTCTATAAAGTGACAATTGATTAAAATTGTCAATTAGAAGAGTGTGTTACTTAACAGAAATAGTGTTAAAAATAAAAGCTTATATAGAAAGTATAAAAAAATTACCGCAAACCTAAGACAGACGTTATATTTAATTGGCCATGATAAAAGTCAAATCGTTGGTGCCAAGTTACCATCAAACGGCCAAGTTTTGCGAGTATTATTTTACAATCTACACAAAGTAAAATTAAATTTAAGATCAAGTGCCCACCTTGTCGTGAAGCAAGTAGAAATTATGTAGAATAAGGCTCGAGTTCCAACAAAGGGAACGGATAAAAATATTATAAAAGTAGAGGCTTTATAAAAAGAATGGAAGAAATCGCTTAAGTGGAGCAAACGCCATCATCACTGCAAGAAAAACGCGAAAAAGAGTTTACAGACAAACTAGATGATTTATTTGATGACCCAATGACGTTATACTAACGTCACAATGACGTCACAACCCAACCCAATGACGTCACAACCCAATGAGGCCCCTTGTGGGGCCCTCAGAACCAAAACCACACACACCCCTAGAGCCCCCTTGTGGGGCCCTCTCAAGCACCCTCCGAAACATAACCACACAGTAAGTTTGAAAAGCAAAAAGAAAAATACATACAAGATAGAGGGCCCCCTTGTGGGGCCCTCCGAAACATAACCACACAGTAAGTTTGAAAAGAAAAAAAAGAAAAAATACTTACAAGATGGGGGTCCCCTTGTGGGGCCGTCAGAAGCAAAACCACATACACCCCTAGAGCCCTCTTGTGGGGCCTTCGGAAGAACCCTCCGAAACATAACCACACACGGCCCCTAGTGAGACCCTCTGAAGCATCACCGCAAATAGCCCTCCTAATGGGGCCACCGAAACATAACCTCACAATTGAATAAAACACAAGTGCACTCGATAAAAGTTAAATGAATACTAAAAGAAGTTACATCCGGTGTGCTATAAGTATATTATTACGTTATATTTCTTTTAATATAATATATAATATAATAATATATAATATTTCATTGTATGCTACCTCCAATTATTTATAGCTGTTAAGCCCATCGAAATTCAAAGGCACTACTCACGAGGCTCGATGTAGGCAGCTCGGAACATTGACAAGTCTACCGTCAAATGATTTATAGTCATAAAGACCCATTGAAATTCAAAGGCACTACACAGAGGCTCAAGGTAGACGGCTCTCCCAGCTAGGAAGATTTCATATGGAGTTAGCTCTTAAAAGCAATGAAGCTTCCCCAACGTCAGTAGGTTTCTGCCGAAACATTAGGGTGTCGAATGTACCTTTGGATCGAGCACCACAGTCAATAGACTTCCTAACGTATTTGGATAAACTCCTGAAATGACCTGTCTCTTCAACTGATAAGTAGGAAGATATAGATTCACATGTTAACGTAAATAAATATGTAAAAAGAAAAAGTGTTTGAATAAATTATGTTAACGTAAAGTATTGATGCTAAATATAATCCCGAAAGGGTTGAAGTGTCTGCAAGGGGATACCAGCTCTGAAGCACCCTCCGAAACATAACCACACACGCCCCCCCAAGTGGGGCCACCGAAACATAACCTCACAATTTACTAAATCACGTGTGCACTCAACAAAAATACATAACCACACAGTAAGTTTGAAAAGCAAAAGAGAAAAATACTTACAAGATGGAGGGCCCCCTTGTGGGGCCGTCAGAAGCAAAACCATACACACCCCTAGAGCCCCCTTGTGGGGCCCTCGGAAGCACCCTCCGAAACATAACCACACACGCCCCCTAGTGGGGGCACCACAACATAACCTCACAATTTAATGAAACACGTGTGCACTCGACAAAAGTTTGATGAATACTAAAGGAAATCACATCCGGTGTGCTATAAGTATATAATTATGATAACAATGCAAAATGAGTAAAAATTTTTTTGTTTATTTCGCTTTTAATATATAATTATGATGATAATACAAAATGAGGAATATGTTTTTTAAAATGAAAAATAAAAATTCACTTACTAAGCAGATTGAATTATATACGGTGACGGAAATAAAAAGACATGAGTTAAATTTCGAGAGCGTTGAAATTTAACAAAAAAATTTATTTGTTTTACGGATTTGACAATACGTTACAATATAGACTTAAACTAGATTACACTGAGGTTACTAGCGATCTGTGTCGCGTACAGTTACACTAATAACTCTATCAACTAATGCTTTGCCCATCCTTATATATTAAATATTATCTTATCTTACTCCACGTGTATCCGGCGAATGAATGAAATTGCTGAGTGTACGTCTGGTAATTATGAATAGGTTGTATTATATGCGGACTCGTAACTCCTTCCGCCTTACATGCGAGATTATCCTTAAAAAGGCAAATCTTGCATTCTTTTCTTATCGGCATCTGTTTGTTTTTTAACCTTTTGTTTAGTCCTTATCTTTTTATATAATTTAAACAAAAGAATTGCAAGTATTAATAGTATTAATATGAATGTAATTATATAAACTAAAGAACTACTTGCTTTATGTGATATAGTAATTTTGCTTAACATTTCCTTTTGATTATTAATTCTATCTGAAAGATTTAAAATACTTACTTCAGTTAAATTTATTGTTTTAATTTGATTATGATTTTCACTGTATTCCATTAAATTTAGTTTCATATTAATTGTTGATTTATAATTTTTTATAATTTGGTTTTTAATATGAAATTCACAATTATTAAAGTTATTAATCAAATAAATTCCTTTTATTAATTTAATATCAATTTGTTCATTGCATTTTTGAATTAATTTATTTTCTGTAGGACTAAGAATTAATTTCATATTACATATTTTCAATATCTCTTACTTCAAAATCTTGAATAGTGAAAGATTGATAAATACAATTTTTATAATTATTATCCATTTGTAAAATATGGACTTCACATAATGAATTATTTGAAATATAAAATTCTGAATCATGATTACATAAGAATGTTTGTTTTGATATTTGAGGACAAATTTGATTTGACATAATATACTTATTGTCTTTTGTGCCAACGTATTTAATTTTAGGAGTAATTTGTTTAAAAGTATTATTTCCTTCGTAAATGGGCAGAGCATTTAACATGAAATATTGAAATGCTTCATTACTTACAATTGGTATTAACAATATAAATGTAAAATAAGTGTTAGTTTGATATACTCTAATTTCAATTAAACTTTCTATTTGGTACAGGTTATTTATGAGTAGCTCAAACGGAAATTCGTTATTTACATTTAAATGAATATTCTTAATACTACTGAGTAATAATTTGGGAGATATTACCATTGGATGTAATACTCCAGTTTTAGCAAAAGTTATTGTTTCAATTAACTCTTGGATCGTATTTTCCATTATTTCAAGTTGTTGGACTTGGTAATATATTAATTGCAGAGTGTTGATGTTATCTTCATTTTGTTTAATTCGTCTCCGCATTTTATCTTGATTGGTTTGCATTGTTTTAATATTATTTTCGTAAAGTGTTGTGGCATCTTCCAGTATTTTTAATTGGTTTTCCATTACTGTTTTTATTTTTCCTTGGTTTTGTTGTAATTCCGTTATTTGTTCTTCATATCTTCTGCCATCTTCTTCATCTAGATTACCTGTAATTGCTTTTACTATATTTCCTAAAAAGTTAAAGGCTCCTCTTTTGCTTCTACTTTTCAGCTGTACTGCTTCTATTAGTTCTTGAATTTTCTTTTCTTTTTCTAATCGCAGACCTTTTAATTTCCTTATTTCCCGTGTAGAGTGTTTCTCTATCCCTAGTGTTGAATTTTCTTTATCTCTAATCTTTAAATAATTTTCCCATACATCAATTAATTGGGAATAATCTTTCCTTATGATTAATTCGTATTGGTTCTCCGTGTTATGTGCTATTCCTATTTTTACAGGTAGTAATCCTATCTTATCTTCTATCTTCAATACTTCTGTTAGTCCTCTTCCGATGAGGATTCTGGAACATGGGCTAATTTTAGTGAATTTATATGATAACGTAAAATTTTATTCTTTCTTGTTTTAACTTCAACTGTTCCATTTTCATTGATTTTCGTAACTGTGTATGGCCCTTGATATCTTTCTTTCATTTTTTGTGAATAGTATTTATGGGGTTTTACATATACTGCCTGACCTATTTTTATCTCTTCATTTTCTCTATTTTTATTTATTTTAATGATTTTCTTTTCTTTATCTTCTTGCATTTTATTTGCAATTTTATTATAGAGATATTTCGTGCGTTCTTTATGTTTTTGAATATAATCTTGATAATACGTTTCATCGTAATATAGGTCCATTGGTTCTTTTGTATTAGTGTGTCCATACAAGAGTTCAAAAGGTGAGATTCCTGTTGCTGAATGATTAGTCGAGTTGTATGCTAACAGTGATAATTTCATTATCTGTTTTATATCTTGAGTTAGTTTTTGATTTTTTATTAATCTAACATGTTCTAAAAGTGTTGAATGTAATCGTTCAATTGGTGCATTCGAATTTGGGTTTAAAGGCGTTGTATAGTGAACATTGATTCTATATAATTTTAATAATTCTTTTAATGTTGCATTATTAAATTCTAAACCGTTATCCATTACAATTTCTTTTGGTGAACCGTTTATACTAAAACTTTCTATTAATTTATCAACTACTTCGACTGCTGTTTTTCCTTGAATTGGATATACTTGTGCATATTTTGTGAATGTATCTATTATAGTTAGGAAATTTTGTGAATTTATTGATATCGTATCAACGTGAATTTTATCAAATGGTTTCTCTATTAATTTCGTTAATTGAAAAGGTAATTTTGGTGGTGCTCTATCGTATTTGTTTCTTTGACATATTTCGCATCTCTTAATATAATTTGTTATATCATCCTTCATTTGACTCCAGTAATAATTCTTCTTTATCTGTTTTAAAGTTTCATTGATTCCTCTGTGATTAGTTTTTCCTTCATGGTTTTGCATTATGATTTCAATCTTTTCCTCTGGTGTTTCGATTATTCTTACCCCTCGAAGACATCTATAAATTTTTGGTCCGTTGTTATTGAAGTGTTCGATATAAACTTGACACATTTCTTTATAAATTTCATCTGTTGTGTATATGTAGTAATTTCCTTGAGGCATTATATCCTTTATTAAATCTATCAATTCTTGTTTCAAATTTTTCTTTTCCAATTTTGCGTGGTATATTACTTAAGCATTTTTCGTATCAAATGTTACTGTTGTCGGAAATATATGTGTTTCTATGAATACTTGTATCTTCTGTATATCTATTGCCATATCGGTTATTGGTATTGATGTTTCTGGTTCTACATTTACATTGCTATGCAGTGAGTCATCGTCTTCTTGTTGTTTATTAGGATTATGTTCTATTCTTCCTAGTTCTTGTAGAATGTTATCTATTTCTTCCTGATTTCTTGATTTTTGTATTATTTCTTCCATTGTTAATTCTCGTGGTTCTAGATTTCGTAGTAAGTCATCTAGTTCTTCATTATCAACTTGTGGTATTATAGATGATGTATCTTCTTGTAATAATTCATCTACATTATCTTCTTGGTTATGTAATTCGATTCTCGATAATGCATCCGCATTTTTATTAATTTTTCCCTTTTTATATATAATTTCATAATCGTACTCACTTAATTTTATCTTCCATTGTTGTAATTTCGAGTTTGGTTCTTTCAAATTATGTAACCACACTAATGGTCTATGATCTGTGATTATCGTAAATTTTCTTCCAAATATATAAGGTCGAATTTGTTTGCATGCCCAAATAATTGCTAACAGTTCTTTTTCTACTGTTGAATATTTTTGTTCTGTTTCCGATAATGTTCTTGATGCATAAAATATTGGTCTGTCTTGTCCTATCGTTCCTTGTGATAATACTGCTCCTATTGCTACATTGCTTGCATCCGTTGTTACTAAAAATTGTTTGTTAAAATCTGGATATTGTAATACTGGTTCATTACAAAGTATCTTTTTACAAAGTTCAAATGTTGTTGTATATTCTTCTGTGAATTCGATTTTACTTCCCTTTTTTAAATATTTGGTTAATGGTTTTGTAATTTTAGCAAAGTCTTTTATAAAATTTCTGTAATATCCTAATAATCCTAGAAATGCTTTGATTTCTTTTTGTGTTTTTGGTATTGGATACCCCTTTATTGCTTCAATCTTATCTGGATTTGGTTTTACTCCATCTTTCGTTATTATATGTCCTAAATAAGCAATTTCTTTTCTTAAAAATTCACACTTCTCTTAAGCGTTTAAATACTTTTTTTAATTTTTGTTGATGTTCTTCTAGTGATGCTGCATATATTATTATATCATCTAGGTATACGTGACATGTGTCTACTGTTAGACCTCTTAAAATATGATTCATTACTCTTTGAAATGTTGCTGGGCTGTTTTCAAGACCAAATGCCATTCTTAAAAATTCATAGTGGTTATTTTCCGTGCTAAATGCTGTTTTCTCTCTATCTTTTTCTTCCATCTCGACTTGATGATAGCCAGACGCTAAATCTAATGTCGTGAAATATTTAGCTCTTCCTAATTTATCTAATATATCGTGTATATTAGGAATTGGGAATTTATCGTCGATGGTTTTCTCATTTAATTTTCTATAATCTATTACCATTCTATATTTCTTAATTCCTGATGCATCCTTTTTTTTTGGTACTATCGCTACTGGTGCTGACCATGGGCTTATACTGGGTTGTATAATGTTTTGTTCTAACATGCTCTTTATTTGTTTATTTATTTCTTCTCTTTGTATTGGCGATTTCCTATAAGACTTTTGATATATTGGAGTTTAATCTTTTAATCGTATCTGATGTTTAATTTCTGATGTGAATGTTAAAGGTAATTCTTCACTGTGACATAAATCTTGATATTCTATACATAATTTTCTTATCATTTCTTTTTCTTCTTTATTCAGATGATCTAATCGTAGCTTTGCCTCTAATGTTCTTCTTTGAATTTCTTTAATCCTTTTCATTGATAATTTTCCTTTTATTGTGTTTTCTTCAACATAATTGTATTCTTCAGTTAAAATTGGTTTTTCGAAGTTTATTTCCACTGGGTAGTTATTGAAGTTTACGATTTCAGTAATTGCGTAGTAATCTTCTGTGGTCGTGATGTTTTCAGGTATTTCTACTCCTGGTGCTATTCTTTGATGATTTGTATGTACTTCTTTTAGATTTCGATCTACAGGTATTTTAATTATTTTTCTTTCTCTTGGTCCTATTTTAATTTTTGGATTGTCAAAATATAATTGTATTTCCGCGAAACTTGTGCGAAGTTTTTTAGTTTTAAAATCTATTATGGAATTCATTTTTTCTAATAATCTTAAACCTATTATTCCATCATATTTTTTAGAAAAATCTACTATATTAAATTCATGTATTTGTCCGTACGCGTTAAATGTGTGTAAAGAAGGTTTTCTAAGAACGTAATTATGATATGTGGTACCGTGCATTGTTGTTACTGAAAATGGTGAATATTTAATATAATTTGGAAAATGATTTTGAGCTAATTCAGTTGAAATTGAGGATGCTGATGCACCTGTATCAATTAGAAATTTTGCATTAATTTCTGGTACATAAATATAAGGTAATCGTACACAATGTTGTTGATTAAATTCTAAATGATTTCTTAACTTTATACCGGTTGTTGGACATTCGGTGGTGTCTCGTTCGCTGAGGCTCCAATTGGAAAATTTGGCTGCTCCTCTGGTTCGAATAGAAATGGTTCTGTATCTTCGTCCCAAATTGGTTGATATTCATAGTCTTCTGATTCTTCATACTCTTCATAATCTGGATTTTCTTCTTCTTCTTCTTCTTGGCCTTGATTGTTCATTTCTTCAAGTTTCCATTTTTGCTGTGATGTTGATGGTCCATATGATGTTTGTCTCATTCGGCTCATGCTTGGGTCAATTTCCATTGGTTGTTGTCTAGATTTTCTTCTTTCCATTAATTGTGCAGGAGATTTTGCAAATTTAAAGGAATTTTGCTTAATATGGGAATTTTGTTTACTTTAGTTTTGGAAATTTGGTTTGATAGGAAATGGATTTTGATAATTTGTTTTTGGCTGGTATTGGAATTGTTTTACTTGTGGTTGGTGTTGAAATTGTTGTATTCGTGGCACTTGTTGTATTCGTGGAAGTTGTTCTTGTTGGGCTGGTGTTTTCATGTGTCCTGGTGTTATCTGATGTATTATTTTGTAGTTATTTTGCGGCATTGTTGATTTTCCGCATCTGTACTGCCAATTTTGTTATTCTAGTACTTCAGCTAGAGCATTTTCTAATGTCTCTGGATTTTTTAAATACATTATTTCGCCAATTCTACGGTAATTCATTAATCCTCTTTTAAATGTTTGTAATGCAGTTTTCTTATACATGTTTGTTTTTAACGGTATTAATTCTTCTTCAGTATCTAGTTGCATTTTAGTTAATAGTAAATTTAACATGTCCCTAATCCTTTGTTCGAATATGTAAGGATTTTCATTTTTCCTAGGCTGTTCCATTGTTACATCATTTAAAAGACAATCTTCTGATCTCTGGTCTAAGAATGTTAATTCTAGTAATGCTTTAATATCATGCCAAGTTTTTAATTTTCTTGCCCCTATTATCGATTGCGGTTCTCCACTCAATCTTTATTTTATTATTCTTATTAAATATGGGTTTAAAGGGTTATCTCTATTATTTTTATCAAAATAAGTTTTTATCAAATCTTCGCAGGCATCAATAAATAATGGTAATGTATTTGGATCACCATTGTATATTGGTATCGTACAGATTTCTGCCTGGCTTATAGAACTTCTCGTATAAGTTTGATTAGGCATTTCGTTTAAGTTTAATGTATTAATTGAATTTACTAGTTCTTCTAAAAGATTTTCTATTGACATATAAAGTTTTGTTTACCAGCATATACTTCTGTTATACTTTGTTTGCTTTTCGTCGTGTATTTCAATACTTTTTTCACAAAAGCAAAAATTCGTCTTACAATCACTACAGTAAATTGTAGATAGTAAAAAAATTTAAAAATCTACTTACAGAATTGTTAGTAAGATCATTCGATTTTGGTTGGTTTGTTCTTTGTGTTATTCTCTGTATTATTCTTCTTGTTATTCTTCTTGTTAAGTATTGTTGTTTTCTTGTGTTACTTCTTTTATTAGTTGCTGTATTGGTTTGGTTTCTTTGTTGGCTTGTTATTCTTCTTGTTAAGTATTGTTGTTTTCTTGTGTTACTTCTTTTGTTTGCTTGTTGCTTCTTCTTAATTATAATATTGATTGGCACTTCGACGAGATTTTGATCGTTTCCGTGTTTTTTCCAATTCAATATCGCACCTTTGGAAATTTTGATCCTCCAGTCGTGTTTCTTAATTTTTATAACGTTGATGGGTACCTCGACGAGATTTTGATCGTTTCGGCGTTCGTCCCAGTTCAAACGTTGCACCTTTTGGAAATTTTGATCCTCCAGGCCTTGTGTAACCGTCGTTGAATCCAATTGCACGTACTGTCGCTTTTTGTTCTTTCTCTGGGCCAAAGAATTGAAATTCACACTCACTATTTTCGACGTTTGTAATTCTCCAACAGTGATTGCCAAGATCCGTCCTGACTGCGCCAGTTAAATTTCGAGAGCGTTGAAATTTAACAAAAAAATTTATTTGTTTTACGGATTTGACAATACGTTACAATATAGACTTAAACTAGATTACACTGAGGTTACTAGCGATCTGTGTCGCGTACAGTTACACTAATAACTCTATCAACTAATGCTTTGCCCATCTTTATATATTAAATATTATCTTATCTTACTCCACGTGTATCCGGCGAATGAATGAAATTGCTGAGTGTACGTCTGGCAATTATGAATAGGTTGTATTATATGCGGACTCGTAACTCATGAATCAACATTAAAAATAATGATGACGAATGTTTGTGAAATATTAATAATCCTTTTATTTAAACCTACAGTACCATTTATGTTTTGATATACTAGGTTCAATCAAAAAGAAAAAAAAACAAAATGGCTAATGAAAAGAAAATGTCTAGACACTTTGAAGCAATAAATGAAAGAGGAAATTAAGTTTTAAACATTTATTATTCAAACTATATGTATTTACAATATAAATTAGAATTATATATAAAATTTAATAAATATAAATTAACAACCCAATCTAATGACTTCAACATCAAAATGTAAAGTATTGTAATGTAGATATAATATTTCTAACATAAATAAAGCATTTAAAGAGTTACTATGACAAGACAATAATCTTTTTATGTTGCTGCATATATCACCAGACATTTGGACACAGGATTCCAATGTCGATTTATAAAAATTTACGAAATCCAAAGATTGATTAATCTGCGAAACGGATTCGGCTATTTCATTCGCTGTGTCCTGATATACCCGAGCCGCCGCAACCAATTCTTATACGATGGGGTACTTGGTTAGAAGCAGCAATTTATTATTATAAACATTTTGAAAAAATTAAATCAGTGATTTTACAACTAGATGCCAAAGAAGCAGCTGCAATACGGCTCAGCCAGGTTCAATTTAACAATCCTCAAGTTGCATCAAATTTAAAAATTATTTACGATAGTTACGTTCCAATACTGGACGCAATAAAAAATTTACAGAACACTGCGCTGTCCTTATCGGACTCATTAGCAATTATTGACCACATAAAACTAGTGCTGCATATCCTTGAAGATGAAAAAAGTGATTGTGTCCTTGAAAAATTTAACAGTGTATTAGATAAAAATGTAGATTATCAAAATTAGGGCAACTTTTTACCAATACTGAAGATCCGTTGTACAGATACAAAGAGCGCTTTAACTATGCAAATATAACATCTCTCAACGTCGAACAATCCTTCTCTGTATATAAACATATATATACGTCGCTACGTACGAACCTTTCCGAGACTAATACAGAAACATATATTATGGTGCAGTTTTTTCATCGCGCACATCCGCATTTTTTTGCAACAATGTAAACATCTTGGGTAAGTTATTTATGTTTTTTCTTAACGTTTTGTATAGGGATTCGATATATTTATTTTTAAGTAAGCCCACTGTTATTCTGCTAAACTCTCCCCGCAACGCCACTGCTGGGGCACATAGTCTGCCGTCTTTAGTTATTACTAAGTTCGCTGTTTGAAGTTATTTACTTGTAATGTCTTCTTTCATATTTATATATATATATACATATATATATATATATATATATATATATATATATATATATATATATATATAATTACATTTTATATTTGCGCATGCGTATAATGTTATTTTAACATAAGTCGAGTAATCATATAAAGAAGAAATTTATATTAATTTTTATTGTATGTTTTATTGTCAAGGGAATAAAAAATATAAATCATTTATATTTTTTATTCCCTTGACGAAGGCATCATTGCCGAAACATGTAGGGTTGTTTTAAATATATATACTTTGAAGTAATGAACCAGACCTTTAATCGCCGACTTATTAAGTTTACCTTATATATATATATATATATATATATATATATATATATATATATATATTATGGCTTATAAATTTCCTGTTACAACAAATAAGAATCCTAATAGAGTAACATCATACGTCATTCCGGCCTTGATGTAGACAAGGGGAAATCACTGGCCCGCCACGTGCCGTTTTTTATAGCATTGCCTTGTTGCGCAATCGGCAAGTGTATCTTTCGACTAGCCTAGCGGTGGGCCACGGCTTGTAAATCGTTTGTCACCAGTATTTTGTTCAGGTGTGTTTCGACTGGGCCAGGGCAAAGCTTCTAAATGGCTTCACTTGCTAAGGTATGCCTGGTCAAAGCTCACCTGCATTTTGTTCAGGTGTGTTTAGATAAGGTATGCCTGGCCAAGGCTCACCTGTATTTTGTGTGTTTAAACTGGGCCAGGGTTTAGCTGTATGTGGTTTAATTAAGATAAACAACCTATTAATTATGTATTTTATTTAAAACCTTTTAGGAATAACAATTAAAGATAAAAACTAATTTATTATGTATTTTATTTATATATATATATATATATATATATATATATTGCTTTCTTTGGTATATTATGGCTTATAAATTTCCTGTTACAACAAATAAGAATCCTAATAGAGTAACATCATACCCACATTTTTCAAATATTTTAAAATATCAAAATATAAATATATTTTTTTTATATGAAGAATTAAATAATTTATCAATTAATGTTTTTTGTATTGGTAACAAAAATAAACTTTTACCTCTTTGTCTTAGTAAAAGAGAATATTTTAATAAAATTAATTTATTATTATTATGTAATGATAAAGAAAATTTTGCTAATAATAATGTTACTGATACTGATGATTACGATGAAAAAATGTCTTCATTTGATGTGAAAGCCTATAAATCATCAAAACTATTTCATTTTGTATTAATTAAAAATCTATGTGCTTTATTAAATAAACAATTACTTAATAATAAAAATAAAAGTTAGCTTTGCAATCGTTGTTTAAACAGTTTTTCTTCTAGAACATATTTACTAAAACATCTACCTGATTGTCAAAACTTGAACAATGTTAAAAGCAACAAAATAATATTTTAAAATTTAAAAACTTTAAATACAAAGAGCGAGTTCCATTTGCAATATATGTTAATGTAGAAAGTATTTTACAAAAATGTTCAATAAATTCATCTAATAATAATCTACAGAAGTATCATAAACATGAAGCTTTTAGTATTGCTTACTACATAAAATGTTCATATGATGATAGTATTTCAAAATTTCAAAACAACTTTTTGAAACACATAAAGATTTACCTCTATGTCCAGAACACTTAGTACCACCAATTTCAAAAACTAAATTACCTAAATTAATGACAACACTATTTAAAAAAGATAAATACGTAATTCACTATTTAGCATTAAAACAGATTAGTACAACTTGGGCTAAAAATTGATAAGGTTCATAAAATATTAAAATTTAAACAATCTTATTGGTTAAAACAATATATTGATCTAAATACCAACATGAGGAAACAAAGTAGAACGAATTTGAAAAAAAATTTTATAAATTAATGATTAACTCTGTATATGGAAAAACAATGGAAAATGTTCGAAAATATCGTGATGTAAAATTAGTAACTAAATGGTCTGGACGTTATGGAGCTAAATATTATATTTCGCAACCAAACTTTCATAGCTGTAATATATTTGACACAGATTTGGTAATTATAGAAATGCGAAAACTGAAAGTAAATTTCACTAAACCTCTCTACTTGGTATGTCAGTTTTAGACATTTCCATAACACTTCTATATGATTTCCACTATAATTACATATTAAATAGCTTTGAAGATAAAGTAAAATTGTTATATTGCGATACTGATTCACTTATTTATCATTTTTTTGTTGATGATATTTATAAATATGTATATACAACGAGATATTCATCTATTTGATACTTCTGACTATCCAGCAAATAATGTATATAATATTCCTTTAGAGAACAAAAAAGTTATTGGTCTTATGAAGGATGGAAATAATAGTAATATAATGACTGAATTTATAGGTTTGAGATCAAAAATGTATGCTATAAAACTATTAACAAATGAAAATGATATTATTAATTTAAAAAATAATTTAAAATTTCAAGGGGAGAACTTTGCTACTATTCGAAATAATGTAAACAATTTAGGGAATTATAAAAAAGCGAAAGGTGTTACGAAGTCTACATTAAAAAACATTCAATTTGAAGATTATTACAACTGTTTATTCAATAATAAAAATTGCAAATCAAAATTGCATTAGAACATTTAAACATGAAGTATGCACAACTAAGCAATCAAAAATTGCTCTCGGTTCATCTGATGATAAAAGAATTGTTAGCTATTTATTTACAAACACTTATCCTTGGAGTTACAATAAAAATTAATATAAATTTCTTCTTTATATGATTACTCGACTTATGTTAAAATAACATTATACGCATGCGCAAATATAAAATGTAATTATATATATATATATATATATATATATATATATATATATACATATATAATATCTTCGTTACCTTGGTATGATAAGGTAAACTTAATAAGTCGGCGATTAAAGGTCTGGTTCATTACTTCAAAGTATATATTATTTAAAACAACCCTACATGTTTCGGCAATATGCCTTTGTCAAGGGAATACAAAATATAAATAACAGAATATTCTGTCATTTATATTTTGTATTCCCTTGACAAAGGCCGAAACATGTAGGATCAATCAACGTGTTAACAATATGAAAGATTACAAAATTTAAAATTTACACGTCAATGCAAGATATTTATTAATTCGTGGGTACCATAGTAACGTTTGTAAAAACAATGCGTTTTTTAGTACTGAAAACAGTTTTATTTCAGATTTTTGTATCACACTTTGTTGCAGACAAAAAAAAATAAAAAACATGGTTCTTTTTAATAGAAATAAAACATAAATTCTTTTATTTTTTTTTCCTCGAAAACGGTTCATTTTATCGACAATGAACAAGAGTACCTTTTCTTTAGCTTAATATTCAAGGTATCCAAATTTGTTTTTTTAACTCCTTATCATACAGGGTGTTAAAAATGTAAGCATTCAAATGTACAACCTAGTCCGCCCCTGGTAAACTAAACATGCTAATTTAAATTTAAGGGCAGTATTTTAAGAGGTCCTTACTACTGTTTATCATATTAAATTTTCATTAAATTATAATAAGTAGTTTAAAAGTTATTCAAGAAAAATTGATTACCAGTGGCGTCCTTTAGGAGGCCGTATCACCGTAGGGAGGGCCGCTAGGAAAAAAATTATGGGAACTTGTCATCTTATTTTTTAATGTTCTATCTGAATTCGAGAGATTTCCCACATTTTCCCGGACACATTGTATATATGTAGTTATTAGATTTAAGGTATAATTAAATAAAATACATAATAAATTAGTTTTTAAATATTGAATAATCATTTATAAATAAAAAATATGTAAATTATTTTTTTAATTTTTAGAAATAAATGTATATATAGTTCTTAGATTTATGGTATAATTAAATAAATAAAATACATAATAAATTAGTTTTTATCTTTAATTGTTATTCCTAAAAGGTTTTAAATAAAATACATAATTAATAGGTTGTTTATCTTAATTAAACCACATACAGCTAAACCCTGGCCCAGTTTAAACACACAAAATACAGGTGAGCCTTGGCCAGGCATACCTTATCTAAACACACCTGAACAAAATGCAGGTGAGCTTTGACCAGGCATACCTTAGCAAGTGAAGCCATTTAGAAGCTTTGCCCTGGCCCAGTCGAAACACACCTGAACAAAATACTGGTGACAAACGATTCACAAGCCGTGGCCCACCGCTAGGCTAGTCGAAAGATACACTTGCCGATTGCGCAACACGGCAATGCTATAAAAAACGGCACGTGGCGGGCCAGTGATTTCCCCTTGTCTACATCAAGGCCGGAATGACGTCAATGGCAGGCATAAAAATCGACACGTGGAGATTACCGCGGGCCAGCGATAACATTTTATCTTGATTACGTCAATGACCTTTGACCGCTAACTTCACCCAAAAGAGGCACCAGGCTGTTAAAGTTTCAAGGCCAAACTGTCACAGGATCCCGGTAGTATTACTACCTGCGCTGTTGCCTATTCATATGCAACTAATTTCATCTTTGTTGTCGCCTTAATAAATTGATGTCAATAAATAGATATCCAAATAATCTTGTTTAAAGTTTTGACAAAATTGCCTTTCATGAAATATTTACAATAAACCGCTAATAATATGGTAAATAAGATTAATATTATATATACAGTTTTATTTTATCAAAAGAATATTTTAAACTAATTTTGAAATTTTTTTTGGCTTTTAGATTTTCTTCAGAAGAAGGAAGCCTATTGAAAAATTACTTTAGTATGTAATTTACTGGATTTAATTTAAATTTTCATTTAATGGGTATAAATAAAATTATAATTCAATTTATTGTATAGAATAAACAATTGTCTACATTTATATTATAACAACATATTGAAAAAACTTTAGGCTATGTCAATTAAATTTTATTCATTACCACAAAGATTAAAATATTTATGTAGGTTGCAAAAAGCATTACATTATTAAATAAAGAAAATAAAGTTTTATTAATCGGAGAAAGAAGCTTGTGAAGAAAATTCTGAAGAACTTGAGTCGGTTAATGATATAAACTTCTCGATATCATCTTCTATTTCATCTATTGTATACCTTTTTTAATATAATTAGGTACGCAGATTTTCCTCTGAAATATTATTAAATGCTTTATCAATTAATGGTGTCATGTCATGTATTTTAAATGTAGCATTATTGGTTCTAATAAAATGTTTCAATTGAGTCCACACCATTTCAATTGGGTTAAGCGTACAATGGTAAGGCGGCGACCTTAATATATAATGCTCTCTTTTTTCTGCTTCATTATCAAGGTAATCATTATGTCTATGTTTAATTTGTGCAACTATATGTAAGAGATCTCGTTTTAGCATTCCTTTGGCAGTATCAACCACTTTATCTATTAACCATTCTAAAATATCATTTTTGTTCAGTTTGTTGTTGTAGTTTTCTCTAGTATTATGTGATGTGAGCCCTGTACTACAGCCTTCAATAAATGCCTGCCGATAGGATTTAATAGTTGTATCTGTCCGGGCTTTGCTTAGAAAATGCCCAATATTAACCCAAGATTCGTCGGTATATACAATATTTCTTCCTCCTAGTTGAAATTGTTTTATTTGTCATAGATAATTCTGTCGCCATTTTATAATGTCATCACGTACATTAGAACTGTCCTCTTACCAACTTTTTCATAAGCAAAACCAATGTCTTTCAACAATCGGTCATATGTCTTTGTTCGAGTGTTTCTCTATAAACCACTTCCTTTCGGCATTTGTCTACGTGGGCTTGTAAATCTTTGTGATTTTCGTACTGCATATACAATGGTTTTACCACAACCAAGACCTTTAGAGTTTCATCAACTGCTGCTGATACACCCATTGTTTCATTAAAATAGGTAAAGGCATTAGTCTAGATTTATAAACTTCACCTTGCCGTCTCCTTTTAAATGAAAACTCCATAGTAAACTGCAAATACAACATAACTCAGATACAATAAATGTCCATACATCTCATAATTATAACTTAGGTCTATTAAAAAAAATATATTTCTTAATAGTTGTAAAAAAACTGGTTGTGTAACTACTTGAGAAAGATACGAAATACATAAAGAGCAAACTAATATACAATGAAACACAAACAAAATGACAGATTACAGTGCAGTGACAGATTGAACAATTGTTACTATAATTATGATTTTACAACGTTGTACGTGCTAAAAAAGGATATATTAATTGTCAAGTATGTAAGATAGCAAAAGAGGGAAATAGTCCATAAGAGCCTGTACTTTTTTCTAACGTTGAAATGAGCTATAATATGAATTTCTTAAATGACAGTTACATCTAAATGACAGACGGCTTTAGAAAATTGCATGTTTAGAAAATTGTAAGGTTAATTGTTAGGTTATAATTTTGCTGTCATGAATAAATAAAATTCCGTGTTATCGATGACACTAATAACATTAACATTTGACAATACGGTGCGGTTAAGTTACGACATACCTAAAAATTTCATGGGCAACTCTGAAGCTGTTTTTTTTGAACGCACGATATTATTTGTAATATAGGTTCGCAGAATTTAATTTTGAATAAATCTCATTTCTGATATCAGTTAATATAGAATTAATAATGATTCTTACCATATATCTTTCACATTATATATAATATTCTAATATTCTAAGTTCATATATTTATAAAGGCATCAGAGGCATAGATACGTATTTCATCTTTCTATAGAATCATCGGTATGCCTCTGCTGGAGAGATGTATTTACAAACATAACAACTTCGCTATCTCACAAAAATTATTAAGACAGAGCGTAGAAGAACATTTAGTGCAGCCCATTGACAAAACGCTGAAGCAATTAAGTGGGCGCATCGATGATTCTGTAGAAAGATGAAATACGTAAATACGTCTCTGGAGAGACAAATACTTGTATTGTGTCCGCGATTTTTAATAATATTTTCTTATTAAAAAGACTTTTTGTTTTATACAAAATTGGTGAGATTTTCGCAGGGTAGTCAAATTAAATATTTTCCTCAATCATTTATAGTAACTCGATATTATTTGAATAATTTAATAAAAAATACTAATGTTATTAATTATAAGAAATGTATATCCTAGCTAAAATACCAAAATCATCGGAAGCCACCCTGATGTATGAAGTTCCATGACTCTATAAAATATTAACTAGAACAAATGAGGTAAGCTGTATAATAATACTACTATTAATAAACACACATTTTAATCTTTAATATTTATATATAAAACCCTAGTTTATTACTCATTAATTTATATTTGGATATTTTATTATTGTTTTTTTTATTATTTATGAATTTTTATAGACCTTTCTTGACTTAATAATAAAATCTCAAAAAAATTTATTAATTTCTATGTTTTCCACAGAAACCCTAGTATTTACACAATTGTTTTAAAGATTATATTCAAAATATCAACAACGCACCTATTAAAAAAATATTAATTTTGATGATTATTTATCCATGCTTTTCATATTGGTATGTTCAATATGAATATACCTGGTTCTTTTTTTATCATTACACATATATTATGTGTAATTCTAAAAAAAATTCAATGCGTAGGTGGCATACTAGGCAACCAGTTATATATCAGTGAAGTACTTACCTACAAACTTAATTCTTAAATCAATTTGCCATGGAGAGAAAAACAAATTTTAATGTCAAATATTTCTGAATCTTTATTCATACATAAATCTTAAATTTAATACATCTTATTGAAAAATAGATAATTTATTTAAAACCGGTTAATTATTCTAACAGGCGTATACCTATAAATTGAGTATTCATACTCAATTTATTCGACGATCATCTAACACCATATCATATACTTCTTTAATAGTATCGGGAATGCATACGACTTTTGATCGTCCATTGTGTTGTTCATCAAATACACTGGTCCAGCTACGTTTACACTCAGCTATCTACTGTTTTATGCTTGCAATTTACTGTTTTATGGTTGAAAATTGGTCCCCGTAAACGGATTTGATTTCATAGTTTGTTTTGAACTCAATTACCAATCAGTGCCCCACTTTTTTCATGCTTAAGACTAAGCTAAAAACATTCCACTTTCTACTCAGATAACAAGCGTCCTTACGATTGAAATGAACGCAGATTTTGACAGTTATGTTTTGATGGATTACCAACTTGAAAAAGAAATAAGAGTTTTTTAATGTTGTCCTCTTTCATGAGACTCGTTTATTACTAATCCATCCTCGAACCATAAATTCTCTTAACATAAATTAAAAATTTACAAGTACTGATTAAGTTTCTGAATTATGGCTATGCACACTGCAAATATGTAAATATATTTCTCCAATATGATGTTCGTAGGCAAAAAGAGACTTACGGTATTACTGCAGATCCTTTTAAATTTAATAAATAAATTAAACTATGTCCAAATGTTTTCTATTTTACGTTGAATTCTGACATAAGTATTATATATGTATATACATTTTTTTATTGCGAATATGAATATATTTTTTATATCTGAAATAATAACCAAAATTGTTACAGTTAAATAAGTTCAATGTTAAATAGCAATTATTCATATAATCTTGATCGTCGTTCATTCATCAATTCTATCTATATATACGCTCAAGTCGGCTGGGATCTTTAAATGACTCTGGTGCTTTAAATGCATACGATCATTGAACCAATTAGACCGTAGTTCGTGTATAACAAAACCTATATGATTTAAAGACTGATTTGGGTCAACAGCGCAGTTATTATCATTTTTGTTTTGATGAAAGATTGCATTTATAAACTTAATAAATAAACGTAAATAATATAACATTTAATATATGTCATTGAATTTTATTAGATTTCTTTTATATATTTATTTCGGTATAATATATCATTATCAAAGTTTAATCAACTAAATATAAAAATATGACTATATACATATATTTACAAATCTTCCTTAGTTCAGGGTAATCCCAAATCATTTGAACTTTTATTCAACATTCGTAACATTATCAATTAAAATCAGAAATTTGTCATATGTTTTTATCACCAAATAATTATTAATATAAGCATTCGGGCACCAATCTCGATATATCTTTTATAATTGTCGGAGCATAAAGTTCCTGTAGAAAGTACTCTACGCCATGACAATTTAGTCATATTGGTATGTAGTTCTCTCAAATAAGCATGTCCGTTTGTCGACATTTTTTATCCTTCACTAATATAATGTAAATTAAACAATAATAGATCACAATCTTGTATGAGTGCTTTCATTTTCTGAATTGGGTGTCATAGACTATTTTCAATTCCAAAATATTTAACCGGCTTCCTTTTACAATTTGCGTTGCTATTTTAAAAAAATTTTCTCGTATTCTTCATTACTGTCTTCTATGGCAAATAGCAATATTATTCACCACACCAACAGTTTCGCCATCATACAAAAGAAGTATGAATCGAACTGACTTAGACTAATAATTTTAAATGTAAACATTGTTTCACGTATAGTTGTCGACTCGAGAAGTGAAGAAGAAGAAATAGGGAAAGAAAGAGCAAAGGCTCTAGGTAGAAGCAACACTTTATGTTCAGAGTTTTTCTTCCTATACAATGGGTATGGAAGTTAAAATAAGTTAAATTCTGAGAAGACATAACATCAACACTGAATTAAATAACGGAAGCTCCTTAGACGCATATATGAAATACCAAGCTTGAAATGCAACCAAGTGCATAAAATTCCGACTTTCCGGTCTAAAGCGTGTTATAGATTTGATTTGGTTTTGAGAAGATATATTCAACTATCGACATTCAAATGTTGCACTGGCAGAACAATATTTTTCAAGAGCGAGTAATAATTTAACTAATAAAAGATGTAATAAATATATAGAAGAGTATATTTAAAGTTAGCCGAAAACTTTTGACGCTTACTACGTACACAAGCGCTTTGGTAGAATATTAAAAGTATTTTCGATACTTGTATGCATGTTCGTATGTTGCTATATGCTCCTATGAGCAATAGTCTTGCGCCTTCTCATTTACCTTAATACCTAATCCAGATCTATCAACTTACCCCAATAACATGATTACCTCGGAGATCTTCGACTAAAGAAACCAACTCTGTTATAGCGGCGAGCGGTAGAGGGTGATATTATTTTTTTATGAGAGCGCCACCATGTTTATATTCTTTAGCCGTCCCACTGTACATAGACACTGCCGATGGTAAATTGAATAAATCAAAGGTAACTACGTGTTTCATATTCTTATACTAATAAAACAACAATGTAAAACAATAACAATAGAGGATTTATAATAACCCAAAAAGAAAAAAAACAACAAACCAATAGATGTTGTACACCAGAATGTCAAAAGATAGGTTACTCCAACTTGGCTAACCACGTTAACAAAATTGTCAAAATCAAAATAATATTGAAAAGTTAAAATTGAATGAATGCTGTTACGCTTTGCATATAAAAATATTTTAATTTATTTTTAGATAATATGTTTCTTCTTTAAATATCTCGATTTAAAATATTTAACTTAAGACATTTTTCTATATATATTTGTTTGCAAAGAGAAAGCATTTCTTTTGTTATATCCTTAACGGAGACCCTTGGTTTTCTACCTGAACCGTCAACAACCCTAATGTGGAATTTCTAGATACATTTCATTTAATTCTTTTAATTTAATATTACATACATCCCCTATGGTGTTTCATATCATTAGAAAGCTTATTTCACAAGGGATATTTTAATAATATTTGTGCCATCGATAGAGCACCTCTTCAGGTCGCGCTTCTTATTAATTATTATTCAAGATATCGACCCTCTCTTCGACTTAGATCATAAAACAGACCTTTTCTAAACCAGTGTTCTATCGACACAAAACTATCAGTCTTCTCTTTAGAACCTTCGTAAGTAAAACATCTTACTCGTCGTGCTGTTCAAGTACACGATGCCACTCACCACGCCGCCCGGTGTCTTTTGCTTCGAAGGTATATCTTCGCAGACCATGTGGCCGACCATATCGCCACTTAAAGGTAACTCTGTATTGTTCGATACAGAGATTATTTTATATTAATCCTAATTAATTAACAATTAATTTACTACTCAATTTAACGTTCGTTTTCATTGTATTTTGTGTTAATTTTGAATTACGTTATTTATCGCTCATCGTGTATATATTACTTTGATTAATTACTTTTAAATATATCAAGTTCGACTTCTTTCTTATGTACAAATAAATACAAACTTTAAGGACAACGCTCCTGTGTTTTATTTAGTAAGTAAGTTGTAATATATATATATATTTAATTAACCATTATCACACACGTCCTGGCCCTTTCAGGAAACTTCACCAGCACCACTAATTTATTATTTACACGGCAGCCACATCCCGATAACCCGCAGGTCCCCCGTTTGTAATAATGCAATAAAAACTAAAAACTATTTACAAATTTGATCAAAGCAATAATTACGTTAAAGTAGTGATATATTTTCTCAATGAACAAAGTAATGTCTGGTCATGAGTAAGAGACTTACCCAGTATAGCGAATGAATGAAATTAATTAAAGTGCAGACAATCAAGTGACTAATATGTTAAATTAAAATATATGCATATAAAATCAAGTACTTAGATAAATTCTATAATTCAATTATACGACTTAATAAAAAAATTAAGGTCAACGTCTGAAATGATTTGACCTAAATGATAAGCAATTAAAGTAATTAAGAATCTTAATCTAAAAATTTCATAAATAATTTATCAAAGTATATGCAATAATTAATTTATATATAACACACAATTAATTATTTAATTGCGTAAATTTCAATTTAAGAAAAATTTGTACAAAATAAATCTATAAAGCTTAGTCCACACGGTATATGCAGAACATATATTAATTATATTATAAAATGAACGGTTCAATAATTTCAGGGATAGTACAAAATTATATTCCACAAATTAATCCAAAAATTATTTTTCCACACAGTATATGTAGAAATGAATAATATGTAATCACAAAAAAATTTGAATACTGAATTCGCTAAATGCTTTACACTAAGAAAATGGCACAAAGCAAATCGATAATCAAAGGTATGACATTCTGACAATAAAACATTAAATTTAATGCTTGTAAATTATGTATAAAAAATGCAACAACTACATCTATAATAAAGATAATTGATTTTACAATTACCAACTTGAACAGAACGAGATTAACAACAAGTTTTTAACACTATGAATATGAATTATATTTAATGAATTTATATCAGCAAGTAAAAAATGTGCTTAACAACCCAGTATCTTAATACTAATAAAAAAATTAATTAAACAATTTATATTTTGTGTACAAAATTTTTATACAAAATTACCCTTCTTTGAGAAAATTCAAATTACACCAATGTTGGTCCTCAGTAATTAACTTAATGGTACTACCTTTATTCCAGCGGTTACCAGTAAAAAATGTGATTTTGTGGTCCCTTGATTAAGATTGTAAAATTGCAGCGGATCGGTGTTTTTAATATCGAGCAGGAGCGGATTACATTCTTCGCTCAAATATGGATATTTTAAGCCCTAGCCAACTTCTCTGTTAGAAAAAATGGAAAGAGAAAAAGATATAAGAAAACAAAACACCTAATTAAGAGAACAATGCCGGTTTCAACCAGAATATCGTATCAAATTGATCACCTTATGTTTAATACGAAGTCTACATTCCAGTGTACGTCTCAATCATTTAATCTATATAAGTCCGTTCAATCGAACGCTAAATCCAGTACATAGATCCTTACAAAGGTATTTTTAATAATATAAAATATTATTAAATTATGTTATGTAAAAATGTTGGAAGGTTTCTTTTACTTTAACCGGTAATCCCCGTAATTCACCTGCCATTACTGCTGCTCCATCACAGCCTTGCGTTACTAATTTTGAACCACAATTATAATCATTCACTAAAGTCTGAACAATACAATATAAAGAAGAAGATGTTCTTTGCATGGAAACATTTAAAAATCCTATAAAGCGTTCCTTAATTTCGTCGTTTTTATTATATAACGTAAGATGTTTAATAACTGACAAATATTTGTCACATCTGTAGTTTCGTCCAGAATTATGGCAACAAACTCTTCTACTTCAAATTTTATTTTTCTCAATACTACTTTTTCTGTGCATAAAATATGATTGGTTGTAAGTTCCTTTAAACCTTGTAGAATTATCCAAATGAGATTGTAAAATTTCGTCATACTTTGCCAATAAATTTACTAATTCTACGTAGTTTCCCTTGTTTGAATATTGTTCAATTTCAATATTACCGAAATGCAAGTTCATGTTCTCGCAGGAAATAAACCACATCTATCAATGTCTTAAGTATTTCGCAGTTTTTTTCTACTTCTTGATTATGTTTTTCTGTATCAATTCTTAACTCATTGTTTAATGTGTGTTCAATTCTGATTTTACCAAAAGTTTTTTTCTTGAATTATCGCATGTAAGTGTGGTTGATCCATGTATTTTTATTAATTTGTGTAAATTATTTAAATCGGTAAACCCATTTTTATTCCACAAATTTTTTTCGCTTGAAAATAAAATACATGGCCAGCAAACAAAAGAGACTTATTGTCACAACCAGTCAACCATTCGCACTTTTTGTAATTTTCTTTTTGAAAATGTCTTACATACAATTTAGTTTGTTTTGTTAAATTAGACAAAGTTGGAGTTAGCCTACCTTTGGCAATAGTTTGTTTTTTTTTCTTCAAAATTATAACATGAAAATCCTTTTGGTCACTATATTGTATACAACACACTTACAATCAGACATATCTCCGCACGAATTTAGTTCCGAAACATCCGAGCATCCGATCTCCATGCTTATAATATATGTACATAATCTACTTGAAAACAGCTTACACAATAAACTATTTTAATTCGATCTTCAAACGAAATAATCCATAAAAACGGAAGATTTTTGTGTTAACATAGTATTTGCATCGTCTATAAATATTATAAATTAATAACTAACGAATTTCTTTATATATTTTATTTGATAATATTCGTAGATACGCTCATTCAAACGCGATACTTAACAAGCTCCCTATAAAACCATATGCAGTAGATATCAACCGTATCGGATTGATCATTCGGGTATGGTTCGTTGTCGTGACGCTAACGTCAGCATTTGGAATCGAGATGGGCACGCTTTAATTAGTAATATTAGGTAATAATTTAATATATAATATTAAAGTTTAATATTAAACTTTTTTAAATATACACCGTATTTACTTGGTTCATGTAGGGGAAACTGTGCTTCCCTAGCTTAATTAAACTTAATTTTTGGACATAATGCCCTCGAAATTCAACGCTCTTGGTCCAACGTGTCTCTAAATTCCACCAAGCATGAGTTATTTAAAGTAGGCGCAACTCTTTCATGTACTTCCTTCTCTTTCTTCCCTCCCATTAAAAGAAATTGAATCAAATCATTTTTCACTTTCACACCAAATGCTTCAGTTCAAGCAACTGTAAAAAGTGTCATAGTATACAACGACTTATAACTGTAGATATTACATACATAGGGTAGGAAGCTTCCTTCCTACATATACAGATGTCGCTGTCATAGCCTAGTATCCGAACCAAAGTTAATTGTCGTTCTTTCTAGGCAATGGCTTCATAACTAGGGGTAAGTCACATTAATAGGACTATTTAATCTCGATTTCGAGGAAGCAGGGAAATATTCGCGATTAATGATAAACTAATATTGTAGATGGCTATGTAGGCTATGTAGGAACTTCAAATTTAAGGCTTTTATTTGCGTTTGCTTTCATTTCCGTCTCAATATTTGTTTGTAAACAGTTTGGTTACCCCTAGTGTTTGTTGTCCTGATGCTGTTAATGTGTAAGAAAATAGTGTAATTGTATTGTTTAGTGTTGTAGTTTTGTCATTTGTTTTATTTATTACTTTTCAAGAAATATATATGATTGCAAAGTATTACAAGAGACAGAGTGACAAGTTACAAAAACTACAATCAAAAAGGAAAGTATATCTAAACATGACATATCTCACTCTAAATTACTAAGAAAATTAGAAGCTAGCAACCCTATTGCATTTAGTTTTCTTGTGTCACAATTTAGAGCTATTGGAAAGAAATTAAAAGGAAGATGATTTTAAATGACAAAATCTTTGCGATATTCACTCAACAATTTATTGTTACTATCTACAAAATTTGTGTACCTATATAATAGTGTTTCATTGGACATTGTAGAAACATTACCTAGCCTTTGTTTAAATGGCAATTTACATGCACTAATTTATAGTCATGTGGTAGACAATATAGATTTTTATACATTTAATTGTCCAAACCATCCAGATATAAGAAGAAGATTATTAAATATAATGATTAGATTGACAATTTTTAGTTGTATCAAATCAATAAATAGAATTTTAACTAGATCTGATACCAGATTTAAAGCTAATGAAGCGCATGATTCAATACAAAATTTAGCTGTATTTAAGTCAGAGAAACGTAGAAGATAATACTTTATACTAAGCATATAGAAGCGGCAAGAAGAACACCTACGCTAAATGTAGAAATATTTATGTAATGGTGATTATGTAATTTTTTATTGATAATGAAATATATACCGCTGGAAACGTGGTAAGTTAACGACACCGCCGCGATACTGCCGCGTGCTAGGTTAACGACACGTCCCGGCCGTTAACTTACCACGTTTCCAGACGAATATAAAAGGAATAATTTAAATAAGTCAGTCTAGATATTAACCTCCCAAATGCAGATTTTATTAAAGTTGAACATCAAATTTTTGTAGTTTGTCCAATAGTACTATGCTTTCTCTATAAATGGCGCACAAAATTAATATCCAAAAATTTAATGTTAGGTGTCCGTTCTCTTTAGAGTATTTTCTGTTCATAACTAATGAAAAGTAGACTTGTAACTAAGTATCTATATTCACCGGCATCTAAAACAAATATTATTATATAAAAATTATATTACACATTTAATAACTCACTCATACGACTTTCAATAAAATTATTATTATTAATAGATATCGTGTAATAAGTTTAAAGAAGCTTTTACTGAAAAATGAATAAGACAGCAAAGTAAGCGAGTTCCGTTCGAAAACTTGCTAACCGTATTTTATACAAGTCAGACGAAATAATTTACGCCGATGCTTATCTTCTATGTACATAAATTTTCCACTCCTGAAATTAAGGAAGCAAAAATAAGACTAATAAGTATACGAGCACTACGGCGATTTTCATAACATCGGATCCTGATGAATATTTATTCGTTGCTCATCAATATTTATGATACGTATTATTTATTGCCTAGAACATTCAGAACATGTTAACGTATTTTTATCACAGTAAAATTAATTTATAGAAAATTAGTACCTATTATATTATTATAACTTAAATTGAAAAATTACATTTGCCTAATTATCATTAACTAAATTATCCTTTATGGTTAAATCTTGCGTAATTATTATTATTACTATTATTATATGTTTTATTGTCTTTCATATTCTTTTAAACAATTCTTGTATCTTAATTAGCTAATTTCTATAAACCTCTAAGGAAATCTAATTAGCTGAATTATAATTCGGCGCGATTATACCCTCATTGCTAAAACAAATAATAATAATAATAATAATAAAGATAGAATTTAATAAATTTATCTACTGGCTAATGATAATATTGTTTTTATATGACTTTGGCCTTTCAAATGGTACTTTTGTATATTTGTACTCATTTTCTATACTTTAAAACATATTTCGTTCCATTATTTGGAACAATCAGAAATTTAAACAAAGAATCACATTCAATAATCGAATTCATAAATGAAAGAATTAATACACTAACAAACTTAAAAAAATTAACTGCAATAGACAAAAATGCTATATAAATTATTAAAAAAACTAAAAATTTCCTAAAAAGCATCCAAAACTCCTAAAGCGAATAAAGCTAATAAAACTGTTATAGTTTTATTAGTTCATGAAAAAAAAATGCAACAGAAAATGTACATAAACAAGTAAATAAGATAATCAATAAATGAGAGGACAAAAAATGTATAACAAAAGAGCGAAGTCAAAAAATGCAAATACACAACAGTAAAGCACTCCGAAACTATGAACTAAAATTCATACTCTAAATGTACCATAAACCCAATAAGACCCGCCATACAAAGAAGTATGTCCAATCTAAACAAATTTCTAGCTAATTCCATAAAAAAACGTATTAGGAAAATATTTTATTATGAAAGAAAATCCTGGGACTTTATTAAATTCAAAAAACAAACACAGAGAGATACCTACAAATTAGAAACTAATAAATCTACATCTAAAGCCTTTATAAATCAACATACCAACAAATTTGGAAATAGAATATATAATAATTTAAAAGATCGCGCAGAAATAACACTATAAGAATTTAAAGATACTACATACTGCAAACTTTTTTAATACTATCTATAAACAAACTTTTGATACAGCAATGGGTTCACCAATTTCAATAACACTAGCAAATTTTATTGTAGAAAAAGACCTTTAAAAAATAAATATGCCAATACCATTTTTTAGAAGATATTAGCTATACCTAAGAACTCGGAACAGGAAATATTCAACACATTTAATTCATCAGTAGATAAGCAATGGGGTTTTGAGCGTAAAATCCCCTGTATTTCCTTATAGAGCTTCATTTTGCATTCCAAGGTCTTCATATTGCTACTGCATGTTGCTTTTTCTTACCTTATATTCAATATCATTAAGTAAGGCCATTAGTAATATAGCAAACTTCAAATCATCTGCATCATGTGGGAATTTTCGTCATGTAGGGGAGGCGCTTCGTCATGTGAGGGACTGTGTGCAGAGCGCAAGGATGCTTCATCGTCTTCATTACGCGGGACGCTTCGTCGTTTGAAGGCGCAAGAACGTTTCAGGGAGCATGGACGTTCGAATCAAAGTAAAACGATCAGAATCAATGAAATCATAATTACTGCGAGTTTGCTAGCTCGTCTTGGATGCATCTATATGACTTTGTACTCTTCGTAAAGAGTAAAAAGTCATATAGATGCAAAGGGAAACTTCGTAAAGGGAACTCTTAACTTATAATCCGATCGACAGAGTTATTATAAAAAACATTTTTCTGTGTGTTACCTAAAATGTAATGTAATACAATAAACACACGACAAAGATTAGCCAATCATATCGCATTTCCTTTCACCATCTAACTACATTTTATAACAAGCAGCTAGTATACCAGCTAGTCATTCATTGAGTGTTTGTTGCTCGATAAGAATGGAAGAAACTATTACACAAATTAGATTAACGCTTTATTGAAAATGATAAGGATGCTCTAGCTTCCGGAATAAAAAAATGTAATCAATGAAAAGAGTGTTTATAAGTTGCTAGTTCACGCCAAAAATATTGGAGAAAAACAAACACTGATAGCAGAGTGTTTCAAACAAATGTATTGTGCTCTTCAAATAACTGAAACCGGTGAAACCTGTATGTCGAGCAAGCAAACCGCAACCAGTCGAATGAAATTGGAGCATATCAAATCAACGTTTCAAGGTCGTATTCGAACAGGGGTTATTGTTAATCTTTATTGTTAATTATTATTATTTTTGAAGGATGCATCCATTGAGCGATCTTGAATGTGTTGAAGACAGAGGAAGCTGTCAAAGTAAATACAATATTTTGTGATGAACTTAAAATACAGCCAACCCAGAGATTAATGAATTAAAATATTTCAATACTAAAAAATAATTAAATTGTTTGAATGTTAAATTTCTTTTAAAATAAAATTATTATGTTTATAATAAAACAAAAATAGTTAATTGTTAGCTTTAGGTTATATGTCCATGGGATATCCGATTTTTAATTATTTGTATACAATTATTTATATTCTTTCCTTCCCTTTCTTTAAATTTGTGGTGGTACTGACAAATACCGATATAGGCAAAACAACAAAATAATTAAAAAAGTGTTCGAAATTCCCACCATGCCCTCTAGTGCAGGCATCATTTCGACGACAGAAGTTATTATGTACGCGGGTAAAATTTATTATATCCTCAAGAATGGGTAGAGCTGCAAGAAAAAAATGAAATTTCGCATTTTTTGTTATATTTTCATGTTTCCCCAAACAAAAAAAAGGCCACGGAATGTGACTTCCACGACCATTGTATTAAAAATTATTTAATAAGTCTGCTACTATGAGTGGGTGCTCCGTCGTGCATAAACCATAATTGTTGGCGTATCGTCGATGGTATATCATTCAAATACTCGAGTAACACATGTTGGAGAAACTGTAATCGTTCTGGAAGTATATGTAGTTGATCGCCTAGTAACCCCGCCCAAATATTAACGAATATTCTAACTTGCAAGAAGCCTTAGTGTATATTGTGAAGGTTTTCGTACGCCCAGTGGTGAATATTATAGTAATTCAAAATACCATCTTTGGAAAACGTAGATTTGTCGGTAAAGAGGATTACTGATGCAAGATCTAGCTGATGAACTTTCTCTGCTGAAACCGCTCACAGAAAGCAACTTGGCAGGGAAAATCTGATTCCATCAACCTTATCATATCCAACCACGTATTGGATATGAAACGGATAAAGTAAATTAGTTTTCAAAATTTGATGCACCGGTTTCAGACACGTTTACTTGCCATGCTAGGGTTGTCGTACTTACACCAGGATCCACTTGAACGATATTTAAAATATCCTCTCTGTTTGTTGCACTCTGCGTTATCTTCGAAGGCCACGACCTTCGAAACGTAGAATTACTGATCCTGTATCTCGAACTCGATACAATTATCTAAGTCGATTCGGGAAACGTTCTGTATACGATTTTCTGCCGTAAGACTAATTTGTCCTGTTTCGCCATAAATTAAAATCATATCAGTATATTCGATATTCGCATAGGATGCCATTGTGAAAGCACCTAGCCACAGCGAAGACTTTGTCCATACTAAATGTAAATCCCAGCGTTATTAGTAACGGTGGATTCCTATGTTGCTGACCGCGATAGGGCCGTATTCGAATAAGAAAAATAATTTCCTCCTTACTACGTGAACATTGGATCGCATTTCTTTGTATGAAAGCATTACTCATACGTATCTTCCACTTTTTTTTTTATTTTGGCTTTATACAAAACTATAGGTATATACATATATATATATATATATATATATATATATATATATATATATATATATTAAATGTTTAGATAATTTCTTAGCCGTTCATTAAATATATCAATTGATAAATTCTTGGAGTTGTTCGGCTTTTTTATATGAAATACTTACAAACATTATCAAATTAGTGTGTATTTGCGAAGTAAGAGTGAATGTAAACATTGCTGTCTACAAATTACAAAGCATATTATACGAAATTTTTAATTGAAAAATTTTGTCTACGGTGGGACTTTAACCCAAGTCTACGGTTTGCCGGACCGTTGCCTTACTACTTAAGCCACGATATTCCATGGTTCAAGCTATTTAGAAATGCATTATAAAGTCAGTTATTGAACTACATATTAATTTGATAGTATTTGTAAATATTTAATATAAGAAAGCTGAAAAACTCAAATAATTTATCAATTGATATATATATATATATATATATATATATATATATATATATGATAAACGTAATGCTAATGAGAACTCATAATTATTGAATTCTCACATACATGCCATTTCCGCTCTAATTCGTTGCATCAATTTCTACACATGACAAAATCACCTTTGTCTAAGAATGTAGCTGCAACGTGTCACGGCGTCAACCGTCCAGGTTGTCCGGGAAATTGAAAAAATGTGTGAAAGCCGTATCCATCCGGGATGTGCAGACGTCGAGGTTTCATAGTTATTACTAATTGTCAATACACCTTACCCAGAAATAGATACGACTTTCATTTCTATACTAGAGCAGCAATGGCATGTATGTGAGAATTCAATCATTATGAGTTCTCATTAGCATTACGATTATCATCATTAGTATATATACACGCAGTATAGAAATGAAAGTCGTATCTATTTCTGGGTAAGGTGTATTGACAATTAGTAATAACTATGAAACGTGGACGTCTGCACATCCCGGATGGATACGGCTTTCACACATTTTTTCATTTTCCCGGACAACCTGGACGGTTGACGCCGTGACACGTTGCAGCTACATTCTTAGACAAAGGTAATTTTATCATGTGTAGAAATTGATGCAAAGAATTAGAGCGGCAATGGCATGTATGTGAGAATTCAATAATTATGAGTTCTCATTAGCATTACGTTTATCATCATTAGTATATATACACGCAGTATGAAAATGAAAGTCGCATCTATTTCTGGGTAAGGTGTATTGACAATTTGACAATTAGTAATAACTATGGAACGTCGACGTTTGCACATCCTGGATGGATACGGCTTTACCACACATTTTTTTCATATATATATATATATATATATGAAAAAAACCACATCCGTCCAGAAACGTGCAGATATCGATATTTCACTGTGTCGTTACAGATCATCAGTACACGATATTCGGACATAGACTTGATTTTTATTTGTATACTTTCGTGTATATATACGAATTATATTGAATTTAATTGGAGTGAGAATTATTAAAATCTCATCTCACATGCAATTGTCGCTAAATTTGTGCAATTGATTCTACAATCTGACAAGATTACTCCTAGTCACAATTGCATGTGAGATGAGATTTTAATAATTCTCATTTCTCACTCCAATTAAATTCAATATAATTCATATATTTACACGAAAGTATATATATATATATATATATATATATATATATATATATAATTAATTTAAACGAAATTATCGACCGTAATATATTGATAAAGTAAATTAAAATCGGGTAAGCGGGTAAAACTCCTTTATTAAATAACCCTATATTTCGCAACAAAATTTGTTGCTTCTTCTGGGAATAAAAATGTAGAGTTGAAAAATAATAAAATTGACGTACAATAAAAATTATTCATTATTATTATTTATTATTTTTATTTTTATTGTACGTCAATTTTATAATTTTTCAACTCTACATTTTTATCCCCAGAAGAAGCAACAAATTTTGTTGCGAAATATAGGGTTATTTAATAAAGGAGTTTTTTAATTGACAGACCGCTTACCCGATTTTAATTTATTTTATCTATATATATATATATATATATATATATATATATATGAAAAATTTTGTGAAAAACTTATCTGCGCGGAATGTGCATATATCGATATTTCACTGTTTTTTACAGATCATCAGTGCACCTTACCGAAGACAAACATGTTGTTCACTTCTATACTACGTGTATATATACGAACTGTAATGAACTTCATGTGTATGAGAATTAATAATTATTAAATCTCATTTTACATGCGATTGTCGCTATAATTTGCCGAATTGTAGAATAAAATGCAACAAATTATAGCGACAATCGCATGTAAAATGAGATTTAATAATTATTAATTCTCATTCACATGAAGTTCATATATATATATATATATATATATATATATATATATATATATATATATAGTAAACCTAATCAGTAGGCGATTAAAGGTCTGTATATTACTTCAAAATATATGTATTTAAAAAACTCTACATGTTTCGGCTATATACGCCTTTTTCAAGAGAATACAAAATATGAATCATTCATATTTTGTATTCTCTTGAAAAAGGCGTATATAGCCGAAACATGTAGAGTTTTTTAAATACATATATTTTGAAGTAATATACAGACCTTTAATCGCCTACTGATTAGGTTTACCATATCATACCAAGGTCACGAAGTTATTATATATATATATATATATATATATATATATATATATATATATATATATATTGTATTCTTCTGAGCTGTTCTGTCAAGTAGAAATGGATTCATATTTTTAGAAAATTCGTCTTTAATTAAATATTTAACAAATTCACTACTATTTAACGTGTCGATATTTTATTGTCTTCTTTAGAAAAACTTTTAATTACACTGTTGGAAAAAAGTGACGAGCACACCCTGTATAATCTGAAGGAGTGGTTCTAACGCAATGAAATTTGGTATGGAAGTAGTACTAACGAAGCATAACTTACCCTCACCTGGAGAGCGGCTCAGCCCTGCTGGGAAGGGATGCATTAATAGCGGAAGTATCCCCCGCGAGCGGCGCGTACCATCGCTACACGACGAGGCGTAAAGTTAATAAGTCGTTGTATGGTAGCGGAGGGATGTCCAACCATGCTGCTTCAACTCGCCTCCATAGCTCCTCAACGTTACCCGGGGGACCCGATAACGTTGAAGTCGCCGGCCGATCATATCCCAGTCATGTTTAATCGGATTGAGATCCGGAGAACGTGCCGGCTATGGAAGCATCCGTATATGGTTCGGTTCCACAAAGGTCTGGGCAACACGTGCAGTGTGCAGTCAGGCGTTGCCTTGCATGTATAGAAGACGTGGGCGCCGTCGAACGTAGGGAAGCACAACGGGCCGTAGCACCTCATCTACGTAGCGGCGAGCCATCATCGTATGCTGTATACACAGCAGACGTGTACGTCCACCATGTGTAATAGCACCTCATGCCAT
Source organism: Melolontha melolontha (assembly GCA_935421215.2). Taxonomy (NCBI): domain Eukaryota; kingdom Metazoa; phylum Arthropoda; class Insecta; order Coleoptera; family Scarabaeidae; genus Melolontha; species Melolontha melolontha. The sequence continues at coordinate 135,761,916 of OW285235.1, read as the reverse complement.
AATGTCCTGCTGGCGGTGGATAGGGCGTGGTTAGATGCACTTCTCGAAATGACGCTCACCACGTCTCCGATTAACCAAAATCGCACGTCACCGGTGCTCAATTCGAATCTTGATTCGTCGGAAAACAAAATGTGCCTCCGCTCGACAACCCACTGATGTCTAGCCCGGGGGTCTCCAAACTACGGCACGCCGGCCAAATCTGGCCCACCAGTGCCATCAATCCGGCCTGCGACAGCTTAAGACTAGTGTCATCAATCTGGCCCGCGACAGCCAATGTCTTGTTGTTACTATTGATGTGATAAGTTGAAGAAGAAAACACAGAATGATAATTACTCGGTTTTATTTACTTGCAAGGTAAAACTTAACGACAGAAATGATGACGCAGAAAACTTAACTTAAGTATCTAAGCTTAAGCATATTAATAACTAACAAATAAATGAAATGGATCCCACTAATCACAGTAAAACAAAAATGAGATTTATGTAATTGTGATTTTCCACCGACAATAGTTTGTAGTTGTGGATCAATTTTACTTGTACCAATTATTAAAAGAGATTTAATATGCTCATCGGTTAATTTAGATCTGTAAACATTCTTTGTGTACTTCATCTTGGAAAACGTTTTCTCACACAAGTAAGTAGTACCAAAAACAGAAAACAACCCATGAGCAAATTTATGCAAATTATCAAATTGTACCAGTGGAAGACTCTTATAAAATTCTAACAAAGATGAATTTTGATATTTGTTCTTAATCACATCACTGCACTGTAAATCAATAATTTCCATTTGGACTTCCGGAGCCAGGGTCTCAATGTCAGAATCAAAAGGATTTTGAAAAAGCTTAATTTCATTCGCAATGACATCAAACTGAGAAACGAGTATCAAAATTTATCTTTCAAGCACTCAAAGTTTCGATTGCAAAATCGACGGGAAATTCAGTCTCTGTACTGTGGCTGAATATTTCACATATTTTAAAATGTGTGAAACATTTTTTACGTAATTGCGATTGAATAGTATTATTTTCTGCCTGAAGGATTTGATATTGGTGTATAAATCAGGGAGAAGCTGATTTTCTCCTTGCAATCTCAAATTCAGTTCGTTCATATGATTTGTCAAATCGACATAGAATGCTAACTTCCGTCATTCACTATTTTCTAAATCGGCAAAAGGGCGATGCTTCTCATTAAAAAAAAATGTCGATCTCTGCTCGAAGTTCAAAAAAGCGCTTAAGGACTTTTCCGTAACTAAGCCAGCGTACGGCAGTATGATATGGTAAGTCATTTTCTCCAATCTCTTCAATAAACTCGCGGAATTGTCGGTGATTCAGTCCAGTGGATCTGATGAAATTAACAACTGATATGACTGGTTTTAGAAGTTCAAATATATCCAAACATTTTCCGCACAAGGACTGTTGATGAATGATACAATGTAAGACTAATGGTTTTGAACCACCATCATTTTCTAAAGCCTTTGACACAAGTGCTACCACTCCATTATTTTTACCACACATATTTTTGCCTCCATCAGTTGTAATAGATTTCAAGTTTTTCCATCGAAGGTTCTTTTTATTAATGGCATTTTCAACTCCCTTAAAAATATCTGCCCCAGTTGTCCTGCCGTGAATTCTATCAATATCAAGAAGTTCTTCGTACACTTCATAGCTTTTATCTACTCCGCCAATAAAAATCAACACCTGAACAATATCTGACACATCCGTTGACTCATCCAAGGCTAGACAAAACCACTCAAGATATCCATTTTTGTCAGACAGTTGAGATGATATATTTTCTGCGATGTCTTGCACCCTCCGAGCCACGGTGTTTGGTGACAAACTGACACTTTTAAATAAATTTACCTTTTCGGGGCATATTTCTTCGGCTACTACAATCAAGCATTCTTTTATCATTTCTCCATCGGTGAATGGTTTTCACGTTTTCCGATTTCAAGAGCTACACGAAATCTGGCGCGAGTCGCAGACTCTTGTTCAGTATTCGCTTTGGTAAACAAAGATTGCTGCGATTTCAGTCCGCGCTTCAAAGCTTCAAATTTTTCCGTCCGCAAACTTCCTGTATATTTGGAGTAATTTTGAAGATGTTTCGATTCATAGTGTCGTTTAATGTTATATTCTTTGAGAACAGCTTTGGTTTCATTACAAATTAAACATAGCGCCTTATTACTGGACTCAATCACAAAATACTGTAAGTTCCATTTATCTTTGAACGTTCTGCATTCATTTTCTATTTTTCGCTTCTTTTCCATACTAATAAATCACACATAGAGACAATAAGTCAAATCAAAATACTGTTATGCACGGGTGTTACTTTATTTCACAATAGACAGTTTCGCTTCCTTCGTCTTTCCTACGCAGACTGACTCGCGGTTGCGCCGCTAGCCTTTTTATATGCAATTACTGCCATCTCGAAGTGATCGGAATACACTAGCCAGAATCAGAACTTTCCCGAACCAACGCGATAATTCCCAAATATTTAATTACAACTAATGCCACCTGTTAGCGGGTAGCTGAAATAGATAGTACATAGTACAATACATAGTACCACTACTCGCCACTAGACGTCGTTAAGTGTCACAATACACAATAGTAATTGAAATGCAAAAAAAGCGTATGCTTGCTTAGGTCGCGCACTTTGCGACTAGTCTAGAAATATAGTTAAGGGCTGAAAAATTATAACTGTTTTGGCCCTTGGAACATACTGAAAAAAATCATTATGGCCCTAAGGCTTCAAAGTTTGGAGACCCCTGGTCTAGCCTCCACCCACTGGCGCCGTGTACGGCGGTGCTCGCGAGTCAGTGGAATCCGCTGCAACGCACAGCTCGCTCGCAGTCCACTTTCTAGCAAACGCCCCCGTACAGTTCGCGTAGTGAGTACGCCTTCCTTCCTGCTGGCCAAACGGGTCCAAGTTGCCTTAAGGAAGACGTACGCGACGCTAAAACTCTGTGCACAAGGGCGCGATCCTCGCATGCCCAGCTCGCGCGGGGCCGTCCCGCTTGCGGTTAAAGGCGCGTACGTCCTTGCTCCATCCATTCTCGCCATGCCCGCTGCACTGCCGATAATGACCGCTCAAGACGGCGCACAATATCACAGAAGGATACTGCTGCCATGTGCATCCCCACAACCGTTCTTCGCTCAAACTCACTCGCGATAACGCGAACGGCTTTCCATCAAGCACAAAGTACGACTTCAACTACCCGCTTCCACCACACTAACAGTAACCGGTTTCTCCCTCCCCGCATTGGTCTCCATGGAGACAACATATTTCAGTTGTCGGAAGCACTCAGCAAAAAATGCAGCTATAGAAAAAGTCAAAATTATCTGCGGAAACTCTTCTAGAGGAAACCTTAATGCTCCGCTAAATCTACGCATTTATCACTTTTTTCCATCAGTGTATGTACATTGAAGGTTTGCAAACCATTTCTGACACTGTAAAATTTGAAATAATAACACTGTAATTAATTTTAACTACATAGCTTAAATTAATTACATACAATTTTAACGCTTCATGTATGATTTTATTCTTCATTATTTTACAATTTCATCTAGTGTACTCGTATACATCATCTTGCACAAATATACCTATTGATTTAGTAAAAGCTATTTTCGTTAAAATTGGCTTAATTTAAATTCCATACAAGTTCAACATAAGAAGCATTTTTATAGAGGCTATTAACACTAACAATATTTATTAAATGACATGCCCGATATCCAGCCCGCCAAAGTTTATTTTGATTACACTGTAAAATTTATAATGTAAATAAATTATACAAACCAATTAAGAAGCACACATAGTAAAATTAAACATTTTCACTGTAAGTAATAATAACGGGTGTTCAAAAACATTCGACGTCAAGTGGGCTCTGAACAAAAAATCGTATATCTTTACTTAAGTATCTGATTTGTAATAATTATTAAATGTCTGTCAAAAATTGTCAGAATCTAATATCGAAGATACTAATTTGATAATCTATAAAATTGTATTAAGTAAATGTATCAATCTATCTCAGACATGACTTCATATTTTCAAGGACTACTTGACTTCGAATGTTTCTGAACACCCGTTATAAGATTTATCCTAAAAACTTAAAGTGACATACATATTGCTGTGAACTGTGCCTTTGAATGGCTTATAAACTTTAATTTCACACCGCAACTTATTCTGCCAGCTATCTTCAGTCGGGTCGCCTTCCTTGAGCTCACTTCTCCAGGGGTAATCCTCTCGGATTCGGGTAATATCATAAAATAATACAAGGTATAAGACAAATTATACAAGCATTTTCCCCCTTACAATTTTATTAAAAAAAAAGAAAAGAAAAAAAAAATAAACTTTACAAAGTGTAACGTTGAACTGACAATAGCACAGCTGCGAGGATAAAAAGACTTGGATACCATGTGAAGATACAAGTCGTTAAAAACCTCAAAATTAATTACCGCGAGCAATAATTTGAAATAACAATACTCAAGAAAATTTATCAGATGTCAACAATAATATTAACCCCAAACTCAAACGTCAAGATGAACTTCAACTATCTTCCGCGCATAATCATCTTACAGTCATGCGTGCATCTAACATGACAATCCAATAAAATTTTCCCCACCTTTCTACGTATTAAAATATTTATATGAATAAAAACTAAACTCCATAAAAACAGTCTGACAAATTTTCTAGATATTTTTCTGATTATAAAAAAATTTTACAAAATTACAAGTTATATTTTATAGAGCTCTTTTCAATATATAAATTATAATAATTAAATACTACTTACATTAATTAATGTAATGAAAACACAACACGAGAGATTTTTTTTCTTCAGATAGGACTTTATATTAAATCTAATTACAAGTATACAAGACTTGTAAAACCACGTTCAATGACTTTTAAAAAATACAATCGAAGCATCAAACAAACAAAACGAATTATTCAAAATATAAATATCAGACAAAATTAAGTTTTGTTTAATACCAAAAATAATATGACCTATCTCAGAAAGCACTAGTGAATCTCTAAAATCTAATTCCAGGAAGCGCCATCGTCCCCACCTAACATAAAAATCAAGATAGAGAAAATATATATATCTCTCCGTACTAGAACTGACTTCCAGGTTGGCGCCGACTTTGAACATCAATCTAGCCCTGGATAATATACAGTCGTGAATCAAATCAAACATTACAAAATTTATCATATACAATTTAAATTTTTATCGTTATTAGTCTGAAATAAAAAAAAATATATACACCAAAATAAAATACATTTTTACATCAACGTTATTCAAATAATGTTCAATATACTTCTTCTATTTTTTCTTGCTTCTGCAGGGAAAAAACCACAGCAATATGTAATTCACATAATGAAATTAAATATTATAATTAAAGCTGGGATTATATGAAAATGCATATTTTTTATTTATGATATATTTACCAAAATTTTGCAGACCTATACGGATCACGTAAAAGAAAGCATTTGCGACTACTTTTGTTTTGCATATTTTGCATATAAATACTACTTTGAGCATATTTCATATAAAATTGCATAGTTGTTCATATTTTATAATTTATTTCTAAAGTGCACCGTAAGAAATATATAAAACTATTTATTCATAATAACTTAATTATAACAAGATTTATAAACGATAGTTTAAAGACGTTTTATTTGTCGAATACCGTTTCAAGTGGCAAGGTATTACTGATGTTATCGGATATATGGTGAAGTCAGCACAGGATTTGAAGATTTTTTTATTCTAATCTGTTCCACGTAACATGTTTGTCCCATGTAGCAAAAGAAATACGTGACACATTTCCAGATATTAATACATTGATCAATTTGACAAAAAAAGTATTTACTAAAGCACCGCTGAGGGTTCAAGCATACGAAAACAAGTTACTTAGTCTGACACTGCCACAACCATAATGATAAGATGGGGCACGTAGCTTGATGCCCTTTTATTTTATGCAGGTATCTTTGAACAGATAAGATAATTTATTCTCACATTTTAAAACGACTAGATAGCAATTTTAGATTGCAACGATATACTAAATAAACCGCAAATACCCCATGAGTTAGCTTTTATCAAAGTAAACTTTGGTTTTATTGGTTATTGGTGAAACACTACAAAAACTTGAAACTCAAGGTGTTGAGCTCAGTCAATCGATAGAATTGATTCAAAGTTTTAAGAATAAAATTTATATTTTTATTTTATAAAATGTGAGAAGTACCATAGGAGAGCGGTTCAAAATTAAATTAACACAAGTTCTAGAAAAAAAACGAGGACTTTAATCAACTTAGTAAAATATCCAGGGTGTTGTAAGGAAACTACGATGAAACTATTAAGATGAGTCCATCAATTATCTCCAAATATAAGTATGCGCCAATTACATCAGTTAACGTTGAGCGAAGCTTTTCAGCATACAAGCTATTTTTGACGGATCGCAGAAAATATGTGTAGTTGAGAATTTAGAAAAGCATTTAATTGTAAATGTTTACAATACTATACAAAGACAAATATAAATACAATGAGTTAAATTGTTTAGCTTACTTATTCTTATTATTATAAATGTATTTTGTAAAATTTCGAATAAAATATTGACACAGTACATATTTGTGGTATCTTTAAATTTACGAGTATATTGACATTATTTAATATTTTTACAATAATTTAGTTGTGTAACTATCACTTAAACTTTACATATTTTTGCATATTTTAATAAAGGTTCTGCATATTTTCATCGAATTTTGGACACATATATGCGTATATAATACAGTTTCCGTGTGCATATAATTCCCAGCTTTAGTTATAATTATGATTAACGAGATTTATGTAGCTTTAACTTTTCACAGACAAATGTTTGCTGTAGATCAAGTTTGATAGTGGAAATTATCAGCAGCGACTTCAAATGCTCATCAGTTAACTGGAATCCATAAATATTTTTTGTATATTTCATTTTGGAGAATTTCTTTTCACATACATATATAGTTCCGAAAGCAGAAAAAAAGCAAAGCGTAAACTTATGCAACTGATCAAACTGTATGAGTAAAAGACTCTCATAAAATTCCATCAATGATGAGTTTAAATATTTTCTGGGCAAGGGTCTCTATGTCGGCATTATAACAGTTTTGAAAAACCTTAATTTCGTTTTTAATTGCATCAAAATCTGAAAAACGGGATTTAAAATGTATTTTTAAAGCACCCAAAGCTGGAAAATGGAGTCTCAATTTGCTGACTGAATGTTGGGCATATATTAAAATTCCTGATACATTTTTTTTGTTTAATTGGGATTGGAACAGGACAATTTTTTGTTGAGAAGACTCAATATGACTATAAATCAAGCAGAAGCTGGGTTTTCTCCTGGTAATTTTGAATTAAGGTAATTCATATGTCTTGTCTGTATAAAATAATAACTTCCATAACCACTCACTGATTTGTAACTCAGGCGGAGGACGTTTCCTCAGGCGTAGAAAAATCAATAGAACCTTTCCGCAACTAAACCAACATACTGCAGCATAATATGGTAAGTCATTTTCTTCAATCTCTTCAATAAACACGCGGTTTTGACAATGATCGAGAGCATCTGATCTGATGTAATTAATAGCTGACCTGACTGCCTTTAAAACTTCTACATTTTCCTCCCGAAGACTGTTGATGAATGTTACGATTAATTATAACCATTTTCTACGGGCTTTGACATGAGAGCAACGACATCTTCATTTTTTGCACACTCATGTTTTTACCATCATCAACATTGTGATGCATTTTAAAGTTTTTACATTGGAGCATTTTGAACTCCTTTAAAAATATGTTTGTATACTATGAACGTCAAGAAGCTCTTCATACATTTCATAATTTTTATGTACATATGCGCAGTATCTAAAACTGTTCACTCATCCAGGGAGAACCACTCTAAGTGTCGATTTTTGTCACATACCAACTCTTGCTTGTCTCCCGTAGTTCTACCAATCATCCTCGGGCGTAGAATATATTGGAAAACACTCGAAAGTACTAAAATCCATACAAGCGATCACACAGTAGAACTTTTCTAGAACATGCTCTAGCTCTACTACTCGTATCAAAATGGCACTGTATACTTCGCTTCAAAAATAAATACGCGACGTTAATTATACTCATATTATTGACGATTTCGCGTATTTACGCTGCTCCCCAAAAGATGGCGCTGTATTACTAAAGGTTTGCCATATCCTATACTTCTCTACTCTCCGCAAGATAACACCGCTATACATTTAGCATGGTCGTAATAATACGTAATGCGCAGCACACGCATTAGCTACCTCCGCCGCATCTCAGTTTTAGCGCGTAATTTAAGTTGGTATGATGAGCTAACTAAGTCTTCGCCCTTGTGGCTTAGTGGAAGAGTCAGTGTACCCTTAGACTAAAAATTTTTTGAAACCCGTCATATATATATATATATATATACAGTAAATTCAATCAGTTGGCGATTTAAGGTCTGGTTTTACTTTAAATATATATACTTTAAAGTAAAACCAGACCTTAAATCGCCAACTGATTGAATTTACCATATCATACAAAGGTCACGAAATTATTATATTTATATATATATATATATATATATATATATATATATATAGTAAACCTAATCAGTAGGCGATTAAAGGTCTGTATATTACTTCAAAATATATGTATTTGAAAAACTCTACATGTTTCGGCTGTGTACGCCTTTATCAAGAGAATACAAAATGTATTTTGTATTCTCTTGATAAAGGCGTACACAGCCGAAACATGTAGAGTTTTTCAAATACATATATTTTGAAGTAATATACAGACCTTTAATCGCCTACTGATTAGGTTTACCATATCATACCAAGGTCACGAAGTTATTATATATATATATATATATATATATATATATATATATATATATATTGTAGTGATGCAAGTTATTCATATAGAGCTGCATCTAAAATAGGAAGAATAAGACATACAAAGTGAAAAAGGGTTATAATATAATGGTTATATAATTAATATTATTAAGTCTTAGTAGTATCGAAGTGCATATGTATTTTTATAACGAGCATTTCATTCTTAAAATTTCTATATTTATTTTCCTTTCATTATTTACTTTTATTATATCATATTCAAATTTTCAAATATTAGCGCGAAAAACATATTCAAATCCATATGCATCTTTGTATTATATCGACGCTAGTAAGACACGCCTACAAATTGACATCTCGCTATGTTTACATTTATCATGCGCAGTATGCGATTTGTATCATTCAAATCTATCTTAACCTATCTTGGTAATTTATTATATAATTTTTAAAATCAGTTAGATAATCAAAATTAATCAAATTCTTTTTATATAAAATTGTTAAAAGGGTAAATCATCGAGACTTTTGATATCAATAGATAGCGTGTTTGGTAATATTCAGACAAGTGCTATCGGCATATTCGATCCTTGAATTTTAAAAATATAGACGCATCTTTTTAGACCAAGCCTTAGAAATCTTTTAAAAAACATAAATTTAAATTATAAATTCATCTAAAAGTTATTAAAAGTATCCAGAATATTAATTAACTTGATCGACAAGAGAATTACTACAAGAATTTTCGGTAATAACGAACTTTCAAACAACATAGCGTCACAGACGTAGTTCCACCGAAAACGATAGAAAATCAAAAGAAAAATATTCAAGAATCCATCGCCGAACATTAACATAATAGTCTAACGTACATCTGCAACGATACCTGAAATCCTACAGCCAGAAACGAGCGCAGGGAGTAATTAGGCACTGGAGACGAAGTCCGAATAAAATCTTCGATAGCGTCTTCGTAAACAGCCACCCACGCCGCCATCGTTTTGTACTGCACCCGAACATTTTCGGATCGCCGAGAATCTTCCCAATTCATACTTACGATCTACGAACATACATCAGGATCATTATTATAACAGGTTTTCAGATAATATTTATCTATTTTTCCAAAAATTAAATTCTTTAAACTTTTATTTAACAATATTCTCGAATGATTTACCTGATCTATCACGTCCTGTCCTGATTTTTATATTTAATTAAACAAGCTATTTAAAACTTAGATATAGCAATAAAAGGGTACTCACCATTATTGTAATAAGGTTATTCACATTTATATTCATTTTATTTATTAGTCTAACACACATAACCTCTTTTCACATTAGTAACACTTTGTTGTTTATGCGTATATACAGTTTCGGTAATATCACATTTGTAATACGTTATATTTTTACAGTTTCCTTTAATTTAATAAATATCATATTTTTAATTTACATTAATCTTTTATTTGTTTATATTTGTTTGTAGGAGTTATTTTATTAAGCGTCAACATTAATATTATTCATTTATGGAAGCAACAACCTAAAATTCACGACGAGCCTGAGATCACCCACATTTAGTAAAGTTGTTTTTTTATATAGTTTCTTGCTTTCCGACTAGTTGGCTATTTCAGATAAAGATAGCGCAGTCTGAGGTGAGATTTTATAAATTAAGGCGCCCAACTAATCTTTTCAAATACATAATTTTTATCTTACACTTTTATTTCATTAACATTTCATTCTCTCACCGCAGGTAGGGTGCGTCTCAAATATCAATATATATATATATATATATATATATATATATATATATATATATATGTATATATATATATATATATATATATATATATATACGGACACTCGTTCTAAGTTTGTTATTAACTTGCATTAAAAAATTTAATAGTAATAAATAAATAAATAATTGATTAATAATGATTTATCATTTAATACAATTTTCGTCCATATTTTATGAAAAAAAAACTATAATTAAAACTTTGTAGCTATATTTTGTTGCTATGGTTGGTATTTCCACGCACACGTTTAGCTTTATAATATTTATATAAAAAATAGTGCCATGATACCAAAAATATGAAACAAATATATATTTTAGGCTATATCTAACATTACTTACTGAAATCAAGTACGTATTTTAATTCAAGGTGCGAAAAGGTGTACCGGGACAGGCGCAGAAGGGATATTTTCTTCACGTAATTCTATTTTAAATAATTGTAAGATATTATCGTAAAGCGATGTATGTACCTGGTTAGGTCTCTGAGACAAATGCATAATATATTTTGTTATATAAACATTATTAGTATTAGGAACAAAAATATTAAAATTTTCGACATTTTAATGATGGTGTTTACTATTACCTTACTAATGGAAAAGAGGGTTTTACAACACCAGAACTTACCGAGCTTCATTTAAACATCACAAGGTTCGCTTACGCTTTCTTACTTATCCGTAATATCTTCTACCGCGGCATAGTGCGAAATTTAGGAAGTTTAGCGGAACTTTATTCAATTTTTGAAATACGTAAAATGCATAAGATTACTTATTATTTTGTTAGGTAAATACCCCGCCTCTAAAACCTCATACTCAGTTTGGGGATTTACCCTGCGAAAGAACCGCAAAATGCACCTGAAATTCGAATTACTTATTCAATCATACTTTTTGCCTATAGAAAGCTATTCGATTTGTTAAAGTTAATAGAGTGGTACATAGAAATGACAAATCAGTAGGCCATGATTTTTTCTTCATGTATTTTATTAGAAAATTGTCAATTATTGGCATTTAATTAATTGCAAAATCTTTCCTTGCTCGTGTGTGATTTGTTCATGGAAAAAGTGATTTTTAAGAAGTAAGTTAAATTTACATTTTTAACTTTAGTGGAGATTTTAAGAAGTGATACCACATAATACCAGCTTGAAACGCACAACATTTTAAAGTATTTTTTCCTTCTGTTGATAGCTCAAAAGATCTTCTGCGATATTTTGCGATCTTCTTTTAAATGAAACATTTTCCAGAATGACTTTGCAAGTTACATATAAGTGTATATTCCAAAAGTGGAAGGAAGAACCGACATCGGATGCCATCATTGGGTTTGTTGTGGAAAAAATAGGCTCACCAATGTTAAGATCTGATGCTCTTTGCAGTTTAAAGGCAACTCTTCGCGCACTGGTTTGTAAAATACGAAAAAGGTGGAGGGAATCCAGTCGAAATTTAGCATCATTTCTGAATAAAAATGCTGTCTGGCTTGAAAATAATGTAAAGTTTTCAAATGCTGTAAGGGATGCACTGCCCAGTGGATCGAGGACCAATGCAGGCAGACCTAAAAAAGAATTTAGGTATTGTCATCCTAAAGTGCAAAACAGAAAAGTGCATTATCTTTTGAAGTCCGGTAGTCAAGACGAGTTAGCCAAAGCAACCGTAACAAAGCTATACCAATCTGGAAAACGAAACTCTGCAGCGATTGTCAAGGAACTGGCATCTGCTTCTCCAGAAAGGGGAAACAAAATCAAAATGGCTCGCATGTCTTCTTCGAACAGCCCACGAAAATTAACTCCGGGCCAGGCTCTGGCGCTACTTATTGATGCAAACTTATCGTCAAATCAATACAACATTGTTCGGGATCAAGCAAAACATCACGGTTGCACTTTGTATCCACCTTATTATGTTGTAAAGGAGGCAAAGAGGTTATGCTATCCAAAGGACGAAATAATAACTGAAGTTTCAGCTGAAGTATCAGTTCAGTCGCTTATAAATCATACCATAGCAAGACTTTGTATAGGGCTAGAAGAGACTCTTAGAACTTTGTCAAGCGTTAAAGAACTAAATGTTATCGTAAAGTGGGGTTGTGATCGGGCGGAACAAGTTAACTATCGACAAAAGTATATGGACAAACATAGCTCTGATGATAGTATGTTTAGTGTATCAATTGTACCAATCCAAATGTGCTCCGTAAATGAGAATGGTGATAATCAGTCACTAATTTGGGAAAACCCTGCTTCTTCTTCCACACGATACTGTCGCCCCATTAAGTTCGTTTTTACCAAAGAAACAGTCAGTGTAATTACCTCAGAAGTAAACAAAGTGAAAGAACAAATATCTCAACTTACTCCAACCACTATACTTGTAGATGGCAAGCAATTTGAGGTTACAGTAAATATGATCTTTTGTATGATTGACGGTAAAGTATGCAATTCTGTATCATCCTGTGCATCATCACAAACATGCTACTTATGTGGGGCTAAACCTAGTGAAATGAACAACATCTGCGATATACCTCAAAAAAATATAAACGAATCCTTTTTATCCCTTGGACTATCGCCCCTCCATGCATGGATAAGGTTTTTGGAATGTATTTTACATATATCGTGCAAACTTGATATTAAAGCATGGCAAGCTCGTGGAGCAGAAAATTTAAAAAAAAAGTTGCAGAGAAGAAAAAATACATTCAACAAAAATTCAAAGAGGAGCTTGGCTTGCTTATAGATATGCCAAAACAGCAGACCGGAAACACAAACGATGGTAATACCGCGAGGAAATTCTTTAGAAATGCCGAAAAGTCTGCCGAAATAACTGGCGTTAACTTAGAATTGATCAAACGTTTTCATGTGCTGTTAGAGTGCCTAAATTGTGGTCTTAAAATTGATTCAGAAAAGTTCGGAGAATATGCAAGAGAAACTTTGGAATTGTATTTGAAAGAATATTTCTGGTACTCAATGCCCGTAAGTGTGCATAAAGTTCTTTGTCATGGCAAGGATATTATAGCCTCCTGCATTCTTCCGATCGGACAATTTTCTGAAGAAGCTCAGGAGACAAGAAACAAAGACTGCAGAAAATATCGCGAACTTTTTACTAAAAAAACGTCAAGAATAGACACAAATACGGATTTATTTTATCGACTGCTTATTTCGTCGGATCCGTACATCACTAGTCTTCGTAAAGCACCCAAAACCATGCATAGTGAAGTTACGCCAGAAGTTTTAGTGTTGTTAGAAAGATTTGCAGGCCCGTGTAATGATTGCGAGTCTTCAGACGATTGCAATGAGTCTAGTTCTGAATAGGTGTTCAAAATGTTGTTATAAAGTGTATGTTTTTTTAAATGTTCTATAATAAAAAACACAAATAAACTCAAAAACTTTCATTAAAACATATTAATTTTTATTAAAAATTTAAAAAACCAACAAATAGAACTGTTTTACTGTTTTGAATAATTAAGTTCCGGTAAACTCAAGAAATTTCGCACTGTGCGCGGGTGTAAAGGCGTGGTTACTTATAAGTGTTAATGTTGTTTTAGTACTTTCGCCCGTTCTATACCACCATCTTAATTAATGGCATTTAGCTAGAAAACAAAATTTTACTTTAGTCACTGAGCATGTATAATGTATTCGAGTTAACGGCAGTGCCATAAGAAATTCTATAAGTTAATTCGTAAGTTGAACAACGTACAAATATTATATATATCACATGTATGTGAAAGAATAAAATTCCTAAAACTACGCATTTGTGCATGAATATCTAGCACCTATTTATCCAGGTAAGAATTCCCCGGGTTTTATAGTTGGAACACAACCGGTCAAAATAATACCAGTATTCATATTGTGAGCAGAGTATAGAAAATGTAAAAAACGTGCGGTAGAGCTGTACATACTACGGTGTTATAAAGAATTTGAAATTAAAAAATATTTTGTGAATGACCTAAATATATATTATGATAACCAAATGCGTGAATTAATTCTAAGATCAAGGAGTAAAGGTAGAACATCAAGTATATTTAAAAGATCTTAAGGTGCTCTGGAGAAGTGATTTCAACTACAGCACAGTGGGAAGTAAAGATGGAAGGACGAGGTTGAAAAATATAGTCGAGACGACAAAATTGATACATTTTATAACTTCTACAGAATTAAGGAAATAATTTTAAAAAAACTCTAAAACATAAGAAGTCTACGAAAAACTCCATTATTTAGCAAACGATATATCCATCCATGTTTGAAATCCGCTAGAAAGCACCAGAACTGACCAAAATACTAGTATGATAACAACGGCTAACATTGGTTTAAGAGTTTTTATTTAATAATTCTTACTTCTAAATAGTAAAGATGTTACATATCTGTCAATTTTTTTTAAATAATGTGACTTCTTTGTGTTCATTGTCTACACCGCTATTATATTGGCCAAAGCTATAAGCATAACAAATAAAGAAGCGAAATTGAGCGACACACCATAGGCGTGCGGTACGTAAAACAAACGCTCCCTACGTCCAGAAATAATTGTTTGATTTTAGTGTCCATTTTCTCAAAACAAAAGTTAAAGTACAAATTTTATAAAATTTATTAGTTATTATTAGTTAAGCTCATTAAACCAGAAATTAAACTAGATCGACCATCTTTTGGACTTTTGTCACAAGATCCATGTCACAATAACAAAAGGTAGCGTCCCATTGCTTTGTAAGTGATTCTTTCCCATATACGGCAATCGATTGTTATTACAACCATCGATTCTCATAGCTTCTATCATACACTACCGGTGAGTGAAGAAGGTTTTATTCAGAGTATTACTATCTACGAGGGTAGTCCAAAAAATAACTTCCAGTTTGAAATAAAAATGAAACCAGTTGAGATACAAAAATTTTATTATATACACCTTAAAACTACAACTTTTCTCTACTTTTCGATATAATCTCCAAACAAATTCAAGCATTTGTCATACCTTTTAACAGTTTTTGAAATACCCTCTGCATAAAAATCTGCCACCTGCGAACGTAACCAACCTGTCACGGCGTTTTGAAGCTCTTCATCATTGGCGAATCGCTGAGATGCAAACCACCGCTTCATCAATGGGAACAGGTGGAAATCACTGGGAGCCAAGTCCGTGTTCCAGGGGGGGGGGGTCAAAAACGTCCCATTTGAACTTGGTCAAAAGTTCATTTGTTCTTTGAGCTGCGTGAGGGCGAGCATTGTCGTGAACAAACACCAGATGTCAGCAGACCACGACGCTTGTTTTGGATAACGCGTCGTAGTCTTTCTTAAGTTTCACAATACACTGCAGAAGTGATTGTCGTATTACGCTCCATAAAATCAACGAGCATGATGCCCTTAGCATCCCAAAACACCGTAACCATCAATTTCCTCGTAGAAAAAGTTTGACGGGCTTTTACTGGCTTTGGAGAAACTGGATGAACCCATTGCATTGACTGCTGTTTTGTCTCAATATTCACATAGGCTACCCAAGTCTCATCTCCAGTAACGATCCTGTTAAAAAATCCTTCTCCTTCAACGTCATACCGAAAAAGAAAGTCTATGGCAAAACTCATTCTTTTGATTTTGTTGTCGTCGGTAAGCAGTTTTGGTATCCAACGAGCACAAAACTTGTGGTAGCCTTGTTTTTCTATCACTAACTCGTGTAGAAGACTCTTAGAAATTTCAGGGAATGATCGTATTGTGAAACGACGGTTTACACGAACTTTTTCATTCACTCAGTTCACTAAGTGATCAGTGACAAGAGATGGCCTAGCGTTCCGGGCTTCATCGTGAACGTTCTTCTATTTTTAAAAAACCGTACCCATTGACGGACTACGCCTTCACTCATAATATTTGGACCATACACCGCACACGATTCGCGATCAATTTCAACTGCTGAGTGATTTTTCGAACAAAGAAATCTTATTTTCTATTACAGCACACATGTTTACGGGTTATAATTCAAGAACGCGTAAATGGCGTTAGAATAGTGGCGCTACCCCCAATACTTATAGCACTACACATAAACGGAGGTTATTTTGTGAATTCCCCTCGTAATTCAGCGTAAACATTTATAACGGCATTGATTAATTCGTGGACTGTTTTGGAAGCGGTTTTGTGCTGCAACGGCTGAATGGCATTGAAAAATTCCAGATCGAGAACGTACATATCAGGACTATTTTATGGCTGACAGAACAAATGACAAGTTTGCCATCAAAATGCTTATTCTGAGATTGATTGTAGCGAGGACGATTAACAACGACTTGAAACATTTTATACGTTTCTCTTTTACAGGATCTCTACGGTTTCTGTTCACCCTCTACCAGATAACATGTATTGGATGTTTTCGTTATGTAAAACTACTTTTCGTCTAAATGATTTGATCAGTAATATCCTTGAAATGAGTGTTCCATCAGCTACACTTTCTGGCTTACCTGGTACACCGTGCAATTTTATTGATACTCGTCAAATTGGGCTTTATAGCATTGGAATGTCGTCTTAGTTGTCCTCATTTTAATCGATTATGGACTGCGCTTTTACTAATGTCAACAGAATGTTCAGAGAACGAATAGTACGCCGATTATTAAGTGTAACTGCTTTAATTGCTTCTATATCAATCATTCTCGGTTTTCAGCCAACGCATCCCTTTTTACAAGAGGATACATCAGCTACTACTAATCCATCATTTAATGACTGCTTTCCTCGATACTATATTCTGCTAACAGTTTTCTCGGATACTCTGAATTTGCTGACAGTAATTTTGATAGAGCCACGCTTTAGCTTGCCGTTGCTATTCAGTTCTAACAATAAATGGTAGTGAGCTTGCCGTAGGTTTGAAGCCAAATTACGTTTCTTTTGTGAAATTGCAGCCAAAACATTAACTGAATTGTCCATATTTGAGAAAAACTAGTTTAAAAAACGGTTTTAACGATACACTTTTATTTTAAAAATAATGCAGAAAACTTTAATACGTTTACAAATTACGTAATAATCTTTACTCTTAACTTCACTTTTAGCGTCAAATCTGACATTTACTTATCAGCAGTCAAGGAATACTTTTCTTAATTTTTCATTAAATCTCAAATCGGACACTTATTTCTGGACGGAAGGAGTGGTAAAGTAATAATTTATAAAACGTGGTGAAACACTATAAAATATAAAATTTATAATTTTTTATATTTTATATTCCTTGAAAAAGACATAATTTGCCGAAACATGTAGAATTGTTTTAAATATATATATATTGTAGTAAAACCAGACCTTAAATCGCCAACAAATTGAATTTACCATATAT
This sequence comes from Melolontha melolontha, assembly GCA_935421215.2. Classification (NCBI taxonomy): domain Eukaryota; kingdom Metazoa; phylum Arthropoda; class Insecta; order Coleoptera; family Scarabaeidae; genus Melolontha; species Melolontha melolontha. The sequence continues at coordinate 135,744,041 of OW285235.1, read as the reverse complement.
ATATATATATATATATATATATATATATATATATATATATATATATATTAAAAATAATAGATTTTTATTGGTTTTAGCGACCTTTTATTGAATTTAGATGTTTGTTTGCGACGTTTCGACTTTTATCAATTCAGTCTTTTTCAAGCATCTGGAAACAAGAATCATTACAATGAACATGAGAACAGTGTTTGTTTTGTGTGATATAACAATTGAATTAACCATTTTAAATTTAACCTTATATTAAGAAATGAATTACGGATTAGGTTAGTGTTTTACGTTGAAAATTAAATAACATTAAATTAAAATAGCTTAGAATGGTAGGGGGACATTTATGTGATTAATATCTGTATGAATTACTTGGAGACTTAACAAATATTAACAATTTTAAAGTTTAAAATTAGATTAAATATGATTACAAATTGAGTTAACATTTAACGTTGAAACTTACATAAAATAAAAATAAGAATGGCTAAAATGAACAGGAAAGTTGAATTACAATACAATATGTAAAGAGAACAAAGAAAGGTCAAATAAAACTCACATTGTTGTTTTTTCTACACGGGTACGCATTCATGTGCCACATGTGTTTGGACACCCAGGACCAATTTTCTTAGAACGAACATGCTTGTGCGGATTTTGCTTGTGTGTGCAGGGGGGGGGGGTTGCACGCACAAGACAAAAACGGGAAAAAAATATCTCCCATTAGAAATAACAATGTTAACAAAAAACAGAAATTAAACCCCCGCAAACTAAAGCATTAGTTCACTTACAAAATCCGCACAAGCATGTTCGTTCTAAGAAAATTGGTCCTGGGTGTCCAAACACATGTGGCACATGAATGCGTACCCGTGTAGAAAAAACAACAATGTGAGTTTTATTTGACCTTTCTTTGTTCTCTTTACGTATTGTATTGTAATTCAACTTTCCTGTTCATTTTAGCCATTCTTATTTTTATTTTATGTAAGTTTCAACGTTAAATGTTAACTCAATTTGTAATCATATTTAATCTAATTTTAAACTTTAAAATTGTTAATATTTGTTAAGTCTCCAATTAATTCATACAGATATTAATCACATAAATGTCCCCCTACCATTCTAAGCTATTTTAATTTAATGTTATTTAATTTTCAACGTAAAACACTAACCTAATCCGTAATTCATTTCTTAATATAAGGTTAAATTTAAAATGGTTAATTCAATTGTTATATCACACAAAACAAACACAGTTCTCATGTTCATTGTAATGATTCTTGTTTCCAGATGCTTGAAAAAGACTGAATTGATAAAAGTCGAAACGTCGCAAACAAACATCTAAATTCAATAAAAGGTCGCTAAAACCAATAAAAATCTATTATTTTTAATATTAAAACACGGCCAATAAAATAAAAAAGAAAAACAAAATTCTTTAAACACTAAATATATATATATATATATATATATATATATATATATATATATAAAGATAATTATTTCGTGACCTTTGTATGTTATGGTAAATTCAATTTCTTGGCGATTTAAGGTCTGGTTTTATTTCAAAATATATATACATATATATATATATTTAAAACAACCCTACATGTTTCGGCAAATGATGCCTTTATCAAGGAATATAAAATATAAATGACAGTATATTAATGTCATACATTTGAGTTGCTATGGATAAAATTATTCAAAGATACATTCCAATTGAATAATAATAAATCATGCCTTAGTATTCTAAAATAGATAGACAACAAAAAAAAAACAGGGAAACGCAAGACATGAGTTATTATTATGTATGCGCCCGTGGAGCGTCTTAAGATGTAAAGCTGTCAGCATTCGCGTTAAACGAGAAGGAAAACCACGAAAACCTACTCGGACAACCAGACAGGAATCAAAACACGGAACTGTCAGCATGATAAGCAAATGTATTTGATATTTAAATAACTTAAGATATATAATTATATAACAGCAACATATATTATGATAGTAAATTGCAGATCGTTACATAATTAACAGATAATAATTATCCACCATAACTTATAGACCAAACAATTAAAAAAAGAATACACCAAATATATAACACTGCAGACACCAATAACAATTTAAACAATGACACAACACATATCACGATTCCATATGTCCCACAACTATCAGAAAAAATTAAATACACTTTAAAAAAATATGATATAGCTAAAACATATAAACTTAGTAATACTAATAAACATTTATTCTCAAAACTTAAACCTAAAATAGAAAAAAAATCGAGAAACACATGTCATCTATAAAATACCATGTCGCGATTGCGATAGTTACTACATAGGCCAAACTAAACAATATTTATACAAAAGAATACAAGCCCACAAATACTCTAAAACAGACAAAACTGCTTTATCTACACACAAACTACAACGCGATCACCATTTCGATTTTGAAAACACACAGGTAATTCATAAAGAACAACACACAATGAAAAGGGGAAATTAAAGAAATGATTAGTATTAAACAGGAAAAAAATTCAATTAACAACAGAAGTGATATAAAAGATTAAAGCAATATATACTGTAACTTAATTATGTAACGATCTGCAATTTACCATCATAATATATGTTGCTGTTATATAATTATATATCTTAAGTTATTTAAATATCATATACATTTGCTTATCATGCTGACAGTTCCGTGTTTTGATTCCTGTCTGGTTGTCCGAGTAGGTTTTCGTGGTTTTTCTTCTCGTTTAAGGCGAATGCCGACAGCTTTACATCTTAAGACGCTCCACGGGCGCATACATAATAATAACTCATATCTTGCTTTTTTTTGTTGTCTATCTATTTTAGAATACTAAGGCATGATTTATTATTATTCAATTGGAATGTATCTTTGAATAATTTTATCCATAGCAACTCAAATGTATGACATTAATATACTGTCATTTATATTTTATATTCCTTGATAAAGACATCATTTGCCGAAACATGTAGGGTTGTTTTAAATATATATATTTTGAAATAAAACCAGACCTTAAATCGCCAGCAAATTGAATTTTTATTGAATTTTGTTGTTTTATTCTACGACGTTTCGACTTTTATTATTATTCAGTCTTTTTCAAGTAACGCTTTTTTTGGTTTTCAAAAGCACGCATTCTGTGTAACATGTGTTTTTGGGGACATCCGAGACCTTGTTTTATAACGAACCGATCGCACTGGTTTGGAATATTGTGTCAGAGAATCACTTACAATATTCCAACCAGTGCGATCGGTTCGTTATAAAACAAGGTCTCGGACGTCCCCAAAAACACATGTTACACAGAATGCGTGCTTTTGAAAACCAAAAAAAAACGTTACTTGAAAAAGACTGAATAATAATAAAAGTCGAAACGTCGTAGAATAAAACAACAAAATTCAATAAAAGGTCGCTAAACCAATAAAAAGTCTATTTTGATGTTTTTTTGATGTTTTCAATTTTGATGTTTTATTCTACGTTTCGACTTTTGTTATTATTCAGTCTTTTTCAAGTAACGTTTTTTTTGGGTTTCAAAAACACGCATTCTGTGTAACATCAAAATTCAATAAAAGGTCGCTAACCAATAAAAAGTCTATTATTTTTAATATTAAGACACGGCCAATAAAATAAATAAGAAAAATAAAATTCTTATAAACACTAAATATATATATATATATAGTATATTCGTGACCTTGTTATGATAAGGTAAACTTAATTAGTCGGCGATTAAAGGTCTGGTTATTACTTCAAAGTGTATATATTTAAAAAAAATATAAACATATATATATATATATATATATATATATATATATATATTATGGGAATGAAAGACTCCACATATGTAAGTCAAGAAAATATTATATTCGCTCCTGATACAAAAGAAAAGTGAATATATAACTATGCCTCACTTTGAAAGCCAAGTAAATGTAGAACTGATTGCTCACGTTAGGTCCCCAAGTAGTAATATTTTAATGTATTTATGCCCTGATACTAACTAAACGGATAGTCAAATGTACTGTTTTTATGTCACGGGTGTGTTTTAATGAGAAAGGATATATAAATCAATAAGTAGATATTTCTTATAAAAAGTTTGAAAGTATTTTTGATTTTAAATTAAATTTAAATTGAAAGATGATACTTAATTATAACCTTTGTTTATTGTACATCAAGATTTAATAATGAAATGATATATGTATAGATATAGGCAATTATAATTATTATTTAAACAATGATAAATATATTTTAATTGTTACAGATATTATTATTAAGCAAAGATGAAGCTTATGCGGAACCTGATTTTTGACAGACTGTCTTTTTATTATATATGAAGTCGGTAATCGAATCCTTGGTTAAGATAACGTTAGAAAGCTATTTACAATGTTTCTTATACTCTATAATGAGTTTTCAAATGAGACAGACATTTATATATTGATTAGGTAAATTAAAAACTTAATATTTATATATATTTTTGATACTAACTTCCTTTTTATATTAAATAGTATCCTCTTTAGATTTTCCTTGATGTCTGGATGCGACCTGTCAAATATTATATTTCAACTGGTTCTTCAAGAAATTTATATAATAATATGTGTTCATTCTTTTTCGCTGAAAATGAATGAATCTCCCAATTATTTCAATATATCTCTCTAGAGATTTGTTATTTATCCCAAATCAAGGAAGTTCGATTTTTTTAATAATTCAAATATGTACATATAAAGTGACTTTTGAAATTCCTCTCTAAATTACAATTTGAAAAACAACTATCAATGAGAAAAGTAAATATAGTACTCCCTTTTCAGTGCATTAGCTTCATTTACAAATTATAATGAACAGTATACTTTTAAAAGTATAACAAACTAAAGTTTCCGCCAAGAATCTACTTTATAGTATTCTATCTACAACATTAAATAATCCTTTAAAATCTGATAATATCTGTTACAAGAGAAATTAAAATGTCTATAATATCGTATAATTTCAAGTCATCAACTAAATTAAAATGTAATTGAAGATAATGTAATGGAATAGGATCCCATTATAATATACAGGGTGTCCAGAAACTCTCCTGACAAACGAAGACCGGAGTTTTCTCAGATAATTTTAAGACAATTAAACCCAAATTCACCTAGTCCAAAAATGCTTCCTCAGGGAGCTAGAGTTCTTTGAAGATGGCGCCTTGTATTTATTTTTTTTTAAATTCCTCCAGAACGCTTCTATTTAGAAAAACAAAAACTGGTATGCTTATTTATCCTCCAGAGATGAATCGATTCCATCAATTGCGAATTTCTAGTTCCGTTCATAGGCGTCCGTTTTGGGTAGGTCAACGGTTATTTTAAGGCATAACTTTTTTGTTTTTAACTTTTAAGCATTTGTGACACTAGATTATTGAATTTCCAGGTATTCCAGTTCTAAAAGGTACTCTTACTTTAAGTCGGTAGGATACACCGTTTTCTAGGAAAATCGATTTGTAAATTTTTCATTGTTTTTCATTTCATTTCGTTTTTCATTGTCAAATTGTTGTCAGTTCGCGAAGTTTATCTTTTTATTTTTTACTTTGTGTTATTCAAACACAACGATTTCAATTTAAAAAAAATGGTTTTTACTAATGAGGAATACGCCGATATGCATTTAGTTTATGGCGAAATGAGGTGTAACGCTCGAGCGGCGCAACGTAGATATGCTGAAAAATTTCCCAATCGTCAGCATCCCACTCACTCAACATTTACAGCTCTTCATCAACGATTAAGAGAAACAGGTTCAGTGGTCCCAAAAAATAATGAAACAGGGAGACATAATGATGTAACAGCAGAACATGAAGATGTTATTTTAATGGAAGTTGAGGAAAATCCAGAAATTAGCGTTCGAAGACTATCTGCCATGTACCCCACAATTTCAAAATCTTCCGTAGGAAATATCTTACACAAAGAAAATTTAAATCCTTTTCATTTTACAAAGGTGCAAGCACTGCTAGAAGGAGATTTTCCTGCTCGCGTAGAATTCGCTAGATGGTTACAAAATCAGAAAAATCAAGATGAAGATTTCTTCAGGAACATTTTGTTTGGTGACGAAGCTACATTCTCAAAAAATGGAATTTTTAATGTACATAATGCATATTATTATTCGTACGTTGGTGACAATCCCCACGTTGTTCAAGAATTTAAGCATCAGCATGGGTTTAGCATAAACGTCTGGATAGGAGTAGTTGACGATTATCTACTTGGACCTGTGGAATTACCTGCTCGTTTAAATGGTGCTGATTACTTACATTTCCTGCAAAATATTTTACCTGATTTGTTAGATGAGGTGCGTTTAAATATTCGGCAAAACTTATGGTTTCTACAGGACGGCTGTCCGGCCCACTTTAGCAGGATGTACGAGACTTTCTAGATAATAACTACGAAGACCATTGGATTGGAAGAGGCGGTCCAGTTGCTTGGCCAGCAAGGTCGCCGGATTTGAATCCTTGCGATTATTGTGTTTGGGGATACATAAAAGCATTTGTTTATTCCGTTCCGATACAAAATCGCGCATAACTCTGGCTAAGGATACAAGATGCTTGCAACGAATTTAGAAATAACTTTGGAATTTTTGCAAGAATTCGGCGTTCTCTAAGCAAAAGGGTAAACTTATGCATAGAGACTAATGGTCATCACATCGAGTAACTTTTGTAACAATCTACCTTTGATACTTGTTCTTTTTTTGTTAGTTTCGTTCCATTGTAAAAATAATTTGTTTTTAATTTATTAAATTAATTTTCACCCATGCTTTGATAGTCCAAGCCAACTTCGTCACTAAAAATAAGTAGGTACATAATAAATTGAACTTTAATGAAGAAAAAACGAAAAATTTACAAATCGATTTTTCTAGAAAACGGTGTATCCTACCGACTTAAAGTGAGAGTACATTTTAGTACTGGAATACCTGAAAATTTAATAATCTAGTGTCACAAATGCTTAAAAGTTAAAGACAAAAAAGTTATGCCTTAAAATATCCGTTGACCTACCTAAAACGGACGCCTATGACCGGTACTAGAAATTCGCAATTGATGGAATCGATTCATCTCTGGAGGATAAATAAGCATACCAGTTTTTGTTTTTCTAAATAGAAGCGTTCTGGAGGAATTAAAAAAAAAATAAATACAAGGCGCCATCTTCAAAGAACTCTAGCTCCCTTAGGAAGCATTTTCGGACTAGGTGAATTTCGGTTTAATTGTCTTAAAATTATCAGAGGAATCTCCGGTCTTCGTTTGTCAGGAGAGTTTCTGGACACCCTGTATATATATATATATATATATATATATATATGGTAAACCTAATCAGTAGGCGATTAAAGGTCTGTATATTACTTCAAAATATATGTATTTAAAAAACTCTACATGTTTCGGCTGTATACGTCTTTTTCAAGAGAATACAAAATATGAATGACAAATACGTATACAGCCGAAACATGTAGAGTTTTTTAAATACATATATTTTGAAGTAATATACAGACCTTTAATCGCCTACTGATTAGGTTTACCATATCATACCAAGGTCACGAAGTTATTATATATATATATATATATATATATATATATATATATATATATATAATATCTTCGTGACCTTGGTATGATAAGGTAAACTTAATAAGTCGGCGATTAAAGGTCTGGTTTACTTTAGAGTATATATATTTAAAACAACTCTACATGTTTCGGCAATACGCCTTTGTCAAGAGAATACAAAATATAAAATTTTATAAATAATATTTTATAAATATAAGACCGCGTCACTTAGAATATATTGTGTGACTGAGTCACACAATATATTCGAGGTGACGCGGTCATCCCGGGAAAGGTCTCGGTGCAAGTCCGAACCACACATGTACAAAAAATGTGTTTTAAAACGGAATAAATCGTCACTTGAAAAAGACTTAATAATTAAAAGAGTCGAAATGTCGTAGAGAAAATTGAAATTCATTAAAGGTCGCTAAACCAATAAAAAAGTCTATTATTTTAATATATATATATCAAAGTAAAACGGGCCTTAAATCGCCGATTAATTTAATCTACTATAATATCCAAAGGTCAAGAAATTATCTTTAGATATATATATATCTACAGTGAAATGTGGTTATAACGACGACGACGGGACCGACGGAATCTCGACGGTATAACTGATGATTGCAATAAACGGAGGTACTAGTACCGAATATCAAAATACATATAAAATAATTTTTAGACATACATACATATATTATCATATATGTATATTTTATATTATTACAATAATTGAAACATATAAAGTTACACTAATTTTCAGAAAAAAATCTGTAATTTGACTATGCTTATCGCATTTGGTCTAATAGTATAACTGGTGACAATATAATGGTAATACTTTCTGATAATCTGTTATCACTTATACCAGTAAATATAAAGAATCTTTTTAAAGTTATAACGACTTCGAGAGCTTCTGTACAGGCTGGCACTTTTACATTTTCTTCTTCTGCACGAAGAATTTCCTTCAATTTCTTCATTTGCATCACTAAACAAATATTTCACAACATCTGATTCATTAAAACTATGGCACATTTCTAAGTCTTCATCGATGTTAACAAATTCTAGGACTTTATCGCCGGTAATTGTTTGACCAGTTGTACAACTAACTAGTTGAGCTAACAGAATGTAGTCTTTTTCAACGAAGCTATCTTCTTTTACTAAATTGTATTCATTGTTTGGTGTAATAAATCTCGCATGTGAGAAGCAACCTCTAATTGTTTTGGTTCTACATTTTTAACAATTTCTGTAATTTTCATTTAGCGGTAATGTGCCTTCAACGAGTTAATTATACCCTGTTCCATTGGCTGTAACACTCAAGTACAATTTGGTGGTAAAAAAACATAATTTAATAGCTTTTAAAGTTTCAATTCGTGAGTGAGCGGAATAGTTATCCAGAATTAACCAAATTTTCTTGCCAGATTGTTTTAAGTTTATTGTCCCAATGACGGACAAACTCAGTGAACAATTCGGAGGTCATCCAGGCCCTCTTATTGTGTTCATAACTAACAGGTAAGTTTTTAACTGTAATGTTTTTAAAACATCGTGGTAGCTTATCTTTCCTTATGACGAGTAGTTTGCTCTTTTCACTTCCTGTCATATTTGCAGCCACCAGGCCAGTAATTCTTTCTTTTGACAGTTTACCTCCTATACACTTATCTCCTTTAAACTTCATTATTCTTATCATAGGTATGTCATTTTATAAAATAATCCGGTCTCATCAGCATTGAAAATTTCATCATGGGTGTATCCTTTTCTAATTTCAGGAAACACAGTTGATGATATTATGACGCACTTTGAATCGATTGATCCAACCTTCGAAGCATTGGAAATCACTCTTTCCTAGCACCAAGGCAAATTCATTAGTCTTTTGTCTTAAAATCGGTCCGGTTGTTGGAACATTTCTGCATCTTTGAATTTTAAACCATTCCAATAAAGACTCCTCTAAGTCGTCGTGTTGTGTACTTCTAAGTTTTTTCAATCTATGAGCGTTGCTATTGAAAGCGTCTGTTATTTTTGCTCTATTCTTCCATATTGTTGATATCGTTGAATGTGAAACACTAAATTCTAAAGCTTTAGTTTCACCGTTTTCCATTCTTGCTATTATAGCATCCTTTTCTTCTATAGATATGGTTCTACGCTTTAATGTTAATGTAGAAGACATTTCGAAGTTTTATTGCCCTTACTAAATAAACAACTTCAACCCACGAAACCAGTGTAACTAAATAGCGCTTTAACATTCGTTTTACAAGACACGTACGTAGACAAGCAGGTAATTCCCCGCCTTTATTCAGTACAGTGCCGTCCACGTCGTTCCGATCGTCGCTATAGCAAAAGGATGATGTCAGTTAAACAATGTTCGCTGTTACAACCGCATTCGTCTCTATTAGCGACGTCATTATAACCGAAGTATTTCTACGTAGATATATGCACATAACATGTGCTAGTTCGCTGTTATATCCGATTGGTGTTTATAAGCGGAGTCGTTATAATCAGATTTCACTGTGTATATATATATAGTAAACCTAATCAGTAGGCGATTAAAGGTCTGTATATTACTTCAAAATATACGTATTTAAAAAACTCTACATGTTTCGGCATGTTTCTCTTGATAAAGGCGTACACAGCCGAAACATGTAGAGTTTTTTAAATACATATATTTTGAAGTAATATACAGACCTTTAATCGCCTACTGATTAGGTTTACCATATCATACCAAGGTCACGAAGTTATTATATATATATATATATATATATATATATATATATATATATATATATACATATATAACAGGTTCTTTTGTTATTATTACACATATATCGCCCTATGTGTAGAGCTAAAAAAATAAAAGTTAATGCATTGGTGGCATAGTAGGTATATTGAGTGACGTATTTTTCCAATTATCAAATATTATTGATTTTTCATTCATACTTAAATCTTAAATTAAATACATTTCATTGAAAAATAGACAGACGTACACAGACGTATACCTTGTGCGAAGACAATTTTAAATATTTTTAACAAATTCAAAGATGACGGTTGATTTCTAAATTCCCACAAAAAAAAAATTAAAGATAATCACTTGTTAACAGAACACATGAAGCTGAATATCCCGTGTTATGTAGAGGAACGTCTGTTGGAAAACTTTTAGATGTAGCCAGGCATTTTGGAGTATCATACAGTTCGTTGTTCAAGACCCTATATAAGCCATACAAGATATCAAATTATCAAGAGCTTTTCGAGGAAGATAAAGTAAAACGAATTGATTTTTTTTTGATGCCACCAATGCATTGACTTTTATTTTTTTAGCTCTACACATAGGGCGATGTATGTGTAATGACAAAAAAAAATCCGATATATATTTGTATATATACATATATATATATATATATATATATATATATATATATATATATATATCAATTGATAAATTATTGCAGTTTTTCGGCTTTTATATGAAATATTTACAAATATCAACTTAGTATGTATGTAATTGCAAAGTAAGTGGGAATGTAAACATTGCTGCCTACAAATTACAAAGCAAATCATACGGAATTTTTTTAATTGAAAAATATTGTCTACGTTGGGACTTGAACCCAAGTCTACAGTTTGCCGGACTGTCGCTTTTACCACTTAAGCCACGATAGACCTTGGTTCAAGCTATTTATAAATGCATTATAAAGTAACAGTGTTAATGAATCAGATGTCAGTTAATGAATGTAGATGTTAAGTTGAAAGCAGAAGTCAGTTTTTAAAGCTGATGTCAGTTATTGAAAGCAAATGTCAGTTATTGAAAGCAGATGTCTGTTTTGAACGCAGATGTCTGTTATGAAAGCAAACATCAGATTTGAAAGCAGATGACATGATAGCTCTACACATAGGGCGATATATGTGTAATAATAACAAAATAATATATATACCAGGTTCTTTTGTTATTATTACACATATATCGCCCTATGTGTAGAGCTATCATGTCATCTGCTTTCAAATCTGACGTTTGCTTTCATAACAGACATCTGCGTTCAAAACAGACATTTGCTTTCAATAACTGACATTTGCTTTCAATAACTGACATCTGCTATCAAAACTAACATCAGCTTTAAAAACTGACTTTCGCTTTCAACTTGACATCTACATTCATTAACTGACATCTGATTCATTAACACTGTTACTTTATAATGCATTTATAAATAGCTTGAACCAAGGTCTATCGTGGCTTAAGTAGTAAAAGCGGCAGTCCAGCAAACTGTAGACTTGGGTTCAACCCCCAACGTAGACAATATTTTTCAATTAAAAAAATTCCGTATGATTTGCTTTGTAATTTGTAGGCAGCAATGTTTACATCCCCACTTACTTTGCAATTACATGCATACTAAGTTGATATTTGTAAATATTTCATATAAAACCGAAAAACTGCAATAATTTATCAATTGATATATATATATATATATATATATATATATATATATATATATATATATAAGTAAAAATTTCATTAACGGGTGAGCGGTCTGTCAAGTAAAAATAAAACTCCTTTATTCCACTCTATATTTCATAACGCATTGGTTACTTCATCAGGAGTGTAATTCAGAGTTAAAATTTAGCAAATAACGGCACTAAACATGTTAAAATACGTCAACTTTAAAACATCACATCAATATGTTGTTAGTTTGTCGTCAACCTCTTAAACCAAATATTAATTAATAAAGGAGTTTAATTTTTACTTGACAGACCGCTCACCCGTTAATGAAATTTTTACTTATACAGTACGGTCGATAATACTTTATAGTCTATATATATATATATATATATATATATATATATATATATGTATATAAGGTAAACTTAATAAGTCGGCGATTAAAGGTCTGGTTTACTTCAAAGTATATATATTTAAAACAACCCTACATGTTTCGGCAATACGCCTTTGTCAAGAGAATACAAAATATAAAAAGATTTTTTTATATAAATCCGCTTATAAACACCAATCGGATATAACAGCGAACTAGCACATGTTATGTGCATATATCTATGTAGAAATACTTCGGTTATAATGACGTCGCTAATAGAGACGAATTCGGTTGTAACAGCGAACATTGTTTAACTGACATCATCCTTTTGCTATAGTGACGATCGGAACGACGTGGACGGTACTGTACTGAATAAAGGCGGGGAATTACCTGCTTGTCTACGTACGTGTCTTGTAAAACGAATGTTAAAGCGCTATTTAGTTACACTGGTTTCGTGGGTTGAAGTTGTTTATTTAGTAAGGGCAATAAAACTTCGAAATGTCTTCTACATTAACATTAAAGCGTAAAACCATATCTATAGAAGAAAAGGATGCTATAATAGCAAGAATGGAAAACGGTGAAACTAAAGCTTTAGAATTTAGTGTTTCACATTCAACGATATCAACAATATGGAAGAATAGAGCAAAAATAACAGACGCTTTCAACAGCAACGCTCTTAGATTGAAAAAACTTAGAAATACACAACACGACGACCTAGAGGAGTCTTTATTGGAATGGTTTAAGATTCAAAGATGCAGAAATGTTCCAATAACCGGACCGATTTTAAGACAAAAGACTAATGAATTTGCTTTGGTGCTAGGAAAGAGTGATTTCCAATGCTTCGAAGGTTGGATCAATCGATTCAAAGTGCGTCATAATATCATCAACTGTGTTTCCTGAAATTAGAAAAGGATACACCCATGATGAAATTTTCAATGCTGATGAGACCGGATTATTTTATAAAATAACATACCTATGATAAGAATAATGAAGTTTAAAGGAGATAAGTGTATAGGAGGTAAACTGTCAAAAGAAAGAATTACTGGCCTGGTGGCTGCAAATATGACAGGAAGTGAAAAGAGCAAACTACTCGTCATAGGGAAAGATAAGCGACCACGATGTTTTAAAAACATTACAGTTAAAAACTTACCTGTTAGTTATGTACACAATAAGAGGGCCTGGATGACCTCCGAATTGTTCACCAAGTTTGTCCGTCATTGGGACAATAAACTTAAAACAATCTGGCAAGAAAATTTGGTTAATTCTGGATAACTATTCCGCTCACTCACGAATTGAAACTTTAAAAGCTATTAAATTATGTTTTTTTTACCACCAAATTGTACTTGAGTGTTACAGCCAATGGAACAGGGTATAATTAACTCGTTGAAGGCACATTACCGCAAAATGAAAATTACAGAAATTGTTAAAAATGTAGAACCAAAACAATTAGAGGTTGCTTCTCACATGCGATATTTATTACACCAAACAATGAATACAATTTAGTAAAAGAAGATAGCTTCGTTGAAAAAGACTACATTCCGTTAGCTCAACTAGTTAGTTGTACAACTGGTCAAACAATTACCGGCGATAAAGTCCTAGAATTTGTTAACATCGATGAAGACTTAGAAACGTGCAATAGTTTTAATGAATCAGATGTTGTGAAATATTTGTTTAGTGATGCAAATGAAGAAATTGAAGGAAATTCTTCGTGCAGAAGAAGAAAATGTATAAGTGCCAGCCTGTACAGAAGCTCTCGAAGTCGTTATAACTTTAAAAAAATTCTTTATATTTACTGGTATAAGTGATAACAGATTATCAGAAAGTATTACCATTATATTGTCACCAGTTATACTGTTAGACCAAATGTAATAAGCATAGTCAAATTACAGATTTTTTTCTGAAAATTAGTGTAATTTATATGTTTCAATTATTGTAATAATATAAAATATACATATATGTATGTATGTCTAAAAATTATTTTATATGTATTTTGATATTCAGTACTAGTACCTCCGTTTATTGCAATCATCGGTTATACCGTCGAGATTCCGTCGGTCCCGTCGTCGTCGTTATAACCACATTTCACTGTAGATATATATATCTAAAGATAATTTCTTGACCTTTGGATATTATAGTAGATTAAATTAATCGGCGATTTAAGGCCCGTTTTACTTTGATATATATATATATATATATATATATATATATATATATATATATATATACATATATATAAATAATATATATACATATATATTTAAAATAATCTTACGTGTTTCGACACATAGTGCCTTTTTCAAAAAAATTAAAAATATAAATGACAGTATATCAATGTCAAACTTATATAACTGAAGTTGTCATGGATAAAATTAAAATATTCAAAAATACATTCAAACTTAATAATAATAAAGTTCTGAGGCTAAACAATATTTACACAAAAGAATACAAGCCCAAAAATACTCTAAAACAGACAAAATTTCTTTATTTGCACACAAACTACAACGCGATCACTATTTGGATTTTGAAAACACAGATAATCGATAAAGAACAACACACAATGGAAAGGGAAATTAAAGAAATGATTAATATTAAACAGGAAAAAATTCAATTAACAGAAATGATATAAAAAATTTAAGCAGTATATACTATAACCTAATAATAATGTTGCTGTTATATAAATATATGTATCAGAATAATTGAAACATACATGAGTGGGTAAAACCCCACCAGTTTTGTATAATACACTTCGGCTGTCTGACAACAGGCAGCGCTGAATTTACTTCTACGCTCGGTCTGGATAATTTCTGTGATATGGCGATGTGGTTTTTTTTTTGTGAATGTGTCTGAAGATATCCTTTCTCCAGCAGGGGCGTACCGATGAGCCTGTAGAAAGGCGAAATATGTATTTGCGTCTCTGGGGAGGGATATGTTCGGACACGTTCACAAAAAATATTAATAGTGAACCTGTATTTGTGTTCTTCGGACCAGACTTTTAATAATATTTTATATTATTAAAAATACCTTTGTATTATATAAATATATATCTTATGTTATTTAAATATCTGTACATTTGTTTATCTTACTGACATTTCCGTGTTTAGATCCCTGACTGGCTGTCCGAGTAGGTTTTCGTGGTTTTCCTTCTCGTTTAAAGCGAATGTCGACAGTTTAACATCTTAAGCCGCTCCACGGGCGCAGACATAATAATAACTCATGGCTTGCCATTACCCCGTTTTTGTTGTCTAACTGTTTTTAGAATGTTAAGGCATGATTTATTATTATTAAACTGGAATGTATCTTTGAATAATTTTATCCATGACAACTACAGATGTATAAGTATGGCAATAATATACTGTCATTTATATTTTAAATTCTTTGAAAAAGGCATCATATGCCGACATATGTAAGATTGTTTTAAATATATACATTTTGAAATCAAACCAGACCTTAACTTGCCAACTAATTGAATATAATATATATATATATATATATATATATATATATATAATAACTTCGTGACCTTGGTATGATATGGTAAACCTAATCAGTAGGCGATTAAAGGTCTGTATATTACTTCAAAATATATGTATTTAAAAAACTCTACATGTTTCGGCAGTACGCCTTTATCAAGAGAATACAAAATATAAATGACAGGATATAAATGTCAAGTAATTAAGTTGCTATGGTTTAAATTATTCAAAGATACATTCTAGTAATAATAATAAATCATGCCTTAGTATTCCAAAAAATAGATAGCAAGGTGTCAACATATGTGTTGTTCGCTGCTAGCAATTTGTGTCTCTTTCTGGGTATGAACTTGTGTGTTGGTTGCTGCTGGCAGCTTGCGTCTCTCTATGGGTGTGTGGTTTTGTGTGAGAGCGTAAGTGTAGGGTTTTGTACGTCGGTGCGCTCGTGCGTGTGTTTAGTGACCGGTCGCGTGAATTTAGAGAGGTCGGATAACCAGCCGTTGCGTAGGGCCGCCAACCCTTTCCCTTTATATATATATATATATATACATATATATATATAATTATTTCGTGACCTTAGTATGATATGGTAAATTCAATAATGGAATTGTCCAATAACGATCCAAATTTTTTAAACAACATCGTATTTTCTGACGAAGCTACATTTTGTCTAAATGGATTTGTAAATAGGCATAACTGCCGTTATTGGGTGACTGAGAATCCACATTGGATGCGAGAAAATCGTACACAGCATCGCCACAAACTTAATGTGTGGGCTGGCATTGTTGGGCAACGAATCATAGGTCCGTACTTCTTGGAACACAACCTAAATGGTGATGGTTACTTACATTTATTGCGTAACCATATTGTACCAGATCTGTTGATTTTATTTCCTAACGACAATCAACCAAGCATGCCAAACCGTAATCTATGGTTTCAACAAGATGGAGCACCACCACATTATGCTGTTAATGTTCGACAGTATTTAGACACAATTTTTCCCGGTCGTTGGATTGAACGTCGAGGTTTTATTGATTGGCCCGCTAGGTCTCGCGATTTAAATCCATTGGATTTCTTTCTTTGGGGACACTTGAAGTCGCAAGTATACAAGGAGAAACCTAGAAACCTAGAGGATTTGAGAGCAAAAATTACTCGTGAGATACAAGCCATACCACCTAATAGTTTACAAAATACAATTCGTCATTTTTGGGAACGTTTAGGACACTGTCAGGTCGTAGAAGGACGTCACTTTGAGCATTTCATTTAATTTTGTAGTTTGTTTACTTTTATTAAATTTTATTTTTTTCTCAATATTTTTATTATCTAACCCCATGAAAAAAGTACATATTCATATTCAGAACTTAGTAAAGATTCCGAATTGTCTAAAAAATATTATATCCATAAAAAAAAAAATTTTTGGCTGTCATATGTAATCATCATGAAAAACAAAACAAATGATTGAAGCCAATACAAAATAACTTGTCAAAAACTTTTGTTAACAACATTTTGTTCTAAAGTTTATATTTACGGAATTATTCGACTGATGCGTTACTTTTGCCCAACCCTGCATATATATATATATATATATATATATATATATGTATATATATACCAGGTTCTTTTGTTATTATTACACATATATCGCCCTATGTGTAGAGCTATCTTGTCATCTGCTTTCAAATCTGACGTTTGCTTTCATAACAGACATCTGAAAAATATTATATACTATAGTATATAATCACTAAAAATGTATTTATTTAAATTGAAATTGAAAATATACTATTGGTAATTAACTAATAAAATTACAATTTAAGCTAACATAAAGCTAAACCTCTATATTTTACTACTTGAAGCTAAGACTGGAAGGTGGATATTCACACACACACACACACACACACACACACACACACATATCGATATACTCGTATATATATATATATATATATATATATATATATATAAATATAATATTTTCGTGACCTTGGTATGATATGGTATTAATAAGTCGGCGATTAAAGGTCTGGTTTATTACTTCAAAGTATATATATTTAAAACAACCCTACATGTTTCGGCAATGATGCCTTTGTCAAGGATATAAAAAATATAAAAATAAAAATAAAAATATAAATTTTTATATTTTTTATATCCTTGACAAAGGCATCATTGCTGAAACATGTAGGGTTGTTTTAAATATATATACTTTGAAGTAGTCTGGTTCGCCGACTTATTAATACTATATATATATATATATATATATATATATATATACATATATATATAGTAAACCTAATCAGTAGGCGATTAAAGGTCTGTATTAGGTTTACCATATCATACCAAGGTCACGAAGTTATTATACATATATATATATATATATATATATATTATATATATATATATTATATATATATATATATATATATATATAGATTATTTACAATACTTATTCTATCATGAACTTGGTGAATATTTAATTATTCTTGACTAATTAACTTATTAAAATTTTTGCCACTTATAAATACTTTCAAACAAGAGTTTTCTTCTCTCCAAAATAATACTCTTGTTACCCTAGTTACGAATCCAACTTATTGTGTCATCGAACAATAGAATAGCTATAAATTATGTTAAGTAAATATACATATATTGAAGATATTCCTTTTTAAAATGTAAAACTAATATTAAAAATGAAATCTATGCCCCGAAAAAACCTTACATAATAAATATTACAAATTAAATACGTATATAAACATGATACATCTTATATACTAATCGGAATGTTGGATTTAAAATAATTTCTACTTATAGGTATCGGTAACTTTTACATTATTAATTTACAACTAGGTATATACAACATATTATATTTTCAAACCACTACATTTGCCCCAAATAAAGTTATTATGAATTTCAATTTTTTAACTTAATTAAATAGAAAAATTTTTAGAATTTTATTCGATCAATTATTAGCAATATTATTTTGATTGATCAACTAGCGTCAACTATATGTGCTCTCGTATTACTTTAGCATCCTTCTAAAGCAACCACATATAAAAGCTGGCTAGTTTTTCAAACATATATTTAATATTATTAAATAATTCATTGTTTTAAAGAAATCTTGGTTTTTATTTCTACTGGTATTTTGCTGCATATTTGGTTGAATATTTTAAATTTTACTTTAATTCCATTTATTATTTTAAACAACTCCATTGAAGAATTCTTTGATATTATTTTTCTTCTTAACGTCTAATTCTTGTAACCTACTATTAATTAATTCTTCCTGATTCTTTAATTTGTCATCTGTATCTTCTTTTAAAAGTGTTACTATCTCTGCTCTACTGTTGTTAATTTTTTTATTTACTTTTATGTTTGAATGAGTTTTATATCTTGAAAATTTTTAATTATTTCATTTTTTTGTTCTATTAATTTCTCTTCTACTTGATCATGCATATCTTCTATTCTTCGCTTTGTCACATTTACTTCTTCATGTATTTTATTCAAAGTAGTGTACTGTCTTTATTATTTTCATAGATTTTCAATTATTAAATTCTTTTCCTCTACAGTTTTCGTCCCTGTTAACCTTCTTTAAACCTGGATTGCCAGCAACATTTGTCTCCCTTTGTTCCTCTTCCCTAACAATATCGGTTTCCTTATCTTCTAGTTGTCTTGATCTAAGATCCATTCTTTTAACTTTGAACGTATTAAATAGTTTGATTTCCTTTTGTTAAAATTGTCAATTTAATTATAAACGTCAATATCAATTAATTATTAAACTATCAAATTATATAACGTGTGTATAAATTGTCGCAAAAGCTACACGCAGCGACGTTCTTCGTTTGGTTCTGAATAAAAAATCTCAATGTTAAAATGTCGTATGTTTTCACGGGGTTCTTGAACTTCAGACTTTTAGTGCGTAACTAACCTTTGCTCTTCGATATCTGTTAATAGAGATAGATGCAATATAGTTTAAAGAAAAAATGTTTACTAGTATTATTTCGTGAACGTTTTCTTTTTGATTTAAAAGCTTGTTTTAAACATTTATTCATTAACGTACTTCCACGAAAAACACATTTGGCAACGTTGTAGAACAATAAGTTTGTATTTCAAAGTGAGTTCAATCAAAATCATTACTGTCAAATTTTGACATTTGCGAATTTACGAAGCATGATACGACATTTTAACATTAAGATTTTTTATTCAGAACCGAACGAAGAATGTCGCTACGTGTAGCTTTTGCGACAATTTATACACACCTTGTATATCAAGAGTAGAAAGTATATAAATATATATAACCAATTACCTCGATAAA
Source organism: Melolontha melolontha (assembly GCA_935421215.2). Classification (NCBI taxonomy): domain Eukaryota; kingdom Metazoa; phylum Arthropoda; class Insecta; order Coleoptera; family Scarabaeidae; genus Melolontha; species Melolontha melolontha. The sequence continues at coordinate 135,723,971 of OW285235.1, read as the reverse complement.
ATTCGCCTCTCACATTCGTTGCGCCGATTTATGTAGTGATATCTCCGCCTTAAGTGAAGCTGATATTTTACATACAATTACTAGTTTAAATAAAACTTATATCTCGAGTCTTGTTATAGGATTCAGGGAAAATCATTGAGGCAATTAGTCTTTAAAAAAAATACATATACATATTGATAAAATAAATTAACTCAAGCAAATAATACACAAATTGATATTGGTATCTTATTACACATTAAATCTAAATTTTCATACTGTATATACCAGAATTTTGTCTACCTACTACACCGCATATTGAATATTATAAACATAGGTATATCCCATTGTTATAACTGCTAAAATACTAGAAATAAGTACTATATTATTGGTACCATTTTAACGGCAATTTTACAAGGAATTTGCTGACTAATAAAAAAAATTATAGGTTTAATTAAAAAAAAAGAGAAAATAGCGTTTAACTTCAATAACTTTGGCACGATATATTTAACACCCTGTATATGTTGTCACGTTGTTCACTCTCATAACATATAACGTGTTAGTCCACAAATTGGCAACCAAGGAGTTACGCGACGCACTGCACTCATTTTCAGGATAAGACTTAAAATGTTAGACGCTCAACTATCAAGATTTTAACAAAATTTGCAAAAAACCAAAACTAACAGTTGTAAGTGCACATTGTCATATATCATTGCAAAGATAATTTGTGTGGCTATCATCATAATAACAAGAAAGTATAGAAATCTATTAAAAAAAAATTGAATGTAGTTGCGGAAATTTGGAACACCCTGTAAATATATAAATAAAAATATAAAATGCACTGTGGCATACTATATGTGTACGTACAATTTCATTGCTGCAACTTTATTAGTTTTCATGCTAAGCTTTTATTGCAGCACCCGGTATACAATATGCTTTAGGTACATATATTATGTAAACGTCACATGTACATTATTAAATTCCTTAATTTTTTATTTCATACTACAAAATACACAGCAATATGTAGAAATAATAAATTGAAGATTCAATCATCTTCTCCATTAAATCTTTAAATCTCCAAAAAAAAAAGTTATTTGAAACACCTTATAGCAAAAATATAATGTTAAATCGACACTAAATAGAATTTTAAAAATATAAAGTAAAGTACAAAAGTATTTTTAATAATTTAAAATATTATTAAAAATGGGGTGTGAAGAACACAATACAAGTTATATATTTGTGAATGAATCTCCTCTCCAGAGACGCAGATACGTATTTCACCTTTCTACAGGATCGTCGGTACGTCCCTGCTGGAGAAGAGATACATTCAACCAAAAATAACTACCTTGCTATCAACCAGAAATTATTAAGACAGAGTGTGAAAGAATATTCAGCGCTGTCTACATAATAACTGCCGAACTAAGCAACGTGTTTCTATAGACGGTAACAACCATATCTATAAAAAACTGTATTATCGTGTCTTCACTACTTGTCGGGCGAATTAATAATATTTTATATTATTAAAAATACTTTTGTATTATACAAATTGGTGTGGTTTTTACCCACTCATGTATGTTTCAAATTATTTTGTTATAAAGTAAAGTATTAACAGAAAATGTCACAACAAAAATTGACTAACCTACGAATTTATGTAATAAAAAATACGTCTACATGTTAATGTATTTTCAAAATATTAGAAATTATTTTCATTACTTTTTCTCTAATGTTTCTTAATTGCCAATAACAAATTAATATTGTATAAAATAATTTTAATACAAATTTGAATTTCAGAGGCTCGAATATTGGAACTCCACTCACCGGACGCTGTCCACAGCTGTGTACTTCGAGCTTCTGATCCGGCGGAGGCAGCTGCATGGTTTAACACCCTTCATTCCGCTCTAGCCGTCCTTACTACAGCCGCCCTGCATGAAGCCTCTAGAGCTATTCCCGACCTACGTCATATTGGCTGGCTTCTACGACGACCCAGATTAGAGGTGACAAATTTATCTTTGATATACATTTCATGTATACGTTAATATCAAGTTGTAATCGGTCAACTTTTTGTTAATTGGAAAATCACCAAATGTCCCAGCTCCGAAGTTTTCGTTGTAAAGTTTCTCGATTGTCGCACGTAATCATGTGAATTGTGTGAAAGAGTCGTAAAGGGATGTAGTTTATTATTCTAGAGGATCACTTTACAACCCAGAGAGGTCCTAATTTTGATTTTCATCAGATCATAAAATTGATTAGTTTTTTGGTGGGTTTGTAAGTCCTTTATGTTTCGTCACATAAAATATTACATATCCCTGCATAAAATGTTATTGATTCATTTAACAGAGATGCGAACATATATGTTTTAAGGGAGACATCGATAGTTATTATGCCTTAATAAAACAGATTTTAACATACATATGCAAAAAAGTCCATAAGTTTATTGTTGAACAAAATATGAAACCCCAATTACAAAATTGTAGCCAGAATATTATTATTATAAAACTGAGACTAAAGAAAAGAATTTTTATTTATATATTTAAAGCTTTTCAGAATATCTGCCTATAAGCCTAACAAATACAAACAGTTCGGTATTCAAATCCTTCAAAGAATTCAAGTATAAGCCATAAAAGATATCAAACTAAGAGCTTTTTGAGGAAGATAAAGTAAAATGAACTGATTTTCGTGATATAATGTTTAACTTGTTAAATGAGAACGAAGAAATCTTCAATGAAATATTTTTTACTGATGAAGCAAACAGTTTCGTAATACACTGATGGAAAAAAGTGACGAGCACACCCTGTATAATCTGAACGTGTCAAGATAAATGCCTAGATTTAGCGGAGCATTAAGGTTTCCTCTAGACGAGTTTGCGCAGCGAGTTTTGACGTTTTCTATCGCTGCATTTTTTACTGAGTGGCTCCGACAGCTGCAATATGTTGTCTCCATGGAGACCGATGTGGGGAGGAAGAAACACTCTTCACGGTTCAAAACTTATCGAAGCTACTTGACTGTTTAACACATAAAACACTGTTTTCTTCCTGGTAATTAGAACTAACAATAACACTGTAACAGTAGCAATTTTTATTCCTACTCAGATTATTGCAGAGACACACCACCTTCTAATATACAAGATTCACGCGAATAAACCAAGGCTTGGTCGGCCTGATCAGAGAGTATTGAAATGGAAAAACCTTCCGGGTGAAAAACGGACGTAACGTCCGCAGACAAGCCGAGGGAGGTGTCTGTCGAAAGGGCAAGCTATACTGATGATACAACAATCTGTACAACTGACGAAAGACGGCATAATCTGTCGTAGTCTCCAGCGAGCAATCGACAGCATAGACGACTGGGTTGACAGATGGAGACTCAAAATCAATGAGTTCAAATATGTCACCGTTAAATTTATCAAAAAACTTGCACCACCTAGTGATGTTATCACGATCAGTAACACAGAACTCCCCTAGTCCCAGCAGACCAGATACCTCGGCCCGATATTGATTCGAACGCTGACTTGAACCCCATATGGAAACAGTCATGAAAAAATATCTTGGAGCGAGAAATCTCCTATTACCACTCCTGGGACATCAGAGACCGCTCTACATGGGGGCAAAACTACAGATCTACAAGACGATTCTGATACATGGCACCCTGACATTGATGACAATCGCCTAAACTCACATGTAGACTCTGGAGGCCCTCGAGAACAAAATGAAAACAAAATGTCGAGGATGATTACGGAAATCCCCTGGTAGATACGAAACACTCAGTTAAGGGCGGACCTCAACATGGAGAGCCTCGAAGACCATCTTCGCGGACTGGCTCAGAGTATGTGGAGACGAGCTGTGGTCTAAATTATTCCCCTGGTGGAGAGACTCACGCAGAGACATGAAGGACGTCCGCGCCCGAAGGTGGCAGAACCTGTAAGCAGAAAATGACCTTGGATTTTCTCACACTTTGTTGCTACCAAGTGTTATGTATTGTACTGAAATATAACAATGCTGGTATGTTCTTAATATGTTACACTTATATATGTATGTTTTACGGCGCTATATTGTCTCTGGGGCATCCCAGATTAATGTTCAGCAGTAATCAGCAGGCAAACTAGGACTCCATTTGCCTTGGTATCGCTCTTCCATGGTTGCAATGTCTTGTTGAAACGGTTCCCCATGTTCGCCCCTTGCAACATGGAAGGAAATCGAGACGAGTATTCATAAAGTGAATTTCGAAGTACATGTTACATCCTCTGTAGCCACTAACTAATTCAGTCTCATGATCTTTGTAATTTTGAGCTATGACATTTCCAATAAAATTGGTCGCAACTGTTCTCGTATTTGTGGTCCCACAAATGTGCTCTCTTTAATTCTTACCTCGCTAACTCTCAGAAATTTATGTTTCAGAGACAAGAACCCTCTTTCTTTCCGATCTAGTTCTTCAACGAAATTTGTTATTAAGTTCAATTAAGTAGTGGTATAAATACGTTTTTGGTTGACACGGACTTGCTTGGCGTAGTGACCATTCCTTCTGCATAGTGACGTCTTATGCACGACTTGTGCACGACTGTCCCATTCACACAAAAAAACAACAGTATTTTGTATACTCTGGCAACAGTCCAAAAAGAAGCGCTATCACTTTTACGCCACCACAGATTAACCACTTATAGACATTATACCGCATGTGTTCACGAGATATAACATATTCTCGTACGATTCCTTCATATGAACGGCATGAGCTATAGGCACAGACGGGCATGTATTGTAATAGGCGCCAATAGCTTGGTTGTTGTTTCTGTCCTAATGTGTTAATTAAGATGTCAGCATCCGTGCAGTATATAAAAGTCCCTTCTTGAGCGAAGCAATGTGTAACTTCTTTTTCACGGTTTCTGAACTGAATTATATGCACGTTTCCTGCGAGGCGTTTCCATCATTTTAATCTGAACGCTAGAAGGTGGACGACCGAAGACTAAACATACTGCGCAGTATGCTTACACTTCGGTCCAATACCCAGTATGTTAATAAAGCAAAAATAATAATCTGTGACATGGTCTTTCGGTTCTTTCCGCACCATTTGTACTGCAAAGTTCATTTTACATTTTGTATCTTTCAACCAAGCTGCTAACAATGTTACATAAGTCTTAAAACATATTTGAGGGGTTAATGACTTATTATGATTTCCTGCTTTAACTCCGAAATAAAGTTCGTAAGCACTTCGTACAAGTCGGTGAAAATACGTTTTTGCAATTTAGAAATTACTTCTCAACGACGTTTCAGGGCACAACATATTAAATGCAGTAATTGTATATGCTGGTAAATGTCTGCAAATGCACATCTGATTTAGGTGCGTACTTCATGCATGTAATAAACAGGAATGAACTTGTTTTAACACGGTACGTTAGACACTGCTGACACATTACAGAATTGAAATAATAATTTAACTAAAGACACGTTATATATCTTATAATTTCATTTATCGATGTCTTTCTTCTTCACCAATCTCACCATTCTTTTGCTTTGCCATATACGCTATTTTATATTTCTGTCCTGTCTTTTCATAATACCTTTATTGGCAACGAGATATACCCAATTACAGGAAACCTAAGACAATATTAACATTTTTCTTGATGCTATGGCAACGAATATAATAAATACCTCACACACACATAGGATATAGCGTATGTTTAAATAAGTAACATCTGAATGAGATGGAGAATAACAAAAGTATTATTTTTGTTATTGTCGATCAACTTTAAGATATCGTCTCTGATACTTTTTATATCTTGAATTTTTTAAATATGTATTTTGTAATTTTTTTTCTAGCTTATGAGAGGGAATTTTGGGAAAATATTTTGGATTTATACTCTATATAATTACATCTTTCCATTTTTCGTACGTTCTCTTTTTATTTCAAGGACAGCCTGGATATAATTGTTACATACACATCAAACGTCTATCATGAAGTGTTATAATCTAGTCCTTTCTCTAAGTAAATTCCATGAGTGAAATAACACATATATTTGAGATACCGTCTCTGAACAGATTTTATGTTATTAACATGGCCACAGTAATCGAATACAATAATTGCCTAGGAGCAATAATCTAATTTAGAGCTTGTAAATGTATTGTACAGAATTCTTAAACGGTTTATATTTCGGAAGTTGTTGGAATTACGATATATAAAACTGGAAGGTCGGTACTCTTAACTATTTCATCTGAATTTAATTTTCCATTAAATTTAATACCCAAAAATTTTTCGGTAATACAACGATTTAATAAATGCCCTATATTTCATATTCGAGCTCTATAATTGTTAATTTCCTTGAATATGACATCACATTACATTTTTCAATATTTAATGGAAGATTATTATCCTTTCACCAAATGCTAATGACAGTAAAGTCACCTTATAAGAGCAGACAGTGCATGTATGTATAGATTATATTTGAGTAAAATCTGCATACCATGAACAAACAATAGGTTTTCAAAGGAAATTATATCTACTATATCACTAATAAAAATAAGAAACAGCAATAGTCGTAGATTGAAGCGAAATACCAAATGTCAAACTGAAAAGCGATTATTTAATATTTATTTATTATACACTCTGCTTTCTGACAATTAAACAAGATTGGGACAATTCAGTAAGTGCTAGTGAAAAACTTATTCGATTAAGTTTATGCAGCAATAAGAAATCATCAATCTGATTCTTATACAAAATCGATGTAACTCACTTACTCTTGTTTGAGCAGTATCGCAGTTATATACTGTGCAACTTGCTACTATGCACACTTGTCATCTTATAGATAATAAATGTATGGTGATGACTCATCCAATGATGCGACGCGCGTCATACCTCTGGCGCTTTCTCGATGCATGCAGAACGCTCGAGAAGAAATTTCACATTCATATATAAACCATCTAGGAAGGGATTGATTTTTTTTCGAAACCAGAGCCTCGCGGAGTGAACATAAATAGAAATACATAAATGTACTTATTGTTAGTAGTTAGTTTTCATATTGTTATTCGTTTTATTATTAATATAGTGTGTGTCTAAAGTTATCGTTAATTTTATTTAAGAACCCGAAAAGACAAACTTTACAGTATTAATTGTAAATCCATATTGAGACTGTATTCATTTGTATTTAATGTGAGAGATTATGCGTTCATAAACTATAGTTTCAATAATTTTTTGAAAATTGAACACCTTTTCTTCTCATGCATTTTTGGACTGTTTTCTAAAACTTTTAGAATGTTACAATAAGTGTGTTAATGTGAATGAAAATTACTTTGAACAAATATCGAACATTTTTTTGTATTACTTCAATTGTGTTCTTGTATTTCGTACCAGTTCGGGAATTAAATTGCCACTCCTTATATTTTATGTAACGAATCTCATCCTGAAAATTTCAAAAATGCCAGGTTTACCAAGAAACTTACAATCGGAATAATCCATTAAAAAATTTAGTTCTCTCGCAAAAAAATAATCAACAACATCAAAGAGCAGTAAACACAAAAAATGACGTCAACTACCAGTAACAATATATCTGGAAAATTAATGTATGCTCAGGTCTTACATCAACGGCCATCGTTTTCCCAAAGTCAGCAACAAGCGATACAATCAATAATAAACACAACTATCTAACCACGATAATTGTTTTCACAGAAAATCAACAAGTAACAGACACATTATCACAAAGAATTAAGAATAAAAACGACTCATTATCAAGAATAGCCAAATGGCATGTTAAACCATAGAAACAAAGTGAATTACTTATAATGAAAATAAAACTACGGTTCTAATCTTCACTTTTAATCTTTAATCGTAACACGACAATTGTTTCGCCAGCACAGTGGCTTCCTGTGCCACTGTGCTGGCGAAACAATTGTCGTGTTACGATTAAAGATTAAAAGTGAAGATTAGAACCGTAGTTTCATTTCTATTTTAAATTATGGATCTTCATCAAGTAAATGCCGAATCAATTCAATGAATTACTTATGATACTACACAAAATTGATCATTTATTAATATCTGCATCACAGCTTCACAGTAATAATAAAAATTTTTGGTTATAACATATATATCAGAGTACATCCAGGCGCAGAAAGACGAGCCATAGTGCCGCAATAGTAATAGGCAAAAACATAAAACACTAAAACGAACTACCTAAAATAGAAGAAAATTTCCTACATTTTTTGAATCATATAGTACAATATTCGATGCAATTTTTACTAGTCCAATAACCACTACAATTTTTTTGTAACCATGGAAATGACTAAAATTAAGTTTTTTCATTGGTTAATGAACATTACATGACAGATGAATTAAATAGTTAGTGAAATAATTAAACAATTACCTAAGAAGGGCTCACGCAATTAATAAACGGAATTTTCAGAACAGGCTACATCCTAGCTGAATGAAAAATAACAGAAATAATTCTAGTTCATAAATCTAATAAACCACTAAACAAATTATCTTCATATACACCTCGTATACACACGTCTTACCTACGATGTCCGAAATTGCATAAAAGTTAATAGCAAAAAGATTACAAACAATAATAGCTAATCCAAATCATCAGTTTGGATTTAGTGTGCATCGAAACATTCAACCACCGAACAAGTACACGGACTTGTCGAAATAATCCAAAAAGCAGATCAAACGAAAAGCTACTTCAAAGCAGCCTTCTTAAATATTAGTCAGGCCTTTGATAAGTTGTGACAGTCAAGGCTTTTCTTTAAACTCAAAGGTAAAATACCTCATTCGTTAATAATTATCTTGAAATTGTATCTGGAAGAAAGATATTTTCATGAAAGATATCTAAGATATCCATGTTTATGGTTTTAAGGTCTACTCTAAATGCATTATACGTTGCTGACTTTCCGTAAACCAATAACAGTCCTAGCAGCCATCTATGCATATGATTCGACAATCATTATTCAAAATAAGAGCCCCGATCATAGTTCTGAAATACTTCAATTTAAATTAGAGGAAATACATCAATGAGTAGACAGCTGGCGTATTAAAATAAACGAAAATATATTGGTAGAGATTGGTAGATTGGATCTTCATAAAGTGGCATTGTGAAGTTACAAATGTGTATATGAACAATAAACGTATTCTTAGAGCAGATAACTTAAAGTACCTTGGCTTATATCTCGATAGTAGATTAACGTGGACAACACATATTTTGGAAACACGAAAGCAGCTGGGAATTAAATTTAGTAAGCTCTACTGGCTACTTGGTCGTAAATGCAGCTCTCACTGTTATTGTGTCAAATTTTACCGTATGGTTTACAGTTATGGAATAGTAATCTGACAATATCAGAAAGATTCCAGAATAAGAAGCTGAGAGCAATACCAGATGCCCCTTGGTTAATATCTAATGAGGCCTTATATGAATACATAAAAGTATCCAGTATCAAATAATCAATAATCTCGTTTAGTGAAAAATACATCGCCCTGCTTTGTTTCTTCTCCGGATCATCATTCAACTCCTTCAGCTTGCAGAAATCTGATAATTTCATTCACACGTCATCACGAGCCGCGCCTGAATTATGGGGTACATACTAAACTATGTCGGAGTGTTTACAATATCTAGTAAGAAGTTTGTCGGATGACTTCCTTCTTCATATATGTTTCTAAATGTTCTAAATTTTTTGAAACTCATTAATAAACAAATTACTTCGTTTATTTGGTTGTACAGGGCCTAGACAGGGCTTAACATAAAAAAATTGATTTAGTTGTCACCCGCCATTGCAAAAGCAATCATACATAACGTGGGCGTGAACAAGTAAAGATATACATAGACATTCTCTCACAATATTCTTGCAGTAACGAGCGTCTAAAATCTTTCATCTTATTTTGTAATAATGCCTAGGAAACATAAATATTTTTCACCTAATATAAGCCTAAAATTTCCCGTAATTACTAATTAGAAATTAGATACTTTTACCTCCGGAAACAAGTTTTTTATTAATTCATATTGATTACTACTTAGCATATCTTCAAAATTTTGAGTATATTAAGAATAATATACACATTAGTGATTTTTATTTATGTACACAATGTATTTGATTTCTTTAGAGTTGCTGGAAAATATACGTATATGGAAAAATAATGAGTACCCGAATGTTAAACCAAAAGACAAAGACAAATACATCGAAAGGGAGCGGAGACTATCATCTTTCTAGGCTTACAAATTTTGTCGAAAACTGTTACAAATCTGTTCTTAACATAATCGCATAATTAGCGTTCCGCTAACCAATATTCTTTTTCCAAAATATGCATATTCATGAATCTAGACCAAATCGTACCCATGGTCGTACAAGTATTAAAATTCACAACTATTGACATAAAAGTTTAAATATTATATAAATAAAATTAATATATTTTCTATAATTATGTAATTATATATGTAAAGCGAACTACTAAAAAAATAAATATAAATAAATAGTAGGATTACAAGAAATCATGTTAATGAATTTTAAATAGTTAATTGACGAAGGAGATACTTGTTGAAATTTCATTATAACGCTAAGAAATAAGTAATTAAACTTCTAGTTTCAAAAATTATTTTATTGTAAATACCACTACAATATTGTTTCGCCATACAATGGCTTCATCAGGTGGATGAAATACTGAATATGTACAATACAAGTTTGAATATTTATGTGAAAATTATTGGGGAAATGGTGGTGGAAAAATTTTTTACAATCTTAAATTTAGTAGAGGGGAGTTGTTCAAATCTAGCTGGTCATTCAGTATTTCATCCACCTGATGAAGCCATTGTATGGCGAAACAATATTGTAGTGGTATTTACAATAAAAGAATTTTTGAAACAAGAAGTATAATTACTTATTTCTTAGCGTTTTAATGAACTTTATTTGTATATTAGCTATACTATACTATGTGTAGATATATATATGTTAGGATTTTATGTAAAATTTTCCAAAAATTTATTAAAAAATTCTATGCCTCTTATTTTTAACGAATTAAGATCCGTACTTATCGAACTTTATCGCTAAATACTTCTTATCATTGACAATATTCCATCCTCACGCACATATTCATAAGTAAAATTTCAAGTAACTAAACCAGAATTTATATTAATTATACTATATAAATTATTGTCAAAATTATCATAGTAAAAATACCAAGAGTTTATTGTCGAACATCAAGGAATTTTACAGCTTCCTTCCCAATCGTTGTTCGTCTAATTTTATTATTACAGTTTGACGTCATAGTAATATCGTCCGTGACTAAATATCACAAAGCATAGTATTTCGACTGTCTACAATTTGTTGTGTACAAATCCTGTATAGGTGTTATGCTTGTATGAAATTTTAACACTCTACGTGTAAAATATTAATTTTTTTCTAGTAATTTGGTTTAAACGAACGTTGTTACTTGACGCGAACAATCAGTCGATCTCTTTCTTAATCCGCCCATTTATTCACTAATAAAAGTCTGCTAACAAAATGAAGTTCTTCTCTTGATCAAGTTGCCTTGCAATATTTAATCGCCTATTATTTACAAATTTCAAATCAGACAAACGAAACTTGACATATTCAATTGCTCTTCAAGAAATTTACAAAGCATAAAGTACATCATAACTGAAATCGAAGACAATGGAAACAGAATAAGATGGCTACTCTAATCAAACTATTGATGAAAACAAACATGAGTGTACAATTTCTCCTTTTTATCAACTTTTATATAAGGTTCGAAGTTATGGACTTTAACTAAGAAACAAAGAAAGGATCTGCACCGAAGTGACATGAAAACTTTAAGGAAACTGTCAAATAAAGAAGAAATAAAGCGAAGCTCCCTACAACGGTTTCGTAACGTGACATATGGTAAATACGCTATCAACAGGTTAAGAAAATCAGTATGGAAGATAGGGAAGTCAAAAAAGAAAAAAGAGGCAACGCAAGTGGAATGATGTGGTTAGAACAAAATAGAGTAGGATATAGGATTGACAAAGGCTCGAAATGTAGAGAAGACAAATAAAGAAAGGCAAGACTTAAAATTGGTATTTTAAGTCTTGCCTTTCTTTATTTGTCTTCTCTACATTTCGAGCCTTTGTCAATCCTATATCCTACTCTATTTTGTCCTAATCCTAATCCTAATCTATTTTGATGAAATAAACAGATAGTAGTAAACATTTTCTGGACCATGTTGTTGAATAACTTAATTAATCCTTTCTCTGCTGGTTAGTACTGGTGTACTAACCAGCAGAGAAAGGATTAATTAAGTTATTCAACAACATGGTCCAGAAAATGTTTACTACTATCTGTTTATTTCATCAAGATATATCTTCGTATATCTTTATATAATGACTTAAATCAATGCACATTCCTATTAACACTTTCTGTAAGGTGGATCACTATAAACCTAAATACTGTTCAGGAATTTGTATTTATTCAAAAAAGGCATTGCTATTATTCAAAAGAATATTGCTTAACATTTTAAAGAACTTGTTCTTTACACACATGTGTATAGATGTTCTGAATAAGTTAAAAAGTTCTGATATATTATTGGTCACTGTTGATAATGTAGTTTTCACTATAATTCTCGGTGTGAGGTATTAAAAGGCAAGCATCCTGTAAAATTACAAAAGTTGCTGAATATAAAAATAATTACAAAACAAGACATATCCTTCACTTCGTCCAAAATTATGTACCTCTCAAGTAAATTCAGAATCCAACCAAAATGAAAAGGTATTAGGTTATGTACAAATAATTAACATACCACAACAAGAAACATCGCACAATCAGAAAATATGGATATTCCACAAGCCCCAAACGACTTTAAGCTATGCTAATATCCCTAACAGAACAAATAAATACCATGCTAAACCTTCTTACTTCAGTGATAATCAAGCTTATAAAATAATTAGGTTTTTAAAAACAGTAATTTGGAATGCCAATGGGTTGTCGAATCAGAGTTATTAACACACAGTTATTAATCACAGTATTAACATTATGATAATATCTGAAACGCATTGTACTAATAGAAGATTTACTAAAATTCAAAATTTTACAATCTAGGACACCAAGCAGCATCCTGATGGAACCTCCCCCGAAGGCACGACTACTTTATTTAGAATATCAATTAAACACTATAAATCGAACAAACAGCTAACACAACAATCGAAGACTGGCAGGGTCCCCCCACGATCTAAGCTATTTATTGATCTCCTCGGTGCACTATAACTGCAGACCGATTTGACGAACTGTTTAGAATTCCTGGCAATAGATTTCTCAAAGATGAAGATTATAACTCGACATCAAACCAAGGGGAAGACAACTAAGAAGAACTATGGAAATCAGGAATCTTCATTATCTATCTAGTTACTGGCCGACTAATTGAAACAAACTATCCAACCTTGTTGATTTCTGTGTTACTAGAGGGATTACAAAAAAAATTCTAATTGCAAAGTCCTGTTTCGGCCTCTCGTCCAACCATTCTCCGATCTCAATATGTACCGAAATCCTTGAGCAAAATTGACCTCCAACTCCAGGAAATAAACGTATAAATTAGAAACAATTTGGAACACTTGTTAATCACAATTTTATCTGAAAATTAGTTAAATCAAACTATGAAACAGACAATGCCGTGGAACATTTCAATGTAACTATACAACAAACTGTTTGACAATCTACATCTACTGGGAAAAAAACAAACATATATCAAGATATACCCTCTATAATAAGAATAAGACTTAATCAAACAACGTATGAATTGAAGTTGTTGCCTAATAATTATAATCATAAAAATAAAGGAATTTATAACTACGTAAAAACTTAATGGTTTCAAAAGCCACAGAATATTCTTTCTGAAAATCTACAAAGTAAATAAGTTGACTCCAATCGCTTAGTCCTCCCATCAGAACAGAAAATGGAGAATGGGCAAGAAGCAATGAAGAAAAAGCCCATGTCTTTGTAAACCATTTAACTGAAGTATTTCAACCTTTTCCCTGTAACAACAATCATAGTGAAATATATCGCCTTCTAGAATTACCTTATCAACTTGAATCATATCAAGTAAATTTGAAAATAAACCAGTCTGAATTCAAAAAAATCGCTTGGATCCGATTTCGTTACGATTACTATTCTAAACGGACTATTGACAAAAGTTAAATTTTTAATGCCATTTTAAGAACAGGCCACTTCCGTGCTCAATGTAATGTGGCCCAAATGATTCTTTTTACTAAATCTGGTCAATCTACATACAGACCCATCCTAAATCTGGTAAATCTACAGATAATATCAAGTCTTCCAGACCAATCGTCCTGCTACCTATTTCATCAAAATTATTTGATAAACTCCTATACTGAAAAGACACCAGATTATCCCTAAGCACCAGTTTGGCTTTAGACCACAAGATGCAACTATAGAGTAAAAACGTCGTGTAAAGAAGCCATCCAAGGCGTACTGCGGATTATATATTAGTTTGTATTGTGTTCTCCACACCCGATTCTTATATAAGTTTTACCCAATCAACTATGTTTCAAATTGTTTTTGTTATATACGCTGTCGATACAGTTCGACTGATAGTGGAGTCACGTTAATACGTTTCCGTCGATTACAGCTTTGACTGTCCCATGCAAATCACTAGCTTTCTCTTTCACTTGTCATGTGGACGACAATGGTTGATTCGGCATTCGTGATATTGACATTGGTCAATGCGCGGCACTAAGTGTTCTTCCATGCTGTCTTTTATAACTTGATTGTATGTAACAAGCAATTTTTTGTCGTGAAATTTGTCCTTCCCAGTATCACGCTCTGGCAAGAGGAAACACATATATGCATGTCTGAAAAGCAGTTTTCACACAAATATTAACTTGTATACCTCACCCATTTTTTATATTTCGATATTATTCAAAATGTTTATACAAAAAATGGTGAGGTTTTTCCCACTTAAATATGTTTCAAATTGTTTTTGTAGTGTATCCTGAAATTAAACCCACGCATGCCGAGAATACATGGTGATGTACACATTTTTTCATCACACAAAAATACGGTTTCACGCGGTACAATCCAAGATCACATTCGGACCTTCTACCTCGCACAATATAGGAGCAGAAGCAGCAGCATTTCTGCCTAATTTCCAATAATGGCGCAATATTACCATAATTTTTACATTTGTATTCGGCATTTTTTATTTGCGAATAATATGAAAGAATAAATTTTATAAGTAAAATCTAATACGTAACAACATATCTCACAATACTTGTCAATTTACTAAACATTGGAATTGTTATGGGCAATTTATCGATATCGAAGTCTACTATGCAAAAAATGAAAAACTTTTGCGCAGTTCTAATAGTTATGAAGAAATAAAAAATATATGGATTTTAATTCTTTACAATAACCGTTTTCATCTTTATACTTTAAATTGTACATTCAAAAACAACTACCAAGTTTTCTAATCCAATATAAAATTTCTGACAACTAATGAGAATGTTATACTTGTAACATAGGTCGTATTTAAAAAAATTTATTTTTCTTAAATATGGGAAATGTAGTCTTTCTACCTAAACATTAAATTATATATATATATATATATATATATATATATATATATATATAATAATATATAATATATAAATTCTATTATTATTCTACTTTTCAGAATAATATGTCAAGTTCTGAAAGTTCCGAAGACATGGACAGATGGCACTCTATTTTCGCTGCAGTAACGGATAGTGAACTAAGATTATATGAAAGTGCCCCTTGGTCTGGAGAAGCCTGGAGAGCCCCAGCTGAGGCATATCCTTTAATAGCTACCCGCCTTGTAGGTTCCAGTAAACGCACCGAATTACCTGAATTTAGTATTCGCTGTGCTACTTCAGAAGGAGTAATTACTCATAATCTTCGAGCTGAAACTCATCGAGATTTAGCCGGCTGGGCTAAAGCTTTAGTAAATGGCAGTCACGCGAGTGCTGTTACACAAAGAGAACTAGTTTGCAGTAAGTAGATATTTAAATGCGGTTAATGAAAAAAATAAGTAATATAGTAACAGACATCTCTGAATTCTATTCTGCAAAAAATTTATATTTTATAGAAATCATTTCATAAAAAGAAATTTTATACTCGACTAAAAGCAAAATGCTAAGTGTACAGCACAAGTAATTGTCTAATCTTACTTTGATGCAACTCTATATATAAAATATTCAATACTAATCCATGATATACAAATAAAAAGTTGTTATTGACTGTTTGACATACATTTATTACTTTAAAAGCTTTAGTTTTAAATTTTAATTTAACTATTTGAGGTAAGGCAATATCATGTACCACTGAAAATATATGAAGATAAAATTATTCCTACGGTCAACGTGTAGAAAGAAAGAAAAGTTTCAATAAAAACATACCAAAAGGACCCATAAGCAACTAAAAGACATTCAGTGGAATATCACGAATATAGCCAGAAGTCACATAAGTCACATGGGAGTATATCAGACTATACGGAAATTGCAGAACAGATTCGATCATTTTACTGTTCAATAATTCTGTCACAACAATAACCACGTGCAAAAGCGCGTCCTCGTGATGAAGCTACACTTTCCAATCAAATCGAGCTGTTTAATGCCTTTTTTTACGTTGACACAAGACTTTTTTTATAATAACACAGGCCTGCATAAAATTTGTGATGACGTGATTTTTGTTTGTTAAGCTCAGTTTTTATATAGCAATAACTAATTAAAATACAGTTGGTCTCTACCACCCACAGATATTTTTTGCACAAAAGAAAAAGAAAAAAATATTAAAAAAATCTTATAATAGGCGTTTTAATACAATTTTAAAATGAATGTACTACTTCAAATTCTAGGTATTAACCCAAAAATGATATATGATTATATTTGTGGATATTTCGTCTTGAAAAAGTTTAAGTGACCAATTGGTGAATTTGTGAAAAATGCATATTATGCTTATTTCAAAATCAAATTAGGAGATCAAGATAAAGATTGGGCACCGCACGTTGTTTGTAAGGTATGTGAAGAAGGTTTAAGACATTGGACCAAAGGGAATAGAAAAAGCCTTCCTTTTGGAATACCGATGGTTTGGAGAGAACCGCAAAATCATCATGAAGATTGCTACTTTTGTCTTTGTGATATTAAGGGGCATAATGGCAAAACTTTGAAACATATTTTGTACCCAAACAATATTAAATCAGCTATCAGACCAGTTCCTCAAAGTGATCATGTACCTACCTATACCTATACCCCCCAAAGTACTATAAGAAGATATTGAAACCTCTTCAACTTCCGGCTCCGTACAGATGGATAGTGATTTTGAACAATCAACCTCAGGTCAAAACCAACCTCAGCTATTTTCACAAGCCGAACTGAATGATTTAGTAAGAGATTTGGGACTTTCAAAAGATCTTTCTGAAGTACTAGGGTCTAGGTTGAAACAAAAAAATTGGCTTGCCCCCGAAACTACCTTCTCTTGGTATAGAACTTGGACTTATGAAACAATTTGTTAAGGCATTAAACAAGAATGAAATTGTTTTAAATATTTGTGTAAAACATTTCCGACTCTGTCAGAGGCAAAATTAAAGAAGGGAATCTTTGTAGGCCCGCAGATTAGGAGCTTGGTGAAAGATCAAGAATTTGAAAATGTGATGGAAGATAAGCAAAAGCACGCCATGCATGTTTTTCCTTATCTTCCATTACATTTTAACGAAGTTGTACATAAATTTCTAGGGAATTATAAAGACACAAACTATGTTGAGATCGTTGAAAATATGCTGGAAAAATTCAGGATTCTTGGTTGCAATATGTGCATAAAAATTCACTTTTTACATTCCCATTTGGACTATTTCCCAGAAAACCTTGGGGACGTGAGTGAAGAGCAAGGAGAAAGATTTCACCAGGATATTAAAGAGATGAAAAAAAGATACCAAGGGCGCTGGGACACAAAAATGATGGCCGATTACTGTAGGACATTGAGCAGAGATCTTCCTTTAGCTGAATATGACAGAGAAACAACCAAACGAAGCTTTTCTGAAAAACGAAAACGTTTTTTTAAGAAGCATAAAGAATAAATAACTATTTCTAATAGTTTCTATGTGTATATTTTTGTATTTTTTTAAAATAGTATAAAACTAGCTTATAAATGAAATAAATCGTGTTTTTTCTATATTTTTTGATTTTAATGGTTTGAAAAATAACCTTACGTGATACAAAAAAAATAAAAGCAGATTTGAAACAGTTAAAATTTTTAAATCAATTTTCAAAGTGTTGAAAAATGCAGGCCTGTGTAATTGGTGGTTACTGTAGTACCTTGTGGAAACTTACGCGTATCTACGATCATACCTTATAAACCTTACAAACAACAAATATTATGACCATAGCTTTAGTGGCAAATCTTTGTGCACAGGGTTTTTGTTTGGCGATTTTTTTTGTCTTTCATTATTCTCCGCCATCTTCTTGAAGACAATGTTTCCAATACTCACATAGTGCTACTCGACTCGATTTTTGATCAGGTGTTAGTAAACGCGAAATTCAGTTAGTACAAACTCTATACTTGTTTAAATGTTTGTGTAAGAGAATAAAATCACTTCTAATAGATATTTCAAGAACTTTAAAGAATTTTGAGATAGTTAAACTTGAATCTGTGTGAATAATTACTGCTCCAGTGTTGATAGTTTCCTCAGCTAACACACTAATTGGAGAACCTGGATCGCCTTGCAATTTGCAGTTGTTCCGACCATCTTTAATTACTTTTATACCATCAAAAACAAACAGATCTTAGGAAACAGCCCTATCAACCATGGAAACAGTTTCCATTGTGTACAGTATTTAATTGCATATATTTGCTCTTTCATTTCATCCATCACTTTTTTTAGAGGTGCAATAACACTGTCATAACTTGTCACAACAATTTGTGACAATCATTTTAAAAAATGATAAAAGCCTACTTAAATAATATTATCTGCTTTTTACAGTTTTATAGCCCATTGCGCACGCAAACGGTAATAAATTAATTCCATCCTTGCTGAAAGGCCTTGGTTGAAAACATTATTTTGTTGTTTTCCATATTCCTTCTTCCCGTATACGCGATATTCTTATGCTTCCTGGAACTGTTCACCTTCAATTTTTTAGAAAACAGTCATACCTTATAAACCTTATAAGGTGCAGTGTTCCTTGAACTGTTCACGTTTCATTTTCTAGAAAATAAATTCCTTCATATTAATTTTAATTAAACACTATACTTTCAAAGGCTAGATATGTTGAATTGGAAACATATTATGAAAGAATTTGGCGACCATTAATTCAATTTCTTCCAAGTCAATAGAAGTGTTTTTTACATTTTCAAGGCACTTGAACCACTGGAATACTTTCTAACGTTAGTATCACCAGTCAATTAAACTAAACCAAATTAGTAGGTAATAATTTTGTCTGTACAATATGTTAGATTGCTTTAAGTTTTTCTTTTTTTTTGCTATTACTAATGATATTTTAAATATATAAATTTATGTTTAGGATGCTTGTGGAAAGGTAGGCCTTCTCAATTAGTTATTCATTATGAAAATGGATTTACATTACTTGAAGCGGGTACTGGATCCAGAACGTTATGGAGATATTCCTTTGATAGACTAAGAAATTCTTCAGATGATGGCAAGCGAATATTATATTTAGATTTTGGAGGAGATGACAACGAAGTGGTACGTCAGAACATCTTTTCTGTAGCTATAACTATTTTATACCATTTTTTTTAGGAACTTGACATGGAAGGATGTCCAAAACCAATAGTTTTTATATTACACAACTTCCTGTCTGCCAAAATACATCGACTGGGATTATACGCGTAGCTGTAAATTAACGATAAACAAATAACAACATACATATACATATTAGTAAAGGATATTTTGTCAATTAGTAGATAAGAAACAAAAATATCTTCATACAACTTTTGTACTTATACGCTAATTTAAAAGTCAATGAACTGTAGCCAAAATAAGAAATGAAACGATACTACATACATATTTATGTAGAATGTAGACTATAATAAAGTAGCATCAGTATTGGTCTATTCGAAAATTTGTGCCTTTAATGTAAGTTTTATAAGTTCCGAAACTGGTACAAAATTTCATTCTAGCTCGTGTTTTCTCATCTTTTAATTAGACTCATCATATTTTCTGAAGATTATTGTAATATAACTGCTTGCTGATCACTATTTTAAATTTAGTAAGATTACGTTTTAAGGGAATTTATTTTGCCTATGTGATCTCAAGAATATGAAAACAGGCAAGAAAACTATTCGAAACGTTTAAAAAATTCATTAATTTCATTACCCATTGCACACATGATATGTATGCCATTTAAGAAATATACATAGAATGACATATAAATTTGTTTCTAGTATGCATGTAAATTCAAATTTAGATAAAAATTAATCAAACAATTATTAATACAAAATTTTAATTGACAATAATCTGAAACCAATCTCTACTAAAATTTATCTCCTAAATTCGTTGTTAAAAAATACTAGCAACACAGTTTTAAGAATAAATTTCAAGTATTAAAATTTTTTATATGTTCTTTGTTAATTTAATTTTATTTATAATATTTTACACAAAACATATCTATTCTGTCTTCCTTCCATTAATAGAAAATTAATTTGGAATCAATATATGTATATATTGTTCAATGTATTATTTCGAAGTTTCCAACTTCACCGATGAACATATTAGATTCTCATTATCTCTCAACTAAGAGTAAAAGTAGCAAGATCCCCCTATTCAAAACCATATTTTATATTTTGTTAATGTCAGTAAATTTGTTTTTAGGATTTCCAATTTTTTCATTATTGGAAAGAAGCCTGCTCGAAGCTGTAAGCCCATTGTTTGAACTGCGGATATTAGCGGATACGGTGTCTTGGTGTAGAATCATGCAGCTTTGGGGTCAATTAGAACATATTTTTTCGAACACTGCCAGCAAACAAATAGTAATATACCATTTGGCAAAAATCGTACTATGGAATATATATATATATATATATATATATATATATATATATATATATATATACCGTATGAACGCCCGGGAGTGATTGATATACCACAATGTAGTAAGACGAAGACGAATAGCGAGTTTATGTGGTTAGGGTTGAGAGAGTATATTCAGTATGTTCTACTGTCTAACTGTACGGGCGTTCCCTTTTCTTTATCCAACACATTCTACATACGATCTAAGTACGAATCAAATAATCTCTCTCTAACACATTGAATATTCCTATCAGTCGCTCGAAGTGTTCAAGCAAGGCGTAATATATTGAATCGGAAAACAAGCTTGCGACTGGCCATTTAGTTGCATTCAGTTGCTCCTTGTCATCCGTAGGGAGAGTACGTATAGAAATGCTAACAAATGTCCGTCGTAATTTTTATAACCGATTGGGTTACTGCGCGGCTCAAGAGGGTGGTTTATTTGAGCATTTACCAAATAATTAGTTTTTCTTTTTAGAATGTTCTTTTATTTAATAATTAATGTTTATTACCAATAAAGGTATTTTAGTTAAATTTAATATTTTATAGGTAGTTTATTTAAGGAAACAATTTATTTATACTGGTAAACACTCTATTTATATTCTTGCAAGAATCGTTATTGTTTTGAAATTTTATGCTATTACAGAATACTTTTTATTTTAATTTTTTTCAATAAGAGTTACGGTTTTGTTTCATAATTTTATATTATTTATGTGTTTTCATTTGAATAAGAATTTTTTAAGTTCAAGCCACAAAGCTATGATGAAACTTATCATTCAATATTTAGCGATGAAAATATCTGATGTTTCGCCGGTAAGAATTATTATTATGCAGTAAACAAAAACTCTGCACTTTACGGCGAATTGTATTTTATGATACTTTCAACTATATTATATCATTTTATTTAAATTTAAATGTTAAATTTAAAGTATTATGGCCGAAGAGACATAAACAAAAGTATCCGTTATTGTAGGGACGTTGACAGCCGGCATATGACTAATAGTGCGAAAAGCAACGGTGTAGTCGGATAAAATATCCAAATTCGTACATTAACCATAAATAATATACTACAAATAATTTTGTAGTTTGTTAAACAATTAGTTATTAATTTGGAATATTTATTTTGATACATCATTTATTAATAAACAACCATAACGCTTTCTTGGTTCACCACAATTAAATACGCCCTGTAGGAGTTTAACGTATGTAGCCCCTCCCACTTGCAGTTGGCCAGTCATTACTTATATATCCATCGATCGCTCGACGTTGTGCACACGGTATATATATATATATATATATATATATATATATATATGTAGGGTGGAATTCAACGTGTATGTTGATGGTGAATAGCACTATATATTAACTTCTTACTACACTTGTGTAGAATTAGGGTGTCCTTTTGTAGAAAAACACTATTTTGGTTTCGTGACGTTATTTTATTTTAGGTTATGTAAGTACTTGTGATACAATTTATTAATATTGTACAATGACAACATATTGGCAAGTTTGTTACATTTCATTTTTGTTTTTCTTCTTAATAAATAAAAACAGGTTTGAGGAAGGCCTAAATACAAGACCGAAACATCACGAAACCAAAATAGTGTTTTTCTACAAAAGGACACCCTAATTCTGCACAAGTGTAGTAAGAAATTAATATATAATAATTATTTCGTGATCTTTGTATGTTATGGTAAATTCAATTTGTTGGCGATTTAAGGTCTGGTTTTACTTGAAAATGTATATATTTAAAACAATCCAACATGTTTTGGCAAATGATGCCTTTTTCAAGGAATATAAAATATAAATAACAGTATATTAATGTCATACTTACACATTTGTAGTTGCCATGGATAAAATTATTCAAAGATACATTCCAGTTAAATAATAATAAATCATGCCTTAGTATTCTAAAATAGATAGACAACAAAAACAGGGAAAAGCAAGACATGAGTTATTATTATGTATGCGCCCGTAGAGCGACTTAAGATGTTAAGCTGTCGGCAATCGCCTTAAACGGGAAGGAAAACCACGAAAACCCACTCCGACAGCCAGTCAGGGATCAAAACACGGAACTGTCAGCATGATAAGCAAATGTATAGATATTTAAATAACTTAAGATATATAATTATATAACAGCAACATATATTATGATAGTAAATTGCAAATCGTTACATAATTAGGTTATAGTATATACTGCTTAAATTTCTTATATCACTTCTGTTGTTAATTGAATTTTTTTCCTGTTTAATACTAATCATTTCTTTAATTTCCCTTTTCATTGTGTGTTGTTCTTTATCAATTATCTGTGTGCTTTCAAAATCGAAATGGTGATGGCGTTGTAGTTTGTGTGTAGATAAAGCAGTTTTGTCTGTTTTAGAGTATTTGTGGGCTTGTATTCTTTTGTATAAATATTGTTTAGTTTGGCCTATGTACTAACTATCGCAATCGCGACATGGTATTTTATATATGACATGTGTTTCTCGATTTTTTTCTATTTTAGGTTTAAGTTTTGAAAATAGATGTTTATTAGTATTACTAAGTTTATATGTTGTAGCTATATCATATTTTTTTAAAGTGTATTTAATTTTTTGTGATAATTGTGGAACATATGGAATCGTGACATATGTTGTGTTATTGTTTAAATTTTTATTGGTGTCGGCAGTGTTGTATATTTGGTGGATTCTTTTTTTAATTGTTTGGTCTATAAGTCGTGGAGGATAATTATTATCTGTTAAGATTGTTTTAATTTTCTCGATGTTATCTTTTCTGAATTGAATATGTGATAGTTTTACTACTCTATCAGTCTGATTTATTTATAATCATTTTATTTTATTGAATACTGTAGGTGCATTTGGTGGTAATTCATATATCGAAAAGAAGCTATGGGTTTATTATACCAATATATAAATAGACCCTGTCTATCATAGCTTAAAGAAATATCAAGAAAATTAATACTGTTATTAATTTCTTCTTCAATAGTGAATTTTAATTTGTTGTGAAAATTGTTGAATTTATTTAAAAGATAGTTTATTTTATTACTCGGAATACATGTTATGATGTCATCTACATATCTTTTGAAGAAAATGGGGTGGAAGTCTAATGAATTGATAACGTTTTGTTCCAAATGTTCCATTACCAGATTTGCAATAGGAGCAGCTAAAGGAGAGCCCATGGCAATACCAAATGTTTGACTATAAAAATAATTTGTATTGAAAATATGTGTTGTCGAGGCAGAAGTGTATACCTCTAATAAATTCGCTTTTATTTAGTGATGTGTGTGGACTAATTTCATCCCATTTGGATTCTATTATGTTTATAGCTAGATCTGTAGGAATGTTAGTATATAAAGATTCTACATCAAGTGATCTAGTTTGTGATTAGTTGATACTTTTTGTTCCTTGATAAAATTTTGAAATTGCCATGAGTCTTTGGTATGATATTCCGTTTTTCCTAACATCTTAGATATGCTATCACCTAGGTATTTTGCTATATTACAAGTAGGGGCTTGTATGTTTGATACTATTGGTCTTAAAGGGATATTATTTTTGTGAATTCTTGGTAATCCATATCTTGATTTGAGGTTGGGAATTGAAAATGCGAAGTTTGTTTTTAGTGTTGAAATCTATTAGGTTTTGTCTATGCCATTTATTTATTAAGTTATTATTTTCTTTTTAAGTTTTCTCTGTTGGATTATTTCTTTCTTTTTTATAGGTGAATTTATCGTGTAATAGTTTTTCTATTTTTTGCTCATGTTCCTCTTGAAGAATGATCACTGTTTTATTTAATTTATCTGCTGCTGTTATTATAATATGAGGGTTGTCTTGGACAATTTTTTTGTTTCTTTAATGAACTTATTCATATATAGATTTGATATGTTTTTTATTATTTATTTTCTTATGTTTATGGTTAGTGATTATATTACAGATTTTGATACGTATTTCATTCTGTTTGTCTTGTGGTAAATTTTGTATTCCTGTTTCAATGTTAGCTATATAGTCATTAATGGGTATTTTATTAGGTAGCATATTAAATTTGGGTCCTAGGCTAAGTATGTATTTAACATAATCCGGAATATTTATATTGGTCAAATTGATAATCCAGTTATTGTTAATTTTGTAAGTTATCTCTAAGTGTTGTTTCTTTATTAGTTTCTCTACTTTGTTTTTTAATTTATTTTTGTTTGTTAGGAAATGATTACTGTAAATTTTAGATTCTATTTTTTCGAAGCTGTTTAAAATTTGAGGAGACAATTTCTGTATGATAATATTTTTCAAGTTTGAGATAATTTGATTGAATGTATTAATGTCACAAATGGTTTGGGATATTGTGATGTTTAAAATTTGTAGGTAACAGGAATTCATAATTTTTTGAAATTTAGTTTTTAGTTTTGAAATGGTGAAATGAAATCTGTCAAGTTTTTTTCATTTTTATAAGTGTAGGTGTTATTTGTAACGATCTGCATCTTACCAAAAAGTTTCTTCTGTTGATCTGGTTTGCCAGTTTCTTTCTGATTTTGATGTATTCTTTGATGATTTTATGATCTTCTTCGTTTATGTAATTGTATACTTCATGATGTAATTGTTCCATTTTATTAGCACTACACGCCTTGTGCCTTTAAGAAAATTTGATTTGGGCCTTTTGCATGACCACCTAGATCACCCGACTTGAACCCGACGGACTTTTGTGTACAGGGACATATGAAAAATTGGGCGTACAATAACGATAACAAAATTGAAAACATTCAATTATTGAGTAAACGTCATCGAGATACTGCAGACACAATAAGCAGGCAAGAGCACAAACTTCTATTCAAACAGGAGGCGGTAACTTCAAATATTTGCTCTAGGAAGTGTTCTTGTGTTGCTCACATAAGTGTGAATATCTCTGTTACTTTACAACTTTTATCACATTCTTTGTTCATTTGTCGTTATTTTGTGTGTACTATTTTCAGTTAAAAATAAAACTCCAATTGATAAATTATTGGAGTTTTTCGGCTTTTATATGAAATATTTACAAATATCATATTAGTATGTATGTAATTTCAAAGTAAGTGCGGATGTAAACATTGCTATCTACAAATTATAAAGCAAATCATACGAAATTTTTAATTGAAAAATATTGTCTACGTTAGGACTTGAACCCAAGTCTACAGCTTGCCGGACTGACGCTTTTACCACTTAAGCCACGATAGACCTTGGTTCAAGCTATTTAGAAATGCATTATAAAGTAACAGTGTTAATGAATCAGATGTCAGTTATTAAATGTAGATGTCAAGTTGAAGGCAGAAGTCAGTTTTGAAAGCTGATGTCAGTTTTGATAGCACATGTCAGTTATTGAAAGCAGATGTCTGTTTATATATACACATATATATATATATATATATATTTGACCTTGTTGTGACCTTGGTATGATAAGGTAAACTTAATGAGTCGGCGATTAAAAGTCTGGTTTATTACTTCAAAGTATATATATTTAAAATAACTCTACATGTTTCGGCAATGATGCCTTTGTCAAGAGAATACAAAATATAAATGACAGAATATAAATGTCAAATAATTAAGTTTCTATGCTTTAAATTATTCAAAGATACATTCCAATAATAATAATAATAGATCATGCCTTAGTATTCCAAAAATAATAATAATAATGAATAATTTAAACCATAGCAACTTAATTATTTGACATTTATATTCTGTCATTTGTATTTTGTATTCTCTGGACAAAGGCATCATTGCCGAAACATGTAGAGTTATTTTAAATATATATACTTTGAAGTAATAAACCAGACCTTTAATCGCCGACTCATTAAGTTTACCTTATATATATATATATATATATATATATATATACATCTTGATATCAATTTAGCGTCCGTTCAAAATACATACCTTACGGCGTCCGTCAGTTAGGATGCAGATTATGGAGTATATTTTAAATAATATTATCCTTTTAACGTTTCTTTTACTCACTAGCGATTATATACTCGGGCATGATTTGGTTCAGATTTTTTTTCTTTTTACTTTGCCACCAATTTGGATTCCGTTCAAACAAACATATATAATACGTCCGATAAGTATATTTATTTTCATTTTACCATCAATATGGAATCCAGTGTATATAATATCTGCAGTATACTATTAATTTGGCGTCCTGCGATGTTGCCAGTTCATGTGATAGTTTGAAATAGAAGCTACGGCAATTTGTACACACCGTTTAATTTTCAGCAAATATACGGTTATATTTTTTGGAGATAACAATTGGTATCGTTTCATATGCCTTATATTAAATAGTAAAGAACCAATAAATTCAATAGTAAAGCATGTAATGCCGTATTCTATGTTTTTAGATAAATATTCATGTCGATTGAATTTGAACATGATTATTATTAAGAAAATATACCATTCTAAAATATAATTTTCGTTTTGTATTATATACTATACATATATTATTACTATGTATAAATATAATGTTAATTTCGCAGTGGAAGTTTTAATATTAACAAATTGATTCATACTAATTCTCACGGATATTAATTAGCGGAAAATTTTATTTGAACATATTTTTCGTTAGAATTCGAACCTTTTCTCCGGTTCTTTAGACTGTTGCTATAAGCCACGGAGGGATTTGTAAATTCGAATCTAGTTTTGCGTGATGTTATGTGCTCGTATTTTTTTTTCAAATAAAATTTTCCGGGAGAATTAGTATGAATCAATTTGTTAATATTAAAACTTCCACTGCGAAATGATCATTATATTTATTTTTATACATAATAATAATACATAGTATATAACACTAATCTCCTGCTTTAATGCAAGCACATGACATCATATTCTTAATGTAATTTGAGACGCAAAATTAGGCTCGAAGTTACGAATCTTTCCGTGGCTTATTTGGTTAAAGCAACGATCTAGAGAACGGGAGAAGTAGATTCGAATCCTATCGGAGCTAATTAATATCACTGAGAATTAGTATGAAACAGTTTGTTAATATATAATTTCCGTGTTTAGTATTAGTAGTTTAGAGAACGTTATTGCTATGTTTTAGAGTAATAAAATAAACAATACCTTATAATTTAGCAATGGGAATGGATCATTCAAAAAACAAATTTCTAAAATTATGTGAAAATTTGAATTCTTATAAGTAAAAGTGTATTGATATAAATATCTTCCACACTGTCAATAAAAATGCCTTTGATATGTTAGTAATTTATTTTCTCAAAATATAAAATTAAGAGTTCTACATACTTTTGTTTTATTTTATCTTTTTAGTATATTTATTTTGAACGTACACCTTAATTTTCAGCCAATTTTTATTACTTAATTCTTCTGGGTATGTATTTATCAACTCTTCACATTCTTGTTTCTTTGGAGCTCGTTTCTTACGAATATGATTATTAAAAAACTCATCTACAATTTGTTTTTGTTGACGTGTCCATGGGATTAGGTTCCTTTTGCTTGTTCTTTTTTCTGTATATGTCGTCATTTTAGAATTATGTAATTTATTAAACTTGTCCTTGGGTAGATCCTCTTTTTCATCTTCATCTTCTATGTCAACAATATATTTCTCTGTTCCGGCAAGTTCGTTTAAATCATCTTCTAAATCAATATTAATGTCATCTAACGCTTTGCCCTTAAACTCCCCAGCGTTTCCATTTTCCATTAATAATAATAACTTGGAAATTTTAGCAGTTTGGTACACATCATCGGGCAAGCGATAGGACTTCCGATGAATATTTGTTGTGTGCCCCATGAAGGTAGCCAGCTGTTCTATATCACTTTCAGACATGTTAAAAATTTGTGTGAGCGTAGCCAAGTGTTTTCTTAATTTAGTAGACGTAATTGCCTCCGGCTTCTTGGCACCACAAGCCTTTGCGTGTTTCGCTAAAACTTTGTAGCCACATATAGGTGTGTCCACGTTGGGTTTTCCAAATAAATAAGAATTTGTATCCTTAACAAAGCTAGACCTATATTCCAGTAGAACGCTAATGTCTGCTTGTATGTCTTCAGCAAATAACACCGGCACACCTCGTCCTCGTTTTCCTCGTATTATGAGTCTTTTAAACCTTTTCATTAAAATTTTTTCGGTTGGAGTTATAATTTCACTAAATTCTTCATAATTTTCTTTAATATTTTTTTCCGATTCTTGATACTGTTGTAGCAATAGCCTTTGTAATTCGCCTGGCCTTCTTCTATTTAATAGTAAAAGCCAATATATTGTTTCCAATAATTGATTATATGCTATCTGGTGTGGATTGCGTTTAAGTTTAGATGTTGCAGACGTTGCTTTGGTTGTCAAATATTCTTTGATGAGTTTTAAATCACACGCCAATGGAACAAGTGTTACTTTGTTCCATTTCTTAATACTTAAATCATCAGCTGCATGGATAGACACATCAAATCGCCAATGTGATTCAAGTAATTGTATAAGCGTCTTCAAATCAGCTTCAGCATCAGCAGCTTGAATAGTTTCATATATTGCTTTCTTCTTCAATGCATAAGTAATTGCAATCTCGCAGCATTGCTTCAATGTAGTACCAATATTTATCGCATACGTTGGTGATTTGTATGGATCGGTAGTTACATTGTATTGAGCAACCACTTTTGTTGCAGCGACTAGTATATCGTAATTCTTAGGTTGCAATGCCAAAAATAAATTTTTAATACTTGGATCTATCTGTTGTGCTTCTAATAGTAGTTTTGCCAGCTCTCTCATTTTTCTAGATACCACAGGTATAAAATGCTTTTCTCTGTGTACCTTCAAATAACGAGACCCATATGCACAAATCAAAGCATCTTTCTTTGCTGTAAGTGAAATTTTGTCAGACCTCATATGTGTAAATACTTTATCTTTTAATTGTTGATCAACTTTTAAGTGTTTAATCAAAAAATTTTGTGCACCTATTTGAGAACAGGGAGCTTTATTTATCATGACAGTGTTTTTTGTGTTTCCAAAGCTGTTTAGCTGAATAAAAACCTAGACAATGCGTGCAAGGTAACAAGTTATTTTCAACGTTAGACTTTTTAACCGGTTTACATATAGAAACATTATTTATGTAGTTGCCTCTTTTTCGTAATTTACTAAACAGAACTTTCCGCTCATTACTTTTCACAGGTAATGATAAGTATTTTTGTACTTCCATTTCACCCTGGTGATTTCTTTGTAAGTGCCTGGCGAAATTTGCTACCATCGCCTGGATAAATTACTTTGTCCTGTTGTTTGCTTGCCCTCAGAATTATTATTTTCTTTATGTTCGATAGGTTCAGAAATTACTGTAGGAATGTTGATGGAATGTAAAACCGGGTATTCTGTGGATATATTTGACTCTGTTGAAGAAGTGTACGATTCTGATTCATCCTGAAAATAACAAACACCTTCGTTACTTTTATATACTCAAAAAGCGAATTCTCTCAATAACTGCTTTAGCTAGTAGTAACGGTACCGGTGGCATTATTTGAAATTTGTGTGTCATGTATTTACTTACTTCTTTATGGAGCACGAAGTCTGGGTCATCTTTAGAATCAAGCGAAGGCGGTGTAGATTCATCCTGAAAGTAATACACTTAGAAAAATTCAGAATCCGAACTAAGTAGTAACATGTGCCTCAGAGTTTGGGATTATATCGGGATCTTCCATAATCTTTTGGAACTCTGATGTAATATCGTCCTAAAATTATAAACATGTCTATAAATTACGTAGTACGGTAAAATAAAATTAAAAACCAAGAATTCTTTGTTTTACTAACAAGATATCTTATAACAAATGTCTTTTTAAGTTTTATTTTCTGTAGTGTTGGGCACTATTAAGTACTATCGATACTATCAATAGCGACTATACAGGTAATAATTAACAGATGTGATTGAAGAGCACAATGTAGTGCATAATATTTAATATTAAACGGGTGAGACACAAATTTGGGCCAAAATACATACATATATGATATCTAAAACCACACTAAATTAAAGTAGAATTTTTATTTAGGAAAATGAATTGTGTAGTAAATGAGTAGTTTATTTTACTTTATTCTATTACGTCTGTCCTTAATGCTTAATCACATTAGAAATAATTATTTCACGAATGTGTTCTCTCTATATAATCATTAGAATTCGAAGTACTTCCATTATATTTAAAATCACATTTACAAACGTTGCATTTCAGTCTATTATTCCTTCAGAGAAAGAAACTTTTTCAAACGATTTGTTATCATTTACAGAATGTAACGTTTTCTTCTAGGAATAAATAACAATAAGATCTTTGTGAATATAAATAAAACTTAAAAAGAGATAGTGTTATTGTTATTATGAAGATAAGAAATAATTATTGCAGTTTTAATTTTCAGAAGTTACCATAGTTGGCGATAATGCTTTATTACAGAACCAATTTCTAGTTCTTCTCGTTTGTGTCGAACACACACTATACTGTAAAGATAAAAAAAAGTGTTGTTGTATTGAACTAACATTAAGTGCATACATACATATTCTGTAGGAAACCTGAAACCTTCCATGGCCCACTATATTATACTGTAAAAGAAATTATAACAATTACAAATGTTTACTATCATAATACAAAGGTATTTTTAATAATATAAAATATTATTAAAAATCTGGTGTGAAGAACACAAATGCAGGTTCACTATTAATATTTTTTGTGAACGTGTCCGAATATATCCTATCCCCAGAGACGTAGATACGTATTTCACCTTTCTACAGGCTCATCGGTACGCCCCTGCTGGAGAAAGGATATTCCCAGACACATTCACAAAAAAGATACACACCAGATTTTTAATAATATTTTATATTATTAAAAATACCTTTGTATTATACAAAACTGGTGGGGTTTACCTACTCATGTATGTTTCAATTATTCTGATACTTTACTATCATAATTCAGAAAAAAACAAGTTCGCAAACTCGTAATAATCAAAATGAGTTTATTCCTACGACACATATGTATATCTAGAAGAACATATTTCAGCAACAATTCGGTGAAAAATGTTCCTTGCAGTACTAAATATCAAATATTAAAAATAGTAACTTACTGCTATTTAGTCTAACTCAGTATTTAATATGCAATTTTATATTTTACTTACCTATTTTTCTTACTATAACTTTTCACGATACACAATCAGATCTCGCTCGACGACCGTTACCCAATAAGGGATTTACCAATATTAACACATAGAAGTGTTGCCAAAGTTACGGATTCCAAATTGGCGGAAATATAAACACAATATATACTTTAGAAATATACGCCTGATACTACTAATTCCTCTGCCACCAAAAGCATGAACTAGAAATATATGAATATTTACGAATAACTATCATTTCAACGTCCATACGAAAATTTGAAAATCAAGTGTACTGATGAAGATACAACTGTAAAACAAATTTTATGCAGTTGAAAATTTAGCGTCCGTATACGGACGCCCAATTACACACGGACGCCAAATTAAATGTAAATGGTCAATTGATGGACGCTGTATTGGTAGAGGGTTGTAAATATATATATATATATATATATATATATATATATATATATATATGGTATATTTGATGCCTTCGCTCGTATAACATTGTGTTGTTGATTTCTCGATTTTCCGCGTGAGTTCTCCTTCGTCCTGGCGGACGTGTGGTGGCGTTTCAATAATTTCGCAGCTATCTTATTCTTGAACTTCTTAAACGAGTAATGGACTGTTCGCGCTGTCGTCTCACTATTTGTGGGCTCTGCGCTTGGCGGTCATGCATCATGATTGGCTCCCGTACTCGACCAATGACCGAGCGTTCGACTCGCAGGACTGAGACCTGTTATTCTTGCACTACCTCTTGACTAGTACATGCAATACCGCACCATATTCCTAATACCGCAGTACCGCAGTATTGGAACTACTGATACCGCGAAATTTGTAAAATTCGCTAATTTATGGGGGTCAAAATTAAACACTAAAAATAGGTGCTTAATGCAATACACCATGTTAAACTTTACCCTTTAATTGGAAATGTTTACGTAAAAAGCATAAAATATGTAGAGAACGCCCTTTCAGCTTCTACGCTCCTTGGTGGAATGGTTAGCAGATACTTATACACAGTCTCCAGATATTTACCTCTTATTCCTTCAGTTTCATATAAGGCCATCTCTTTTTTGAGAATCAAATCATACTGAGACTTGGAATTAATGTTTCCGAGAGGGGTCCTAAATTCTGACTCGAGTTTTTGATTAAGTTCATCTTAAGTTCATTAAGTTCATTAAGTTGACGTCGATTCTGTAGGTTGAATCATCGTCTAAAATCTTGCTAATGTCACTGCGCCTAACAACTCCAAGAGAATCTTCCACCTCACCAGTTCTGGAAGTGAACTTAGGCTCAAGCCTTTCTAGCAAGCTTATAACTTCGTTTTTAATAATGTATTTGTTCAGCAATGTAAATGTTTCATCGGCATTATCGGCATTTTTCAAATCAAGATACTTCGAGGAATTTTGAAGGTATAAAAATATGTTTCTCTATTTTGCGTTCGAAATGAACTCATTATGACACCCAAAACAGTATCGAAATGGGCTTCATTTCGATACGCTTTTTTTCATTTCTCAATGTTGGCGTTGTTCGAACACAGAAATAGATATCATTGCTCTCATTTTATTTTAAGAATTTAAGTACATTTGACAGATATGATATATGTTCGTACTCTACACAAACAACATATATTGTATACAATTGACAACGAGATATATTAGTTTCTATGTCACTCATGTTTATATTTTTAAATAAAATATCAAGTAATGTTAACGAAAATTAATAAATAATATGTAATATAATATCTTCGCGGATAGCAAAATTTAAATTTGAAAATGTCAAGTATCAATGTGACCAACTGCATGCTTTATATAAAAATAAAACTCTGAACTTCCAAATTAAATAATTCCAATTTATTAATGTAAAAAAATGCAAAATAGAAAAAATAGTATAAAAAACTCGTTTCATAAGACATTTTGCCGCACTCGCTCTTTAGAAAACTCGCCGCCATCGTGCCTCGTTTTCTAAACTGATCTCGTACGGAAAAATGGTGCCTTATGAAACTTGTTTTTTAGTATACTATTGTAAGGTTTGTGCGTCGTTGCTTAATTCTGTTTTTTAATGAAGTTAATAACTTTTCAAGTAGGGCTGTTTATTGGATCTTGGGAGGATTGTTTAAGCCGTCAGCAGATTAGCATCTTGCCGACCTAATACTTCTACTGCCAACTTGATTAGTTGAATAGCTTTGTCGATATCACTTGTAATTGTGTATTCTTCTGTGATACAATAATCAGATCCTAATTCTAAACAATCAAAACTTTAGAGACACATGGTCTTAATTTAATGAATCTTTCTATCATTATAGCTAAGCTACTCCAACGAGTTTTTCGGTCTAAAAGAAGATTAAGTTCTTTCCCGAACTCTTGCTTTACATAATTCGGTAGCAAAGTATTTTTAGTTGGGAATTTCTTGAATATAACTACAATTTTGCGCACTTTTATAATCACGTTTTTATAATCTGATGATGAAATTTCAATTACTTCCGCACCCGTAGTTCGTCCATCTCATCTTCACTGTCATAATCTTCTGGGTCAGCATCATCGACCTCTGGCTGTGCTTCTGTCATTCTTAGGTGACTAAATAACGTCTAATATACATAGCCACCTGCAACCCATGAGCCCAGTAAAATTATTGAGCAGGGCCAATCAAACGACCAATTTTTTGATTACACTAGCACCGTCAGTCAATTGAAACTATATCAACTTGTAATTCTCGCAACTTTTCTTTGACAATATTTACACATAATTCAGCTGGTAAACTTTCAAATATACGAACTAGTCCAATGTTCCAAAATACCAGTTTTCCACTAATAAATGCATTCACATTTAGATTTAAATATCGCCTGTTACGGTTGGACATCCATTCATCGAAAGTCATACTGAATTTCTGGTTATTTTGTGTTTTCAACAATGAAAACTGTTGAATCAATTTTTTTTCAGTTCAGCACCATATTTATTTACCATTTCTTTGGCGGAATTGGGGGATTTAGGCAACATATACCCAGATTTTCCAAACAATGACCGTATATCTTCTGAAGTGACGAAAACTTTAAATGGCAATTCCATCTTTAGCCACCATACGTGATACTTTCTTAAAAAGGGACTCATGATTAAAATATTGTGTTGTCTTGTTTTTTTGTCGATGGCTGGGATAGCTCTTGTACGTGATCATCTTGGTGATTGAAGTTGGGGTCATAGCTGCTACTTTATCCCATTGGCTGTGACTAGTTGTGGCTCTTAGGGCAGCACAGCCGTCATTCGAAGTAGTAGGTTTAACGCCAATTTCAAGCTTAGTTCGTAAATGAGTATGCAACCGCTTGTCGATCTTCCACTAGTTTTAATGACAATTGGACGTAGTTTACACTTCGCTGATTGACGGTCTTCAGATCGTAAAAACTGTTTCCACACTATATTAGAACTTTTAAAGTCTTTATACATAGTTGTTTGATAGACAAGCACAACTCAATATAACTAATAACTACCTATATTGCTATTCTTTGCGCAAAACTGCAAAAAGTTTATCTCAAATTCCGTTAATTTAACGTAGCAAATGAATAAATCATTGAAGACTAATGAACTGATCTCTCGATCACTACTAGTGCGAGCGAGACGTAATAACTGCAACTGCAAGCGTAGTACTCGCTGACGGGAATTCCCCGAACGCCCTGTGAATTACTAAGGGTATTTACCTAATAATGTGCGACAGTTAGTGGGTATTACCCTTCGTGGCTCGTTTTTAATACCGCGAAATTCGCATTGATAATCTCACTTTTGCGGTACTGAAAATTAGCGCGAAATTCCGCCGAAACTGCAGTAACGATATAACGGTATTTCATGCGCTACTCTTGACGCACTCATATCTCTCTGTGCTTTCTTCGACTTCCGCAAATTCCAACGTAGACAAAATTTTTCAATTAGAAATTTCGTATGATTTGCTTTGTAATTTGTAGACAGCAATGTTTACATTTTCACTTACTTCGCAACTACATACTAATTTGATATTTGTAAACACTTCATATAAAAGCTGAAAAACTCCAAGAATTTATCAATTGATATATTTAATGAACGGTTAAGAAATTATCTAAACATATATATATATATATATATATATATATATATATATATATATATATATAAATATAATAACTTCGTGACCTTGGTATGATATGGTAAACCTAATCAGTAGGCGATTAAAGGTCTGTATATTACTTCAAAATATATGTATTTAAAAAACTCTACATGTTTCGGCTGTATACGCCTTTATCAAGAGAATACAAAATAGCAACTTAGCAACTTAATTACTTGACATTTATATCCTGTCACTCATATTTTGTATTCTCTTGATAAAGGCGTATACAGCCGAAACATGTAGAGTTTTTTAAATACATATATTTTGAAGTAATATACAGACCTTTAATCGCCTACTGATTAGGTTTACTATATATATATATATATATATATATATATATATATATATAT
The DNA here is from genome assembly GCA_935421215.2 of Melolontha melolontha. Lineage (NCBI taxonomy): Eukaryota > Metazoa > Arthropoda > Insecta > Coleoptera > Scarabaeidae > Melolontha > Melolontha melolontha. The sequence continues at coordinate 135,687,468 of OW285235.1, read as the reverse complement.
ATATATATATATATATATATATATATACCCTATAAGGGTGATAAAAAATTGGAGCTTAATTTTTAACAGAAAATAGTACACAAAATAATGACAAAGGAAAAAAAATTGTGATAAAAGTTGTAAAATAACCGAGATATTCACACAGTTTAAGAGACTTAGCAGGAATTGTTGATGGTACTCTCATCGAAGCGTTTATTTTACCACATCGTTTACATGCCAGAAATTATTTAAAACAGTTTTGCAAAAGCGTTCACTATATCTTGTTGTAGGTATATCAAATAATTCTACTGGAAATTGCCTCTTTTCCACAGCATAAAGTGAAATTTTTCCTTCGGATAAACATTGATTGAATTTTTCTAAACTTCAGAAGTGGATTTGATACGATAAAAAGATTTGAGGTTTGCAAATATGTCTAAATTTTCTGAATTCCTCTCCATTAAGGGAAAAGTCTAATTTCATCAAACACTTTCTATAATATTCTTTAAGTTTTATGTTCCATTATTCATTTGCAATTTTATTTTATTGATAAAGTTCTAATAAATTAAAAAAATCATTAAAAGTTTATCGGCGAGGCCTCCATAAGCCGCAGAAGAGTTTATTAATGAATAAATTTTCCTGATATCAGAACAGACGGTAGAATCGGTAAATGACACAGTGGCTGATATTATGCCAAATTTTTAGTTGTGCAATGCGTCACCAAAACGACAATAAAATTTTCGAAAACATTTTATGTTAAAGAAATGTATTTAATCTGTTAAGCGCTACATGCTTAAAAGTCTTCATTTACCCTAAAATTAATTTTATTCCTAGTTTTTTAAGTCATTCAAAAGATTTTCATGTACTACATATAACAGCCACGGACATATAATTAGCGCACTCGCCTACAAATTCGTTACTTGAATTTTACTTATCGGTCAAAATTTCTCCGTATATGTAGATAAGAAATATTTTAACAACTTATTCTTTACAACTTCAAATGCCAAAACGTTTGTATTTCAGCTTTTTGATTTTTAGTAAGGAAAGGAAGATTTATATTTACATACTTAACTCAAGGAAATTAAGAATGAACTCAACTTGTAAAATAAAAGTTATTTATTCACAATTTATTTATAATTCGTACATAATCCAAACAGATATTTAAAAGGATAGGTATCCTTAAGCTTTGATAATCGGTGCACATCCTTTTGGCAACAACTCCACTAATATGTGTTAGGTCTCCGCTGGCATATTCTTCCATTGTTGTTGGACTTGGTTAGATAAATCATTTATATTTTTTATATTGGCTTTTGCTATTTCCATTTTGACCACTTGCCACAAGTTCCCGATTGAGAGAACATGAAGTACATCAAAATACTTGGAGTCGTCATCATGTTGAAACAGCCATAACAGGCAAATAATCTTAAAAAAATGGAAACATTACAGTTGTGAACACGTCTAGAGACACTGAGTTTTATCTATAATCATCGTATCAATATATTTCTACTTCCATTTTATTAAATACTTGCCCTTCCAGGCGCCATACAATAATTTTTTTTATCTGCAGAACGCCTGTGAATGTTTATTTAATCCGGCAACATTTTTCACTACAGCAAAAGTCGGTTGGAAAATATAGAATCGAATGCATTACACGATATATACAATATTAAAGAATCCTGATAAAAATCTAGTTTTAAAAGAAAGTAGAACTAAAGACTGAAATAAATAGAAACCAAATTAGCAGCTATAGGCCAAAGAAACAAAACCATAAACAATAAAAGTAATACCAGCTTTGATTCAATACCATAAAAAAATATAAGAACAGAAAAGAAACACAAAACATGCAACATCATATTTAAGCCAGTAATTATGTACTATTCAGAAATCTTGCAACTAACTAATATAAAAACTAGAGCCTTTTTATCGTTCGGTAGACAGGAAAAAAGATTAATTTTTATTAAATTCCTTTTAACTACAGAAGTATAGGAAAAGTCAACAATATCTATAAGATTAAAAAAACATAATAGCACTAGTCATTCCTATATGTATATAAGTATCAACATCCATATGTTATTATTTTAAGTCAAAATGTCAATTAAAAAACATGAATAAACATAATACGTCGATATAAAACAGAAATAAAATATATGTATAAAACAAACTAAACACAAGAATGAACAAATATATTATTATTATTATTAACATTCATCTAGAACACACATTACCAATAAGTAATGATTTAAATGGCATCAGTAGAAAGGCGCCCTTCTTGTAATTTCTACTATTATTAGATAAAATATAATCTTCCTCATGTCTCGAATTGTAATAATGAAAATTTGAATTTTTTAAACAAAATATAACACAATGTTTCCAAAATAACATCATAACTAATCGTGTATGAACATATGAAAGATAGTTAAAGAAAAGTTTCCAGAAAAAAAGGTATAAATGACCCGCACGAGAAATGAAACGAAAAAGATTAGTTACAACTTAGCTGTAAAACATTATCAAAGTCATATCAAAAAGAAATTTAAGAAATATAGAATTAGAAAACAAGAGAACCCAGTCAGTGATTAAGATCAAAATGTTTTGCGTTATACATAAAATTGAACTACGAATATATAACGGGTGTTCAGAAACATTCGAAGTCAAAGTAGTCCTTGAATATATGAAGTCATGTCTGATATAGATTGATACATTTACTTAATACAATTTTATATGTTATCATACACGCAAATGTCAGTTTATGTCGAAATATATTACTTTAATATGCCATATTAATTAATATAAACTAGTCAAGTAATGATTTTAGAAGGTAACAGTAATTAATTTGCAAACTTCAAATTAAGTATTTTGATATTTTAGAGAATTCTTGCTGAACAATAGCACCTCTTCATGCGATAACTGGAAAAAATTACATAATCCAATTAATATGCTGTTCATTCTTGTGTAATAAAGCTTATCTAATCTGTAGTAACATGTAAAAAGACAATGCAGAATTAAGAGGAAATAACTTTACAAGTAAAGGTTTTATTCATCTTATAGTGACAATAGTATCTAGATATCGTACTAATTTAATATATTAACATTCAACAAATTATTGTAAGAAATGGCTTAAAATAAATTTGAAACAAATAAATTGTTTGTAGAGTCCTTAGATTACAACCTTATAATAAATATCATAAATTGTAGTTTATAAATCACCAACAATAATGACCATTATTATAAAAGATGTTGAAAATGTCCACCACCTTCTTCCAAGCATTTTACGCACCTCCTCCGAATGCTACTAAATACATTTTGCAGTATGGGACTATTTCTAATTTCACTAATTTTATTTATAATTATGTCTTGGAGATCTATATAATCTTGCACTGGTACTTGATAAATTGAATTTTTTAAAAAAGGCCATAAATAGTAATCACACGGTGTAAGATCACAAGATCTTGGAGGAAATTCATGATCGCTGTTCAAACTAATTAAACGATTTCCAAACACTTCTTGTAACATATTCATTGTTTCCCCCGCTGTGTGAGCTCTAGCACCATCTTGTTGAAAGTATCCCAAAGCTAGTTCATCATCGCGAAGTTGATTAAAGAAAGGCAATCGTATTTCCTGTCGATATCTTTCTGCAGTCAAGGTACCATTAAAAAAAATTGGACCAATAATCCTTCTTCTACTTATAGCGCACCAAACACCAACTTTCTGAGGATGTAAAGGAGCTTCAACATAAAAATTATTGGGCTTTGTATCACTCCACATTCTCATGTTGCGAGTTAACATATCCACTAACATGAAACCATGTTTCATCTGAAAAGAAAGTTTCGTCTAGGACATCATCATTAAAATTATTTGTAAACCATTCGCAAAATACTACTCGTCGCGGATAATCAATAACCCGGTTTGTTGAGCAAGAGTTCTTACTGAAGTTTTAGGGGCATCAGTCATTATTTCTCTAACATTCCCAATCACTTCTTCTGTCCGGACTTTTGGTCGCCCACCACCGTCTTGGCACTACCAGTTTGTCGAAAAACTGGAACAATTCTGATTAGTGTACACTGAAAAGTATTATAATCAAAAGCAAGGTTGGGAAATTCATCTCGAAATTCTTCCAAACAAGCTTGAATTGAATACTTCCACTGGCCATCGATCTTTTGACCATTTCGAAAATATGCTTCAACCATGAATGCTTTGTGTACGTTAGTAAATACCATTTTCAAAATTAAAAAATATAAGTTAGTATCTTCGATTTTAGATTCTGACAATTTTTGACAGACAACAGTTGACATTTAATAATTATTACAAATCAAATACTTAAGTAAAGATATACGATTTTTTGTTCAGAGCCCACTTGACTTCGAATGTTTCTGAACACCCGTTATAAATATACATGTATCTGCCAAACTGTGTATACTTCTTACTTTTCCCTTTTCTCCACACTTTCATTCCATATCACTGAAATGAATAATGAAAGTATAATTTGATCTTACTTCTTATACTCCAGCTATTTACTATTACCTAAATAAAAAAGAGATCTCATTTAATTTTACTTTCCTTTTAATTAGCTATTTCCTCACAATGTGAGTGTAATGTTTTATTACCTGTGAACCAATGTATCGATTTAATATCACCGTAAATGTACCCATGTGTAAAATCGAATTTGTTAGGGTAATAATATGGTTTATTTATTCTACAATGTGAACATAGTACAAATTATGAGTCAGTACATCAAATAAAAGTAGATATAAATCACAGAGAATAGTTTGGTTTGCTGTCGTCAAACTTACCCCAAACCTTGAAGATATAATATATTTAATACAATACCTATCATATATAACTTAAAACTAGAAATTTTGGATATATCAATCATTACAATTGAGATAAAGTAACGAAGTACTCGTAATGAAATTTAACGCCAAATCGGTAGGTATATAGCAAAAAATACAAGACACCTTACATTCCATTTAATTACATATTAAACTTAATAAATAATTAAATTGAGTTATTGTCAAGTTTAGTAAATAACTAAATTGCAAGTAAGGCGTTTTACATCTTTCCCCATGTCCCTATTTTGAGTTATTAATTGACATGAAATTTCATCAATCATTACATGCAGCAATTCATTACACTATTCGATACTTATTTCATGTAATTGCCTTCAGATAAGCACATTACACATTTCACTGCATCCTCTTAAATTTTCCAAGAGATAATTATCTTATCTATTCCGGTATGTCATTATGACAACGTTCCCTCAGATATAGTGGTGTGGAGGCAGTGTTAAGAGACCTTTGTTCCGTATATTTAAATTGTGAACATCTGTACAAAACTGAATTTTTCTTTATAAATAAACTGGATTAATTATTATATAATGAGCATAGGGAAACGATTATTCATATTTAATCATCTATAGTATTGAAACTTGTATAAGATTTCGCGATATTTGCGGATGCCTAAAACATACCACACATAACCCAAAACATAACCAAAACAGGCGTTTTAAATCCCCTAATAACGCGCTTTCAACATTGCATCCAAGCAACTTAAGCAATACTAAAAGGGCGACAAAACAAGTAAATTAGATAAGCACACTACACATCGGCGACAAAACAAGGAAATTAGATAACATATGCACCTAAGTTTCATTTGGCAGATTAAGAATGAACGATAAGGTTATAACATTTTTAAGGCAACATACGTTCGAAATAAATGATCATTGAATAGATCCAAATTCTTAGATGATTTAATAATCGGAAACAATGTGTCAAAAGAGTAAATTATACCATTTACAGTTCAGTATATACTGAACAAATTAACCATGTTAGTCCTTCCAAATAATAAAAAATAGCACTCACATGAATTTAATTAAATGTAGGTGCTAATTGTTGCATAGAGGAGTTAAGTCCCAATTCTCCTGAATTCTGTTAATTACATCCGCCAAACAGACAGGTTCAAATAAAAAGGTTAGTGGAGTGTCGTTTGCAGCGCAACGTTTAATGTTATTGAAAATTACAGATATTCAGCGAAAACATGAGTGAACAAATTGAATATGCTTGAGGTACATTGCTCTCCATAGCGAGTTCGGATGATACTACTACACCATGAGGAATTACATGCTGCATTCTATCCATCAAGATATAGAATGTATGGACAATATAATGTCACCATATTTATACTCAAATTATGGTTATCTACCTCAAAATTTAGCGATAATTTAATTTATTATTTTATAAATGATACTTTCATCAACTATCTTGCACCATATTATTAAGAGTTTGATATACAAAATTCCTATTAAGTATATTTTGAATTTTTCGGAATGGAGTTGATAAAAAGGAAAGTTATTGCTTTTGTCCACGTTATTTAACTCAGTGGTAGGTATCTAAACTGATTTAGTTTATTTACAAAATTCCACACAGTAGGGAAGACCAAAAGCATTGCCGTACTCTAAAATTAGATTGATATGTGGGAAACTAATGGCTTCCATTTGATATGAATGCACCTGACTTCAATACAATTTGAAAATATTATACTCATGGTTTATACTCAAATTTATTGTTTTATTTCATTAAACCGAAGAGCAAACCTTGTTAAATGTCTAGCTGAGTCAAGCGCCTCATTATTTATTATTTCTAATGTGTTGAACATTCTTGGACTGTAAGTAGAGGTTCTTCTAACATATGGTAATGACTCATCCAACGATAAGTCACGTATCACACTTCTAGCACCTTCGCGATAGATATAGAAAACTCGAGAGATGTTCGACGGCCGACATATAAGCCGTCGAGGAAGGGATTTATTCAATCGATACCAAATCATCGCCGAGTGAACTTACATAAATATAAATACATAAATGTGCTTATTGTTAGTAATTAGTTTTTAAATTGTTATTCGTTTTTATTATTAATATAATGTGTGTCTAAAGTTACCGTTAGTTTTATTTAAGGACCCAGATAGACAAATATTACAATATTATATTTCAGGATTGTCTTCAGAAACAATTTCAATCAAAAAATTAATCTATTGGTCTGTCGACAATTGCATATGGATGTTTAGCTAGTTTCAGATTATTTGAGCAAGTTTCAGCAATCGTTTATCATATGACTTCGGAATTAGATATGCTCTTCATTTGTCCCTCACCACTTCTATTACTTAGTTGAAGATATTAATCTTTTGTTTGTAATGTCGCAATGGCAACTGTCGATATTAATCCACTTCTTTACGAAAAATACCTATCTCTTGTTAAGGCTTTCTTTTTTGGATTGATTTACAATTTTTCATGAAATTAAGTTGTTTAGGTTTCCTTCAAGCAGAGACGAGCTTTGTTATAATTTATCTAATAGGTATCCTGCATTGTCAAGCAAAATATTTATAACTACATAACTGCACGTTTTATAGAAGAATCTTCACTATTAACAATTATTTCTTAGGACGTATTATATGAATTATGCGATATATCGTAATTTTAATATTAAATAAATAAAAATTTAAATGAAGTATCTCATACATTTCCAAATTCCAGTTTCTTACTTTGTTCATGTATTGGCATTCTTTTAAAAAACACTATTCAAGTAAGCCCACTTAAAATAATCTATTTCAAATCACAATTTAGCGAAAAAATTCTGCTTCGGAAGTATGATTGCAATAAAATTTTACTTTCACGGTCTGCAAGGCATATTAGGTGGTGGACTCGTTAAAAATACATACTGCTCAAACTAGTACTAATCAATTCTAACTCTAAAAATTTATTTATTGTCCATGACTTTATATTTAGAGAAGTAAGATTCGATCGCGCAGTCGCGCCTTCAGTCCACAATTTGGGACCATCTTTTGCAACGCATCAATTAGGATATGCAATTATTAATTGCCTTATTTTCAACTACAGTGTGGCGTACAGTGTGGAAATAAAGTAAAGAATAAATTCGTTAACTTCATTAATATTAATTTTTTGGAAAAATCTCAAAGAGGCATAGCGATTTTAACTATAGTAAATATTCTCAGCATATCTCCAGCTTCTAGTGTGACTTGTTTTTCATGTTATGACGTCATCGATATTTTTTTAATCATAACCTATATTTTTCTCTATTAATTTCGGTATACTTTTTATTCTATTTCCAACGGTATAAAATTTTCAATATGTTATATTTGAAAAAAAATGAGAAAATGAGTTTCAAAGTTCGAATGCTAAAAATTTATTAATAAATGAATAGTCACCGTTGTATAAAACAAAACAGTCAAATTCAGTAATTTTTTGTCAAAAACCTGCTAAAAAAAACCTTCTCTAACTAGAAAAATACTCTTAACATTAACATCAAATACTAAAAAGCACAGAAAAAACAGTGTTTAAATTGTATTGACACTAAATATTCAAAATGACGACCTTGTACCATTTGACAATACCTAAAATGATTACAAAATTCATTTCTTAGATTTTCAATAGTTTGAGGTGATATTAACCTAATCTCATTCCGAATTCTTTGCCTGAGATCTAATAAATTATTTCATCGATTTTTGTACACTCTACTTTTTAAATAGCCGCATAGAAAAAGGTCTAATGACGTTAGATTAGGTAACCTAGCCGGCCATTCAATCTTGGAAAAGCCTGATCCATGTACTGTCGTACATTAATTGCGTAATGAGCTGGAGCACCATCATGCTGTAACCAAATGCTATTATTTGACAGGTCAGGGTTGTTTTCATTGGAGAATAATGCAGCTAATGTAAGCATCTATTGCAAGTGCAAAAATTGCAGGAAGTTTACTCCATTCGAATTTTTTTCCAAAAAAAAATACCCAAAATATTGTCACCAAATATTGGAGCTAAAATATTGTGACCAATATTTTTTGCTCACTTTTTGAGGATACTGTGTATGAATTTCATGCATCCAATGAGATTTTCTCTTGCCCAATATCTACAATTCTGCTGATTGACCGTTCCATTTAAACAAAATGTTGCTTCATCGGAAAATAAAATACGCTGAGAAAACATTGAATCGAAAAGATAAAATTACATCTTATAAGGATGAAATTTTTGAACTTTCAAAAGTTTGAAAACTAAAGTGTGGCTTATACTATAGTCCAAGGCAATGCTTCTAATACTTGAATGTGGATTGCTTTTAGTTTCTATTGATACATTAAGTTTTATATCTTCATTTAACAGCGCTGGACGTTCAGTTTTTGTAAGATTCTTTACAACGCCATGTTCGCTAAGTTTACTTTGAATCTTACTAACTGTTTATTGACTTACAGGCTGTATCTGAATACTTTTCTCTAAAAAAATTACTAGTTCTAGTGTTCTAGTTCGGTCACCGGAACCGATAACACTTCAATTCTCTATTGCTCGCTCGATTGTACCATTCTCATTAATAAAATGGTTTGCAAAATGTGAATTCTAATTTAGAAAAACCAAATGACACTTTATTATGACATTTATAAATTACTAGCTGAACCCGGCAATGCTTTGCTAGTGTTAGATTTGAGCAATATCTAGCAATATACTTCGTAAAGTATATCTTTTCAGTTTGTACTGCCCAAGTGTGAACCGCAAATTGTACTTTATCTCTTTCTAACACACACGAATACGCGCTGTAATACTACACACGTTTGTTTTTTAAGTTAAAACGTAGGGACTTCTTTGAAATATTATATTAAATAAAAAGGATATTCGGCTTGCTGTTAAATTATTTGAATACCGTTGTTTATTGACTTTGTTTCCGGTATTGTGACTGCTAGGTTAAGCATTTTTCTAATTTGAATATTTAGTTTGTCATCAAAAATTACAAAATCTGTTCTTTTGAGAACAATACTGATAATAAATAATAATATCAATTATTGGCAATATGTACGAAATTGTTTGATTATCACTTTGACATTTCTAACCTATTTATTTAGCATATATTGACAACTCTCAAAACATTTTAATTCTTTTGCAAAGAGTTACAAACATAACTTTTACATTCTTTTCCAATATATTAAAATATATTTAAAATACATATAAGCAATATATAAATTAAATAGAAATCTAAATTATACATCGAATTCATTCATTCCAATCTTCTTAACCCAGATATAGTGCAAGAAAATGATTTCGGTAGATATGTCATTCCTAATAAAGCAAACACCTTTTACATTAAAGATATTTTTTATATTTTTGATATCAGACTTACCATATTTCTTTTTAATTAAGTTTTTGATCGAATATTCTCGTGAGTTTATAATTATGAAGAACATTTAAAATAATTTGTTCGAATATTAAAGTAATAATTTCCGCATAGTTTTCTTAGATAGAATATATTTATCCAAAATTAGAAAAGAAACAATACTTTTCAACTATTCATGTTCCTACTTTACTCATGAGCATTATTTTGACAGGTAAGCTATTACATATATGCTTTCTTCGGTTATATTGCAATTACATACTAAAATTTTGACAATATTGCAAAACATGACGTTTATATCTTATGATGACAAACGGTTATTTCCGGGATTAAATATTGACTTTGGCTTTGAACTGAAAACTTATACAGGAGACTTTCATGTGCAGACGATTTTCATGTGGCCGGTGGGAGGATTTGTACGTGCGTCAAGTAAGGGTCAGTGTTAGATAGAGACAGTATTCGGAAAAATGAAATGTAAACTCTTTGTGCGAGTCGTGCATTGGGACGTAGTAAGGGATAAATTCAGAAAATCACATTGTTGAACATGTTTATAATGGTTTGTATTTCACTAAATTAAGGCAAATAGAAGTAAAATAAAACGCATAGTTTCATGTAACATGTTTAATTAAAATGTCTTACCTTACCTACTAGCTAATAGCGTACTAACATCACATTAAGGGGATGACTGAATAAGATTGTTAGCTACACTTAACGGTAGAAAGGCTTAGTATTAAGTAAAACTAATTTGGATAATTAACTGAATTATTGGCAAATAATGTTTATGCTAATCTCTTTCTCATTATAATCACATTGTAAACTTTCTATATGTACAAAAGAACAGTATATTCTTCAACGAGCGTAGGCGAGTGTTGTAATAACATTATTTAATAGTCGTGGAGAAAAGAATATTATTAATACTAATATTATTGGAAATAACAATGAAAATAATAATTACAATAAGAAATAATACATCAATACTCAAAAACGATACCCCACCAGTACACTAGATAAAAGAGAAGGGACGGGTATAGCGCCAGGCGTGTCTGTGCTCAGTCTGATCAGATACGTTGACGATACATATGCAGAGTAATTATACGTAGAACATCGATTGTAATGGCAAAGTATTCACAACCAGAAAAAAATTATTTAACTCATATGTTTATTCTTTATCTTACCATAATATTGCATTATTATTTTGTTACGTTATTTTTTTCGATGTAGCGGTTGTGCATCAGTACTTTTTCACCTGAAATCCATATTACAGATTTATGCAATTTACTAATAGGTACACAGAGTTTTCTCAGAATATTTTGAATTTTCAAGTGCTGCCTTTTATTTAGTTACGTTAGCATAGTTTTAATTTTTTTTCATTTATTTATATTTTTCTTGATGTACTGTTTGTACATCAACGGAATTTAATTATGTATGCAATCACAGATTTCTGCTATTTATAAACACACAGATTTTCCTTTCGTTTTGGTGTAATTGTACGGGTGTTTTCTTTGAATATTTTTATTTATTTTTTCCGTTTTCTCAGAATATTTTTAATTTTCAAGGCGCATTTTATTTACTTACGCTGGCATAGTTTTAATTTTTCTTCATTTTTTATATTTTTATTGATGTACCGTTTGTACATCACCGGAATTTAATTATGTATGCAATCACAGATTTCTGCTATTTATAAATACACAGATTTTTATTTCGTTTTGGTGTAATTATACGGGTGTTTTCTCTGAATATTTTTATTTATTTTTTCCGTTTTCTCAGAATATTTTTAATTTTCAAGGCGCATTTTATTTACTTACGTTAGCATAGTTTTAATTTTTTTTCATTTATTTATATTTTTATTGATGTACCGTTTGTACATCACCGGAATTTAATTATGTATGCAATCAAAGATTTCTGCTATTTATAAATACACAGATTTTTCTTTCGTTTTGGTGTAATTATACGGGTGTTTTCTCTGAATATTTTTATTTATTTTTTCAGTTTTCTCAGAATATTTTTAATTTTCGAGGCGCATTTTATTTACTTACGTTAGCATAGTTTTAATTTTTTTCATTTATTTATATTTCCCTTCATGTACCGTTTGTACATCACCGGAATTTAATTATGTATGCAATCACAGGTTTGTGCTATTTATAAATACACAGATTTTTCTTTCGTTTTGGTGGAATTATAAGTTTGTTTTCTCTGAATATTTGTATTTATTTTTTTTATTGTACAGCATTTGTGCATGTTTATCATTATTTACGCAATACGTATGTGTATACCACACCTGCTCCTGACGTATCATTGCTTATCCAATCAAATGCTACACTATACATTCAATAAATATATCGGAGAAGTAAACCGGCGGGGACGGATCTTGCGCAGCAGTGTCGTTTGCACACGGTATATATATATATATACAATTGAAAGTTTGATTATTGTATTTAGTTAAAATTAGATATTTACATGTACATTAGATCTGACTCTTCAAATACCTCCAAAGAAAAAAATCCAAAGAAGTCAAGTCGCACGATCTTACCGGCCAATTCTGGTCTTCAACTCGAGAAATTAGTCAGGAAATTTGCTTTGCAATAATTGCATAGTCCCTCTCGCTGTGTAGCAAGTCTTGAAAACATTCTCCACATCAACATTTTCGTCTTCGCGCAGCATGCTCAATCGGTTTCAATTCTTGCGTCAATTGAATCTTGCGGGCCCTAGAGGGTTTTTGATGATGCGGCTGTTGTGAACGATGCCGTATGGAGACGTTTGGGTCCTGTATCACACTTTTCCTAACTACGGCTATGTTTTGAACGAATGTTGAACGACCAGAACGACGACACATAAGTGACGCTTAGTGTTTAAGAGAAAATGAACGTTCAAATTTTTTCATCAAATCGTGAGTACACTTGGCAGTTGGACGCAGGCGCGGCTCGTGATCATTGTACGTGCCCCTACAGTACGCCATCACGAGCCGCGCCTGGTAGGACGATCATATCTACCAAAATGAGAACGTAATTTATGGTTTATGAATGTAAAATTTTCTCCCATTTTGATCATGCGTTTTAATAATTAATAAACGTTGATCGAGAGAATAGCGCATCATTTTGTAAATGAGTGATATTTATCAAATATAGGCGCTTGACGTTTACCATAGACCAAATGGCGGGATTTTTAGAAATGAAGTCGTGCATTGAAAATAAATGGGTTCTTAATCCACAATTCATTTTGATATTTAATCTGCTGTTCATTTGGAAAATACTTATTAAAAGCTTCACTCAATCCTTTCAGATGTTGAATAATTTCTTTAATAAATGCCTCTGCCATTTCAACCCCTTCTTCTTCTAAAAAGCCTTTTATTTTTGGGAAACAAACTCGTTGGAGCGCATACAAATTGTCCAAAATTCTATTTTTTTCTTGAAAGCAAGAATTTTTTCGAGGGCAATAAATACATTTACTTGTTTGCCCTGGCGCGGGTTAAATTAAGTTCATTTATCTTTGTAAAAATGTCGCTTAAATAGGCAATTTCAAGTAACCAATTTCTATCAAATAATCGACTTTTCAATTCAAAATTGTGTTCTAAAAAAAAGCACGCACGTCGTCCCTTAACTCAAGAAAACGGGTTAGTATCTTTCCTTGAGATAACCATCTGACTTCAGTATGTAAAAGAAGAGATGTATATACACTTCCAATCTCCTCACAGAGTATTTTGAATAAACGATTATTTAGCGGTCGATATTTTATGAAGTTAATGATTTTGATGACCTCATCAAGAGCATTCTTATAACTGGGGGATAATTTTTTAGCAGCAAGTGCCTGCCTATGGATCATGCAGTGGCTACTAAAGCAGTTTTTAGCAATATTTTTAATAAGCTGTAGGTACAGCCCCATTAATTATGCCACTCATGGCCTTTGCTCCATCGGTATAGATATCAATACAGTTGTCCCATGGTATTTTATTCTCTTCAAGAAAAGAATGTAGAAGACCAAATATTTCGACTCCAGTAGTACGTGTTGGTAGAGATTTGCATAAAAGAAGATCTTCCAATAATGCGTTTTCGTGCTGATATCTAACGATTACAATTAATATTGCGAGTCCAGATACATCGGTTGAGTCATCCATTTGTAATGAAAATTTGCATGATTTGAGACGAAAAGTAAGTTCATTCTTTATATTGGCTGCTAAATCTCTGATGCGCTGAGCTACCGTGTCGTTCGAAAGTGGAATCTTAGCCATTTCTTTTGCAGATTTTTCACCTAACACACATTTTACCATCTCCATACATGAAGGTTTAATAAGATTTTCCGCAATTGAGTATGCTTCACCGCGTTGAGCTATCAGATAGCTGACTAAGTAAGAAGCCTCACTTGCTTTTTCATTCACCGTTTTTGTGGTTTGAACCATAACCGTTTTTAATTTTAAAAGTTCGTCACGCTTCCGAATGAAGAATTCAACATTTTTTTCTTTAAGCTCGCCATGAACATATTCTAAATGACGACGCATTTTAGCTGGAGCCATAGAGCTATTTGGTAGAACTTTGTTGCATATAACACACTGGGGATTATCATTATCGTTCATGAATCCTAAACATATATAACTTTCATCATATTTCCTTAGTTTTTTAGTAACTGCTCTGGGTTGATTACTTGTAGAGGCCATTACTGGCCTAATTTCGTTTGTGGCGATTTCAGTTGCATCACCTTTATTATTACCAGTTATCTTTGGCAAAAGAGCTAGTTGCTGGGTCCGAAACAGAAGAGTCAAATTCTGCAGCAGAAGGCTTTAAAGTGCCTTCTTTAAGCCACCTCTCCATCCTGCAACAAAATATCGAAAATGGTTTTAAGACAAAAATAACAGCACCAGTTACCTTTTAAGAGGGAGTTCTCATTTTTTAATTAAAAAGTTTTTTTTTCTTTTATTATCTTAATGCTATATGTGTCTAGAATAAGTCTAGAATAAGTACTCGGTTCCGTATAAAAGTTATAGCTTTATGTATCACTTGTATACAAGCTGTATACATCACTCGTATAAAGTTTAAGCAAATTTTTCGCAAAATGATGTTTCTGAAATCGGTAACAAGAATTTCTCAGACGCTAATTGACCAATCTAGATCTAGATCTTTTTGTATTATGTTTGTAAACGTGTACACCAGTGGGCAAACTAGGATCTTTGGTTAAGATGCTATATTTCAGTTTTAATTCCACTTTTCCTAATCTAAAAAGGTCGTTTTTTCAAATTTTTAGTAAAATGCGCGCCATTCTTATAATTTTTAATTTTTTGAAAAAATCCTATTTTACTCAACAGAAGTAGTCTTTGCTACCGTTTGGTATCTCGTTTTTCGGTCAACTTTAGCACTCTCTGCTACAGAGGCAAATTATGGCAAATTAAAACACAATTTGTTTTTGCAAAGATATGCGTAACGCATTAAAAAAGTTTCTATATATAAAAAAGCAATCCTCTTTAAAAAAATTATTAAAAATCGTCGTGTTTTTATTCAAAAAATGAGAACTCCCCCTTAAGACCGAATAAAGTTTAAAGGTTACTTACGTTGATATTATTTTTAACAGTGAAATATTAAACACAAACAATTACAATTTCTAGGTTTTAACACAGTTTTTAGACAGTTTGGTTTTAAACAATTGGTTTTAGACAGAAAAAAAAATTTGAAAGTTTATCAATAAACAAAATCACTTTATCAATAACTTTCAATTAGTTTATTTATCTTTCAATCACTTTATTTTAATTTTCAATCACTTTATTTATAAATAAGACACACATCGGCAAGTGACTATTATGCCCGGATACTCGCAGTGTAATGATCAATAAAAAATTGAGCCGGGAAATCACCGATACCGGAATTTCCCGTGATTATACCAGGGCGGCTGCTTTTAAATACCAAAAATTGTCCCGACGGCGCCGTTACAATTCGTGGCGTCGGACTGTCGCATTTGCACCGACTATCCAGATTAGTAAGTGGAATTTAGTTGTGCCGTTAAATTTTTATTACTTTTTTTATGTTACTTCCTTGAATGTTATAAAAAAAGTACGTAACTTTCGCGGAACCCCTGAGTGATCTCCACGGAACCCCGGGGTTCCGCGGAACACAGTTTAAGAAACGCTGGTCTAGACCACACGGCAAGAGTCGTTTCTCAGTGATTTAGAGAAAATAATATAGTGTTCTAGAAGTTCAGATATGAACCCCATCGAGAACGTTGGGTTACATTGTTAAGACGATGAGCAAGAATAATTTTAGGTCAGCAAATGTCCAAGAATTATCTAACAAGATCGAGGATATTTGGCATGATCTGTCACCAGAATTTATACATAATGTCATCTATTGCTAGACGTTTACAAGAGATGTTAAACAGAAATGGTGATGAAATAAAGTATTCAAAATTAAAACCAAGTAATTGTAGTTTTCTGATTAATAAATTCTTGTCTTCCCTTTATTCACTCAATAACATAATTTTACAACAAAATGTATATATAACATAATTTTGAGAGGTTACAAATAAATGTCAGTATGCTGTCATCTATACAACAACTCAATTATACAAAAACCGATTAAAAAACTTAATTATAGTGAAAATAAATATCGAATCGGATTCCTAAATTGAACTGTTACATGTCGGTCCATCTGTCAATCGCCTTATGGCATCAATATATGTTATAACAAAGATTAATGGACGACTTTCACAAAATTCATCACTAAGATATCTACGACAACGCTTGAATTCTGCAAATCAGTTCTAAAACATGCCATTAAATAGTTCGGTCAGATGAACTTAATCGATGCATTACTGTTGAGTTAATCATTAGAGCTGACCAATTTCCGTGCGCGCCATGAGCGCCGGTATGGGAGTGTAATTCGTAATATATTAGAATATGCGATAGAATAGGGACGCAATATGAGCTTGTTACCGATATAAGTATAGAAGTAAAGACATTTATTCTATCAGAAATAATTAAATATACATTTGGTTTTCTGCTATTAAAGTAATTATGCATAAACACACGAAAAATAAGAATAGTACATATTATAGCAGCGTTGTATGTACCTATAAATAAAATGGAAAATCTATGAAATCAGTGATTGTGTGCACGACAGAGGATTTAAAAAAACACTTACATCATGAATCATGATGTTGAAAATATACAATCGAGTTTCTCCAGTTTGTCAATCCTTGGAAGACGCTTAACACTGCAGAACTCGCGCCATTCTGTGGAACGTGAGCCCTCACGCGTGAGCATTTTTCTCACGCTTCATATTTTTTTTATATAACGTCAGGATGCAAATAAAACTAGTATTTTTTAAGTCAAAATCAATATTTATTGTTTTTTTAAACATATTATTTGCTTATAAAAGTTTAAAATCTCTAACATTTGCTAATAAAATAAAAATAATAAAATTGTAATCGAAAATAAATTGCAAAAAATCCTGTATTCTCTAAAATGCTAATCACTCTGATCTGAGGAACTATTGACGTTGGAACATGAGGGACAGACATATTTAGCATGTTCTGTACAAATCACTTTATTGCACCTCTCGCAATGTTTCTTGCTTTTTCGATTTTTTCGCCTAGGACAAAACGCACAAAAACCTGAGGCAACCTCTCGCACAACTGTTGATTCCTTCATGTTACAAATTTTTCGAATTCGGGTACGTAAACTCACCGGCAAATTCTGTTTTGAAGATCGATTTATCAAATGTGGTTTGATCAATTCTTGAGCCAACTCTTTCAAATATAATCTGCGGTCTTGAATAATTTCGGTATTATTTTTATATATTATTTGAGAGTTGATACCGCCTATATCCAAAATTGAGAAAAATAATCTTAGAGGCCATCTACAACAGAACCTAGAGACAGAGTAAGTTGACTTCAGCTCATCTACAACATCGACTCCGCCTTTTGTCAAATTATAAAACGTGATTATCTCCGGTTTTGAAGCATCTCCAGATTCTTCATCGATTTTATCATCACTATGAAATGTAGATAACATAGAAACAATTTTGTTTGGTTTCGGTTTGTATGAAACTAAAACCATAGGTTTGCAAAATGCAAATATGCTGCTATTTAGTGGTCTAATTTTAGTATTCAACATCAAAGGCGGTATCTCTTTTTTATTTTTTCTTAACGTTCCGACAATAGTTGTTTTCATTTGAATCATATCTTTGGCTAGTGGTATAGATGTGAAACAGTTATCCATCGTACCGTTTCGGCCTGTGTTCAAAATTGGTTGCGTTATTCGTTTTACTACAGAGCTTGCCGAGTTATCCAATTTAAATGGGCCTTCAGGCTGTTTACCTGTTTATACATGCAACTTCTAAGTTGCATGTATAAAACATTCTAGAAACTACTAAGGCCCATATCTTCAAACCATATTTTGCTGGTTTATTCGCGATGTACTGCCTGAATTTGCACCGGCCACGAAAATTTTCCAGCATTTCATCGACTGTGCAGTATTCACCAACTTGATAGTTGTTTAGGCATTTCTCTACAAATTGCTCGAATACTTGCCGAATTGGAGCTAAATTGTCATATTTATTTCTTTCCACTCTGTCAGTTACGTTATCAAATCTAAGAGAGCGTAATAAAAGGTGAAATCTCTCTCTAGACATTGTAAGCTTGAAGCATTCTGGAGCCGTGCCATCGTCCGACCAGAGTTCCCGAGTGTTCAAATATTGAGCCTTTTTTATCCCAGCCATAATATAATAGTCCAATGAGAGCATACATTTCTGTCTCATTTGTTGCACGACAATCCCTACCTCGCGTATAATTTGCGCGTAACTTGTCTAGAAAAATATTTGTACAGTTCACAATATGTCGAATCATATCAGGCGGAAAAAATAACTCCCAGCATTCTCTTACAGATTTTGCATTTTTTGCAATGGAGGTGACACCGGGTAAATGACTAACAATATTATGTCTCGGAGTGCGAGTGTTAGGATAAGGCGAGTGGGCCAACCAGCGAGTTGTGCCATCTTTACCAATATAATGATGTTCTCCATCAAATTGAGGCTCTGTGTCAACTATCATATCATCATTTTCGTTATCACGATCTGATTCTTCTGTGTCTGTATTATGGTCACTGTGTTCACTGACATTGTCACTCTCCACTTCATAATGATCTCCATCATCAAATAAATTTTCTGATTACTGATCAAGGGCTGGTTGAGTAGCCATCCATGTTGGTTGTGGATTTAATTCTGCATATTGTTGTCTTGCTAATTCGACAATTTTCTGAGTTCTACTCATTGCCATTATACTAAAAAAATAACATCGTCATATAAATATGTCATTTTTACTAATATAATACATTTAGTACACGACTAAATACTAATAAATGCAAAACTTACATAAATAAGGTTAGAAAAACACGTCAATGCTATAACTCGCGTAGTGAGAGAAACGTCAATAGGCAAAACAAAACACCAATGCCGGAACTAGCGCCGTGAGCGAAATGCTCACGCAGTCTGCAAGTGATTGACAAGTTCTTCCTAGAAATTGCTACAGACGACTAATTGGTGTTTAGGTTGCATTTATAAACAGAAGTGATACGTAAACTCAGCTAGAGGGCGCCTCGTTCCTATATCTCAACCCTCTTTAAAAATACAGCAATTCTGGCTTAAGCGTGAGCGAAATGCTTATAGGCGCGAGTTCTGCAGGGTTAAAACGGTAAGTGTTTTTTTTTAAATCCTCTGTCGTGCACACAATCACTGATTTCATACATTTTCCATTTTATTTATAGGTACATACAACGCAGCTATAATATGTACTATTCTTATTTTTCGTGTGTTTATGCATATTATTTTAATAGCAGAAAACCAAATGTATATTTAATTATTTCTGATAGAATAAATGTCTCTACTTCTATACTTATATCGGTAACAAGCTCATGTTGCGTCCCTATTCTATCGTATATTCTAATATATTACGAATTACAGTCCCATACCGGCGCTCACGGCGCGCACGGAAATTGGTCTGCTCTATTAATCATACAGAAAATTCTACAAAGCCATCGTTCGAAATTGTTCACAAGAAAATTGTTTATCTTCGTTAAAGCAACGCACATATGAAACTGGATGACTTCATATTGATCTATCAATGATGTTAACCTTCACAATGTCAAATTCTACAAAAATCATACTATTAATTTTCAGTTACGTTAACTAGTATTGATTTCTAACCTTTCGCAGAAATCTACGTTTTACAGAATTTCAAATATTCAAACTCTTTCAATAATTCTTAAATTAATGGGATAACAAATATGGTATAATTAGTGTTGAGTATCAATTTTTAAAGTTACTATTAAGTCATGCATATAATAATGCTGTGATAAATACTTTATTAAATTAATAGAAAAAAGAAACATCAAAACCGGGAAAAATACTCGAAAAATTCCATCTCGTCAGGTTTTCTTGCAGAACTTTGTAAAACTTTGTAGTTTCATTTAGAGTGAAACGCCGGTTTAGCAAAAAGTGAGGAATCTTACAGACTGAGTTGAGCATGTTTATACGTTTGCCAGGGTATTGGGAATGAGTATAAACAAACGTATTGTTGTTTAAACATGATAAATAAGTTCAAGATCTTGGTTGCTGTATAAGGCATACTCAGTTTACATTTTGCATTCAAATGTTACTGTACTCGTGTTTTTAGTTATATATTGTAGCTCCATGAAATTGTGTTATTTCTCATGACAACATTTGTTTTATTTGTGGTGAATACACTGTTAAAAGTCAACAAAGAAACATAAGTGATTTCGTGAAGAAAGTGCACTTTGCTTACTTCAAGTTCAAACTTGTGGATCAAGACAAAGCCTAGACTCCTCATAATGTGTGCAGAAGGTGCATGGAATATCTTCGTTTGTGATTTAAGGGTAAAAAACACTCATTTCGTTTTTGGATTCCTACAATGTGACGTGAACAGCAAAACCACACTACCAACTGCTATTTCTGTTCGGTAGAGGGAGAAAGGTTTCAATACAAAAAATAAAATATCTTACCCAAACCTTAATTCAGCTTATTCGTTCAGTGCCTCATAGCTCTGAAATACCAGTTCCACACCCACTTTCCAGTTTGGATGATATCCTAAGTGATTCCGAGGATAGAAATACATTACCTCCCCAGAACGAAACTAGTTCAGATTCTTTTGTTGATAAGGGACCCCAACTTTGTTTCTCAGAGCGAGTTCAATAACCTGGTTCGAGATTTAGGCGAGCAGGCAACTAGAGAGAGAATTTGCCAAATTTTTCTTCAACGAGGGAAGTCTCGCTTTCGTGGTGATTTTCAAGGGCTAATGAAGTGTTTTGAACTGGAATATTAGTGTGGCGCATATTTCCTGATTAGTCAAAAACAAGCATCAAATCAATCTTGCTGCATAATGGGAATAAATTTGCATATATTTTTTGCAAAAAAAACTGTAGATAATGGAGAGAAATGAAGATCATGTTTGAATTCAGCAGACTAGAAAACATAATATTTACCAAAAACAGTTATGAATGTATGATTTCCCAGCAGCTTTAAGTTTTCTTTGTTCATCTCCAAACTATCCTGCTTGTTTTCCTTCCATTATTGCAATAAATAAACACTTTTTTTGTAACACACCACAGTATAAACAACTTTGGTACATAGAACTTAGCAGCTTGCTAAGCTACTTCCATAGACATAACCCCAGTGCTATCTAATGGTATTGTTGCAAGGCAAACTGTTGCACCAGGCACATAATATCTTTGCAGGGACAGGTGATGGTATTTAGCACCTGAATAAGGAAAAATCTAAAAATGTATGATTTTGGCACTTAAGCACTTTGATACTTCCACTCTACAATTACTATATTATATTATAACGAGCCATCGAAAAAATTCATAATTGGAGTACTGTGAAATTGGGTTGGCACTTTAGCCACTTCCACATAATGACACATTACTTGATGCTTGACAGTTTCATTTGGTTTCATTGTAAAAAAAAGGTTATGGCATTAAAATGATAGTACAACAAAAAAGAAAACAAATAATTTATTTAATATCGAAATCATAATCAAAATTTACATATAGCTACAGAAGTTGTTGAAAATGTTGTTCATTTACATCTAAACACAAACCAACTCTAACTTTTTAACTTTGAAAAATTTGACACAAACTTATAGTTTCAATGTCAAATAATAAATGTCATTATGTGGAAGTGGCTAAACTACCAACCCAATTTCACAGTCCACTCCAATTATGAATTTTTTCGATGGCTCGTTATATATATTATTATATATGACACTATAGCTGATAATGTTTTTAGCTGTTTATGGTTGGTAATATACTAATATATTTTTAAATATGTACTTGACAAACCTCACCTTAATATCACTATACCGCCTCATTCTGAGCAAGCGCAACGATCCCGAATGTATGAATATTTCTCCCGCTCCGAATAAAAATCCCCTGAACGCTTTAGACAATCACTAAACAGTCTGTAGCACAACCATTTGACAATTAATGTCACAAATTAGTGTCACCACTGTCACCCTATACGGAGTCTCTTAAGCGTTTGAATAGTGATCATGCCGCGTTATACACTAGAAGAAAGAGAAAGCCGAAATGATGAAATGGTATCACGCTGATAATTCTTATGAAAGAGTATGTGACTTATTTGCCGGAAGGTATGCCGACAGGCCCATTCCGAACAAAGCTACAATTTGTAGACTTAAAAAGAAAATAGACATTACTGGTTCTGTACAAAATTTAAAACCATTATTCCCAAATCGCAGAGTTCCTAATGATACGTCCATTTTAGTATGCGCTGCAATAGAACTAAATTGAAATTTGACACTTAGCGATATTTCCAATGATTTAGGCATATGCTGCTCTTCCGTTAACCGCATACTAAAATTAAATGGTTTTCGTAATTATAAATATTCCAAACATCATCAATTATTTTACGGCGATGAGTTTAAACGGATGAATTTCCGTTATTATATAATTAATTTCTCATTATGAACAATTTATTTTATTATTTGTAAGAGTAATTTTTTCTTTACATTATTAGAATTTAATTTAGTTTTTATTAGTTCTGAAATTTATTTAGTATACTATGAATAGTTTTTGTGACCTTTATTATTAAAATTTAATTTATTAAATCTCTTGATGCCTTATTTGCAATTTTCTTGATCGCTTATTAATAATATCATTACGCTTTGTGTAACCATCGTCAGTATAACGTATTGCAATTTACTCATTACCATAACACAGGACTAAACAATTTATAGTCCTTTAATAGTAATTTGGTAATCAGATAATTTTTCTTACGCGGCTCCATAATATGTAAGTATGTATGACATCGATTGCACATTCGGATCGTTGCGTTTGCTCGGAATGAGACAGACTGAGTTGTGATTGGCCAAACGCGTTCAGGGGATTTGTATTTGGAGCGGGAGAAATATTCATACATTCGGATCGTTGCGTTTGCTCAGAATGAGGCGGTATATTCATCTAAACAAACATACATATATTAAATTACATAACTGCTGGCGATTTTTTACAAAACACAGCAGCCCATGGAAAGTTAACAATTTCTCAGAATTTACTTTGTTTAGAATCAATGTTGTCATACTACGCTATCTTTTAATGAAAATAAAATGTTTAAGTTTAATAAAATAATAGTCAGGAAATAAAAGCAATTCTAAACTTGTATTTATTTAGTATGTATATGATTTAACACAACCGAGGTGAAAAATGCCCTTTTCAATTAATCGCCATTTGCATTTACAATAATAAATTTTTCTGTTTCCATTCCAAAAACAAATACTTTGAATGCTAATTATGAGAATCCAAGTGTTCTTTTACATGAAATAGCACCAAAAACAGCCAAACATATCAATAGCTCACTTGAAAGGATATAAAATCAAGTGTACATTGGACTATAACGTGTTACTGTTTGTGTAAAAATATATTACAAAGAACTACATGATTACAAACATTACAATTTTTTTTTACTTAGAAGTATTTGATGTGACTGAATTTATGTATATTTAATTTATTATAAATTAAATTGAACATTGAATACAATGATCAGCAAATAGTTATAGAAGTGATAGATACATATGTAATCAAAACTCGCTCCTTTGTTAATATTACCTCACACTTTAAAACAATAATTTTAACTAGTAAGTATAGTACCATATTCTTAAATATTTTTATAATGGGCTCCTCGGCCTAAAGTTTTTATAAATAATTGATTGCTTATACTTAATATCTTCCATAACATTTATATGTGGAGTATTACATATGATGGTAATTGTCCCATTATAATCATAAATACAACTGTGAATGTAATGTACCTATAGCTTTTTATTGATAGTTATTTAAATTAGTGAAAAGTAAGGTTAGTGATAAATTAAATTTGTATATACATACATACTTACATAAGTAAACAAGGCATACATTATATTATGACAATATATGTCAAGCACTGTCATTAACATAATAAAATTATAATAAAATGAGTGTTTTCTTTAAATTTAATGTCTATTTAACAAACTTTAAATTGCCAAATAAATCATCAAAACATTCTACTTTTATATATACATATATATATATTATTATGTATATATTTAACAAACTGGTTCTGGTTCTTGTATCATCAATAAATTAAATCGTTTCTTAATCGTAATTCGTTGTCTGGAGTATTTATCTTCAGGTGAGAATCGAGCTAAAAGGTATATATAAATATTAATAATACTGGTTTAAAACGTTTTGTAATCTATACCGGGATGAGCAGAAGCTGTGGGCTTTCCTATAGGATCCATTTTCTAAAACAAAATAATGTGCATAAAACATAGAAGTACATACAAAAATACATATGTAGCCTATACAACAAACACTAAATCTCGTTACCTGTAATGTATAAACACGACTACCGTTTTGATCCAAATAATACATTAGATACATTATATGGGATTTTTAAGTGTAGTTTAAGTCGTGAGAGTTAGTAAATATAAATACAAACTAGTAATCTGAATTGAAATAAACAGCTTTTAGACAACGTGCGCCGAAATAACCTTATTTCTCTTTTAAATGATCACAGCAAGATGGCAACCCAACAATTATTGGCTAACTCCCAGGATGCCAATCTAATGACATTAATAATAAGAGAAATAAACTATATATATATATATATATATACATATATATATATATATACTTTGTCTATAAGGATTCTAAAAAGCTATAAAAACAAGAAAAAATATTTAAGTATTTCTTTCGCTTTTTTAGCATAATAAGTCCTCTATATCCTCTTTAAACTCATTCAATTTTGAAATTACCGTACAATCTAATGACACTTCTAGGCCATTCCGCGAAACAATCTTTTACATCAAAATCATTTAATAAATAATACCTAAATTATTTTTTAAAATTTGTTGCTTTAATTTATTTTTTTTTATTTACTGTTCCTCAGAGTGTCAGAGCCATCTAAAGGGTAAAACCAAAACCAAGAAAGGGCATGGATTGGAATTGGCTAATCAGGTTTCCTTTATTAACTTTCGGAGTTGTATAGATAGCGTCACCAATGAATAATTTTTTTAAAAATCAATATTAAAAAATGTTTGTTCAACATTTAAACAAGATATCAATGTTATTAATAATTTATTTATAATTTAATAAGGATTAGGTACAATTGAAAATTAATAATTTCTTGTGGCAACACTACATACACCTTTCTTCAAATGGAGTATAGGTGTCAAGATTTAAACCACTATTTAATATATGAATATATATAATCAGAATTATTGAATTGGTGACTTGCTGAAAGCTTTCTTGGTTCCGGGATTTTACAATTTAAGGCTCATGGCAATAAATTTGCGTCATTCTATTACTATAGAGCGTTTCACGCCCACGATGAAGTATGGGCTCTTATGGAGCATTCCCCTCTTTTATTTTCTTTAAGAAATTGCATCGCGCTATCCTTTTCCACCACTCGCTATCTGGAAAATTTATATTAATTTTTATTAGGGATTTTTAATTCGTACAGATAACCAGACTGCTACAGTACAGTAATTTGTTCACTTTGTTATCTTGTCAAGTGTCAAATTGTTCCTTTCCGTATTTTTATTAAATATTATTTGTTGTTCTTCGTTCTTGTTATATTGTTATAGTGTTATTATATTATATACCTTATATTCTTATTATTATATATTATTTTCTCTCTCTATTATATTCTCCCGTTGTTCTTTACAAAAGTTTGTGGTAAGTTGGAATGTGAAGGAAATGTGCTCGTAAATAAAAACATTACCGTTACAGATTCTAAACTTCAGTAATGGAGTTTGGAGAGAAAAAATCACGAAGGAGTGAATGTTTTAGTCGAAGAGAAAAGCAGATGATACTAAATGTTTTTAATCATTTTCTTAAAAAACCTGAGTGTTACTGCTGCTGCTGCTGCTGAAGCAAGTGAAGCACTACATTGTTCAATACACAGCATGTACAACATGAGAAAGGAACAAGAAAAAGGGCCGTTGTTGAGTCCAAAAAAATGAACAAGCACAAGAGAAAAGGGGTACAAGTAAATGCTCGTCTACACCATTATGATGAAAATATACACGCACTTGTACGACAAGTTCATAGATTTTTCATGCAAAACATACCACCCACTGTGAATACAGTTTAGTGTATCACAAATAAAATATCAATATGACAAATATAAGCTTGATATGTTGTGAGCTGAATCCAATAGAGATGGTTTGGGCCCAAATGAAAAATCACATAAAGATGCACAACACTACATTCAATGTAAAAGATATGGCACCATTAATTACGAGTGCCTATAGTAATGTGACAGCTGACAATTGGAAAAATTATATTCAGCATGTAAAAAAAATTGAAGAAGAAATGTGGATTGTCGATGGATTGCAAGATGATGTTGAGGAGTTTATCATCCATGTGGGAGACTCAGGTTCAACTGATGATATGAAAGACGATTTATTAACTGACCCTGTTGGCTATTCGAATGCTGCTTCAACATCCAGTGGATTGTAGGTCTGTTCCAAGAACAAATCTCTGACAGTTTGCATCTCTTTTAGCCAATTGGTAGGCAGTATTATAGTACACGATGATGGCTGTAAAACAGATTTAAATTCCAATTCACTAAAAATAATAGGGATTCTTCTCGGAACAAACCTATAACTAATGTTAGTACAGCAGTCAAGTTTTAATTTAATTTAAAAAATAAAGTTTTTAAGATGTTGATATTTTTATGTTATTGGTTAAATATGTCTATATTGCAGTATTTTTTGTATGTTTATGGTCTACACAAAAAAACTTTTTATGATTATTGCTTGTATTCTAATAGACAAATCAAACTATTTTTTATAATAAAGGAAACCAATATATGTATATATAAAATAATTGTTTTAATTCAAAACAAACCTTGAGTATACAAATGGTGTGTTGGTTAAACCAAATTATAACTTAAACATACAATTTTAAGTAGTTTGTTAATATAATGATTTACTTTTCATATACATTAACTAGAATGATATTTCACTCTTATTTACTTTTTCTTGGCATCGAATATATTATAAACAGATGCAAACTAAGAATAATTTTAAAATTTTTTCATTATAAATACAATTAAGGTTATGTCAATTCAATACTATTGACAGCAGGCCTGATTAACAGCAATATAGGTACACTTTGTCCGTTTTCAGTTTGCAGTCACATGACTAACTATGTCATACTATCTCAGACACAGAATCTATATACTTTGTTTTTCAGATATATTGAGCTACAAATATTCAGAATTGAAACGTATGTCATTTGATACAAGACATACGTCTTTGAAATTTCTTCGTAGCAAAGACAAAGAAAAATAATATTAGCATGTCTTGTATAATATGAGATACCGACAACTGTTTTAGTCAAAAAAGAAAATACGTATTTATCGACATATACAGGTTATGTTTAGTGCGCTCTACTTCTTGTTTGTATTTTTCCGTTGATATTTTAAGATTTCTTATTTATCTGTTCTTCTTGCAACAATAATAGTCAGTTTCGAGTAATTAATCGTAAGTATTTAACGTAATATTTCTTAATTAAATTATTTTACTTTGACACTGACAAATTACATTTTTTGATAAATTGATATGCATATCGCAAAATGTAATTTTCATAATATGAAGTGATATAAAATTTCATGTTTGTGTTCTTTTTGTTGTAGAATATGCCAGGTAAACGTCTAGATTCACAGGCACAAAATCTAGTTGCCAACCTTCTTCATTATTTTGAAGAAGAGAAATATAATAGAGGTCCATTATTGTCTGTTGAATCTGTTAGAGGAAAAATATTTTTAAAGAGTAGCAAGTGCTCTTAAGATCTCTGTCCGAACCGTTTACAATATCAAGAAACGTGGGACATCATCACCTGGAAAACAAATACCCCGACGTAAACCAAAAACCAAAGATTTGCCAGAAAGCTTGAAAATGGAAGTCCGAAATACTTTATACAACATGTTTCATCAAAGTATCCTAAGCAATTTTATTTTCATAAATGATTTATTTTTTAACGATATACTTTTTTAGAAAAACATGTTACATTGAAAACATTGAAGACTGAACTGGAAACTAAACAAATGGTGCAAATAGGAAAAACATCTCTTTCCATTTTACTCAAACATATCGGTTTCAAATATAAAAAAGATGATAATAGAAGAGCATTAATGGAAAAACTTGATGTTAGTGTAATGCGAAGTGTATTTTTAAGGAAGTACATTGAGAATACAAATTCTGGTTTGCGTCAAGTTGTCTTTTTAGATGAAACATGGATATTTTCCAAAGGATCGAAACCGTAAAGAGAAAGTTTATGAAATTGATGAACTGTTAAGAAATGCAGGACATGAAATTCTTAGACTGCCACCATACCACTGTGACTTCAATGCTATTGAGCTAATTTGGGCAAAAGCAAAAACATATTACAATGTGCACATCGGTAGGGCTGGTTACACCGACGAAAAGGTGAAAGAAATGTGGAAGGAGGCATTACATACATGTGATAGTAATACATGGAGTAACTGCATAAGGCATACTGATAATTTAATAAAACAATGGTATGAAAGAGAAAACTGCTTGGTAGACTTGGATATAGATCCAGTAGTAATAATCAATGTTACAGAATCAAGTACAGAATCAGACTCTGATTAAGATTAATATATGTAATTGCAACTAAAGGTGTCATATTTTATGTTAGTACAAGACAACATTATTTTCTGTCTATGATAGTGTTTTTATGATTGTATTAGAAAGATTATATATTTAAGCTTCCATGTAAATATGTTTTATTCAAATAAATATTTCTTATTAGACCGATTATGAATTATTTGCTATTTCTACATACTTCTATTTTCTAATATGCTCAGTTAATATATGAACAACTCAAGAGTTTGCAGATACAACCAACATAAATTGCGAAGATAAAGAAAATAGCTTTTGTCACATACTGCACTACTGTTGTTCATTGAGTTTGGTATGCTGTATGGCATTTTAAAATCAGGTTTTAATAGTCTTATGCAGAATAACATTAAAAAATATCAGCGCTCACTTGTGCAGTCACATCCATATCTGTTAACACTAGAATAGAATAATACATAATACAATTTCGCTATTTTGTATTTATTGTATTGATTAAAGTATCTGCATTTTATTAAGTTGAATAGTTTTTATATGAGCAAGTTTCAATGGCTTTACTTAGCGTAGCAATGTAATAATTGAACTGTATAATTAATTTATACATAATACTAATAGTTCTCTATAGTTTTTGTAAACAAATGAATTATTCGTGTAATTATTATTAACCATTTTCTTGGAAATAATAATACCAATATAATCAAGGTGAGCTTTTATTTATTTAATTTCTAATGCAAAAAATTTGATTATACATATGAAACAATCAAAATTTAGCTTCCTATTTTCTTATTTCCCAACCTTTCTGTTCTACTTTTTGGTTATATTGAATTGCTTTGTAATTCATTTATGTTAGTGAATTTCTTCTCGTATGATTTCTGCAATTTCCAGATTATTTCTTATTCCAAATTTATTTAATGCGATTAATGCTAGAAGTGAAGCATCTGTTTACAATAATGAAAAGCTGCATTTTCTACATGTACCTTTGTCTTCTTTAAAGAATATTATTTTATATGCGTATTTGAGATTTAAAACTTCCAAAGTTACTGTGTTTATACTTCAAAAATTTTAGGTTATGTCATACGGCATCGTTCCAATTTCATTACCATTACATTGGTCAATAACATCGATTGATTAAACAGGAAAAACATTTAGAAAATAAATAGAAAACATTATGTATAGAAATAACAATTTTATATTTATAAAATACTTAAACCTCTTTTGACTCAAAAGTACCGACTAGATTCATACTACTAAAAATAAATGAAAATTGATCATGTGACTGCAAACTGAAAACGAACAGAGTGTATGTTGGTAGGAATGAGTTCGCGACTTGGCAACTATGTACGCTATCTCCATATGGCCTGTACTTCATCATGGGCGTGAAACGCTATTTAGTATATGTGGATAAAACACTTTGCGAATGACCATCACCAGTTTAGTCCTGAGATATGATGTAGTAAATCTAGTTAATTGCTCTTATTCGCTATTGTTAAATTATACCAATACTTTGTATAAATATTGGCATATATTATTCCTTCAATTCAAAGCCGAAAAGAACATCCGAATTTTACAATTTCAATTATTTTCTAATGTTAAAGTGCGTCGTATATTACATCCCTCACAAAGAATATATAGACTAGAATTTTGGAGCAATAAAGCGTTAAAATCATATTTTACTGACGTTATTTCTTAAAACGACATTTTAGCAACAAATAATATTTTAATAATTTTTAGAATTTTCGATAACTTGCAATTTAAATTAGGAAGCCCAATCAAAAGGTCTAATAATTCATAAACTTTACAGAAATGAATAACGAAATGTAACAAAAATCGTACAATACGACAGTGGCGGCTCGCTCTTGATGACGTACGATGTGCGCTGCTGCACGGATGAGACAACTTCGAACTATTTCGGAAGATTTCGGTACGGTTACTTGCTTTTCTGTATATATGAAAGCTTAAACGAAGCAGTCTCATCCGTGCAGCAGCTCACATCGAACGTCATCAAGAGCCGCCACTGCAATACGAACATTTATTTTGCCATCAAATTAGCGAAAACCATAGCTAAATCGAAAATGGCAATAAACAACATTGGCTTCAGATCAGGTGTATATATTTTTATATTTGAAAGTTGGTAATAAAATATTATGCTTTTCATTAAAACACACAAATTTTGTTTTCTTTATCCAAGTATACCAAAGGCCAATTAAGTTGGCGCGAGGAGGGGTAAGTTCGCGCAGGATTAAAAGTAGTGGGGAGATTTGTATTTGGTTTTACATCAAATGACAGATAATTCTAACCTCTGAGCGTGTATCACTTTATGATCCCCTAGCAAAGATATTATGTTCCGTCAAACGTCAAAAGCAAATGTATTCTGACAATTACTTGAGTATGGGGGTGTACGTTTTTAAAAACGGCTTCTGCGCACCCCCTCCTCGCGCCAACTTAATTGGCGCTTGCTATATCTATTATAAAAACTGATACCATTACATTCATACATCAGTTTCAGATGTGACGATATGTTTCAAAATTTAGTCTGTGGGACAATCATTCAAAGCCTCGAGAGTGAGTGAAGGCTTTTACGCAACACCGAATATAATAAAACTTTGACGAACAATGTTGAACGTTTTTAACGTGGACGGAGAAAAATCTTAAATCTTAAGCGCATTTATTTTTAATATTTTTTGTTTGTAGCATAATTAACATGATGGAAACAAAACTGAGAAATTTACTAAACACTGACACAATCGTAAGTGTAAAAGTGTAAAGTGTAAAAAAACGGCAGACAATAAAGAACATTTTCGACGCATGCTTTTTTATTTCCGGAAAGACAAGACTGCATTGAAAATGTAAAAGAAGATATGACACTGTGTACGGTAAAGGTGCCGTTGGCGATTCCACGTGCCGTAACTGGTTCAAACAATTTTATGAAAACAATTTTGTTCTTAGCGACATAGAAATCGGACAAATTCTCGAAATCACTGAGTCAACATTGACACCCATACGCTTTGCTCACCACTCCAAGTTAGTGTAGTACTATTGTTAGAATATTGTTGGAATACTAGAAAAACACACTCATATCAAACAAAACACTTTAATTATCAACAAAGACAAATTCTCACCATGAAACAAATAGTACCGCAAGAACAATCTTGGAGAGTATTTATATCCAAATAGATAAAAACTCTATTAACAATAGAAATCACACTAGTAATTTAGGTATCAAATTTATATTTTCCAATTTTTTAACAATAAATCCCACATCGCGCTGCAGGCTACTACAGTCACCGTGCATTATTTACTCTCGTAGGAAACAAAAATTTTTTGCTTGTTTATTTTATTGCTTGACAAGCTAGTGCTTTTTAGAATTATAATCTTTTATTATAATATATATGTTTAAAATAACATCCACTTCATGTACCAGATTATAACTTGACGTACATTAAAATGTGTTTTATTGGTAGGTACATTTTTAATCTGTTCAGTAACTGTCTTTTATTTGTATAGTCCCTCACAGTCCCTGTGTTTTTACTTTTTAATTATTAACCTAGCAATGCTTTCTTGAAGCATCGTTTTTATTATATTTGTTTTTAAATAATAACGAACGTCATACTTTTAAATTCATTGTTAGTAAGTAAGTACGTATGTATGTATTTGTTTTTATTTGATCGACTATGTAAAACAATATCATATATTCTTCACATTATTGCAGCTAATAAAATCAAATGAATGAGTATTGAGTAAAACCTTATTTTTATTACAGAACGACCGCAATTCCAAGAACCTTATATTATATATAAAATGTAATAATACGAAGAATGCAAAAAAAAAATAATAAATATTTACTTGTTAATTGTCTTCCTTCCGGCAATAACCTAGTCGGAGAGATGAATCAGATGAATCTACTCTCGTACTCAGGTTGAGATTTACAATAACTAGCCAATTTAATAGATAAAAGAATCTTTAAAATAATAATTATTTTCTTGTTAATTGTCTTCCGGCAATAACCTAGTCGGAGAGATGAATCTACTCTCGTACTCAGGTTGAGATTCAAAATAACTAGCGAATTTAATAGATAAAAGAATCTTTTATAACAAATAAACTATTTATTCACTATGTATGATTAAATCTGATATATTTACAAATATGGCCATTTCTAATATTATTAAATAAACAAATTTAAATGTTAATATCTCAAATATACATAAACCATAAAAAAAAAATAACTTATGCAAGAAATCTGAATTTTAAAGAATCAACAATTAGTAATCATATTAAATGAGCTTGGTAAAACGGTATCTTTGTATATGTATAAGAAAATTTCTTGGTATAAGTATTCTTTTAGCTTATTACTTACACGTATATATTTTATTATGACTATGCTTGGAGAAGTATTGCCAGACTCCGACCAACTACTGTTATATTTACAATACGAATATATTTTATTATGACTATGCTTGGAGAAGTATTGCCAGACTCGAACCAAGTACTGTTATATTTCCAATTACTGTTATATTTCCAATCCGCTACTGTTATATTTCCAATCCAAGATTCACCATATATTATTCTTCCAAATACACTCTGTATAACAAAATATAGCCTGTTCTGTTAGATTAACAGTTATCCAGTCTACTGAAATTCTTCTGTATTCAAAATTAGTTAACTGCTATTTATTAAATCAAAAATTCAGTTTTTAAATTTTATCTCTCTTATTTTTCACGTCAAAAAAATAATAATCTCCTCTTTTTTTTAAATCGCCATGGATATCTTCTATACTTTCGTATACATCCAAGTCAGTTAGTCTCTTTAAAAATTCTAATTTGAAAATGACATTTAATTATGAATATTAAAACTACTCACTTCCATAAGTTAAATTTAACAATAATTTATACAAATTGACTAACTATAATTTACACGATTGTACAATTTTAACAGATATAATAAACTAAAAATATATATACCAAGATTGAACTCTATTGATATTTATAAAACTAATATATTAATAATAAGAATAAGATATCCAACCTTTTAATAAATATGACAACTATTACAAATTCACACAAATCAAAATATCTCTTGCATATGTTATAATATAAAAAAGAAAATCTTATAGATATAATATTAGAAATAGCTCATCAATATAATGGAGGTTTATCCCATTATATTTTCTCCCCACGTATTTCTTTTTTAATATACTATGAAAAAAAAGAAATAAGTCATTTTGGTAAACTTTTAGCAACTATATAATTCAATAAAATTAAATAAAACAATATATATAGCTTTAACTTTGAAATGATTAAGTAATTCATATATTTTTTTTAAAGTTCAGAAGAAATAGAAGAATATTGTCTTTCCTTGTTATCATATACTCTATTATTTATTTTGTTGTATCTCCTATTTTAAACTGGAAAGTATAGGCTTTTATATATTTTATTTAGAGAACGGACACGCTTACCACCCAGTGCAGTACTGGCGAAAGGCTGTATTTCTAAAATATTTAATTTTATTTATATAATTGGAAAACGAACGGGTGGTGATCTATAAAATTACGAAATACATATTTATTTGTTGAAAAGTTGTATTTATAAAGTTTTTAATTTTATTTATATAATTGGAAAACAAACGGGTGGTGATCTATAAAATTACGAAATACATATGTATTTGTTGAAAAGTTGTATTTTTAAAGTTTTTGATTTTATTTCTATAATTGGAACATTTTTATTTGTTCATTTTGTCGTTCAAGTTGAGTAAAGGAGTATTAATACTGACTAGCAATAGTTTCTCAAGGTTTTCTTCTGTCAATTTTGTTCTCTTTGAATTAAGTACATCCTTATAAATAGAAAACGTCCTTTCTACATCGCAACTGGTTATAGGTGCATACTGGAAATATTCTTTTATTTCTTCATATTTAGCCGTTAGATTTTGTGGAATTGTCTCCATACATAATTGCTGCAATGTAATTAAATCTGGATTTCTATTAAGAATTGCTTCAAACGTTTGCCGAAGGCCACATCCGAAGTCACTTGGAATACTTTTCAAATTATTAACAGCCACATCTAATGTGGTTAATCCGTCATTTAATTTGAGATTTTGATTTTCAAAATAAGTGATTAGTTTTGGCAATTTTCCAAAGTGTTCGTGAAGAAAGTACAACTGCTTTTTTAAATTTGGGATTTGTGTGAGCTCCTTGCACTCACCAATACTTCTAGCATCCTCCTTTAGCAGTGTTACGAAATGTTTTAGACTATCGAAACTCTCAGCATAATAACTAGTATCATCCAGCCATTTTCCCCATCTAGTTATTACTGGAGTGGGAGGCACTGACAGAGATGGAATTTTTTCCCTGAAAAGAGCTACTCTCAATGGTGCTTTTAAATTTTTTTTAAAGCGGATACAAGTCTATCAACTTCTGGAAAGGTGCACTGATATATTCACAGATTCTGCGGAGAACATGTGCTACACAAGTAATATGCAGCATATTAGGATATGTTTCCTTTAATATATATGCAGCTCTGTCACTTACAAAGAAAAGTACTTTTCTTTGTACCTGTCGTCGGAATGAAGTATATTTTAAATATTCTCATTAATCGTTTTAGCAACTGTTTCCGCATCAACTGTATTTATAACTTTTGTTGCTATTACATATGCGTTATATGGAATAGTTGGATGTAGTACACCAGCTACAACATTTACCACACAGCGTCCTAACATATCCACCGTTTCGTCGGTGCTTATCCATATGTATTGATTTAAAAGATGGCTTCTAATGCGTTCTACTGTTCTCGTATAGCACCTAGAAACATAATATTTGCGTAAAGTTGATTCATCAGGAACATTTCGACCAGTATATTTTTGAAGAAATATTTTTAAAGTGGGATTGCTAAGTTTATTTAATGGAATATTAGCCGCCATAAGAGTTTTACAGAGTTTAGATGTGTTTGCGATCCTAAGTGACTAATTTTGACGATATTTTACGGATTTTGTAATAAATTTCGGAATCACTGACAATGGACATACAATCAGTCGTCAATCCAACTCGCCATTGTTTTACGATGCCGTTCTCGACGTTCTTCCGTATCATATCTGAAAAAGTAACTTAATGCTCTAGGTCTAAATAAATGAAAACTAATGTACGCGTAAGTTATTGAAATTGAACGAAATTCAATGCACACTTACGTCTAAATAATTGGGAGAAGTATATTCAATCAAACGATATTAAACAGAATCTATCACAAAAATTACGATGTAATTAACAGTTAAAACTATGAAAACAAGAAACTTACTCACAGCACTTTATTTATCTTACGAAATATTAACTAATAAATAAAATACATTATAAAAACCCCGCTTCTATCTACGCTCATGAAAACACTATATTCTCCGAATACAATAGCTAGCTTGTCCATTGTTATCGCGGCGAGACCAGGTGTCCGAGTAAGTCAAACAAATACTTCATTGAATTACGTCGGGATGTACTGAGCGACGTTATACACAATTCCAATTGCCGATTGCGTTTTATGGAAATTGCATCCGTTCTCTATTTATAATAGTAGGTACTCATATCTTTAAATTTGTATTATCTAAACAATGCTTTTTTTTTTTAATCAAAAATGTTTAGTAACATTCACTTATAATCATATTTAATGCATTTTATCGTTTTACTCTATTTCCTGTTTATTCGTTTTTAATAATATTTGTAAAAATCATCTTGATTGTATGGGCTCCACTAAATAACACAATATCTTCCAACACACTAATATACATAAATAGACATTCTTTACCTAACATCTGCCACACCAATAAATATACATTTCATTCATTTTAACATTACTTTTAATTCTTTCTTTATATATTACTTATTATATTATATTTATTATTTTATTTATAACATATATTCCCCACATCTTAATATTTATTATAACCACCTCTACATATACTCACATTTCACATACTAATTCTCAATTAAACATCTCTTAACATATTCATTATTTGCATTCACATACAACCATCTTTTCAAAATCTCAATTTCCTTTATCTAGTCGTATTATTTATATATAGCTATATTTTGCATTTATATATACTTTATCTTATAATTACATTTTAAGATTATTTTATTGTTTAGATTTCCTTAAGTCTAGGTCGGCAAAATCATATTTCCAGTTTTAAATATATATTGGCTTCTAATTTTTTTAATTCTTGAACCTGTTTTAATATGTAATTTGTTTTAATAAAGCAAACTTATTTTGAATTAATATTATTGATACATTTTATTAATATATTTCTATAAACCTTTTTTTTTTAATTATAAATAATTTTTAATAATAAAGTAATAACTTGTCTAATATTATTATATACATGTTATGCAATTTAATATACTTGATAAAACGACTTCCTCGATATATTGAAGAGTAATTACGGTTTAATAATCTTTTAATTATATATATTTAAATGAAAGTGCTCAATCCTTCATAGCCTAATCATAATATACGTTTCTGCTAATATTTCTCCCTATCTTACTTGTATGTACTCATGTAACATTGTTATGTGATATCTACCCCGTATAATGTTAGTATTTGGTTCTGCTAACTCATAAGTACAATCAGAAATTTTTCTGTGTATCTCGAAAGGTCCCATGTATGGTCTTATAAGTTTTGCCATAATATTTTTATGTTTATCACTGACTCTCAAGTCCCTAACGATGGCAAATCTCCTAAATTAAATGATTTTAATTTTAGTTTCTGTGCATTTACTTTTTTTTCCCATTTCTTGTTTCGATTATGTATTTTAATTCGTATGTTCTCCAATTCTTCTGCTAAGTTTATGGTATTTTCATCTATCCAAGGTCTATTTGGGGGTTGTCCTGTCATGATAGTGATAGGGCATACTTCAAGAACGGTATTCGGTGTGTTATTCATTATGTCCTCGATCTTTTTAACGTATTTGCTCCAAAGATTATGCTTGTTCGTCATGAAGATTCGCAGATATTTTACCACTTCACGGATCTGCCTTTCAGCCGCATTCGCTTCCGGATGCCTGATACTTGTATAATATGTTTTTACACCTCTGCTGTGCAAATAATCTTGGTAACGTTCGTTGTGAAAATATGTAGCATTGTCGCTTAGTACACCTCCTACTAGACCATAGGTAATAAAATATTCATTTAAAGCTTCTAAAGTTACTTCTGTGTTTGTCCTTTTTGTTGGTATTAAAGTAACATGCTTAGAAAAAACATCGAAAATTACCAATACGTGCCTGTATCATTTAGATGTAGGTATTAGATTTGAAAGGTAGTCAATTGCTATCAATTCCAACCTATTTGTAACATAGGTACTTTTAGACAAATGTTCGTTTGTGAAATTCTTGTATTTCGCCATTTGACATACTACACAAGCTCTTATAACATTTTTGATAATTTTTTCATCCCGTTTACAATAATAAACTTCTCGGAACATTAGCCATAGTTTCCTAGATCCTGCGTGACCATATCGATTATGTAAATAATTTATAATAGCTCGAGCATGATTTTCGTTTGTTACATATAATTTACGTTTTCCTACTTTTTTCATTAAGATACCATCTCTGATGAATAGTTCCTTATAGACACTTTCCTGCTTAACTTTGTCGATGATGTATTGAATTCTTCTTGCTGTTGCGTTTCTCTAAGAGTTTTGTAAGAGAAAAGTCCTCTTCGGTTTAAACGAATATTAGCAATCATAATCTCTCTTCTTGGTGGAAGATCTAGTTTTCTACTAAGTGCATCAGCGGCTACCATCTGTTTTTGATTTTCTACGCTATATCGTTCGATGAGTTGCAGCGTATTTTCATTGATGCGAACCATATCAGATCGAAGATCTTGATTATACTTATGAATCTCCATTTTAATATCTTGTTTAGCTTTTACAACTTCTTGGTTGGTTTGATCGAGTTTGCTATTTAACTCTTGTTTGAGTTCCTGGCTCGTTTTATCAAACTTTGCACTAAGTTCCATCAGTAACTGCTGAATAGGATCAATCTTTGTAATAACCACTTCATCTCCGCGGTTTTCTGATGTCATAGGCTGTATATCTATAGATCGTTCTTTAGCACCTTCTTCACGTTCAGTGGATCTACTTTGTCTTGATACAGTAATAACTCGATATAGTCATGTATATGCATAACACTCTCGGCAAGGCTACAACCTCGCCTTTTTAATACAAACGGTAACGTGTTATATAAACACGACCTCACTCTGTGTTTATTGCATACACAAGACTATGTGTCAGGGTTTGTGGATATGTTCTAGAAACACACCAAGGATCTTCTCTAAATATATATAGACAGTAGTTTAAGTAAGAGATAGTTACAGTCAGAGTCACAGTCAGAGTAACTGTTACGATAGAGAGTTACAACCAGTCAGTGGTACGAACTGTGTTATACTTAATAACCACGTTCTACCCTGTCTGAGTTGAACTTAGTAATCCATGTAAATACATTGTTATCCAGTTGTAAGTGTTAAATTAATTATAGAATGTTACCCGAACTTTGTGTGTATCATTTACTACGATAAGTCGCCCAAACCTGCTATCCGATGTGGCCGCCCAGACGGCCCACATTACATGGCGATTCTGCCTACCTACGGCTTAGGACCATTCTGCCAGTCGTTTAAGACTGCAGGGAACTTGTAGGAACCCGGAACGAACCAGCGAAGAAAAACCTACAGTTTAGCAGGTCAGAGTAAGAAATGGGCAATTACGCGACAAAGGAGGAGGTGATCATCGCAGGCAATGACGCCAACATAAAAAACAACGTGGACACCATCGACATCCTCGGCGTAGTGGCGTTTGTGGGAGTTATGGTCATATTAACGTCCTGCTGCTGCTACGGTGTATACCGGCACGTGAACAAGAAGATGACGAAGGCCCTCTCCGCTCAGGTCCAAATGTTCCACCGAAGCCAGGAGAAGGTCTAGGCCAACACTCATGTCCGCCCCAGATCAATTCATACAGATACATGACGAAGTAAAGGTATTTTTTAGTAATTTAAGGAAAGACAATGTTAGCAATAAGAGTGATATAAATGTAATTAAGCGCAAACAAGCGCTAATAGACAATTTTAATCTTAGATTGTGTGAGATAAGGGACAGTTTTAATAAGGTAGCTCATAATTTAAGTACCCGAGAGGCAACTAAAAATTGTATCAAAGACATCACCGCGACATTAAATGAGGCTAACGAAATTTTAAGTAATAGATTAAGTAATTTGAATGTAACAATTGGCAACATGGCTGAGAATTTCGATTTACGGACTGCCTCAAGTTTATTACCTGTGATGAACGGTAAAGAGGAAGTAACCCTACAACTAATAGATTCGATCGAATTATATGACGCATTGTTAGATAACGTGGGAAAAGAAAGTTTAACGAAATACGTCCTCAAAACACGGTTATCCCCAAAGGCGAAATTAAGATTACTCAAATCATACCCCAATAATACCGCTTTAATTGCGGATTTAAAACGCCATTTTATTACAAAAAAATCGGTCACGGCGTTAACTTCACAATTATACAATGTTAAACAGGGCGCAAAAACAATAAACGAATACGGTGAGACAGTCGAAGAACTGCTCGCACAATTGTCAATCACGCAAGCAGGCGACGACGAGACGTTAATCGATAAATTCCGTACGGTGAATGAACAGATTGCAGTCAATATGTTTGCTAACGGACTTCGCGACACAAATATAAAGCTATTAATAAAAGCACGCAACCCAAGCACGTTAAGCGACGCGATCCAAGAGGCTTCAAACGAGCATATACTCAACCCCGCAAGCAATAGCAATACGGTGTATCATTTCTCGAGAAAAGCTACGTTTAATAATTCACACGGTAAAGACAACCGGTACCGGAAGTATAGGCATACTAATAACGAGAACAAACGAAGGAATTTCCAACACGGGAATACTCATAGCAATTATAATCACGGTTATAGAAAGAAATTTTTAAGACGCGACAAGCGCGATAACCGCGACAAAGTATTCGCTGTATCATCAAACGCGACCCAGCCCGACGATAATAAAGACAATCAATTTTTTCGAAAAATAGTCAACTAAAAACAGATTCTAGTCAACACTGTTTTAACCTCGACGGTTTAACGTATATTAATGTGCATTTCAATAATAAAGAAAATCTATTTCTAGTTGACACAGGTGCTTCTATAAGTGTTATATTTATAAATACTAATTATACAAACATAGATGTTGATAAAACAGAGAAATTAAGCATAGTCGGCATTAACGGTCAAACAAAAACAAGTGGGTCAGCTTTCATTACACTAAGGTTAGGCGAAGCCAAGGTCAAGCATAAATTTGCAGTGCTAGACAATACAAATAACAACGAACTTATAGGTATCATCGGTTCAGACATACTTGCTAAATACAGCGCCGTAATAGACTACGAGAAATATAGTCTTACGTTTTCGATTGAAGGTCAGCAAATTACATTACCATTGCATTCCAATGAAAACACGGTTGTTATCATTCCGCCTCGTTGTGAAGTAATCAAATATTTTAAAGTAAATACATGTAGCGATTGTGTAGTTTCCCAGAAGGAAGCTGCTCCAGGTATATTTATAGCAGGATCTGTTGTTACCCCGAAGAATGGATTGGTGCCCGTGCGTATACTGAATACAAGAGATAGCGACGCGACATTGAAAAATTTTGCCCCTACGGTAACCGACCTCGATAAATACAACGTTTGCACTTTCGAGTATAGTGGCCCTAAATCGGTCGAACGCGTCAGCAAGGTTTTACAAACAGTAAATACGTCACATCTAAACAAGGAAGAGAACATTACGATGCAAAAAATTATCGCTAAATATTGCGACGTGTTTTTCCTTGAGTCAGACAAACTTACGCACACGAGCATATACAGGGGAGACATACAGGTTAACCCGCAAATAAATCCGATATATTCGAAAC
Organism: Melolontha melolontha; assembly: GCA_935421215.2. Taxonomy (NCBI): domain Eukaryota; kingdom Metazoa; phylum Arthropoda; class Insecta; order Coleoptera; family Scarabaeidae; genus Melolontha; species Melolontha melolontha. The sequence continues at coordinate 135,645,234 of OW285235.1, read as the reverse complement.
CCTATCGGTTGCCACATTCGCAAAAACATGAGATCGACAGACAAGTAGAGAAACTTTTGTCCGATGGCATTATAGAAAAGGCAAAGTCACCATGGTCGTCTCCATTACTATTAGTTCCCAAGAAAAAGGATAAGGACGGAAACCAGAAGTGGAGGATAGTGATCGACTACCGCCTGTTAAATAAGCAGATAGTCGATGACAAATTCCCACTGCCATCAATCAACGAGATCTTAGACTCGCTTTCAGGCGCAGTCTATTTTTCTCATTTAGATTTGGCCCAAGGCTATCATCAGATAGAATTAGAACCCAAAAGCCGTCCCTACACAGCATTTACTACCGGCAAAGATCAGTATCAGATGTGTCGACTTCCAATGGGACTAAAGACGAGTAGTAGCGCTTTTTCTAGAGCCATGGCAATAGCAATGTCAGGACTTAATTATGAACAATGTTTCATATATCTCGACGATCTCATAGTTTTCGGCAACAATCTCCGCCAGCACAATCTGAATTTAGTTAGAGTACTGGAACGGCTAAGAAAAGTTAATCTTAAACTTAACCCAGGCAAATGCGATTTTTTAAGAAAAGAAATTTTATATTTGGGACACGTCATTTCGGCCGAAGGAGTCTCACCAGACCCTTCCAACGTAAAAGCCTTAATGGAATATACGGTTCCTAAGAACACAAAAGACGTAAAACGGTTTGTCGCATTCGCCAACTATTATAGGCGTTTCATTCCAAATTTTGCCAACATCGTGAATCCTTTGAACAACCTAACAAGGAAAAACATGATTTTTACATGGTCCGATGTGGAACAAAAGGCATTTGAAAAGCTCAAGCTAGCCCTTCAGACACCACCAGTTTTGCAATATCCAAATTTCGATGCAGACAACATGTTTACTTTAAAAACAGATGCATCCGGCTACTCAATTGGCGCAGTGCTATCCAACGGCAATGACAGGCCAATCGCTTATGCCAGTCGATCCTTAAACAAAGCTGAAAGGAACTACTGCACAATTGAAAAAGAGTTATTAGCCGTGGTTTGGGCAGTGAAGCATTTCAGGCCTTACTTATACGGTCGAAAATTCAAGATCTTTACAGATCATAGGCCATTAGTATATTTGTTTGGAATGACCAACCCGTCTAGCCGTCTTACGAAATTCAGATTAGTGTTAGAAGAATACGATTTTATCATCAATTATGTTAAGGGTTCGGAAAACGTAGTTGCAGACGCCTTATCACGGATAGAGATAGATTCCAACGACTTGAAGAAGGTTAGTAATGGGATTAATGACAGCATTTTTGTTACGACTAGAGCTCAGTCAAGACAGGTAGCTGCCGATCACACCATTACGAACCCAGCAATCACAGAATCCACCGGCTCCAGGGCGGATCACCCCGAGGTTGTGGAACTGTTGAAAAGGCCAGCGGGATCTATTGAACTTCGAGTGATAGACAAGGCAAGCTTCAAGTCCCTCCAACGTCGTAACGGAACAGCATGCGTTCCAAGGAAATATTCCTATACGACGAGGACGCTCTCACAATTTTTATGAAGGAGACTGTAGTTACAATGAGTCCTCAGCAGTACATGCGCTTATTGACTACACTCCAGGAGTTCTGCGCAGGACACGACATACAGGAAATATGTATAGTCAAAGACAATTCCAAGAACAGCGACTTCCTGAGAAATTTTATTCCATGGAAGAAGAGAGAGCCAAACGATTTAAAAATAAACGTAATCGGAGGAGTAATAAGAATTGAAGACTACGAAACACAGCAACTGATCATCAACGATTACCATATGCTACATACAGGAGGACACGGAGGAGTAAACCGAACATTTAACCAAATCAAAAGGTTTTATTATTGGCCAAAACTAAAGCACGACATCGAATCATTCGTGAAACGATGTAGTGATTGCCAAAAACACAAGCACTCAATACCCAACAAAGAACCAATCAAGGTAACGACCACGTCATCATACGCTTTCCAAAAGATTTTTGTAGATTTAGTATGTCCATTAAACCAAGACCACGAGGAAAACAAGTACATCTTGACACTCCAATGCGAACTAACGAAATTCGTGGAGGCATATCCTATCCAAAGCAAAGAAGCTGCCACAGTAGCCAGAGCCCTGGTCGAGAATTTTATATTAAGATACGCTCTTCCCGAACAGATAGCTTCCGACCAAGGAACAGAGTTTATGGCTGCAGTTTTCAAGGAAACTTGCTCACTGCTAGGAATACAGCAATTGAGATCAACTGCTTACCACCACGAAACGTTAGGCGCATTAGAGAATACACATAAGAATCTCGGAGCGTATCTACGAATCCAATTAGATAACCATAAAGACAATTGGTCTACTTGGATACCTTATTGGTGCTTTGCATTTAATAACACAGTGCATACTGAAACCAAATATACACCTCATGAGTTAGTTTTCGGTAAACACAATCCGCTACCTTCATCGTTAACGAACGCGATAGAGCCGCTTTTCAATTTTGACAATTACGCCGCGGAAATTAAGTACAGAATCCAGACAGCCCTGCACGATGCGAAACATAATTTAATCCTATCTAAAGTTAAGAGACAGGAAAAGTTGAATAGGAATCGCAGGCCCACACACTTCTGTGTCGGCGATCAGGTTTTATTAAAGAACGAAGCAGGGAATAAACTCGAGTCACTGTATAACGGCCCTTTTATAATAACTGAAACAAACAAGCCGCCAAATATAACAGTTTGCATAGACGGCAAATATACCGAAGTACACAAAAACCGCCTCAAGCATTATCATGCCTAGAAATAAGAACAGATATGTTAGTTAGAACATTATTAAGCTAAGTATAAATATGTTAATAGGAAATAAGAAACTTGTATATATGTAATAAATGAACAACTATTCTTAAGGTTTGAATAATACATGTCATATTTGTAATTTCATTAATGTTCACCATATTTTAAAATAGGAATAGGGAAAGTAAATAGATAGAGAGATTTCAATGAAAGAAAAACAAACATACTAGTGTTAGTTTTCTTTAACCCCAAGGGGGATGGTGTAATAACTCGATATAGTCATGTATATGCATAACACTCTCGGCAAGGCTACAACCTCGCCTTTTTAATACAAACGGTAACGTGTTATATAAACACGACCTCACTCTGTGTTTATTGCATACACAAGACTATGTGTCAGGGTTTGTGGATATGTTCTAGAAACACACCAAGGATCTTCTCTAAATATATATAGACAGTAGTTTAAGTAAGAGATAGTTACAGTCAGAGTCACAGTCAGAGTAACTGTTACGATAGAGAGTTACAACCAGTCAGTGGTACGAACTGTGTTATACTTAATAACCACGTTCTACCCTGTCTGAGTTGAACTTAGTAATCCATGTAAATACATTGTTATCCAGTTGTAAGTGTTAAATTAATTATAGAATGTTACCCGAACTTTGTGTGTATCATTTACTACGATAAGTCGCCCAAACCTGCTATCCGATGTGGCCGCCCAAACGGCCCACATTACAATACGCTTCCTGGCATGTTTATATATTTATGAATTATGAATGATAAAGTTTTATTAGAAATAAATAAAAATAATAGAGCAATTATATTTTAACCGAGCTCCCACGTTCGAGCGCCAAAAATGTAATAATATATGTATATATATATATATATATATATATATATATATATATATATATGGTAAATTCAATTTGTTGGCGATTTAAGGTCTGGTTTTACTTCAAAATGTATATATTTAAAACAATCCTACATGTTTCGGCAAAGGATGCCTTTTTCAAGGAATATAAAATATAAATGACAGTATATTAATACAACAAAACAGCGAAACGCTGTTTTTGTTGTCTATCTATTTTAGAATACTAAGGCATGATTTATTATTATTAAATTGGAATGTATCTTTGAATAATTTTATCCATAGCAACTACAAATGTTTGACATTAATATACTGTTATTTATATTTTATATTCCTTGAAAAAGGCATCATTTGCCGAAACATTTAGGATTGTTTTAAATATATACATTTTGAAGTAAAACCAGACCTTAAATCGCAAACAAATTGAATTTACCATAACACACGAAATAATACATAATACGAAATAATTATGTATATATATATACATATATATATATATATATATATATATATATATATATATAGTATTTTCGTGACCTTGGTATGATAAGGTAAACTTAATTAGTCGGCGATTAAAGGTCTGGTTATTACTTCAAAGTGTATATATTTAAAATAATCCTACATGTTTCGGCAATGATGCCTTTGTTAAGGATATAAAAAATAAAAGATGACAATTATTCAAATCTCATCTCACATGCAATTGTCGCTCTCACACCAATTAAATTCAATATAATTCGTATATATACACGAAAGTATACAAATATAAATCATGTCTATGTCCGAATATCGTGTACTAATGATCTGTAACGACAGTGAAATATCGATATCTGCACGTTTCTGGACGGATGTGGTTTTTTTCATACAATTTTCATTATCCGCACAACCCGGATGGCTGACGTCGCGACGTGTTTGCGTCTACATTCTTCGGCAGGAGTAATCTTGTCAGATTGTAGAATCAACGCAACAAATTAAGCGACAATTGCATGTGAGATGAGATTTGAATAATTGTCATCTCTCACACCAATTAAATTCAATATAATTCGTATATATACACGAAAGTATACAAATAAAAATCATGTCTATGTCCGAATATCGTTTACTGATTATCTGTAACGACAGTGAAATATCGATATCTGCACGTTTCTGGACGGATGTGGTTTTTTTCATACAATTTTTATACCCAAAAGAACGTTAGGTATAAGTATTCTTTCTAATAAAACCAGTGAAATATAGTCAAGTGTTTTATTCTCAATATTTAATTAAGTTAATTACTAAAATGTTTCACCAAGAAGTGTCTGCAACATCAATTAATGATATTCCAGTGTACGTCTAATGCAATATTTTCTGGCGTTATACTGGCAATCGTTTCTCGAATACGATTTAAAGTCACTTCGTTAAATTTGGGACGTTCGTTAGCGCGGCAAACATACTCTTTCAATTCACTCCAAATTAACTCGATAAGATTAAATATACAATAATATGTCAGCAAACGTTTTTTTTACTTTATTCGCCATTACAATATTTAAAATAAAAACGTCTTTCCGCACTGTATATTTATTTAAACGAATATTTAATTAATACTTAATTGTTGAACTTAGTCCGTTATTTATTAAACCCGATCACCACTGTAATAAAATTTGCCTCTGGGTTCGTTTAAATAAAACTAACGGTAACTTAAAAACACACTATATTAATAAAAGAATACACTAAATAACACTTAATAACTAATAACAGTATTTACTTCACATCTATATAACAATATTTATATCGACATTAACTTGGTCGTGCTCGCTACTTGAAACCTTATCTCCCTCCATTTCGACCGTTTGTATAGGCCTATACATCATTCGAGAGTATTCCGGAAGTCTGCTTCTAGAATCGTTCGGGCGACTGATGTATATTCGAGAAGGGCCTCCAACGCATTGACGCGTACGGCGGTCAACGTCATTGCATGACTCACATTACACTATCTACTACGTATTCCTCTTCGAAAATTTTTGTTTTGAAGACTTCTAATAATTGACTTTTTGTGTAGCTATCTTCATAATAAATACCGATTTTTGTTTGTAAAATTCCGATATTTCAACCCTTGTACTGTTTGAATTTGGTGGCTTCTTAATGTCGTGAATGCCGTGATATTTTTCTAAAACCACTCTTCAAATAATGATGCTGTCATATCCTTGGGATAATCAAGATTACAATTTTTTATTTTTTTGTCGAAACTAACACTTCGCCGACTTAACCGCTTTTAGAAGCATCGTGTAAAATTATAATTATTTTTCCTTTGGAAAATCAATACAATCTTGTTTTTATGGTATCACAAGTTTCATACCAAATTTTGTCTACGTAACAAATAAACCACTACATCTCGGAGCTTTTTCATTTTTCCTGGCGTCCTCGGTGACTATTTTAACACGTCGTTTGTCTGTTGTCCCAAATCGGAAACAATTTTGTTTAACGTTGGCCATATTGTTATTTTAGAGGCTTAGAAGCGAATACAAGTCTATCAACTTCCGGAAAGGTATTCTCAGATTCTGAGAGCATGTGCTATACAAGTAATATGCAGCATATTAGGACATGTTTCCTTAGAGACACTTATACGCAATGATCTACGCCACACGGAGATCGTAGAGGATATTAAAAACCCACCAGGTGATAATAAAAGAAAGTTGGTTTGAGAAGGAAGCTACTGAATTTATTATTATTGCAGACACGAACAAAAACAACAGGGAAAACAAATTATAATTAATTATACTATAAAAATTTAGTAATCATAACGCAGCCGTTTACGCAGACAATGTTTAAACAGCGTAAAACAAAACAAAAAGTAAATAAATATCTAGCATGGCAACTATAAAAAAATGAAACAGCAGAGATCTCCTTCTTTTCCCCCTTACATATAGATTTGACAATACTTGTAGAAGCTGTCTGTATAAAAGAAATTTAACTAATTTGAGCTAACTAAATAAACATACAGTATAGCAAAACTGAATAGTTGCAAGCACACGAAATTAACATATGGTAAAACAAAAGATAAATATTTTAACGCAAAATTGTATATCTAATTCAATATTTAACCAGTAACAATGAAATTAATAAAATAAAATAGTCCTAATTACGCAAACGGTAGATAAAATTTGGGAGTAAAATAATAAATCTAATTAACGATTACACAAATAAAAATCAGCCCATTCGGCTGTTAAAACAAAGGAAAAACGAACTACTACATAAAATAGCCAGCATGAGATTACTTCGAGAATCTTGAATTGGTAATTAAAATTTCGATTAAATGAATTTCAATATTTTTCGGAACGCAAATTACGCAGATTATACTTATCTTTCTTCGAGAAATTGCAGTCCTCTTTGACGGAACAAGATGTAAGAAGAATAATCTACTATCATCGAGGCGGTCTCAGAATATTGTACCCCAATTTCATAAGTATATTCCCGACAACCTAAAGGAAACGATACCAGAAGACTTAGCGATAAATAATACAACCAAGCAGGTTAACAGCAATAAAAAAAAAGCGTAAGTTACCAAGTGGAAATCTTAGGATTCTGTTGCTGCTACCGTTAAATTAATCACCCAAAAACGGAACCTTAACTAATGATTAGTATGAAGTTACATCCACTCCCAGGGTGCTTATTTTTTCCAAAAATCTCATAAACGATAACAGTAAAACCACAGTAAAAGACGTCCAATCGATACAACACGTGCGGTTTCTGATGTTTCTCAAACCAAAGTGGCAGAGGTCACGCGCAAACTTTTCCACTCTACTCCGAAAAATTCTACTACACATCTCCGGTAATACATCAATACGATATCAACACTAACTAGTATACGGGGACTAATTAATAAAATATTGTAACCCTGTTCAAATTAATTATGCGATTCGCAAACACTTCTTATAACATAAATGTAGGTGTAGGTTTCCGCGGTCGTTCTCTAGATGTAGATCTCGTTTTCCGGGTTGGAACCGCGTCGAGTTAAGCGTAATTGCCAACGTTTCGTCCACTGTTTCAAGGGACATCTTCAGGACTGTACATAGATGTTCGTCGTTTCGCAGTAGCTTGAAGAATGCTATGACTGTGTATGAGTCGTTGGATTTTGTTCTGTGGTCGAAGTTGCCTCCATTTCCACTCCATTGTTTCGTATCTCCCAGGGTTGTGATGTGTTTGAGTCTGATTTAATCGTGCGTTTTTGCGCGGTCCTGTGTGTATTGTGTGTGTAAAGTCTGTGTGTCAGTCGCTTTTTTGCGTTTAAGTAATGTGTGTTCGTTTGTTGGTCATCACATTTTTTTTTTTTTTTGCGTTTCAGTTGTGTGTGTATTTAATGTTTATTATTGTAAAGTGTTATGATTGTCTGTGTTTGTGTTACGAAGTATTGTATTTGTTCTTTTGTTGCGTTTGTCGAGTTTAGTGTTATTAGCATATTGCCTAAGGCAAGTGCTAATTCGTCAACTGTGTTAGGTGTTGTTTTGTTTTGTCTTTGAGTCCAGGAATTAGTTGTTGGGGGTGGTGCTGGTATGTATTTAGGTTTGGGTGTGGTTTTGTTTGTAGGGTTGTTAGGATTGTTGGGACAGTTTTAGAAAGTGGATAGGTGAGGGCCACCGCAGTTTGCACACTTTGGTGGGGTTGTCTTCGTCTTTGTACATAAGTGTGTCGAGTGTTCGTCTCCGCATTTCATGCATTTGTAGTTTACGTTGCAATTTCTTTGGTGATGTCCGAAAGTCTGGCATTTGTGACACTGTATTATGTCTGTCCGTTTGTGTAAAGGTTCTATTTTTATTGCAAGTCCGCAGCAGTCGCGTAAGTTGTAAATTGACTTGTACTGTCTCGTTAGTTCGATTAGTGCCAGTGGTGCAGGTATGCCGTGTTTACCGTTCATTCTTTTAATTTTCAGTGTTGGGTATCCTTGGTCAGTCAAGTCGTCGGTAATTTCAGTGTCTGTGATAAAGGTAGGAATGCCACGCATAACTACCTTTAATGTCTTTTCGCTTCTAAGTTGAAATGTATAGTATTGTATGTTTTCTTTGTCGAGTATTTGTTTAAGTGTGCGGTAGTCATTGTCAGTTGTTGGTTCGATGTGAATACCAGGTTTCACAAGTTTGTTTTCTTCAGTGTTAATGTTGTTTGTCTTAAGTATGTGTCGTATGTGTGTCCATTTGTCTTTTTCCGTGACTATTATTGGTGCAATTTTGTGTGGTTTTCGTGTTACAGTGTTTGTGTTATGTGTGATGTTGGTTTTGTCACTTACCCTGGGCGAGCTAGCTGATGTTGAAGGCTGTGGAGTGAATTCGGAAGTTTCTTCTTCCATTTTTTCTTCAGTTTTGTTTTCGAGGGCGTCGTAAGAATTTTTTGTTTCGATCGGTGAGGTTGTTTCGTCTATTTTTGGCTTTTTCGTGAATTTCGGGTATATAAAGTCTTCTGAGGTTTTGATTTCAGTTTGCATCTTGTTCTGTGTTCGGTGGTGTTTTTTTTCTTCTTTGAGCGGTTCGGTGCTTTTTTCTGGTATCCTGACTTGTATTTTTGGCTGGTTTGGATCTACCACAAATATGTTTGGCGATGTCCGTAGAATTTGCTGGATATCTCTTTCGTTGAACGTTCGGTCAATTATCTCGAATGTCTCTTCTTTTAATTCCTGTGACCGGTTGATCGTGGTGTTTGGATTTAGAATTAATTTTGTTAAAGTAACAATTCGCCCGGCCATTGCTTCCGGCTTCGTATGACGGTATAAAGTCGTATGTTCTCTCAGCTGGTGTACTGCTCGAACAGACGACGCAGTGAGAATGGTGCAGACGTCGACAGACGAATGAGCTATGACTGAGACCGATACAACTTATATAGGGGGGACCGGGTCAGATGGTGGCCTGCTATTGGCTGGGGACAATGAGCCAATGGCATGCGTCGTATGGGCGTGGTGATTCTTAGTAGAGTTCAGTAGAGTTTGCCACGTCGGATGTAACGTATAGCCATCGTCTCTATTGAGATTGCGGGGATGTTTGTAAATTTCAATAGATTCACGGATTTTCCTAGGGAAATAATGCGATTCACGGGACAGAAGCTTGACATCTTTGAAGAGAATTTGATGACCGGAGTTGAGTTTGTGTTCTGTCAGCGCTGAACCGGCTATATGTAACAGTCTAGTACAACGTTCATGTTCGGACACACGCACGCCGACTGGCCGCTTAGTTTCGCCAATGTACACACTGCCACACAAACACGGAATGCGATACACTCCTGGTGCTTGGAGCGGAGATATTTTGTCTTTAACCGAGGGTAAGAGATCCGAAACTTTAGAATGGGGTCTGAAGACAGTTTCGATTTTATTTCTATGTAGATCCTTTCCTATATGATCGGTGATACCTTGAATATACGGTAAGAAGGCGGTGCTGATGTTAGGATCGGGTTCACTTCGAGGTTTGGGGTTACGATATCTCACTATAGTACGGTGTATGTAGTGGGCGTTATAATTATTCTGGAGTAGGGTGTTAGAAACATGCTTAAGTTCGGAGGGTAGTGCCCTAGGTTCTGAGATAGAAAATGCACGATGTACAAGAGTATTGATGACCGCTTGTTTGTGTGCCGGGTAATGATGGGAAAACCCGTTCAGATATCGGTCCGTATGAGTCGGTTTCCTGTAATCCGTGTGGCCCAGTTTGCCATTGATATTGCGGGTCACTAAGACGTCTAAAAACGGGAGACTTCCGTCTGATTCCACCTCCATGGTAGAGCGAATGTCACGGTGCTGGGAGTTTAGAAAAAGTAAGAATTCATCTAAAGACTGCCGCCCATGCGGCCAGATGACGAACGGATAGTCTACATATCTACATATCGTCTAGATATGTAGACGATACGTAGATATGTAGACGATATGTTAGAGGTTTTAAAGCCATTCATGTCAGCTGTTAATTACATCAGATGACATGCACTAAGTCATCGTCAATTCCGCGAGTTTATTGAAGAGATTGGAGAAAATAACTTACGGTGTTATACCGCAGTACGTTCAAGTTCCGAGCGGTATTCGAAATTTTCTTGAATGAAAGGAAACGTCTTCTGGCTGAGTTACAAAACGATGAGTAGGGGAGAGCGGGGTTGAAAGGGCCGGGGGTCAGTTGTGCCGATGATCATGTCTCCGAGACAGACAGAGATAGCTATATTGTCAAACTACGTCGCGAATCCTCTATTAGACGTGCTGTCGCAGCAGCGATTTCAGTTACTCCTATGGCGTGGTCTAAGTGGCTGTGTGCATTCGTGCGTTTTAAGGTTACCTGGAACCACGTGAGTATATATTTTTGTGTTTATACTTTCTGGTCTGTGCCATCCATTTTTGAAGTGATCGAGAGTATTGTTTTACTAGATTGAAGGATATTCATTTAAGAATTATATAACCTATTGAAACTGTCGTCTTTCATAACCAAATTTTATAGATTCAATAAAATGTTGAAAGTGCCGTTTACCGGGGGGTAGTTGTGCCGCAGCACAATTAAAGCACAGAATTAATGATATTATAACCTGTTTTGTATATTTTTTAGGATGCGGACTTACAAACAAAAAACGCAAAGGGGTACTACTTCTCAAGAGCTTCTACAAAGGGCTGCCGACGCAGTTATCAAAGATGGAAGTAAATTGAAAACCGTAGCACGTGAGTTGGAAATTTTTTACACAACGCTCCAATGATTTGTGAAAAAATTGGGGTCAGAAATAACACCTGCAGTTGGCTACCAGTCTAGGGTACTTTACTTCTGGACAACCACCCGTCCCACATAATGTGGTTGAAAAGGCGAAGGAAAATTCAGTCATGCTCTCATTTCCACCTCATTGTACTCATCAACTTCAACCACTTGATGGTCCATTCAAGACGTATTGTGCAAAAGCTCAAGATAACTGGCTGCGAAACAATCCAGGAAAGACCATGAGCATATATGAAATAGCAGGAATAGTGAAATATGCTTGGCCATTAGCAGCAACGCCCACAAAAATCTGTAACTCATTCAAAAAGGCTGTAATTTGGCCTTATGATCTTATGGCCTTATGGTCACCGCCCGACCGCTGCCAGAAAGTCAACCCGAACAAATGGATCTAAGCAACGATCCTGGTCCACCAGGCGGTCAACAAAAGCAGGTTTCTCCTGAAATGTCAATTTTTAACCAAGTTCAAGAAATTATACAAGAACCTAACCTAACTCCTAGGGCGGAAACTCCTCAAGAAAATATCCCGATAGTCTGCAAGAGATCATATCCAGGAGATATTTTTCCTAAGAAAGTAACCTCCAACCACAATCGTCTAATGAAGCCATTACTTTTTCACCTAAAATTATCAGGCCACTTCCTAAAGCACCTCCTCGATTTTCTGTAGGGAATAAACGACGCACCAGGAAAGCAGCTGTTCTCACAGACACGCCTAAAAAGAATGTACTTGCAGAAGAACAGGTCAAAAAAAGTGCAAAGAACGAAGCAGTTCTAAAACGAAGGGTAAAAAGAAAGAAGAAAGTGATAAAGGTCTACCTAAAAATATTTAAAAAAACAAAACAGAAGAAGAATCCAGCTAAAAGAGAAGAAAACGATACTAATAGTGAAGAGGATGGATTAGAATGGTACTGTGTCTTCTGTTGTGATGCCTATGCCAACTCATGTGCGAAAGTGATATGAATTCTGTGTTGTGTGCAAAAATTGGGCACACCTAAAATGTACAGATAACGAAAATAGTTATTCGTTTGTCTGTCCTAATTGCCAGTCAGATGAATCATTTTCAGTTTAAAATCTTGGTTGGTTGCCAGAACTTTATTTATTATATTTGTGATTATTTTTGATTATTTATTATATTTATGATTATTATAATTACTGGGTATTTATTATAGATCTCGTTAAAAGTAAAAGTTTAAATACTATTTTCTGTTTACTAAGAAGAAATGTTTATTATTTTTTTGTTAATATTTGTGTGGTTATAAAAAGCCTCAGAATGAGTACAAATTATAATTTAAGAAGTCATAACATGTTCAACTTTATGCAGTAGTTAAAAAAATTGTTGCTGCTTCTTCTTCCTCTGTTTTGGGTTGGACGCCAGCACGTCCAGGCCCTTGAGCACTCTGCTCTTTGTACTATCCCCAATAGATCTCTCAGTTCCACTCTGTTAGGCTTGTGTCCTCGATAAAACCCACTATCCTGCTCAGGGGAAGTTTGAGTACACTCGAAGGATCCAATAGATCTCTCCCGAAATATTTCTGTCTGAGTTCCTCCAGTTCCTTACACGTGCATATTACATGAAGGCTAGCTTCCTCCTGTTTTTCACATCTCCTACACCAGGGCTCGCTAACCAAGCCCATGCTGTACAAATGCGTCCTTAAAGGACAATGTCCGGTTATTAACCCGGTAATTATTTTAATTTATTTTTTGTTACTACGAATTAGGTTGGCTGAAAACTTTCCGTCCAGCTCCCTTAGTAGTGTTTTGGTATGGAGTTGACCTTCCGTTAACCTCCATTTATTTTTATGTTCTTTTTCTAGCCATAACCAGATCTCCCTTTTAGCGGAATCCTTAGTGATTCCACATACAGGTTATGGTCCTATGAAGTTCCTATTCGTACCTTCTTTGGCCAGTTTGTCGACTATCTCATTGCCTTTAATTCCCTCCTGTCCTGGCACCCATATCAGCGACACTGTATTGTCTTGTGCCAGTCTGTTGAAGACCTGTTTACAATATTTCACCAGCTTAGTCCTGGTAGATGGGTTCATAATGGCATTAATAGCCGCTTGACTATCAGTCATTATGTTAATTTTTTTGTTTGCGCAGCCGCTCTCCCGAATTTCCTCGGCGCGGGCTGCGACTGCAAACAATTCGGCCTGGAAAACCGTAGTATGTTTCCCCAGACATATCGATATCTTCCTTCTAGGGCACATTCCGCATATGCCTGCACCTGCCCCCTGACTAGATTGTGATCCATCAGTGTACCAGGTGCCGGCACCATAATCGATCGAGCGACTTTTTGCCTGTTTCCTAGTCGGTATAAATATGTTCAGCTTAGCTGTAAACATAATCTCAGGTGCCATACTGTCCGCCGGCATTTGAAATATCGGCTCTTCCAGTATAGTTCCTGTGATATCTGTATGCCCCCCTACAACCTTATTAGGACACCATACGTCATTGTTCTTCAGCCTCAGTATCGCAGCCATTTCCTCCGCCTTTACAAATAGTTCCAGCGGAGGGAGACCCACGATGGCCTCCATGGAGGCCTTGTTGCTTATTTCTAATAAAAAAAGCAATATTGTTACACTTGATTAATAAAAACGTCACTGGAAGATGACGAATTATGTTTTTTTAAATATAATAATTTAAAGTTAAATGTTTTGTTGTGAGGGGCACAATCAACCTCAGCAAGGCACAATTTGTCCCAAGGCGGGATTAGTTGTGCCTTGGCTCCTCATAGCAGAAAATCCTGTTTCACCTTAACGCTATTAGAAATTGACAAAAATTGGATAGATATCTAAAAACTATATTAAATTTTACACCATATATTAAAAATTTGAATGACTAGCTTCTGTTTTCACACTTTTATTTTGAAATTACTCAAAATCGATACTTTCAACCCTGCTCTCCCCTACTTATGGAAGGAGAAAGGCAGCTTCTGCCTAATTTGTATAAATTAGGTCGAAAAAACTTAATATGGGCGTATGCACATATTAAGTTTTCTCGACCAAAATTGTTTTCTTTCAATCCCAATTGAACAAAAAATGTTTCACGCAATTTAGTACACACCAAACATTCAATTAGCAAACTGAGACTCCATTTTTGGTAGAATTTGCAATTGAAGCTTTGAATGCTTTAGAAATAAATTTCGAGTCTCATTTTTCAGATTTTCATGCAATTGCGAACGACATCAAAATTTTTCAAAATCCTTTTAAGTCTGGCATAGAAACTCTTGTCCCGGAACTTCAATTGAAAATGATTGATTTTGCAGTGTAGCAATATTTTTAAAGAAAAATATTTAAACTCATTTTTGCTGGAAATTGATACAATTTGATCAGTTGATCAGTTTATAACTTATTCTTTTGCAATTTGGTAATCTAATACGTTTGTTTTTTTTATTTTTTAAATGTTTTCCTTGATTGTGAAAACATCTTCAATTACCATGATTTCTCCTTCTTTAGTGAGTGTTGGCTTGTATTTATTACTATTTAAGGATGCATCTTTATTAATGGTATAATAAGTTATTCCATTTTCTTGTCCATCCAATGTATTGTTTCCAATGAAACATGAATTTGAAGTATCGCTATAAATCGTATACAATGTATTTATCTATACATAAGATACACTTCTTTCTAGTAAAGAAATTGAACCTTATTTGAGAAACTTCTAGAATAACTTAAATAGGAACTATTTTGGCTCTTATGATTACCTAAAAATATCCTTTTTATTTTATTTAATTATTTTATTATATTTTAATTATTTGATTATAGTTTAGATTAGTTCTAAAATCATTTACGAGTTCAAATAGACAACTGAGTATTGTGTGTAGCATATAGCACCTAAACAAGGTTTTCTCACTTACACATTTCAACAACGTGCTGTACATCATTCAATTATCCTCTTCTATATCTCATACCTAATCTTAGTAAAATACATATTCGTATGTACATGAGGTGTGATTGGAAAGTTTGAATACAGGAACCGCCGCTGCCCATTTCGAGGGAATGAGTTTTGTTGTGAAAAGAAAGCCTCTTCTGCCCTTGAAATGTTCTATAAATATGTTTGTTCACTAGAAAATGGCAGTCTAGTAAGTGAATATATGTTTTCGGTTCTCGACGGGTTTATATATTATATAAAATTTTGTTTTAAAACCGGGAAATCAGCTTCGAAGATTCAGTGATAAATGTCTACGCCCATCAAATGTTTTTAATCTGCTTCAACAGATTAAAAAAAGCCACGAATCAGTCGATAATGATCCTACTCTGGCTTCAAAAATCAACGAAAACATTGCGAAAACTCGCGATTAAGTGTATTCCCGTCGTCTTACAATTAGGGAAATGGCTGACGAACTGAATTTAGATTTCTACGACATTCAGTCAATTGTAGCTGAGGATTAGAACATACATCGAATGTCCGCAAAATTTATACCGAAGTTGCTGTTAGACGAGCAGAAAGAACACCAACTTCAAGTGTCACAAGAACTGCTTAATCGGGTCTAAAATTACCCAGTTTTGTTGAATATGGTTATTACAGGTGGGGAATCATGAGTTTTGGGAATGACACAGAAACAAGAGCACAACCGTCGGAATGGGAGAGTCCAGATTCACTACGATAGAAAAAAGATAGATAGAAAATTCTGCAGCTATTGCGCATCATGAATATGCCCCTAGATGGGTTCTTAACACCCTTAAGAAAGAAAATTTCCAAGAAGGATTTCAAAAATGGTAACACCGTTGGAGTCGGTGTGTTCAGTCAAAACTACTTTGAAGGAGATCCATTACAATAGCCTCTATGTATTGCCATTTTGAAATTACAAGCTCAGTCTTAAAACTTGCCAGTCACACCTCGTATATAGGCAAGGAAGTGGAAGTAGTTCAAGAATATTATTATAAATATTTTGTATCTCTTCCCAAATTTTCAATTATATCAAGAATCGAATGTAATTTTGTAGTGCTTTATAATTTCTTTTGTCTAAAGATTATAACTCTATCTTGATTAGATAGTTCGCAGAACATTTATTACAGTTGAAATTTTATTTGATACTTGTACTATGTATTGTATTAAACAATTATTACATTTCACTCTCAGTTGCAGATATCAATAATGTAACAATTAAAAATATTATAGCGTCTAAAATAAATCGAAATAATAACTACAATAATTAAAACAATTAGAAAGCTATGACGTCCGCCTTAATAGTACATGACGGTAAAAGCAAAAACAGTACGTTTGTGTGTGTCTGTTATCTGAATTTTAAAATTCATTCAAAATAGGCCAAGAAAAAAGATTAAGCATCAAAATGAAAGAATTGTTACTAGACATTCTTCTTTTGAAACAATAAGAGACATGAAAACTAAACATTTCTGCTATTCCATAGATTCTCATATTATTAAATGCAAGGTTTCGTGTCTCAATACTCTGTAAATGCCTCTATTTTCTACTTTTTTTTGTTAATAAACAAATATTTTTGAGCATACCCAGTTAACATATGTAGTAATTAACGTGTCGAAAATTTGTTAATGATGACGTCCTTTATGATGCAGACCCGCGCCACATTGTTTACACCTGGAGAGCAAAGGACCGCCGACAAAGTCAAACGGAACAGCCTACAAGTGTTACACTTTTCATCATGGGGGGCTCAAATATAGTAGTGATATATTAACCATAGGAACTTCGCATATTTTGCGCATTTCATTATGTATTTGTGTGGCCATAATATTTCACACCAAATATTTGCCTTTCAAGCGAAAATTTATTAATAACTTTGTTAAATTTATTTTAAGTATTCACATTTATTAAAAACTGACATTAATATTATTAAAATACCTAAAAAAAATATATCAAACAAAAGATTTTAAAAATGATATCTCTGAAGAGAAGATTTTTAACATTTTAATTAGTAATCTTCTATACTTGTTTTCATGATGTTTTTTTTGTAGTATCTTCTATACCGTGTTTAGTAACATCCTTTTATCGCCATTTCATGATTTAATATTGGGAAGATTAAATTATTTAGTTAAATTTTTAATGCTTATCTCATTTTGTACAAGTGCCTTGTTCGATATCAGATTTATGTCACTTCCTCGAATTTTCATATATGGCGTAGTACTGTCCGTTTTGACAAGGTTTTGAGTTGGTGAAACAGCTAAGTAATAAGCGTCTCAACATACACATATTTCTATTTTCTGTTTCAATCCTACATCGGAGTATTACTCTTATAGCAGGCAGTCTGAATGCGAGTTTATCAAGTTTTGCATTTTTTAAATATAGTGAACTAAATGTTGAACTAAATGCATATAAGAATTAATAATTATTAAAATCCCAAACACAATTGTCGTTTATTTTGTTGCGTTAATTCTAAAATCTGACGAAATAACTCCTTCCGAAGAATATAGGTGCAACACGTCGCGACGTCAACCATCCAGGTTGTGAGGATAAATGAAAAATGAATAATGTACGAAAGTCTGTCTATCTCGAAATGTGCATATACTAGCATGTCGCGACGTATTGCGTCTACATTCTTCGGCAGGCGTAAATCTTGTCAAATTGTAGAATTGACGCCACAAATTTATGTTAGTAGATAAGATCGCCGGTTCTGAATCCACTTTCCACCAAAGGTGACGCAGCCTGAAAGCGAGAAATTGTGGAGCCTCATTTCTCCAGACATCACACACATTGGAAACCGAAAAATTTCCTCCTCCACTTTTTAGTTCTGAATATGCACACCGACCTATATATATATATATATATATATATAATTCAAAAAATCCCTATTACCATAACAATGGTGTAGGGCGTTTATCTTCTTCTAGCTTTTTATAAACGTTTTCCATTCATTTCTATTCCTTGTCATGTTCTTCGCTTCTGTCCATGTTTTGCCTTTCCTTCCCAGTATTTCTGCTATGACATCATTCCATGTTGTCCTTGGCCTTCCTCTTCTTTTATATTTAATTATCCTTGCTTCCCATATCCTTCTTGTTTGTCTTGTATTTTCCATTCTATATAAATGTCCCCACCATCCTAGCTGTCTTTGTTCAATGTATTCTAGCACTGACTGCATTTTCAAATCTTTTCGTATTTCAAAGTTTCTTATTCTGTCCATCCTTGTAACTCCTCTAACTCTTCTTAAATACTTCATTTCTACTGCCTGTAATTTATTCTTTTGTCTTCTATTTAATATCCAGGATTCACAGCCATATGTTAATATCATTCGGTAAATTGCCTTATATACTTTTAGTTTTGTTTCTCGGGATTGATTAATCTCAGCGTCCTGGGTCCCTTTTCCATCAACTCGTACTCCCAAGTACTGGAATGTTCTCACTTGTTCTATTTCAGTTCCTTCTATTACGATTTTCGTATCTACCTGTTCATCTCCCACTACCATTACTTTAGTTTTGCTCTTACTCATCGTCCTAACCGACCTAACATAAATTAAAATTAATTCAATATACAGAGTCTCTCAAAAATCTCCTCTCATCAACATACAGGGTGTTCCAACAGTTTTGACCAACAATATACAGAGTGCTCCAAATTTTATGACCATCAGCATACAGAGTGCTAAAAATGTTTTGACCGTCAATATACAAGGTGTTCCAAATGTTTTGATCGACACTATACAGAGTGTTTGAAATAGAAGCGGTTCAAACAGAATATATAATATTAGTAAATATTAAATAATTGTCTGGGCATTGGTTAAGAGTCGATAGTTATCGGAATATAATTTACTATACGAAATCTAGCCATATTCGGAAGAATGTAACATTAATAAAGTTCGATTCGTGTGATTTTAATTTACAGTTGCTTATATCAAAATAAGTTCATTCATGTTTTACTAAAGTCATTCACCCAAAACTTTTTAATGAAAGTACTTGTGAGAAAGGACATGTAACTAATGTATCATATGTAAAAATAAGTTCATTCATGTTTTAAGGGCCATTCAAAAAAGACGAGCCCCTATATATGAGGTTCAATCAAAAGAAAGAAAGTGGATTTTGAAAAGGCAGAAAGGTATTAGGAAAAATATGATGACGGATTTTGAAAAGCTAAAAAGGCATAAGAAAATCAAAATGACGGATGAAGGCATTTAAAATAAGAGATCTAAAAAGCAGAAAGAAAAAATATACTTACATGAAAAAGCTGAGGGCCGCATCTAGCACTACCCCTACCTAGCAATATGGATAATAATTTTTTCTATTTTGTGTTCGAATTGAACTCATTATGAAACCAAAAACAGTATCGAAATGAGCTCTATTTCGATACACTTTTTTTCATTTATCAATGTTGACGTTGTTCGAATACAGAAATAAATATCATTGCTGTCATATGATTTTAAGAATTGATGTACATTTGACAGATATGATCTATGTTCGTATTTTACACAAACAACGTATGTTGTATACAATTGACAACAACATATATATGTTTCTATGTCACTCATGTTTATATTTTTAAATGAAATATCAAGTAATGTTAACGAAAATTAATAAATAATATGTAATATAATATACTTCGCGGATAGCAAGATTTAAATTTGAAAATGTCAAGTATCAATGTGACCAACTGCATGCTTTATATAAAAATTAAAATCTGAACTTTCAAATTAAATAATTCCAATTTAAGCAATTTATTAATGTAAAAAACGCAAAATAGAAAAAATAGTATAAAAAACTCGCTTCATAAGGCCTTTTGCCGCACTCGCTCTTTAGAAAACTCGCCGCAAGCGGCTCGTTTTCTAAACTGATCTCGTGCGGCAAAATGGTGCCTTATGAAACTCGTTTTTTAATATACTATTTTCGTGTTAGAACCTGTTTAAATGCCAAGTGAAAACTAGATAGAATTATTTCTGGTGTCAGTAATATGATTCTCATCTGAACGCGTCTTAGTGGAAAAAAGTGTGCTTATAATGTAAATTTCAAAGCTACCGTTAATGAAACTTGATAACACGATATCAGACTTCCACAAGAAATTATTTCGTAATCATTTTTTCTTGTTAGAATCTGTTTCAGCACTTTAAATATAAATTAAAATTAAAGGAGGATAATTTTTTACTGCATATTTTTTATTCCTTTTGATTTCTTGTTTCACTTACTTCAACCTCTAATGTATACATTTTAGCCCGAACTCCAATAAATTAATTCATTAACTTACTTACATTTTCATCTTTCATTAACCCTAGGATGGTTTTATTTAGGGGTATAAACATTATCCACAGAAAAGTTTGATGTATTAAATATTGTAATATTACGCTTCATATCATAATATATATCATCTGTTCTAATATTTAAAATAACTATCGGTATCCATATAGCATAGCTTTACCTGTTCTGCATACTCGCGTTTTGGAAAGTTACGCGATTTTCAAAATACAAAAGTCCTAAGAATAGATAAACAAGTATGTTATGGGAGTTCCTTTTTATTTCAGTAGATTTGTTCCTACATACTCTAAAATTAGTTTGTAGGTGGTTCAATATATAACCTACAGATCCTGTTTTTTTCTTTACCGATACATATTAAATTTTTAGTAGCATGAACCTAGTTGATACTTCCCAGAAAATAGAAGTTTAAGCATGTTTAATATATGAAATCGTTTATTTCCGATTCCATCATAGAATCGAAATTCTACTGACTGCATCAATTAGGTATTTTATACATAAATATACATATAACTTTATGTTTCAAAACAATTTTACTTTAGGTTGGAAAGTTACATGTACAACTAACAGGAATTCAATTCTTTTCCAACTGCAGTAGAGAGGCTAATTTACCATATTTGTAATTCGGATTCTTAAATAAAACTAACGGTAATCTAACACACACTATATTAAAAATAAAAACACAATAAACTAAATAATAACTTAAAAACTAATAACTAATAACATTTATTTTTACAATATTTATTTGCACATTTATATAGTAATCGCAGGACGACATTTATTCGTTGAATTAATTAAATCTTCACATCTCGTGAACAATTCACCCAATAAAATCTCTGGCGCACCTTCTTCAGTGTTTTATGGACGCCAAAATGGTCCCCAGAAGCACCATTGCGAAGTTCTCCCAATACCTCTGATGTTCTTTTCTTGGGAACTACCATTTGCATCTTCCGCTCGCTTCCATTGTGATTTTCAACTCCACGTCTCAGGACAACGTCTTCCATGGTTTAGGAATCCCATTGTGCTCAGTATGACTTCAATTCTCGAAAAGAGGGAGTGATTTCTTGCCAGGTCGGTCTTTGCCCATTTCTCTTCCAAGCCCTGAAGACTGCAAGATCTGGACAGGACCTTCTGGAAAGAGCATCTGCATTTCGATGTTTGAGGCCTGCTCTGTGTTCAATGTCGAAGTCATACTCCTGTAGCCTCTCAATCCATCTAACTACTTGACACTCGGGATTCTTAAATTGCAAGAACCACTTCAAGGCGTCATAATCAGTGCGGATCAGGAACTTCTGCCCATACAGGTACTTGAAAAATGCTCAATGGTCTTAACTACTGCTAATAGTTCTCGCCTGATTACGCAGTAGTTCCTCTCAGGTTTGGACAGGGTCTTGCTGAAGTATTCAATGACCTTTTCTTGTACATCTTGGATCTGGGAGAGTACACCACCAATACCGGCGTTACTGGCATCCGTATCCAAAGTAAACGTTCCAGATGGCAGTGGATAGCTTAAAACTGGAGCACTTATCAAAGTTTCCTTTAAGAAGTCAAAGGACGCTTGTGATTCGTTGTTCAAAATAAATGCTCGATTTTCTCTACATGTACAACTAACAGGAATTCAATTATTTTCCGACTGAAGTAGAGAGGCTAATTTACTATATTTGTAACATATTCAAATGTATTTGCCAATTCGGATTCTTAAATAAAACTAACGGTAATCTAACACACACTATATTAAAAATAAAAACAGAATACACTAAATAATAACTTAAAAGCTAATAACTAATAACATTTATTTTTACAATATTTATTTGCACATTTATATAGTAATCACAGGACGACATTTATTCATTGAATGAATTAAATCCCTCTTGAGTGGTATTTATATTCACGGGAAAACTTCCCATTTGGTCGATCTCTCGATTCATCCGCATCATCTTCCTAGACTGTGCGCGACGTGTGATACGTGCCGTATCGTCGGATGAGTCATCACAATATCATTATCGAAATCAAATAAGGTTAAACTAAATGTAAGGACATATTATATACTATATTCACTAATATTGCCTTTGAACTGCAACAAATAAGTATAATATGTGCTATTGACAGTTGTATTTCGATCTTTAGTCAATTGGTGAAATGCTAAATTATTGTGATCTTAATCTTTCTGGTTGATTAAATGACTTTTGCCTTAATGGGACGAGATATGTCTGGTTACTGAAATAATACAGAACCATTGTTTCATTTTCTGTGATAATGAATCCCAAAACCGATTTTAGATCCTTACCGCATATTTAAAAACGAACGCGCACATTTAACATCATATTACCGTTGGTGAGTAGGAAGAAGCCGGTTGTACCCGTTTGCAGAATTCGGCGAACAGTTGTTTCAAATCAAAAATGTTAGGATAGTTGATAATTTCTTCACTTTTAAATAGTGATATTCTAATATCAATTTTTAAATAAATGAAATCTTTTGTAACATTACAACTTCAATTGGTTCGCAATTAGTTTATCATCTTCTAGAGATTTTTGCTCCAAACGGAAACATGTTGTCCACTTTTAACATTAGAATATGAAGAGGATAAATCACCACAAACACAGTTTAATTTGCTTAATTTGAGTAGGCATATTCACCTTCTTTAAAAATTTAATGACCGGGCGTTTTTCTATTCCGTGCACTAGTGATGTTACCTGATTGCAGATTGGTAACCACGGGGATTTATCTAAATATAAAATTCCCGGTTCAAATTTTTAGTTCTGACAACATTAACAATTGGCGCTGTCTGCAATTCTTTTACCTTCCTCGGCTTCCCCGCAGAAAATGAACGTTTATTTTTTGTGTTGTTTGTAACATATGTAACCTTACTTTTTGCTTTATTTTCTGTTTAAGACGTTTTGGTTTACACACGTGTTTTTTGCTAAAATTATGAATATTTAATTTTGATATATTCCAGAGTTTACTTAGGTATTGCATTTATTTATTTATTTTATAATTCGATTATATATATTGTATATTTACATATTCCGTTAAATACGTTTGTTTATTGCTTACAGTTTATGTTTTTTTTTTGTTTTCAGTGTTAATTCTCTTATTAATTAAGTGTTGCATTTATTATATTTTTTCTGTAATTATACATTTTCTGAAATGGGTTTTTATTGTTGTGTTCCAAACTGTGTTAATAATAGTAGTAATGCAACTATGCACAGATTTCCTAAAGAACAGGAGGTGAGGTAGGGTGAAATAGAATTATCTTATAATGTGTGTACCAAATGCCTTTTTACAGAGATTTATTAAATGGTTAAAAGCTATTAATAGAATGGACATAGAGCACAAGAAAAAAGAAAACCATAGAGTCTGCGAACACCACTTTAGTAATAAGATGAAATCCATAGCTTACAGTAACCGAACAAACTTGAAAGCAAATGCTATTCCAGACTTACATATAATATTTCGTAAGAATATGACCTATTTCAACATTGTTCTCAAATTTACCATATAGAAATATCTTTAGATGTTGAAGAAGATGTACAGGGGCTGGGTAACATTGATGC
Source organism: Melolontha melolontha (assembly GCA_935421215.2). Classification (NCBI taxonomy): domain Eukaryota; kingdom Metazoa; phylum Arthropoda; class Insecta; order Coleoptera; family Scarabaeidae; genus Melolontha; species Melolontha melolontha. The sequence continues at coordinate 135,621,188 of OW285235.1, read as the reverse complement.
TTCTACAACCGAAGACACTGCAGTTCCTTCAACTAGTAGTTTCAATATAGAAAGGGGCAGTTATACAAAATTTTAAAGTGTCTTATTGATATTTCATGAATTTTTCAGTTGGCTTTTTGTGCCTGCACATCATAGTGGATACCATGTTAATATTATACCTTCTTTCAGACCAATACAAGGAAATTGAAAGAGAGTCGAAGAAAAGGAAGAGAGAGTTATCTTCTCGAGCAGGTACAAAAAAAAGGAAAATAGCATAGCAAAATATAACATTTAATGATATCGATAAAAATTAATTTTAGGTCTCAGTAGAAAAGTTAACTTTGCTAAATAAGTAAATTTACGAAAAGCACTTCTAACACCCAAAAAGAAGAAACTTATAAATGTTGCAAAAGGCCTACTCAAAACAGCTAGGCAGCTAAACAGAGAAAATAAATCAAACAAGGAAAAATTAAAGGAAGCATATAAATATTCTGCCTCGAAAGAATTTATGAGTTCTAGATTAAACAACCAAGCTATGAATTTTTTTTTGGGCCAATTGAATTTACAAAAGAAGAAGCCTAAAGGTCGCACATTCAGTACAGATGATAAAATACTTGCCCTTTCTTTTTTAAAACAAAGCCCTAAGGGATACAAATTACTTAAGAAAGTATTTGCGATGCCTTCGCGCAAAACAATTTTGCAACATATAGAGTTTATCCAGTTGTAAGTAAAATGTTATATATAAAGAGTATTTTTATACAAAGGATACATCCTTTATATATTCTAAAAAAGTTTGTGTCATTTCAGGTCATCGAATAGAAAAATATTACATATTGTGATTTGACATCCTGGTTAAAAGTAATGACAGCCATTTCTGATCGTACTGTTTTAAGATACGAATGTAAGTAGGTGATGCCAGGATTATTACTAGGAGAACACGGTTATATATATTGTAGACATCTTATAACTCCGGTTTTACGACCAGGAAACGTGACAGAATAGTTATAGCTGATAATGAAACTTTGCATTATAGAAACTTATTAAGATACAGAACACATAAAAACTTAATTCAAAAATATTTTGTAGAATAAGTAGAAAATAAGTATGTAATTTTAAAATGCAAAGAAATTTAACAATATTGGTTCTGTACATTATGGTAATAAATGAGGGTTTTTCACTCATTGTGCTCCGAAAGAATGTTTCTACGGATCACACAGAGTTTCCCTCCATAAAATCTTTTTTTTTATTTTCTTCCTCGTTAATTAGAAGTACTGCTCAGTGTATAAAATTTTTCAAAATATGTATAAGATACATATACACAATAAAGAATATTGGTACAAGAGTAATTACATTGACAAAAAATATAAATTTGAAATTTCGAGTAAACTGTTTCCGCTTAAAACCAAAAAAAAATGTACTTTAACGTAGGCATTAATCACCCATAGATTGTAATGAACAAACACGCGATCAAATACACAAAACAAGTAATTTTAATACTACATTACCAGCATTAAAATATATTTTGTTCATCAGTTAGGTTATATGTTCTATACAGGACCTGAAACCTTTGCAGCAGGACCACTAATTGAAATAATATTAGCTTATGTATGTATTTATCTACTACTATTTTATTAATTATCTAGTATATGACTGTAATTCATGAACAAAATCTTTAAATGTCAACCATATTTATAAAATAGAACAAATGTTTAAGCGCGTATCAAACTAATTCATTGATACGACGTTTATGCATTGTCTATAGGAAAGATTAGAAATAATAGTTAAAAGTAAAATTTGAATTATGGCGCCTTTACTTCAACGCCATCAGTGACTGTTGTCGCAACTAGATTTTGAAAAGAGATCGATTAAAAAGAGATGCCCATCTAGTATATAGTTAATCTATGTTGGTAACTATTGCTAGTAGAACTTTACTATTTATAGCGTAAATTTAGTGCATATGCAACTATGACATAATACACGTAGAATACGTTTGAACACGTATAAACCTGATAGGTCGAGGACAAATGGGGCTTACTTCGAACATACTATCTATCTATTTCCCTTCGAAATTCCTTTTTTCCGAGTTTATGGGAGAGGCCAGAGCAAAATTATAATGAGTATGACACATGTGTATACAATAGATAGACCATATGGTATAAAATTAAAAAAATTTATTTATAAAAAATATCCTTGAAGGCACGTGTTGAAATACGTTTGAATGCTTTCATTATATTTATAAGCAAACTTTTGAATCAAAATTATACGTGTATATATTAAGAAAAGTATCTTCTTTACAGAAATAAATCCTTTCTGTTATTAGAAGAATTAGGCTATTGTATTTGGAAGTAGATTTGGTCATATTTCCTTTCAAAAAATATTTTTGGTGAGGGCTTTGCAATTATGATTTCAAAATTTTATACTGAACTACAAAACTGTTCTTTTATTAAAAATTAATTAGATACTATAAATTGCCTGCAACAATTTAATAATTACTTAATAATAAACGATTCAAGATTAATAAAGCATACAGTAGGCAGCATGTATATATATTCATACAGAGCTACGGTTATACTGTTATCAATGATAACAGTATACCCGCAGTTATTGTTAATGATAACTTATCATTAACAATAACAAAAACTATTCTGGTAAATTGGGCATAGCTTTCTATATTTACCGGTGACATGCATTTAGTATTAATTAACTTATAATAAGCTTTTGAAAAAAAAAACCTGTAAACATATAGTTTTAAGCGTTACTTTAAATAGAGTGCCAAGAATATAACGCAAAGGTATGTTTATGCGAACCGCTCCAATGCAATGAGAAAGATGCAATGCCACTCTGTCATAACTCATAACTATTTATCTACCGAAAGGATACACTCACCTCCTTTTGTCAAAATGGGACGGAAATTAAAAGAAACTACTGTGGTGGAGATAAATGCCATAATTGAATTGCACAAAGGCAGTAAATTTCTACGTGAAATTGAAAAAATTATCAATGGTAGCATTGCAAAGATTCAATACATTATTGAAAAAATTTAAAAGTAAAAATTCAATTCGATTAGAAATGGGCCACCTAAAAACCTTACAAAGAAAGAACATAAAGCTTTGCTCAATGAAGTAAATGCAAATATAAAAATTAGTGTGTTGAAACTAACAGCAGAAATTCAAGAAGTTTTATAAGACTGCAAGTTCGAATACGATACGTCGAGTTTTCCATCAAGAAGGTTTCAAAGCTAGAGTAGCTATGCATTAATGAGAGAAACAGACTAAAATGTTTTGCTAGAAAATACGTTGACGCTTTCGAACCAGCGACCCATTCGAAATTCTTAATTATGTGGCAAATAAAAATATTTTGTACTGAAAGAAGAATGGAGTAAGATAGGGCGAAACTATATTCAATTATTAATTGAATCAACCCCTAGAAAGCTGAGGGCAGTTATCGAAGCTCAAGGCCTACCTATAAAATACTCAAAATCATAATATAATGTTAGTTGATCTTGTATTTTATTATTATTAACAAATGTAAAAATACTTTTGCATTGTATTAATGCTGCTCTATTTCAGAGTAACGCTTATTATAAAGTAATTAATACTCAATGTATTGTGATGCGCGATGCGACGTTACGTCAACGGATAACCTAAGCGATTACATCACACGATGTGTACGTCATGGGACTTCCCGGTTCCTCTAGAAAGCGAACAATCCAGAAACGGCCGAAAAATATATAAACACTCAAGTGAAGGATTATTCTTTCGACTAGTGATCGTTGTGAAATAAACAACCCTGACATAAATGTGTATATAAATATAAATAAAAAAATATTATTAGTTATTGTTAGTGGTACTTATTTTTTTATTAATATAGTTAATTTTTAATTGCCCTGTGTTTTATAAATCGAACTCGGACGGAAGATTTACCACAGTGATGCAATATGTAAAACTCTCCGATTTAGAAGTAGCTAACCTGAAACGTTAACTGGAGAAGAGACATGAAGAAACACCGGTAAGAAAGCAACGCTCTAGCAGTGACTTCGAGATGTATTGACCAAAGAAGGCGAAGATCCGACGAATTATTTCTTCCAAGTTTCACGTGACGACGTTTAAGTGGATTCGCTGTAAGCTCAAAGGTGAACATCTTGAACTAAATATTACAATGATGGGACCGAAGGTTGGTGACAAGGTAACCTGAGGAGAGTGGTTGCCAAAATGTAAACTATTACCCTATCACATTAAACAAGGGTACTCTTCTGGGATAGTGTGCGCCAGTGTTGGCCGTATTTCATCGCGTGGAAGCAAAGCAGGATGTATTCACACGGGTTCCTGAGAAATTTTACAAGATAATCTACTCAGCTTGTCAGAGATTGAGCAGGAAAGAACAGAGTCAAGTTAAGGATCCGATTCAGCAATATTAGGATTTTTTTAAACCGAAACTGGCATAAAAAGGAAGAACCAACATATTTATACGAGCAAATTATACGATATGGAAACCCAGTGGGTAAGCGAACCTTCAAATAGTCCGTGAGCTTCATCAGTGGTACTTGTAGGAAAGACTGATGGGTTTACCAAATTTCCCGTGGACTAACGCCATTTAAATAATGTAACCAAAAAGGACAGTTAACCTCTGCCAAGAATATATGATACATAGATACCTTGGGACAAGTCGAGGGTGCATAAGAGTAAATAAGTCACACGTCCTACTTTCATTAAAAAGTTTTGGGCGAATGAACTTTAGTAAAACATGAATGAACTTATTTTTATATATGTAAGTGTAAATTTAAATCACACGAATCGAACTTTATTAATGTTACATTCTTCCGAATATGGCTAGATTTCGTATAGTAAATTATATTCTGACAACTCTCGACTCTTAACCAATGCCCAGACAATTATTTAATATTTACTAATATTATATATTCTGTTTAAACCGCTTCTATTTCAAACACTCTGTATTATTAGAATTGCGATATTTCGTCCGTACAACAGAATCGGGCTTACGGCTGCAGACTAATTTAAATATGCGATGTAAAAAATATTATAAACAGCTACTTATGCATTATATACTTTATACAGATTATATTTATATAATATACATGTACACACGATGACCGTGAACAACATACTAAGTAATCGTATGTGCGATGGGGCACGCGTAGCCATGCTTCTGCTTTCGCTCTGGATTGGTCCACTCTTGTAATGACTATATTCATTTTAATTTTAAAAATTCTTTTTCTATTACAATACCTTATAATAAATTTCGCTTTAATTAAAATATAATGTTTCTGATTTAGGAAATTGCAATAAATTTCTAAATATTATTATACATAACTAGAGCTGAGGATCCCCACCAGCGTAGTTAGTCGTGAACTGGCAACGTGATTGTGTGTTGTCTTGAGCTCTATTTAATAAGTATGACGGACGTGCCCAAGCCAAGAAAGCGCCCATTGTATAACGACGTGAAGAAATTTATCCGAGACTTTCCCGATTTGTATTATAATGGAGCAAAAGTGGTTTGTAAATTATGCGATAAACAGTTACTTTGCTGGGACAAATACGACTGTAAAAGACATGTTGAAAGTGTACACCACAAAGACAAAGAAAATAATGTGCTGTCTAAAACGCAATTCATTTTCGATTTATTGACAATGCTACTCGTCTGCGATGTGCCAGTTCACCTGCTAGATAAAAAAGCCTTTCACGACTTTTGGAATAAATACAATTCCAACAAAAAGCTACCGTCACGGAGAACGTTACTCACCTATTTACCAATTGTGCGTGAGGACATTGAAAGCAGAATGAAAGCAGTAGTAAATGATAAACAGTTATGGGTATGTGTCGACGAAACGACAGATCGAAAAAAACATTCTATTGTGAATATTATAGTGCGTGTACTAGATCCTGTCAAATCAACATTTCCCATTTTATTAGCCAGCAAAAGATTGGAAAAGTGCACTAGCGAAGTAATTACGAAGGTAGTGCTCGATACGCTACAAAAATTTCAAGTTTCAACTAATCAACTCCTGATGTTTATGAGCGATGGTGCTGCGACAATGCGTTCTGTAGGCCGTTCTCTTAAAGCAGATTGTGAGAGACTTTTGCATGTGACATGTAAAGTTCATGCTTTACACCTTGTGGCACAAACTATTCGGCAATGTTATCCAGAGGTGGATGCATTAATAGCAACCACAAAAAAAGTGTTTCTAAAATCTCCCAAACGAATTCGAGAGTTTCACAGTCGGTGCCCTGGTATTCCCGAACCACCAGAGCCAATCCTTACACGTTGGGGAAGTTGGTTAAAGGCGGCATTTTATTATGCCAAGTATTTCCAACAAATAAAATCTGTGGTTCTACAATTCAATCCTGCCGAAGCTGTAGCCATTAAGGAAAGCCAGAGACTCTTTCAAAACCCTTCCCTTGATGCAGATTTACAAACTATTTATAACAATCATATAGGATTGTTTAACGCAATCGAGAAATTTCAAAATACTGCATTATCGTTAGCGGAGTCACTGCAAATACTGGACGATGTACACGCCCAGCTATGCGCAGTAAATGACAACAAAAATGTTAATGTAATAGAAAAGTTCGAGAGTGTGATAAACAATGATTTTGGTTTTACCAGATTAAAACAAATTAGTAATGGTGCAAGTGTAGATTCGGTTTCTATCTATAAAGATTACTTTAATTGTGCGTGTGTTACATCCGTAGATGTCGAGCGGTCTTTCTCAAAATATAAAAAAATTTATTCATCACGGCGTACATCGCTCACCGCTACAAATATGGAAACGTATCTAATGCTACAAACTTACTGCAAGTCTTATACACTTGGCGCTATGCTATAATAATCGTAAATAAGGTAAGTGTGTTATTTATATACAGTACACATAACTGACATACCTAAGTGATATAAATAGCGAATGCATGTAAAGCAATAAAATCACGCATGCATCACCGATCGAAACAAGGTCATTATATTCGTGCGTTTAACTGAGTACTATCCTGGCACACCGCAAACATCCCCAGCTCTATACATAACTAACACAAAGAGCAACTTTATAAGAATTCTACAATTTTAATAATGTGATGTGTTTCCTACTGACTCTAAAATCTCTATAATATATAAAACAATAATTTTTTCACATATTCATTATAAATAATGATTATCAATATTTCAAGATAAATTGTGGAAAATACGTAAGATATTGTAAAACATATTTAATAATTATAATTAGTTAGTGTATTATATCCAGAAGTATAATATATTAATTTTATTTATATTATATATATTATAAGTTGTATAGCTGTGTCGTTCCAGCCGGACCCGGTCCAAAGGATTCGGTCCGCTGTTGGATATAATCGGACCCGGTCCGCAACTTTGTCTGAACTCGGTCCGAAGGAACGAATTCAATACTTTTATTGAATTCGTTCCTTACGCGTACGGTACCGATTCTCGCTAGCGTCAAGGCATATCATATTCCGATATTCGAAGTGTAAACCATCTAAACATTAGTGATTCAGATTCAGACACATAACTTACTGGGATGTTTACGTTTTAAAGAGTTTGAATATTGTAGAGATACGCATATTACGCATATACATATACTGAAAAAGCAATAAATTTTATTTGATGAAGGTCGTAGGTAGGTATTTGATATTTGATATATGAGACACATATATATAGATATGTATATGTGTGTTTATATTTTTTATCTGAATTATGGCTAATGCGACTATGTATTAAACATATATGTATACATACAATGTATGTATACAGAGTGCACTTTTCGTCTTATACCATAACACCATAATTAATAAAATGACAAATGAATACCGTCGATGTCGTTGTATATTTATAAAATAAGATAAGTTTTAAATAAATATTCTAGGGTGTTGGTCTAAATTTCTCAAGGGGGTATGCAAGAATTAGTAATCTTCCACCTTTTCTGTTGTTTACTCGTGCATACGTGTGTATAAATATAAAGAAGTGTTCAAAAAGTATTTTATAATGGAAAGAAAACGGAGTGATATTTGGAATTTTTTACTGTAACAAATGAAAATTCTGCGAAGTGTAATTTTTGTAATAGTCCATTTTCCTACAAAGGAGGAGCTACTGGAAATTTAACAAGACATTTAAAAAGAAAACATCCATTTTCATTAACGGACGAGAGAAGGGAAGATATTTCAGTGAAGGATTCAGAAACCAATGTATCCGAAGATATTTCAATTGATACTTCTGATATAGAATTAGCAATTCCAAGTACCAGTACTAATACCAAAAAAAAGGATAATTATTCAAACACCATTAACAAATTTCCAAAGAAGGGCTTTATCTAAACAACAATCAGTGAAATTAGATGAACAGTTATTAACAATTATTGTTGCTGAATATCAGCCGTTTAGTTTGGTAGAAGATAGAGAATTTAGAAAATTCGTACAAATGTTGAATCCCAATTATACACCTCCTTCTAGAGATGATATAAGCTACTCCTTGAGCGGAGTAGGTGCACCTACCAGGATTCCAGTTCCGAACTAGGTGCGGCAAACTAGGTGCACAAATCAGTTCCGACTCCGACCGATTGTGAGTCATATTTTGCGTCCGATCAGTCAGGGTAATCTTTATGTTTACTTAGGCACACAGCTTGGATATACAAATAGCAGTCAAATTATTACATTTTAAATGAGGTGTCAGATTGCAATTTATAGATTTTTTTTAATTAAAGTGCATACGATATACATATATACATAGGTTTAAAATAATTTTTGTATGCTTTTCAATGCAACACTAGAAAATCCCATGTCATTCTAATATGCAATGTGTTGAATGTATTTAATTTATTGACGGCGGCGGTTAGAAAGAATGTTTAAAGTTAGAAAAAAAGAAACATTCGTTAGACTAATCACAAAAATAATACCAATAATACCTCAATAGATAAAATGTTATCTAATGTTGAAGTCCCAGGGTCTGCAAATTCTCGCGCAATAATGAAGTGCAACGATATTTAGAATGTGAAATGGCTGATCGAAATCAGGATCCATTTCAGTGGTGGAAGGACAGTGAATATTTATTGCCGAATTTAAGTATCGTTGTAAAGGAAATATGTTGTGCAATGGCTACTTCAGTTCCATGCGAGAGACTCTTTTCTAAAGCGGGGTATATTTTAAATGAAAGAAGAACACGGTTAAGTACGAGTAAAGTAGAAAAACTAGTTTTCCTGAATATGAACGATGATTTCATTTAGATTTAAATACAAAAATTAAAACTATTTTTTACGTATTAGTTCTTATTATTTTTACTTTTTATTATATATTTTTTGTGTAGCTAAAAATTTAGTTTTTCTTATGACTAGAAATCATACTAATTATTTAAAAATAAATATACATATTTGGTTGCACAATTCTATATACAATTATTCGGAATCGCAGCAACTACAATTGCCAGTTGTATTTATTTATACATAGGTATAGGAGTAGTTGCGTCGTTTATTTCTCACATTTCGCTTCGCTTAGTCGGACTCGTTCCAGGCGGACCTACTCTTTTACATAATACGATGCGACTATGTAGGTGCAACTGCGAGATCAAATCTCGGGCGCTCCGACTTGAACGATCGGAATCGGAATTGTACGACTCGGAATCGTTTCAATCGGATCTACTCTTTTGGAAAATGCGAACTAGGTGCACCTGCTCCGGCACGCGAACTAGGTTCAAAGGAACAGGTTCGGTTCAGAGCAACCATCTCTACCTCCTTCAAGAAAGACAATAGCAAACGTGATATTACCACAACTGTATACAAGAGTTCACACAATAGTTAAAGAGTTATTACTAAAGACGGCAGACTATGTGCCCATACTGTCAAATTTAATATAATATAATAAATTTAATATATATATATATATATATATATATATATGTTTATATACTGAGAAGGATTGTTCGACGTTGAGAGATGTTATATTTGCATAGTTAAAGTGCTCTTTGTATCTGTACAATGGATCTTCAGTATTGGTAAAAAGTTGCCCTAATTTTGTAAAATCTACATTTTTATCTAATACACCTTATGTGTATTAATAAATTTAACAGTGTGGGCACATAGTCTGCCGTCTTTGGTTATTACTGTCATCTACTCAGCATATTGCTATTACTACTGATGGATGGACGTCAATTAGTAATCAGTCTTATCAAGCATTAACAGCGCATTTTAATTGACGGTGAAAATAAATTAGTGTCTGTTCTATTGGGATGTTACTGTACCGAAGTAAGTCGCACTGCACAAAATTTAGCTAATATTATAAAGTTAGCTTTAACTGATTGGCAAATTTCTGAAAATGTTTGCGCCGTGGTTACAGATAACGCAGCAAATATTACAGCAGCAGTCCGTGTCTTAAGGTGGCAGCATATACCATGTTTTGCGCATTCGTTAAATTTAATTGTACAAAAAGGTCTTCATCAAATAAAGGCTACACAGAATAAAGTGAAGTCTATTGTAGAATATTTTAAACGAAGTCCCATAGCAACAGCAAAACTACAAAATCTGCAAAGCAAATGGGTTTTCCTGTGCTGAAAATGAAACAAGACGTAAGTACAAAATGGAACTCCACGTATGATATGTTTGATAGAGTTACAAAAATTAAAGATCCATTACAATCAGCTATAGCCGTTACAAACGCCACTCATATATTATCAACTTGTGATTTCGAAATTATTTCTTGGTCCTGCAAAATATTAAAGCCATTTAAAGACATTACTGATGAAATAAGTAGCGAAACAAGTGTATAAATTTCAAAAATCTTGTTATATAATAAAATGTTAGTGACCTACGTTAATAACGTAAAATCCGATTTAGGAAAAGAATCTCTTGGAGTAGATGCAATGCACACATTGAATGCATTATGTGAAGTTATACTATCGGAACTTCGTATAAGATTTCAAAATATAGAAGAACATCCTATATACAGTGATTCAACATTTTTAGATCCGCGTTTCAAGAAATATGGTTTTAATGAAGAAAGTACATAGTTATAAAAAGACGTATAACAAAATTCTGCAAGAGGTAGTCTCATTAATTACGAAAAAAGAAGAAGGAAATATAACAACACAGTGTGAAATAATCGAAAAGGACGTACTAAAAAGTGGAGAGGAAGACATTTGGAATAATTTTGACAAAGAGATTATGAAAATTGAAACTGCTTTCAATCCCACTATTGAAGCCACGATTGAAGTAGAAAAATATGTTCAAGAACCTTTACTGACCAGAAACCAAGATGCTCTCAGATGGTGGGAAGATAGAAGATATGTCTATAAACATTTGTATTCAATCATAAAAGGTGGTTTTTGCATTCCAGCTACTTCTGTTGCTTGCGAACGTATTTTTTCAAAACCGGGTCAAATATTAACAGACAGACGCAGTAGCTTGTCTCCATCAAAAGTAGAGAAAATTGTCTTTTTAAATTGTAACTTAAAATTTTTACAAAATTTTTAGTAACTAATATTTTTTTATAAATATAGTAAGTATATTAAATGCTGGTATAAAAGATAAAATCTATAAAAAATTACGTAATAAGTAGGCAAGTAAGTTTAATTTGTTGGTTATTGAAAGACTTAAATTTATTTGTGTTTGTAATTATATTTTTTTTTATATTTCGTTATATTTATTGTTTACTATATCTGCACCCTTTCAAAAATAAAATAATAAATTTTATTAGTAAAAGCAAAAGTTGTTATTGTTTTATTTTTAAATAAGTGTAAATAAATTAATTTTTAACTACTGGCAATCAGTAATAATTTACTATTTCTGTACAAGTAATAACGAAAAACAACGTAAGTATAATTGATATAATTATTGCACTATGCAAATATTAATTACATTTACATAGCTTCACGTATTGATAGATTTGATAGTTCTCCGTTCTAAAGATTCAGTCCGAACCTTTCAACCTACATATATGGCTTGACGGTACGGTACACGATCCATTGGTTCTACGATACACGGGCCCACGCTCTGATATCAATACCGATGTCGGTCCGGATGGACCGAATCCAACGGACCCGTTCCGATCCTAGTACGGACCCGGAATGAACGAATCCACAAAAGGAACGACATCGCCCAGCACTAATAAGTTGCCTTGCGAGTATTTATTTCTTTAAATTTTCTTAAAGGCTGAATTGATATAAATATGTGTGAACTAACATACATATATGCAAGTATGGATTTCTACCTGCGATAGTCGAGTCCATATGGTATGACAGCAGGTGCAAGCGGTCGCTAGTAAGATTTCGCCGGGTAGTATCTGTTATTATTAGAGAACGGACACGCTTACCACATGACGCAAAGCCCAGTGCAGTACTGGCGAAAGGCTGTATTTCTAAAATATTTAATTTTATTGATATAATTGGAAAACGAACGGGTGGTGATCTATAAAATTACGAAATACATATTTATTTGTTGAAAAGTTGTACTTATAAAGTTTTAATTTTATTTATATAATTGGAAAACATACGGGTGGTTATCTATCTATCTAAAATTACGAAATACATACTTATTAATTAATTTTATTTATATAATTGGAAAACAAACGGGTGGTGATCTATAAAATTACGAAATACATATTGCAGTGGAATTTGCTTTGAAATTGCTTATTAATTTTAATTCACACTACAGCTTATATTGCCGGCTATTCAGTCTAGTAGAATCCACGAACTCCCATCTCATGAATCGTTCCTTGCGGAAATAGTTCCAAGTTTTTTAATTTGAAAATAAAAACAAAGAATATCAATGAAAGATCTCAATTCGTTAATTTAGAAGTCTTTATTAAAAAAAAAATTTAAAAAAATCCCTCTACCGAGTGTATAGGGTGCTAAAGCATCATCAACAGTAGCAATGGGGAAACACTCTTTGTGAATAATGACTCGCACACAGAGAAAAACCCCTTGTGACTCTCGAACAAAATTAAAACTAATAAATACTAGTGAAATTTGTCAAGTTTAACCTCTACTTTAACCTCTACAATCAAATGTCAAAAACAACCAAGTTTTCAAAACCCGCGAAAATTGAATTTTAGTCGTGCGCAAAAATAACACAACAAGGTCAACCCACAATAAAGAAAACTCCAACCTTGAATTCAAAACGTTCTCGAATATTATTTTTAAGAAAAAACTTCCCTTACAAAAAACATGACAATTTTCTCTAATACCCATATACTACTTTCAAATATAAATTATTACAAGAAATACATGAAATTATAATAATGAAAATAATCGTGATATCAAATATATAAACAAAATATTTTTATCAAACTTACATAGATCTATGCACCATTAATAAACTGCGTGAGAGATATCTTATATATAAGAACATTTTATAAACATCAAAACACTCGCAAAAATCGAATTAAGATTTACATGCACTTCACACAAATGCATAAACAATATTCAACCCGATTTTATAAAACAAAGAATAAAATTGAGTATTTTATTCTTTAATAATCCGATCACTTCAACCGTCAAGATATCTCTAACAAAAATGAAATCTTTAACATCCGCCTGGATATCCCTACCCACTATAAAATCAAAAATATATACAGACAATACACATTTTAATAAATACAATATCCGGAAAAGCGGCAACTTCAATCCTCTGATTAACCTAAATATACGAGGATGGATCAAAATTTCAAACATAATAACATTTATCACTTATAAAATAAAATATATTTATAACGATCCCCGTCTGAAATAAATAAACATAAAAATTGAAATAGATACATTTTAATAAATTCACTACATAAAATTTTTATTATCGTTCAATCGTTTTCCTTTCTTGTCCAAGGAAAAATCTATAGCAATATGTATTTGTTGAAAAGTTGTATTTTTAAAGTTTTTAATTTTATTTCTATAATTGGAACATTTTTATTTGTTCATTTTGTCGTTCAAGTTGAGTAAAGGAGTATTAATATTGACTAGCAATAGTTTCTCAAGGTTTTCTTCTGTCAATTTTGTTCTCTTTGAATTAAGTACATCCTTATAAATAGAAAACGTCCTTTCTACATCGCAACTGGTTATAGGTGCATACTGGAAATATTCTTTTATTTCTTCATATTTAGCCGTTAGATTTTGTGGAATTGTCTCCATACATAATTGCTGCAATGTAATTAAATTTGGATTTTTATTAAGAATTGCTTCAAACTTTTGCCGAAGGCCACATCCGAAGTCACTTTGAATACTTTTCAAATTATTAACAGCCACATCTAATGTGGTTAATCCGTCATTTAATTTGAGATTTCGATTTTCAAAATAAGTGATTAGTTTTGGCAATTTTCCAAAGTGTTCGTGAAGAAAGTACAACTGATTTTTTAAATTTGGGATTTGTGTGAGCTCCAATACTTCTAGCATCCTCCTTTAGCAGTGTTACGAAATGTTGTAGACTATCGAAATTCTCAGCATAATAACTAGTAGCTTCCAGCCATGTTCCCCATCTAGTTATTACTGGAGTGGGAGGCAGTGACAGAGATGGAAATTTTTCCCTGAAAAGAGCTACTCTCAATGATGCTTTTCTGAAAACTTTTTTAAAAGCTGATACAAGTCTATCAACTTCCGGAAAAGTGTCTCTGATATATTCACAGATTCTGTGAAGAGCATGTGCTACACAAGTAATATGCAGCATATTAGGATATGTTTTCTTCAATAGTCTGCCTGTTTTTAACATATACGCAGCACTATCACTGACAAATGAAAGTATTTTTTCTTTGTACGTGGCGTCGGAATGAAGCATTTTTTGCATATTCTCCTTAATGGTTTCAGCAACTGTTTCCGCATCAACTCTATTTATAACACTTTTTGCTATTACATATGAGTTATAGGGAATAGTTGGATGTAGTACACCAGCTACAACATTTACCACACAGCGTCCTAACATATCCACCGTTTCGTCGGCGCTTATCCATATGTATTGATTTAAAAGATGGCTTCTAATGCGTTCTACTGTTCTCGTATAGCACCTAGAAACATAATATTTGCGTAAAGTTGATTCATCAGAAACATTTCGACCAGTATATTTTTGAAGAAATATTTTTAAAGTGGGATTGCTAAGTTTATTTAATGGAATATTAGCCGCCATAAAAGTTTTACAGAGTTCAGATGTGTTTGCGATCCTAAGTGACGAATTTTTGACAATATTTTACGGATTTTGTAATAAATTTCGGAATCACTGACAATGGACATACAATCAGTATGACCGTCAATCCAACTCGCCATTGTTTTAAAATGCCGTTCTCGACATTCTTCCATATCATATCTGAAAAAGTAACTTAAACAATGCTCTAGATCTAAATAAATGAAAACTAAAAATGTGTGCGTAAGTTATTGAAACTTAACGAAATTCAATGCACACTTACGTCGAAATAATTGGTCGAAATAGATTCAATCAAACGATATTAAACAGGATCTATCACAAAAATTACGATGTAATTAACAGTTAAAACTATGAAAACAAGAAACTTACTCACAACACTTTATTTATCTTACGAAATATAAACTATTAAATAAAATACATTATAAAAACCCCGCTTCTATCTACGCTCATGAAAACACTTTAAAAAACACTATATTCTCCGAATACAATAGCTGAGTTGTCCATTGTTATCGTGCGAGACCAGGTGGCCGAATAAGTCAAACAAATATGTACTTCATTGAATTACGCCGGGATGTACTGTGCGACGTTATACACAATTCCAATTGCCGATTGCGTTTTATGGAAATCGCATCCGTTCTCTAGTTATTATCAAATCGGCGTCTATGGAATGTAATTAAAGTGGTCAGTCTTAAGGTTAAATATAGACTACATATTTACATGGATTTAATTTGAAACTAATAGTACAATTTCTAGGAACGTAATGGATTTCGTTACGGCTAAATATTAATACTATTATCCAAGGCGGATACGTACAATGCCTGGCAAATATAATGTCTCCTTCTATAAAAGAAACTCATCTCAAAACTACTTTTCTTTCGCTGCTATAGTGTTTTATAACTTTACCAAATAGCCCAGAAGCACCGCTACTGAATTGTAGTCGAGACTTAGCAGTTTCAATTCTAACACCTCCTCACTGACCTTGATCGCATATATATTGGCGATCAAGGTCAATTAGGAGGTGTTGGAATCGGCTGAGGATAATAGACCTTCTTATATAGGGCGAGGGGGAATACGTGGTGTATATGAGGTGAAGGTTAATTAGGAGGTTCCAGAATAATATTAGTAATCAAGGTCGATGGGGAGGTTTTAGAATTGGTTGAGGGTGATCAAGGTCATTTGAAGTTTAAAGAATAAAGAAGAATGTTAGGGTGGGGACAATGTTAGGGTATATAATGTTTGCTTATGTTAAATAGATGCTAGTATTAGAGAATATGTTGAAGCGGAAGTTTAATGAAGTACCACAGAGTGCTTTATGTTCTTTAATAGTAGAAGAAAGTGAATTGGAAAAAGATAATTGTGGTCCCTTGGTAGTGGAAGAAAGTGAATTGGTAAAAGATAATAGTATTGATAGAGGTTTACAAGTGGTAGGAGATAAAATGTCTGAATCAAATAAATTTTGGGAACATATAGATGTAGCTGCAGAGAATTTTTCACTAGTGATGCCTCTCGTGCAAGGCACCATCTTTCTACAATTCGCAGAGCATTTCGCATGATGCTCGCCACTGTCCCCGGGAATTTCCCCTGGGACACTATGACAATGTCATCGGCGAACCCCTGCGTCCATATTCCCTGGACATTTAATGTCCTGAGGAGATTATCCACTACTAGACTCCATAGTAGCGGTGAAAATACGCCTCCTTGAGGACACCCTTTTGTTGTCCTCATGGAGATCGTTTCGTTTTGCATTTGGGCATGAACTACTCTGATACGCAGCATGTTATGAACCCAGTTGCATGTGGTGCTTTTTATTTTTCGATCTCTTAAAGATCGAATAATAGAAGACATCGAGGTGTTATCGAAAGCTCCCTCTATGGCTAAGAAGACTTCAAGTGCAATTTAATTGTAGTGTAGGCTCCTTTCAAGCCCTCTCACCAGGCTACGCAGGGCACCCTCACCTGATTTTCCCATCTGGTATGCCCATTGCAGTGGGTGTAGAAGAGATCTATCCAGAGCCCCTTCTTTAATATTTAAATATATCATTTTTCCATAGTCTTCAACATAAAAGAGGTAAGACTAATTGGTCTAAATGATTTAGGGTGCGTATATGTTACTTTTCCGGGTTTCGGAATAAACACTATCCTAGTTTCTCTCCATGCCCTAGGGATGTAACCCAGAGCATGGCTAGACCTGAATATCTCCAATATTTCAACAATTCCCTCTTGAAGGAGCTTGGGAAACACTCCGTCTGGTCCTGCGGATTTATATGGTTCAAACGATCCTATCGCCCATCTAATTAAATGGGGCTTGAAGATCTCGTTTGATATCTCCCAATCATTCCTAGTCGCCCTCCAAGAGGTGACAACTTGATTGGTATCACAATCATCCATACGCTCCGAACCTGAAAGTGTACCCCCAGAAGATACTCTAAAGTCTCTTCCACGGTAATGGTACACCTCCACGTCCGATTTTTGTATAGATCTAATTGCGTTGGAAGGATCTTTTTTGAGAATTCTGTTTATTCTGGCCATGTCAGGAACACCTTCGATGTCCTCACAGAATTTTCTCCAGGCCTTCCTTTTGCTCTCTTTTATTTTATCATTGTATTTATTGAGGAGAGCCCAATTACCTGTTTTATTCGCCCTGTTAAATGACCGGCGAGTTTCTTTCCTTAAATTGGTTAACTCTGCATTCCACCAGGCAGCCCGCTTAGCTATACGGCGCTCCCTAAGGGGACAGTTATTTTCATAGCAGGAAAGAATGGTCCGTTGCAACCATTCAACAGCTAACTCCAGCTCTTCCACATTCCCTATTCTAACAGGGATATTTCGAGTCGCAGCTAACAGGTCTTCCTTGTAAGAGCCCCAGTCTGTTCTCTTGGGATCCCTGTATAGTCTGGGTTCCGTTAAATCTGTACATAGTTCATAGCGGATATACGCATGATCAGAGAGCGACGGCTCGTCGGATACATGCCACCCCTTACAATATCCCGTATTCCCAACGTACATAAGGTTATATCTATAACTGATTCCCCCCTTGATGTCTTAAATGTCGGTTTATCACCTTGATTCAGACAGTCAAGTTCAGTACCACAGAGATAGCTAAAGAGAACCTTACCCCTATAATTGTTATCCTTGCTGCCCCAAGCCTTATGATGAGCATTGGTATCTGCGCCGATAATCAATTCCAGATTGTTCTTACTGGTATATGCCACCAAGGCCTCAAGATCAGGCCCTGGTAGCTCTGGAGAGTCAATGGGTAGGTAATAAGACGCAAATATATTAATATGTGTTTGTTCTTCCGTAAACGTAAATCCAAATGACATTTGATAATGTCAATCGCAAATATCAGTTCGAGCATAAAATAATCGTGCGCCGATTCTGGTTTAAATAAATTGCTACTCAGATTTAAAATGGCTTTCACTTTAGAACATAAAATTTTTTTAGTCCAGGCTTATTTTCGGGGAGATAATAAAATTGATGGTTTATGGGTTTATTCAATTCAAGATTGCATGGTAGAATTTCAAGTTGAGTTTCCACATTTTGTAATAGATTATATACAATTTAAGAATACTTTGGATAGAACTTTAAAATTTTTTTCTGAAACTGATAGTTTCTTAAGAAAATCAGGCAGCGGAGCAGTTAAGAGACGTACACCTCAAAGTTGTCAATCGTGTTGAAGAAATAATGGAAAATGAACCACAAACATCTGTTCGACATTTGAGTCAACAAATAAACCTTTCTGTTGGTACATACAACTCACAAGTTATTAAAAAAAGATATGCACCTTTATTCATACCGTGTCACAAATTGATTACCCAGACTACGTAGACTACAGTTTTGTAATTGGTTTGTAAATATGAACAATAATGAAGAACTTTCGCAAAGAGTCATCTTTACTGATGAAGCATGGTTTTATAAAGCGGGATACCTAAATTCACAAAATACAGGAATTTGGAGTAGTGAAAATCCACATGTAATTAATGAAGAATCGCTACATCCAGAGAAAATTGGTGTTTGGGCAGCGATAAGCCAAAGGACCAATATTTTTTCAAAGAACGTTAAATGCTCAAAGGTACCGTACGGAAATTTTACAACCATTTGTCAATCAGTTTCATGATGATGCACTTCCAAATGCATATTTCCAACAAGACGGAGCACCTTGTCACTGTACTGCAGAATCTTTGGATTATTTAAGAGAATTTTTTGATGAGCGTATAATTAGTCGAAATACTGAAATTGAATGGCCTGCACATTCATGCGATTTAACACCTTGCGTCTTCTTCTTGTGGCCTTATCTAAAAAATATCATATTTCGAACACCTATATTGAATTTGAATGATATGCTATAGAGAATCGAACAGAAATGCATGGAAATTAATAACAATCCAGTAATGTTGCAGAATATCATCAGAAATTTTGAACGGAGGATTTTTAAGTGCATTGATCTTGAAGGACAACATTTTCAACATTTGTTATAGTTTTCAATAAATACCTATTATTTGTTATTTATTTGTATGTATGAAACTGTCAAAATATACTACTCCGTAGGTTAAGTAGTAAATTTTAATTTACGACATACATACTTCAAAATGTTCTCAGTAAATCACATGCTACTAGATTGACTTTTCAAATGAACACTTGTTACATTTAACGTTCAAAATATGTATTGTAATAAATAAATAACTGTTGCGTTGAGTATCCTATAACAGTAATTATTTACTGTCAAACTGACAGATCGTTTAAAATTTTTGACTTATTTAAAAATTAATTTTCTGTTAACGTTCATTATATTCTCTCCCCAAATATAACACGTGTTATGAATATGATTAATCAACAATGTACTGTGAAGAATCATCTTACGATGCGTCAGGCCTGGTATCATCTCAAAAGATGTCGATGCATCGGGAAAAAATCTAGACAAAGGTTTCCGAATATGCTAGCAGTTTTCCCGTGAATATAAATGAAACTCGAGAAGATTTTAAGCCATTCAACGGGTAGTCGCTGCGTCGAGTTGATATTGTAATAAATAAACATTAATATAAATTCTGTGTAAATAAATATTGTTATAGTTAGTTGTAGTTTTAAGTTGTTTATTTAGTGTATACCGTTCTTATTGTTAATATAGTGTGTGTTTAAATTACCCTTAGTTTTATTTAAGAACCCGAAAAGACAGATACAATACAGTGGTGTTCAGGTGTAGAGTTTAATAAATAACGGACTAAGTGGACAATTAACTGTTATTTAAATATTTATTTAAATAAACATTCAGTGCCAAAAGACGTTTATTTTAAAAATCGTGATAGCGAATAAGGTGAAAGTCACTGAATTAAAAGTGACCGATTTAAAACGAGAATTAGAGGAGAGGGATGAGGATACAACCTACAAAAAGGCAATCCTCCAGCAATGACTTCGAGACGTGTTGATCCAAGAAGGCGAGGATCGAGAGAATTATGTCTTTCAAGTTCCAGGCGGGGATGCTGATGTGAATTTGCTGTTGATGAAAATGGAACAACGAATAATAGATTCACAAACTAAAATGGAGCGAAAGAGACTGGAAACTTCTGGAAACCCAGCAAAAGTCTAGAATAAATGGAACAACGATTAATAGACAATTCGCAAACTTTGGAACAGCGTCTAACAGATTTGCAAACAAAGATGGAAGAAAGAAACCTAGAAGCTTCTAGAATCCTCGAGAAATATCTAGAAAAGAAATTACTGGAAAATTCTAGAACTTTCGAGAAAAGTCTGGAACAAATGGAGCAAACTCTGGAAATAATTGAAAAGAAGAATTCTGAAAATTCGAGAGCTTTGGAGAAAGTTCTAGAACAGCGACTAGCGGAAAACTGAGAAGTGTTAAAGGAAGAGGTTTTCATAGCTGTAGAGGAGAAAATTGGACAGAATTATAGACTTTTAGGGGCAATAATGACTAAGCTGAAATTACCCGTTACCATGAGTCATTCTGATCCCAAGCAGGTCAACGAAGAAATTATACCACGGCCCATCGAAATAAACGAAAAACTTGTGGCTATCTCGAAGACCAGAATCATTCAGAAAATGAGGAGTTCGGGGAGTAGGTGGTTAGTAGAGTTCTAAATCAGATCAAACCAAATAAAAGAGTACTGTGATGCTGGAATTGTGGAGAGATTGGTCACATTCGAAGTAAATGTGGTAAGGTGGTCAAGAAAGCATCGTCTGACCAGCAGGAAAACTAAAGCGGGTCGATGAGCGGGGACAATCATCGATTCAGCATCAGGAAGCCCCAAGGACACTTGGCCAAGTTGCATCCCTGCAACATCAAACCACGGCCTGTATGTGGACGCTCTTATAGAAAGAAGGACCTAAGCTTGCTTACTAGATACTGGATCGACGAAAACCATTGTGCGACCCGATTTAATTTCCAGAAATAAAAAGTTACTTTCTAGCAAATGGAGACTTAAAACAGCAACAGGAGAAGCAGCTTCTATGGAGGTGAAGTATATGTCAATTTTATCATAGGACCAACATCAATCCGACATCGTGTTCTCGTAGCCGACATAGAAGAAGAAATCATATTTGGATTAGACTTCATGAACACCTACGGCTTCCAGTTAAAAATGAAAGAAAGCACTTCAAAAATAAATAATGAAGAACTGTTTCTTCGTGGGAAAGATTGTAGGAATGTACAAGTACTTACAGCAGAGAATGTTGTTCTGGATGCAAGAAGTTTTAAATTTTTGACGGCGTGTATGGAAGGTGATTATCTAGAAGTAAATGTTACAATGTCGGCACCAAATGCTGATGATGACGAGGTTGGCTGAGGAATAGTAATCGCCAAAATGCTGGTTAAGACTCAGAAGACTACCGCTAAGGATAATGAACGTGAACTATTACCCTGTTTCATTGAAGAAGGGTACTATTTTGGTGTGGTGTTCGCCAGTGTCGGCCGTCGTTCACCGTGCAGGGTCGAAGAAGAATGGATTCGTGGAGGTTCCTGAGAAATTGTCCAAGACAAGCGACTCAGCCTATCAAGGATTGAGCAAGAAAGAACAACGCCAAGTTAAGACGTCTTTGAAATTGAAAGTGGTACGAAAGGAAGAACCGATATTGTCACGCACAAAATAAATAACGGCGATCAAAGTCCAATAGGACAAGGACCAAGAAGGTTACCACTGGCAGAACGTGAGAAAGCCAAGCAGATTATAAGATATGGAAAGCCAAGAAGTAATTGAACCTTCGAATAGTCCATGGGCGTCACCAGTGGTCCTTGTAAGGAAGAAGGATGGATTTACCAGATTTGGCGTCGACGATCGTCGTCTGAATTCAGTTATCCTCTCCCAGAAATAGACGATACATTAGACACCCTGGCAAGAGCGAAATAGTTCTCCACTCTCGACTTGAAGCCCGGCTATTGGCAAGTGGGAATGGACCTCTATGACAAAGAAAAGACTGCCTTCAGTTTAGGTACGGGACTCTGGCAGTTTACAGTCATGCTATTCGGACTATGTAACGCCCCAGCTACTTTTGAGCGACTCATGAGGGACTGTCATGGAATACTTGCTTGGTATGTCTTGATGATGTGATAGTGGTAGGAAAGACCTTGCAAGATCATATGGAAAATATGGGGGTGGTATTCCAGAGGTTGCGATATACCAACCTGAGAATAAGTCCAAAGAAGTGTCACCTTTTCCGCAAAGAGGTAAATTACCTTGGACATGTGGTTTCCGGAAAACGAGTTGCTGTGGATCCAGAAATAGTAAAAGCTGTGGAAGAATGGCCTGTACTCAAAGATAAACATCAGCTAAGAAGCATTTTGGGATTATGCACGTATTATCGACGCTACGTTCCTGGATTCTCTAACATTGTAAAACCACTTACTCGCCTAACAGAAAATCGAGCATTCATTTGGAACAACGAATGCCAAGCGTCCTTTGAGTTGTTAAAAGGAACTTTGATCAGTGCACATGTTTTGAACTATCCACTGCCATCTGGGAGGTTTGTTCTGGGTACAGATGCCAGTAACGTTGAGATTGGTGGTGTTCTCCCTCAAATCCAAGAAGGACAAGAAAAGGTCATTGGATACTTCAGCAAGACCCTGTCCAAACCAGAGAAGAACTACTGCGTAACCAGACGAGAACTATTGGCAGTAATTAAAACCATTGAGCACTTTTACAAGTATCTGTACGGGCAGAAGTTCCTGATCCGCACCGATCATGCCGCTTTGAAGTGGCTCTTGCAATTTAAGAATCCCGAGGGTCAAGTAGCTAGATGGATTGAGGGGCTACAGGAGTATGACTTCGACATAAAACACAGAGCAGGCCTCAAACATCGAAATGCAGATGCTCTTTCCACAAGGCCCTGTCCAGAAAACTGTCGACATTGCAACCGAATCGAAGACAAATCGGTCAACGCTATTCGAACCACCGTGGTTGATGACCAATGGCAACCTGTCAATTTGGGTGCCGATCAAGAAGTTGATCCGGATCTTGCAGTCTTAAGGGCTTGGAAGGGAAATGGGCAAAAACCGACCTTGCAATAAATTGCTCCCCATTCACGAGAATTGAAGTTATCCTGGGCACAATGGGATTCCTTAACCATGGAAGACGATCTCCTGAGACGTGAGGTCGAAAGTCACGATGGAAGCGAGCGGAAGATGCAAATGGTGATTCCCAAGAAAAGAATATCATAGGTATTGCGAGAACTCCATAATAGTGCTTCTGGGGGATATTTTGGCGTCCATAAATCACTGGAGAAGGTGCGCCAGCTATTGGACTGGGTGAATTTTTCAAGGAGTGTGAAAGAATGGTGCCGAAAGTGTGGTAATTGCGCCGGAAGTAATGGTCCCCAGAGGCGTCGACGTGCACCCATGCGCCAATACAATGTGAGAAGCCTATTTGAAAGAATCGCCATAGATGCCGCCGGCCCTTTTCCAGAAAGCGATAAAGGAAATAAATACATAATAGTGGTCATGGACTATTTTACCAAATGGGTTGAAGCATATGCTCTACCAAATCAAGAGGCTGGAACCGTAACACACGTGATTGTGAAGGAGTTCGTCACCCGTTTC
This sequence comes from Melolontha melolontha, assembly GCA_935421215.2. Lineage (NCBI taxonomy): Eukaryota > Metazoa > Arthropoda > Insecta > Coleoptera > Scarabaeidae > Melolontha > Melolontha melolontha. The sequence goes on along the minus strand of OW285235.1, from coordinate 135,597,040 downwards.
GGTGTACCGCTGAAACTTCATTCCGATCAAAGGCGAAATTTCTAGTCCAGCCTTTTCGAGAAGAAGTGTGAGCTTTTGGGTATTCGAAAGACAAGAACAACTCCCTTGCATCTAATGGTAGAGCGAATGAACAAGACCATGTTCAAACATGTATCTAAAGTGGTCTTCGAACATCAAGATTGGGTCGAGCACTTGCCATTGTTCTTAATGGCATACCGGGCTTCTGTTCAAGAGACAACTGGCCAATCACCAGCCAACTTTCTATTCGGGAGGAAACTCCGACTTCCCTGTGATTTGAAGTTTAGGAGCAAGCCTGGTGAAGATCTTGTCGGAGAATATTATGTCAGCACTCTCAGACGAAGACTGGATAATATCCATGATTAAGTAAGACATAATATCCAAGATGCCAGTGACAGAATGAAGGAGAGACATCAAGGCCGAGAAGGGTGGTTACCATGAAGGCGATCGGGTTTTGTTATATAGTCCCCAACGTCGACGGGGCCTGTCTCCAAAACTACAAAAGAATTGGAAGGGGCCATACGAGGTGTTGAAGCGGATTAACAATGTAATATACCGCATAAGGTGAACGCCTCATACTAAGCCAAGAGTTGCGCATTTTAATCGGTTAGCCCCATACTCGGGCGACAATAATGACGAACCCGCTGACTTGCGCCTATTAGATAGCCACTACGAGGAACTAACATTCGAAAATTTTATGGAGGAATATTCTGGCTCGAGAAAAGCTCGATTTGTGGTGACCATCGAGAAACAATAAGATTTGTTCACGGTGACGCCAGACTAAGCGCTTGCTCATTGCGTAGCCCGAGATCTGCGAATGTCCAAAGGAATTGCCGGAGAATTTAAAGAGAGATTTGGCAGAATCGAAAAACTAAGGCAGCAGGGACCAGCAATTGGGAAGAGTTTTCAAACAGCCCATATTTTATGTGGTCGTGAAGAACTGTCAAGCCTGAAACCAACCTATCGCGCGTTATGGGAGGCCCTAGACCACTTACGTGAACAAATGTTACAACAAGACATTTTGAAATTAGCAGTTCCAAAATTGGGTAGTGGATTGGACCGCCTGGACTGGAGATTTGTAAGAAGCATGTTAGAAATAATATTCCAAAATAGTGGTATGGAAATTTCTGAACGAAACTTCATTTTCAAGAAAGGGGCAATGTGACGAATCATCCGACGATGCGTCAGGCCTGGTATCATCTCGAAAGATGTCGATGCATTGGAAAAGAATCTAGACAAAGGTTCCCGAATATGCTAGACTTTTCCCGTAAATATAAATAACACTCGAGAGGATTTTAAGCCATTCAACTGGTAGTCGCTGCGTCGAGTTGATATTGTAATAAATAAACATTGATATAAATTCTGTGTAAACAAATATTGTTATAGTTAGTTGTAGTTTTAAGTTGTTTATTTAGTGTATACCGTTTTTATTGTTACTATACTGTGTGTTTAAATTACCGTTAGTTTTATTTAAGAACCCGAAAAGACAGATACATTGCAATACCATTCGTTAAATCCTATAGAAAGTTGAACTAGTGCTTCGCACTCGGCCACTTTTCAAAGGTTTTAACTCGAACGCGATCACCGTTCATAATTATCATCACCTGAATATATTATTTTGTTTATTAATTAATTCTTATTTACTTTATATAAAATTGAATCAAGATTTTTGGAATGATTCCATAATCCTCTTCTTTATAAGAACTGTTAAAGTGGAACGTACTCTGTGGAATATACAAAAAAATTGAAGTGAACAATTTGGATATTTTAAATTTAATGAAAGTGCAGTTTTATTATGTGATTCTTTTACACACGTTTGACACCAAAAGTGGCAAAAATGTAACAAGAATACTAAGAGTATAGAGTATAGCAAAGTATAGCAATGTACAAAAATTGGAAATTTTATAGTGAATTTGGCTTAATTCTCACAGCCAACAAAAGTATTGATCTATTTTCCACCCCCCTACCCATCCTATTAACTAATATACACACTCCCAATAGCTTTATCGTATAGCATTGTATCAATCACCTCACACCACTTGTTATTTACTTCTGCCTTCTTTAAGTATATGTAACACACGAACTGTATTATCAAATTCTTATATTGTCCTGTAATTAGATGTATATCTGTTGGGCAAATATTTCTATTATTATTATTATTATTATTATTATTAATGCTACTTCTCGTAATATCGAGTTTATATCGTATGGGCCCACCCCTAGCTCTCCCTAGAGCCCTCGTTCTATTCGGCATAGAGTCAATTAAATTGTTAATGAAATGCTGAGGAATGTTTTTGGCAAATGCCTTGCAAAACACTGGCAAACTGCTGTAATATCTGAGGTGGCTGTTGTAGGTGGTTTAATTGTCTTGACCTTGCAGCTCAGACATGTTCAATACAATTATGAACCGGAGAACAAGCCAGCCAATCTATTCTATCAATACCATAATGTTCAATGCGATTGTTGACAATTCTAACGCGGTCCAGTTGAACATTATGGGCAACCAAAACAAAACTGTCGCCGATAGCGGCAGCAAATGTTGCAATAATTGGTTCTATAACCAAGTGACGATACCTTATCGCTGTCATGGTCTCGTTAATTAGGACAAACATATCTGCGCGTAATCAAAACAAATGCCTCCCCAAATGCACATTGATCCGCCAGCGAAGAGAATTGTTGGCGTCCTTCATTATGTTGTTGTCCTCGCTCTTTCCACGACAAAATTTGGCCATCGGAATTATAAAAACGAAATCTGCTCTCACGAATAAAACTACAGGGTCCCTCATATGGGTAGCTTTCAATTGGCATGTTCAATAGCTCAAGGATTTCTTTGACCTCGCTGCTCCCTACTTAACTGTGGGATATTTGCGGGTTTTCTTGTCCTCATATTACAACTATGGACCCTATTCCTTATTGTTTGACCAAAAATTATTAATTTCAGATGATGTGAAGCTAGGGTATATTCGTGCATTAAGATCTATCGGACGATCTTGAGTAAATGCGACACTACCTACGATTCTGTATTGATTCTACGCTCAACTAACCTGATTTTGAGAAACCACACCGATTTGCAACTGCTTGTTGGATTAAACCTTCATGTAATCAACGCACTAATTCTTTAAGTTGAATAGATTCTGAATGCATGTTGAATCAATAAAATTTAAGTCACAAATGGTAATTGTAAGTTAAAATATACCATTATCAAAAAAATAGAGACAAAAAAGGTATTGATAACAAAAGAATTTTATTTAATTTAATTTTCGTTTGTATCTACACCAATTTTTTTGGCACAATTTTTTCTTGTTTATAATAGTTTAACAAATGACTCTAAAAATGAAATGTAGTAAAACTTTGAAACATTAATTTAAATGATAAAAACTCATTTTCCTTTCAAACATCCACTTCAATTTTTGAGCAGTGTACATACATATCACGCGTATACTTAGTTTAGACATAAATGTTGTCGATGTTACACAATTGTATGAAATTATGAGATAATGTTATAACATCATGAATGTAACGTCGAACGTCAGGGATATGTGCTATGTCTGTCCTTGTGTCTGTCCACTCAATTGAACATCATTTATACGAGCCATTGAAAAAATTCATAATTGGAGTAGACTGTGAAATTGAGTTGATACTTTAACCACTTCCACATAATGACATTTATTATTTGACATTGAAACTATAAGTTTGGGTCAAATTTTTCAAAACTCTTATTAAGAAAATTGTTTGTATTTAGATGTAAATGGACAACATTTTCAACAACTTCTGTAGCTATATGTAAATTTTGATTATGATTTCGATATTAAATAAATTATTTGTTTTCTTTTTTGTTGTAGTACATAACCTTTTTTTACAATGAAACTGTCAAGCATCAAGTAATGTGTCATTATGTGGAAGTGGTTAAAGTACCAACCCATTTTCACAGTCTACTCCAATTATGAATTTTTTCGATGGCTCGTTATTATGAAGTGGTTCAAATGCCATAATTACATCGCTTATCATTGCAATTATACAAAGTAGAAAATAGAACGCGACAGTTTGTAGCTCTTCTTTCTCTTTAACAAACTTTCGTATATCGCACCATTGCTCGTTTTCAAGACATTGGTCGCCTCCGTACCGGTCGTATACCCAAGTACTGTGGCAGTTGAATATACAAGATTGTACAGAACAATCTCTCGCGATATTGAGGAAGATTTTGCATAAAAGTTTACAGAAGGAGCAAACCCCTTCTTTTAACACCAACCTTGAAGACAAGGAAGCAACTTTTATGTCGTTGTGGTAAAAGAGAGTACCGCAATATTTTATTCCTGGACGATAAAATATTTAGTACTTGAAATTTAACCGCACAGAATCATAGCCTTGACACCGGTTCAGCGTGGTCATCACGCGGCCTCACTAATGTTTCGGTAAAGTGTCTCCTACGAAGGCGTTAAGGTTAATTTTTGAGTGAGGGCATCCCGAGTGTAGTATGAATCTGTGATAAAATCTCTAAGGACTCCTCTTTTTACGATAAAGAAATGTGTTTTTCAATAGGATTCGGCAGTCATTCTCAAAACGGCCTAAACTTGGTTAGAAAATAACATTTATTAATGCTTTAGATTACCCGTCTGGTAGTTCTCTTGGATATATATTATGGAATGTTTTCGAGAAAGTATGTCTTATAGTCCTGAAACTAAGTATTCTTCAAACTATATCAAAAATATCGCTATAAATAGTGCGTAAATCGATAGACGATTATAACCCTGTCGGCATGCTGCAGGCGAATATTTCGAATAATTTATACATGGTTTGAAAGCTTATTTACGGTACTTTTCGAATTTATGTTTAGTTTTGTGCGATTAGTTCTTTTTTATACGTCATGAAAGTACTGACAATATTTAGGCTAGACCGTGTATAATAAAAAATGCTCAGTGTTCATGTTTATTTTATAATTTTAGAAAGAACTTAAATTTCGTTGCAGTTCTTGGTTATTTCTCTATTATATAAAAAATATAATGTAAATGTATGACAACCTAAAATACATTTAATGCTGATAGTAAAAAATGATTGTCTAAAAATTAGAGCCATGTTGAAAATATATTTTATAAAGTTGAGGGAAATAAATAATGATTGTCTTTCAAAATTAGGATCACGTTGAATATGTTGGATAAACGTTTCAGAACGGTAAAAGTTGTCAGTTCTCTCGAGAAAATATGACGTTCATGTTGTGATCATGTACGCGATCAATGGTACCGCCGCATGTGTCATCTATGAGGCGTATCGTGCGCCGTGACGCATATCGTCGACGAGTTATCTACCTGCATCTTCGTCGCTAATGACCATTTAAATAGAATTATGTTATCCCCATAATCATCAACTGTCTGATATGTGCGTACATTTGCGCCATAATCTATAATACTCCGGCGTACCAGGATGTGTACTTAATTAGATCCGCAAATTAACTTAATTCTCTCCAGTAAATCTATTTAATTTTATTAGCTCACGTGCCAGCCTGTAATACTTCTTAAACGTAAAATTTATATGTATACGTATTTATTAATGTCTTAAAATGTCTTTGTTGTAACCAGCTAGTTTAAAGTTGAAAAATACAATCCAAAATTGTAGCTAATTAACTGGCAAATCAAGTAAATAATTTTGTTAAAAAAAGTCGTTCAGCATGATTACACAGGTTTACTCTTTTTTAGACCGATTATAAATACATAATCAATTTCATGTGTTTTATGCATCATGTATTGTTTGAAGAAATTTTGAAAATTAGTCATAATTCCTAGAATACTATTTATGTAATTTTCAAATTACAAAATTTTCATTGCTTTTGTGCTTATATGAAAAATCAAATGGCATCACAAATGATCTACTTGTCAAAAATCGAATTGAATATACAGGTGGTCCTTAAGTTTGTCGAGAAATTTTAGGGTGCGATTTCTTGGGTTATCTCGAGAGAAATAGTTCCTATAAACATTTGTCCTAAAGTTTTCCATTGTAGAGACACAGGCTGTTTAATTTTTCAAAAAAAAAAATTTTATTTCAAAAATTTAAGAAACGGTTACAATAAACCCTAAAGGTACTGTTGAAAATGACCACCAACAGCTAATATGCAGGCTTCTATCCTCCTATTCAATTGCATACACATACGCTGAAGAAGTCCGGGAGTGTTTCGAATTGTTTCGCATCCAACAATTATGCGATTTCTTAGGTCATCGAGATCTTGAATTGGCGAAGTATAAACAAGGGATTTTAAATGTTCCCACAGAAAGAAGTCTAGAGGGTTCAAATCAGGTGACCTTGGAGGCCACGGCTGATTCGGAACTTCCACTCCTCGACCTATCCATCTATTCTGATATGTCCTGTTTAAAAATTGCCTAGCTTGTAAACTAAAGTGTGCTGGAGCGCCGTCATGCATAAACCAAAGTTCATTTCGGATCAAAAGTGGAATATCTTCTAAAAGGCCAGGCAAATCGTTTTCAAGAAATAGCCGATATGATGCACCATTAAGTCGTATAGGAAGGAAAAAGGGACCAATTAAATAATTATTAATTATCCCCGCCCATACATTTAAGGAAAATTGCTCTTGAAAGTGCATCTCCCTTATGGCATGCGGATTTTCGTCTGACCATAAATGGTTGTTGTGGAAATTCCTAATACGATTTCTGGAGAAGTTCGCCTCGTCAGTAAATAGAATGTAGGTTAGAAATTGTGCATTTTGGGCAATTTTTTGTCGGAACCAATCACAAAGGACTAAGCGTTGCGGAATGTCACACGGAAGAAGAGCCTGTACTCTCTGAATATGGAAAAGATATAATTGTTCATCGTGTAATATCCTTAAGATGGTTTGATGGCTTGCGTTTACCGTTACACCAATCTTTCTTGTACTGGTTTCTGGATGTTCATCGATTATCTGCAGAACAGCTTCCTCTAAATCGGGTGTTCTTTTAGTTTGAGGTCTTCCCGAAGTATTTTTGTTTCTCTCAAATGTACCAGTTTCTGCTAGACGACGGTGAATATTACTGAAGGTTTCCGCACAAGGTACAAGTCGTCGAGGATATTTTTGTTGGTAAATACGCCTTGCTTCATAACTATTTTCATTAGCTAGACCGTACACAAAATGCATATCTGCCATTTCAGCATTTGTATAATTCACCATAATTACAAAAGAAGATTTGTAGGTACGAACTTTAAAATTAATTATTGTTTGACAATACTTTTGTCAGTTACGCAAGTACAAATAAATGCCGTAAACATGACAACCAACACAACAGTTCCCTAAATCGATTTCTAAATTTTTGATATAAAAGTTTTTTGGGTGAAAAAATTAATCAGCCTATATCTTTACAACGGAAAACTTTAGGGCAAATGTTTATAGGAACTATTTCTCTCTAGATTACCCAAGGAATCGCACCCTAAAATTTCTCGAAGAAATTAAGGACCAGCCTGTATATATAGCTGGCGCTGGCACAATAGTATATTAAAACACAAGTCACCATTTTGTCGACAAAAGGCCTTATGAAACGAGTTTTTCTGTTTTTTCTAGTTTGCATTTTTTCATTATTAAAATGAAATTATTGTAATGACTCATCCGCTGACGCGAGATGCGTCATCCCTCTGGATGTTTTCGCGAGGCCTACGTGAAGGCTCTAGAAGGAGTATTCACCGATATAAAAGCCGCGTCGAAGAAGGGATGAAGATTCATTGAATCCTACAGTCTCGCGAAGTACACATAAATATAGTTACATAAATATAGAATACATAAATGTACTTATTGTTGTTAATAGTTAGTTTTATATTGTTATACGTTTTAAATATTAATATAGTGTGTGTGTCTAAAGTTATTGTTAGTTTTATTTAAGAACCCGAAAAGACAAACTTTACAGTGGTATTCAGGTGTGGACTAATTAATAAATAATAAACTAAGTAGACAATTAAGTGTTAATTAAGTATTCGTTTAAATAAATATACAGTGCGGAAAGACGTTATTTTAATCACGATATTCGTGATGGCTAATAGAATGAAACTCACGGAATTGAAAGTGTCCGAGTTAAAACGAGAATTAGAAGAGAGGGATGAGGATACAACTGGAAAAAAGTCGATCCTCCAGCAACGGCTTCGCAATGTGTTGATCCAAGAAGGCGAGGATCCAGAGAATTATGTCTTTCAAGTTCCAGGCGGAGATGCTGACGTGAATTTGCTGTTAATTCAAATGAAGCAAATGGAACAGAATAATCTGGATAGTGCGAAAAATATGGAACAACGATTAATAGAGAATGCGCAAATTCAAATGCAACAAATGGAGCAGAAGAACCTGGAAACTTCTGGAAACTTAGCGAAAACTCTAGAACAAATGGAACAGAAGAATCTGGATAGTGCGAGAAATATGGAACAGCGTCTGATAGATTCACAAACTCAAATGCAACAAATGGAGCAGAAGAACCTGGAAACTTCTGGAAACTTAGCGAAAACTCTAGAACAAATGGAACAAAGAAACCTAGAAACCGCTAGAATCCTCGAGAAAAATCTGGAAAAGAAATTACTAGAAAATTCTAGAAACTTCGAAAAAGTTCTAGAACAGCGACTAGCGGAAAAATCAGAAGCGTTAAAAGAAGAGGTTTTCACAGCTGTAGAAGAGAAAATTGGAGAACATTCTAGACTTTTAGAGGCAATAATGATTGAGATGAAATTACCCGCTACCATGAGTCATTCTGATCCCAGGCAGGTCAACGAAGAAGTCATACCGCGGCCCATCGAAATAAAAGAAGAACTTGTGGCTATTTCAAGGACCAGAATCAAGCCACCAACCTTTGATGGAAAGACGTCATGGGCAACTTACCTGACGCAATTCGAAGCGGCCGCAGAAGCAAACGCATGGTCTTCTGCCGAGAAGGCGACTGCTTTAGTCATAGCATTGAGGGGTGATGCTAGTGATATTTTGCAGACATTGCCTCCTGAGGAACGTAAAGATTATTCTCAACTCATTAAACGCTTGGAGATGAGATATGGCCATGCGCATTTGGAGCAAGTATACCATACCCAACTGAAGAATCGATCACAGAAGAAAGGCGAGAATCTTCAGGAATTTGAGGCAGATATTGCTCGTCTAGTTCGACTTGCATATCCGATGGCACCAGATAATTTCATGGAACACCTAGCTGTCCAGACGTTCATAGATGGTCTCCGGGATATTGATACGCAGCAAGCATTAAGGTTGGCAAGACCGAAAACCTTGATCGATGCTTTGGCGCACGCGCTTGAGTTTGAGACTGCTAAACAAGCCTCTCGGAACAATGCTCGTGGCTGTTCTGTCGACGAACAGGAAAATGAGGAGTTCATGGAGCAGGTGGTTAGTCAAGTCCTAAATCAGATCAAATCAAATAAAAGTGCGCGGCCATGCGGGAATTGTAGAAGAAACGGTCATATCCAGAATAAATGTGATAAAAGGACCAAGAAAGAATCCGCTGAGAATCCGAAAGTCCCAAGGACTGCCCAAATCGCATCCTTGCAAAATCAAACCAATGGCCTGTATGTGGATGCTATTATGGAAAGAAGAACCTATGCTTGCTTGCTAGATACTGGATCGACGAAAACCATTGTACGACCCGATTTAATATCCAGGAATAAAGAATTACCTTCTAGCAAATGGAAACTAAGGACAGCTACTGGAGAAGCAGCTTCTGTGGAAGGTGAAGTAGATGTCAATTCTGTCATAGGACCAACATCAATCCGACATCGTGTTCTCGTAGCCGACATAGAAGAACAGATAATCTTGGGATTAGACATCATGAACACCTACGGCTTCCAGTTAAACATGAAAGAAGGCACTTTAAAAATAAATAATGAGGAATTGTTTCTTCATGGGAAAAATTGTGGGAGTGTACAAGTAATTACAGCAGAGAATGTTGTTCTGGATGCAAGAAGTGAGACATTTTTGACGGCGTGTACGGAAGGTGATTATTTGGACGGAAATGTTGCAATGTTGGAACCAAGGGCTGATGATGACGAGGTGGGCCGAGGAATAGTAGTTGCCAAAATGCTGGTTAAGACTCAGAAGACTGTACCGATAAGGGTAATGAATGTGAACCATTACCCTGTTTCATTGAAGAAGGGTACTATTCTGGGGTGGTGTTCGCCAGTGTCGGCCGTCGTTCATTGCATAGAGGCGAAGAAGAATGGATTCGTGCAGGTTCCTGAGAAATTGTCAAAGATAATCGACTCCGCCTGTCAAGGATTGAGCAAGAAGGAACAAAATCAAGTTAAGGACCTAATCAAACATTATGAAGACGTCTTCGAAACTGAGACTGGTAAAAGGTAAAACCAATATTGTAATGCACAAAATAAATACCGGCGATGCAAGTCCAATTCGACAAGGACCAAGAAGGTTACCACTGGCAAAACGTGAGGAAGCCAAGCAAATTATACAAGATATGGAAGGCCAAGGAGTAATTGAACCATCGAATAGTCCATGGGCTTCACCGGTGGTCCTTGTCAGGAAGAAGGATGGATCTACCAGATTCTGTGTGGACTATCGTCGTTTGAATAGTGTGACCAAAAAGGACAGCTATCCTCTCCCAAGAATAGACGATACGCTAGACACCTTGGCAGGAGCAAAATGGTTCTCCACTCTCGACTTAAAGAGCGGTTATTGGCAAGTGGGAATGGATCCCAATGACAAAGAGAAGACTGCCTTCAGTTTAGGTACAGGACTCTGGCAATTTACAGTCATGCCATTTGGACTGTGTAACGCCCCAGCTACTTTTGAGCGACTCATGGACACTGTACTGAGGGGATTGTCTTGGAATACCTGCCTGGTATATCTCGATGATGTGATTGTGGTAGGGAAGACCTTTGAAGATCACATGAAAAATTTGGAAGTAGTATTCCAGAGGTTGCGAGATGCCAACCTGAGATTAAGTCCAAAGAAGTGTCACCTTTTCCGCAACAAGGTAAATTACCTTGGACATGTGGTTTCCGGAAAAGGAATTGCTGTGGATCCAGAAAAAGTAAAAGCTGTGGAAAAATGGCCGGTACCCAAAGACAAACATCAGCTAAGAAGCTTTTTGGGATTATGCACATATTATCGACGCTACGTTCCTGGATTCTCCAACATTGCAAAACCACTTACTCGCCTAACAGAAAATCGAGCATTCATTTGGAACAACGAATGCCAAGCGGCCTTTGAGTTGTTAAAAGGTACGTTGATCAGTGCACCCGTTTTGAATTATCCGCTGCCATCTGGGAGGTTTGTTTTGGATACGGATGCCAGTAACGTCGGGATTGGTGGCGTGCTCTCTCAAATCCAAGATGGACAAGAAAAGGTCATTGGATACTTCAGCAAGACCCTGTCCAAACCAGAGAGGAACTACTGCGTAACCAGGAGAGAACTATTGGCAGTAGTTAAGACCATTGAGCACTTTTACAAGTACCTGTATGGGCAGAAGTTCCTGATCCGCACTGATCATGCCGCCTTAAAGTGGCTCTTGCAATTTAAGAATCCAGAGGGTCAAGTAGCTAGATGGATTGAGAGGCTACAGGAGTACGACTTTGTCATTGAACACAGAGCAGGCCTCAAACATCAAAATGCAGATGCCCTTTCCAGAAGGCCCTGTCCAGAAGACTGTCGACATTGCAACAGAATCGAAGACAAATCGGCCAACGCTCTTCGAACCACCGTTGTTGATGACCAATGGCAACCTGACAATTTGCGCGCGGATCAAGAAGCTGATCCGGATCTTGCAGTCCTCAGGGCTTGGAAAAGAAATGGGCAAAGACCGACCTGGCAAGAAATTGCTCCCCATTCACGAGAATTGAAGTCATACTGGGCACAATGGGATTCTTTAACCATAGAAGACGATCTCCTGAGACGTGAGGTCGAAAATCACGATGGAAGCGAGCGGAAGATGCAAATGGTGGTTCCCAAGAAAAGAATACCAGAGGTATTGCGAGAACTCCATAATGGTGCTTCTGGGGGACATTTTGGAGTCCATAAAACACTGGAGAAGGTGCGCCAGAGATTTTACTGGGTGAATTGTTCACGAGATGTGAAAGAATGGTGCCGAAAGTGTGCTAATTGCGCCGGAAGCAATGGTTCCCAGAGGCGTCGACGTGCACCCATGCGGTAATACAATGTAGGAAGCCCATTTGAAAGGATCGCCATAGACGCCGCCGGTCTTTTTCCAGAAAGCAGCAAAGGAAATAAATACATAATAGTGGTCATGGATTACTTTACCAAATGGGTTGAAGCATATGCTCTACCAAATCAAGAAGCTGGAACTGTAGCAGACGTGATTGTGAAAGAGTTCGTCAGTCGTTTTGGTGTACCCTTGGAACTTCATTCCGATCAAGGGCGAAATTTTGAGTCCAGTCTATTCGAAAAGATGTGTGGACTTTTGGGCATACGGAAGACGAGAACAACTCCCTTGCATCCACAATCAGATGGGATGGTAGAGCGAATGAACAAGACCATGATCAGACACTTATCCAAAGTGGTCTCCGAACACCAGAGAGATTGGGACGAACATTTACCATTATTTCTAATGGCGTATCGGGCCTCCGTTCAAGAGACAACAGGCCAATCACCAGCCAACGTGCTATTCGGGAGGGAACTCCGATTGCCCTGTGATTTAAAGTTTGGGAGCAAGCCTGGTGATGATCTTGCCGGAGAAGATTATGTCAGCACGCTCAGACGACGACTAGATAATATCCATGAACAAGTCAGACATAATATCCAAGATGCTAGTGACAGAATGAAAGAGAGCTATGACATCAACGCCGAGAAGAGTGGTTACCATGAAGGCGATCGGGTTTGGTTGTATAATCCACAACGTCGACGGGGCCTATCTCCAAAACTTCAAAAGAATTGGGAGGGGCCATACGAGGTGTTGAAGCGGATCAACGATGTAATATACCGCATCAGGCGAACACCTCACACTAAGCCAAAAGTCGTACATTTTAATCGATTAGCCCCATACTCTGGAGACAATGACGAAACCGTTGACTTGCGCCGATTGGATAGCCAATACCATGAACTAACCTTCGAAGACTTTATGCAAGAGTATTCTGATTCGAGAAAAGCTCGATTTGGGGTAACCATCGAGAAACAGCAGGATTTGTTCACGGTGCCGCCAGACTACGCGCTTGCTCATTGCGTAGCCCGAGATCTACGAATGGCCAAAGGAATTGCCTGGGAATTTAAAGAGAGATTTGGCAGAATCGAAAGGCTAAGGCAGCAGGGACCAGCAATTGGGAAGAGTCTCCAAATAATAAATGAAGGACAGCCCATATTTTATTTGGTCACGAAAGAACTGTCGAGCCTAAAGCCAACCTATCGAGCCTTATAGGAGGCCCTGACCCACTTACGCGAACAAATGTTACAGCAAGACATTCTGAAATTAGCAGTTCCAAAATTGGGTTGTGGATTGGACCGCCTGGACTGGAGAATTGTAAGGAGCATGTTGGAAGTAATCTTCCGACATACTGGTATGGAAATTCTGGTATGCAGTTACCAGCTTGAATATTCCTGTCCATCCAGGCAAGATAAGACCGTGGACTGTTATTTCGATATGACGTCGCAATGTAACAAAGGCCCTACCTGTCGATTTCGTCATCGTTTGAGGAGACCAAAGCATGACATGTTTCGGGACGAAACTTCATTTTTAAGAAGGAGGCAATGTAATGACTCATCCGCTGACGCGAGATGCGTCATCCCTCTGGATGTTTTCGCGAGGCCTACGTGAAGGCTCTAGAAGGAGTATTCACCGATATAAAAGCCGCGTCGAAGAAGGGATGAAGATTCATTGAATCCTACAGTCTCGCGAAGTACACATAAATATAGTTACATAAATATAGAATACATAAATGTACTTATTGTTGTTAATAGTTAGTTTTATATTGTTATACGTTTTAAATATTAATATAGTGTGTGTGTCTAAAGTTATTGTTAGTTTTATTTAAGAACCCGAAAAGACAAACTTTACATTATTTAATTTGAAAGTACCGAGATATTTTTATATAAAGTATGCAGTTAGTCACATTGACACTTGACATTTTAAAATTAAATATTGTTACTCGCCAATTATTATTTATTAATGTTCGTTAACATTACTTGATATTTTAAAAATATACACATAAGCAACATAGAAACTAATATATTTTCTACTCCACCCCAGTTACGTACTTAAATTTTTTAAATCAAATGACAGCAATAAGATATTTATTTTTGTGAGTAGTATATAAAATGTTACTTCTGGACCAGGGTATTTGGCTCCTTAAAAACAGGGCAGAATCCTAAAAATTTAGCTTTTTTTCCGAAGGCAAACAACCGTAGAAGATCTAAAATCCTTAAAAAATAACTAATTTTTATGCACCCAAATATCTAGAGGCCATCAAAAATTGAGCACACGAAAAAACTGTTGAAAATAATTCAAAATCAAGCATAATAACCCTAAGAGCACCCAAGAAACATTACAAATTCGTTTGTTTCTAGACATCCCAAAATGGATTTTTATTTCTGGACCAGAAATCTGGATCAATTGGTACATGCAAAAATCATTGGAAAACTACCAAAAATGACATGAAATCACCAAAAGAAGAGCACAAAACCCTTAAAAAACCATTTTTTATACCACCAAAAATTGGGCGCACACGAAAAAATGGTTGGAAACACCGAAAATCAAGCAAAGTTATCTCAAAGGCAACCAAAAGCTTTACAAAATTTCTTGTTTTTAGACATCCCAATATGGCTTTTCATTTCTCGGTTAGCCAATTGGCGCATTCAAAAATCATTGAAAAAACCAGCGAAAAAGACTGGTTTTATTAATTTTATAATTTGATCAATTTCAATGTATCATTTAGGTATTAATACATCTTCCGTGTAAGACCAAAAATAAATTGGTATTTCTGAACCCATATGGTTTTGGCAATAAGAAAAAAAAGACCAAAATCATCAAAAAGTGCAAAATTATATTAAAATCCCTCATTTTTGTGAAACTTCAAAATTCCATTTCATTACTGCACCAAATATAATAATAATAATAATAATAAACGGCTGGTTCTCCGATCTCTCAAAATTAACGCGACCGGTCACTAAACACACGCACGAGCGCGCCAACATACAACACCCTTCACTTGCGCGCTCGCACAAACACAAAACCACACACCCAGAGAGAGACGCAAGCTGCCAGCAGCAACCAACACACAAGTTCATACCCAGAAAGAGACACAAGCTGCTAGCAGCGGACAACACGTATGTTCACATCTTGAAAGTACTGGTAAGTATCTACAATAATCAATATTCATATAAAGTAAATGAATGATAGATAACTATGCCATCCATCTTGTTCGAATGAACCGATGGGGTAAGATAATGGCAACCAAGAACGAATGGTTCTTGTGAGTGGAAGAGATAATAATAATATGGAGGAGAGCTGCATAGTTAGGTTACGGAAAAATACCTGGAAATAAGAAATAATAAACAATAATAATAATATTATGATAGTTATGCCAGCCATCTTGTTCTCACGAACCGATGGGTTAACACACTGGCAACCAAGGACATATTGAATGTTCTTGTGAATGGAGGAAATAATAAACATTAATTATTATTTAGCGAGTTAATAAAAAAAGGGCAAAATATTCCCCGTTTTAATTCCGACTATAATCCGATCCATTCTTACATCTGCTCTTTCACGACAGCTTATACCACTATAGGGATGTGTCTATCGAGGAGAATCATCGGTACGACCATCAATCCTGAATTAACAGGACGGGCGGTCTTTAATGTGTATTAATGTTAAATACATTATTGTTCAATATTACTGTAAGTCCTGAATAGACGGAAGAGTTCCAAAATCGAGAAATATTTTGAGAATATTTGGCAGCACGCAGTTGCCCGTCAGCCTTCGTAAATCATCAATCTCTATGGTCACTCGATATCTCATCAGTTCAGCTTTAAGAACAACTGCATTCTCAATAAAAATAGTGATAATGAGCTTTTCGTTATTAGTTTTGCTTATTATTAATAAGGTGTACATCTGGGCGACATTTATTACTAACAAGCATCCTGGTTGGCCGGCTGCTGTGTGTGCTAATAATAATGAAATTATTCTATAAAAATATACTGGAACGAACGTTAAATTGGGCAGTAAATTAAATGTAAATTAATATAAAATAATCTCTGTATAAAACAATACAGAGTAACCTTTGAGTTGCGAAGGTCGTCGGCCACGCGGTGCGTTTTATACTTGGACAAGTATGGAAAGCGATGCTTAGCAGATGGACGAAGAAATTAATTAATTAAATCAATTAAATTAATATGGATTAGCTTAAAAGAATAATATATATTGAACAATACAGATTATCTTCTAGTTGCGGAGATGCAAGAGCACGTGCATCATGGCCGGTACTTGACCAGTACGGCGGGTAAGATGCTTTACTTACGATGGTTCTAAAGAGAAGACTGAGAATTTGTGTAGATAGAACACTAGTCTAGAAAAGGTCTGTGTATATGACCCCTAAGTCGAAGAGAGGGTAAGAGGTTGTCGATATCTTGAATAATAATTAATAAAAAGCGCGACCTGAAGATGTGTTCTATTGATGACATAAATATTATTGAAATATGCCTTGTGAAACAAGCTTCCAAATGATATGAAACACAACATATAAAAGAAGATGTATGTAATTAAATTAATAACAACTTAAGTTTAACATCGAAATGTATATAGAATTTCAGGGACCGTTAAAGGCTTGTTGACGATTCAAAGCAGGTATGTTTCGAGGGTCTCCCGGTTAGGGATATAACAAAAGAAATCCTTTCTCTTTGCAAACGAATATACAGAAAAATGTCTAAGTGAAGTTTAATATTTTAAAATGCGAGATATTTTCAGAAGAAATATTATTTAAAAATAAATTAAAATATTATTATATATGCGAAGGGTAACGCTGACTAACCGAGCTATTTAAGTCTTGTCATTTACAATTTTTAATCCATAAAATTTCACCATATTACAATATTTTAATAATAAAACCAGAAATAGGAAACTGGGTTAGCAAGGATTCGAACCCGAGAGTCCTTAGATAGGACTTTACCAATTTGCCTATGATGGATTTTTATTTACAACTTATCTATTACAATAGCACATTTTCCTGAACGTGAATATAAATCGTAATAAATATTAAATAGAAACTATAGTGTATATAACAGATACCTAAAATGATTTTTTAATCGTATCTAATACTCTCGATCGTGCTGCTTTTAATTTAATAACGAATAAAAAACATTGCTTTGAAATGCATTTTGACTTTTGATTGTTTTACTTAAACAGCAAGATTCTATTTTCGAGCGCTGGTATGGTCTATAAACATTCTTATTTAAAAAAAACCGAATTTACTAAAACAATTTTTTCTGTTATAGAAATTGTTCTTATTGAAATTAACAGTGCTTAATAATTTTTAGCTGACTTTTTAGTTTGCATGTCTAATTGAATACTGGACATGATATCACAAGCTAATTCGACGATTCTGCATGGTCTAAAAAAATGCAAATGTAGTAATAACCTAGTTAGGCCTGCCTCGGTCGGTTTCGGTTCGGCTTCAGTACCGGTTCGGACATGTCATCGTCGCCATCGGTCGCTATTGCTCCGTTCCGTTTAGTACTTCTAAATTTGCTAAGTTTCCGAATACATATTTATTAAATCGCCATTTTTGGTGTGTCTAGCCTCGGTAAAGCCAATTCCTGTTCCAATTATTTTAACGTTCTTGCTTGTAATGGTGATTTCCCTTCATTTGCAGTAAAAGTTATGTAGAATTACCTAAGTACTCGAAAATTTTAGTAAATCAAATAATTCAGAAATAACTGAGTACCTACTCTAGTACTTCAATAAAGTACGAGGTAAAGTAAGTATCAAATTATTAAATTAAAAGAAATTGTGTCATTTTAGGCTGGAACACGAAACATTGTTATGTTACCGTTGTACCTTTTTAAAAGGCAGTAGGTACTTTTCACCCAAAACAAGATAGTAATTAATAAATTGCTTACTGTCAAGCTGTAGCACGTACGCATACACAGATATTTAAGTGGTATAGTAGGTACAATTTTAAAAACATGCTGTAGTATTTATGTGTGACGTGTGAACGTTTTTGTTAGGATAGGTAGGAAATTCCTTGAATTTATATTATATTATAATATGTATAATTCATACCTAAAACCCTGTTTTAGAATTTTGCACAAGAATTTGAAATATCTGCTGTTTGATTCATAACATAATGTAATTTTTTCCATTGTTAGTTTGACATTTACGTAAGCCAGAAAAGTTGTGCAAAGCACAGAACACTTGTCGGCAGTTATTTCTTATACAGAGTGCCCATAAAGTCTCGATCCCTTTAACTGAAAAGGGTCAATAGAAGCAAATGAAGCTTTATTATTGGGATAAAAACAATGTTAACAAATAAGCAGTAGCATAACTAACGCCATTCGACATGACCGCCCTCCATTTCGCAGCATTTTTGCCAACGCTCTACAGTGGACCGAAACACGTTCTGCAGCATATCTGGTGTAATTTGCTCTACCGCTGCTCTAAAGCGGTTTCGTAAGGCCTGAAGGACTCGAACCGGTGTTTTATACACCCGAGATTTGGTAAAACTCCACGCGAAATCAAGGGGAGTTAGGTCTGGGGGACGCGGTGCCCACCACCGTTGCGATCCCTGCCTATTCATCTCCTTACAAAGACGCCATCTAAATAATCACGAACGATTCGTGCAAAATGAGGCAGTGCCTCATCTTGCTGGTATATAACAGTGTCAATAGTGCCATCCTGAATTAATTGCGGCTCCAAAAACTGTTGCAACATATCTAGGTAATTTTGCCACTAACCGTCTGTTCGGAAATCATAAAAATCCATATGTTATAATGTGTGTGATGCCTAACCAGACATTCACCTTTGGCGATTCTCTCTGCCATTCATATGCTACATTGGGTGGTTCGTCCGACGGTTATGTTTATTTACATTGCCGCAAATATTAAACGTGGGTTCATCGCTGAAAAAAATATGCTGCATTAAATTTTCTCTGTTTGCTGCTTCCAACAAATCACAACACATTGTTCGACGAGCTGTATAGTCTTCGGCGTCCAGATGATGCAGTATCTGCAAATGATATGCACGTTTCTTTAACGTGAATCTCAAAATTTTCCAAACTGTGGATTTTGAAACATCAAGTTCTCGACTCAGCTGTCGAGTTGATGACGAAGGTGTTTGTTCAATGACGTCCTGAGTATTCTGAACAACATTTGCAGAAACGGATGGTCTTCCCGAACGTGGTTCATCATTAATGCTTCCTGTACGTCGAAATTTATTGACAAATCGTCGAATATTGGCTCATGTGGGCCCTGCTTTTCTAAACTTCCTTGTAAACTCTTCGAAGGTGATCAGGAGTCATAAACATGATTTTTTTCCTGAAGAAGTAAAGAAAAAGTCTCTAAGTTGGAAAGATGATAAATCCATTTTTGTTTTCCATCATTAGGAATGTTCGAAACTAATTTGTCCATTTATGACTGAAAAGTTTCTAAAGATTTACTAATAATTCATCTTCTTCTTCATCTAAACTTATATTTTTACGACTACCTGCTTTATGTTCTACATTATCGAATAGTTTTTTATTTTTTGTTTTGTTTTTCTTCTCTTTTGTTTCTAATTGTTCCGATTTGTTCTCTTTTGTTTCGGATTGTTCCTGTTTGTTCCCATTTGTTCTCGTTTTACATGCAATCTTAATGCCAACTGAATTTAGACCCGTATTTAGGGAATTTCTGGAAATACTTTTAGATTTGCAGAAATCCGTCTTTGTTAGTTTTTTTTATTTACGGTCGAATTAAGATATTAATTGGCAAAATTACGATTTCTCATTTCGGTCACTTCATTGATATTTTTTGGTATATTTAGCTTTTCATTTTGAGTAAAGGATTTGTAATTAGTTTTGAATTGCTGTAGTTCCGATTGATGTCTTACCTATAATGGCGTGTAATATTCTGCGACAATTTTACTCTCGTTAGTATTTGTCATTTTTTTAATTTATTTAATTATCATTTCTGATTTTTATATTTTCAAATTGTTTGCATATAACAAAAGATAAAGAAATTTTTGTTAACAATTTGTCAAAAATTCCAGATCTTGGTCAACGCAGTTGAGCTGTCGAAATTTAGATGGTTAATCGATAACTAACACATTTTTTATCACATTTGTTCCATAACTGATAAATTATTATGTATAAGTAAATTATTTACAAAGTTTTAAAAATCTATTAATTAAGCGTTCATGGGTTATTCATTTTTCCACATAGATAAAAAAAATGTAATTTGTGGGTGTTTACAGGGCTCGTGTTTAAATAAATGCCTATCTGTATAGACTCCTATATATGAATTATCACGTGTTTATTTATTTTTCCCACTCAGAATTTGTGTTAGATTTGTTACCATTTTATAAAGGTATAAATATTGATGCTGGTGTAGACAATCTTCCAGACTGTTAAAATGTCAAAAGTAGTAGTATCAAAAATGTTTATCGGCCTTAGAATATTCAACATTTCTTTACATATTCAAAAGTATGCTGGCAATTAAGTCGTCGCTGTATCTATACAGTAATATTACCAAACTGACATGTCAACAAAATGAAAATATTAGATTGTTTAGTAATACAAACAGACACCACTTGAAACAACAATAATTAAAAACTAAAACGCACTAATTAATTACAATTAACGAATACAGTTAAAACGCTTAAATATAAATAGTTGTTGATACAAAAATAACTGTAACCATGGCGCCAAATGAACCCATACAGGCTTGATCAGCTATTAAAATAAAGATAATGATGAAAACGTTATTAATACGAGAATTAATTAAAAATAATTTTCTAAAACTGATAAAGTATTAAACACGCCACTGATGTTAATACCTATTAATCGTGATAACAAAAGTCTCTTTAATTTTACTTTTTTGTTAAAATATAAAAAAAATATTGATGCTGGTGTAGACAATCTTCCAGACTGCTAAAATGTCAAAAGTAGTAGTATCAAAAATGTTTATCGGCCTTAGAATATTCAACATTTCTTTACATATTCAAAAGTGTGCTGGCAACTAAGTCATCACTGTCTCTATACAGTAATATTACCAAACTGACATGTCAACAAAACGAAAATATTACGTTATTTAGCTTGTCTGCTTGGAATAGTACCTTTAGATTAAAACTTGTTTATAATTAGTGAATACGTATCTGTTCATTTTTTATTATGTTTCAGCTTTCGTGTTCAAATTAAGAATGAACACCCCGACGCTGCGTCCAAGGGACGTCAGCAAGTTAGTTCGGTAGACCGAAGATGAAGCCTGAGCGAAACCAGAACGCCAAGCCAGGTAAATGAAAATTACTCAGTGTTCATGTTCATGTTCAAATTATTTCGTCAGTGACGAAATAATTTGAAACATATTTGAAGAGGTAAAATCTCACCAATTTTGTATAATATAAAATTTTAAATAATATAAAATATTATTAAAAATCGGGTGTGAAGAACACAATACAAGTTCATATATTTGTGAATGTAACAACAACTCACGGAAATGATTAAGACAGCGTAAAAGAATATTCAGCGCTGTCTACATAACAACTGCCGAACTAGCAAAGTGTTTCCAGAGGCGGTAACAACCATATCTATAGAAACTGTATTATCGTGTCTTCACCACTTGCCGGACGAACCGAATGCGTATATATCAAAATAATTTGAAACATACTTGATTAGGTAAAACATCACCCAATATTCTACGCTCTGTCTTAATAATTTCTGTGAGAGATTAAGTTGTTGTTTTTGTGAATGTGTCTCTTCTCCAGCAGAGGCGTACCGATGAACCTGTAGAAAGGTGAAATACGTGTCTATGTACGTCTCTCCAGAGGATACATTTACAAATATATGAAGTGGTATTGTGTTCTTCACGATTTTAATAATATTCTATATTATTAAAAGTAATATCATGTCACATGGAGAGGAAAAACTAGATTATATAAGACATCTGCTTTACCACGTAGGTTTTTACCGGTCTGGTAATAAAAATGGGTAGATTCTCTGTTGGGCACATCTAGTTTTACGAACTAACTATTTTTGGAATCCCATTCTTGTATATTATTTTAATGTTGACCTCACCCTTGGATATTCGATCGAGTAGTTCTGTCTTTACACATTTATAAAGTTTGGTCTGAAACGGCGTTTGATTGCGAGAAATAATTATAGCAGAAAACTTATCGGACTCTCAAATCCCTGCTTCTCTTGAGTAGCACAGAAGATCAACATTCCTTAATTGGTCGCTTCGAATCAGCTTTGGTAAGATCATATCTACTTAACCTGAAGTGCTTAAGATTGTTACTGAACTCAGCTCCAATCTCATTTCAAATTTCACGCAAGGTTCTTTAGATTTACAATGGATATCCTTGACACCATAAATGAGCACGTTATTTTTGCGTCGATCCTGCTCGACAACTTCTCGAATAATCTCCTCAATCTCGACTGGTGACTTCGAAATTGGACTAGTGGCAGACTTTAGGGCTCTTATTTCATCTGGAAGTGACGCTATTGCAGATCTTAATTCTATTAAATCGAAACTTACCTTTAAACAGTTTTTGCATGACCAAAATAAGCCACAATTACTATTACTTCTTTTTATTGGCTTCGGTCCTGGAAAGTTCAACACAAGTAGCTTTGAAGATATTTTTAAATGCTGCATGTGATGAAAACCTCATCTCTAATTTCGAGCAACAAGAATAGGTATTATTCACGATAGTTAACGTTAATATTTAAATAAGTTAGGGAAAAGAGAAACAAGGCTACTCTTCTGCGCCAGCGGTGTCCGTCGCGGCGGCTCACAGACATACAGGAACAGACCGACGGTAAACAAAAATAAGGGAGTACCAAAGAATATTAGTACAACTATCATCAATTAAGTTCAAAAATCCGTATTCGAATTGTATGTATATGTTATTTTGAATGCTATATTTAAATTTAAGACAAAAAGAAATGTTTTTATGAAATACCTGAAAAACTGCAGACCGGAAAAAATGTCATGTACCAAATTCGTTAAATAGACACAAATGTACTTTATATAATTAAATAATAAATATCATTAGCATGCGTGCAGCAAGCGCAGTTTACGACCCAAAAAATGATACGCAGTCTATATTTCTCCTACAACAATTAACCAATAAAAAGCAAGCAAAAATAGAACTCTTCAAAATGTGTATTATCCCTCCGGGAAATATACAGGGAGTAAATGAAACACTAATATGCAATAAATACGTGAGACAGCAATTCAAAACTACAAAAAAAAATATTCTATCGAAACTTTAATATTTGCAGAAATTTAGGAACACAAACTTTTCAAATACGGTCCTGTATTCAGACTGAATTTAAATAAATAAAAATTATATGTTTATATGTTGTCGATACAAAAATCAAATAGGCATTTATTTGTTCAAGTTCACCAAAAAATCCCCTTTACATTTCTGGTAATAATAGTACGTCTTTGTGTGAAAGTTTTATGATATGTAGGTAGAGTAAAATCATTTTCGGATGAGACTGACGCAGAAACACATTTTAGTAATTAGAAAGAGAGCCACGTCATAAATGAGAGAAACAGCTAGTAGTATAAATCCGTGTACTATACGAGCCACAAACGTTTATCGATTATTTGTCAGTCGGCACCAGGCATTTGATCGGTGTGTTTCGTAGTGCTGTTGTACGTACATTGAGAGTTTTCCTATTTGTAATATTATTGTTGTGTTTTATCTATTAATTAATTTTTTTTCAAAGCTATTCAAGAGTAAGAATGCATCCTCTTGTAAGTAGAAATATACTTATCATAAAATTCCTGAAAATTTAGTTGTATTTATTTACACAGGGTAAAATGTCTGATATGGCAACAACCTCTGTCCTGGAGGAAGTGAGCCCTTGTTCGAAAAAGAGAAAAGTTATTCTTGAACAATCTCGTGAAATAATTTTTAATGTATATAACTATTTTAAAAAACAAGGTGTGACAGGTAAATATATTTACAAATTAGGTGGATACATAATATTTAACCTGTAATAATATTACTTTTTTTAAATCAAATTCAAAATTAAAATTTATCTAGTTCATCATTTATAGGTCAGCTGCTAGATACAGTTGCAGAAGCAACAGGTATTTCTAGGAGCACTGTAGGTCGAATAATTAAAGAAGGTCATGCTGTTGAAACAAGAAAAGTAAATTCATTCTTATAGAAAAAAATAAAACCACCAAAACCATCACCAAAATCTACTGTGGATAACTGTGGGGAAGAAATTATTCGCAGAATTATACATAATTTTCATGTGACTGAAAAGAGAAGACCCACAATAAAAGCCGTTTATAATAAAATTCACGATGATGATGGAATCGGTTTTGCAGGAGGGCTATCATCTTTTAGGAAATTATTGCTGCGAATATGATTCAGGTACTTTTTTTATTATTTTTAGTAATATCACTCTAAACTTTTTATTTGCTAGATGGAAAAAACTACTGATAACCGTAAGATTTTAATGGAGCTGTTTGACATAAGAGAGCTGAGGTGTTCTTACATCGGCAAAATAACAAATTATCGTACCCAAAAACGTCCAATAATATATACAGGTATAAAAAGCATTTAGAAAATCTATTTAGTACATATTTTAAGTAAATAAGTAATTTTTAGGTGAAACTTACATACATGCAGGGCATACATCTCCTTTTGGATGGGTCGATCAATCTAATGAAGGATTAAAGTGTCCAATTTCAAAAGGGAAGCGTTTAATAATTGTTCATGCTGGTTCTGCAGAGGGTTTTGTTAATGATGCGTTATTAATTTTCAAATCAGGTCAAAAAAGTGGCGACTACCATGACGACATGAACTTCATAAATTATAAAAAATGGTTAGAAACATCTTTAATTCCTAATTTGCCTGATAATTCTGTGATTGTTGTGGATAATGCCAGCTACCATAATGTTATGTCATATAAACATCCAACATCAGCCAGTAGAAAGTGTGATATGATACAGTGGCTAAACGAAAGGAGCATAACTTACGATGCAAATTGTACTAAACCGGAGTTGTACAATTTAGTAAAACTTCACAAGCCAAAACATATACAGTACAGCATAGATGGTATATTTGCAAAAAAAGGCCACACCGTCCTGAGATTACCACCATACCACCCAGAACTAAACCCGATTGAAAAAATCTGGGGCATTGTAAAGAATCGGGTTGCATCAAGAAATGTTACATTTCATATAAATGATGTTGAAAAATTGGCGAAAGAAGAATTTTCAAACATCAAGGTAGAGGAATGGTCAGAAACTTGTCGACATGTAGAAGGTGTAGAAAAAGATTACATTATGAAGGAGCACATAATGGATGATTTTTGTGAAGAATTTATTATTAATGTCAATAATAACTCTGAAGATGATTTCTACGATTTTTCAAGCGATGAAGACTGAAGATTTTAAATGTTTCAAAATATATTATATTAATTTTGTCATCAGCGAAAATAAATATTTGATTATACATTTGTATGTATGCATATTTGTTTTAATAAATACAAAAATTTTTCTAGGCACATGCTTGTGTATTTGTCTTCTTTTGATGTCTCTAAAGTGAGATTTTAGTTAGGAGTAAAATTATAATGAGAAAAACCAAAATTAGGGTTAATGAAAACCATATTACAAAATATGGATTAATATAATAATAATTTGTAAATAAAAAGACTTAAATGTGAAAGCACTATAAAAAGAAATATTTCATTGTAAAATACAATTTATAAAAAATTTGTTACATAATACCTATTGATTTAATAATTATTTTATTCTTCGCGAAGTAATAAGTTTATTTAAAATCGACAACAAAACATAATTATTATGGTTTAATATAACTAACCATTATTTAAATTTAAAACTGCCGCCTATATTGTCAAGACTGCTCAATGTTTTTAAGGTGTTCAGTATTTTTGTAACGCCATCGCTCGCGCATCTTCAGTCTCATCCGAAAGTAATTTTACTCTATTCATTCTAAATTTGTTATGATTATAAAATCCATCCTTAACATTTCTTGTACCAAAAAAGTAGGTGTTGAAGGTGAATACAACATTCATATACTCGTATGTGAGAAACATGGCATTCTCTAAAATGTGAAAATACTCTTCGTCATCTATATCATCATCATTGATGAGTTCGTTTGACTCCGCTCTTGACATGGGCTAAGCAAAATTTAATTTTAGGGTGCCATTCGCTCATTCTAATTATTTTGACTGGTAATTTTTGGGTAAATTTGGGAAAGATGTAGACACAAAATTTCAGCAGACCCATACGAACTTAAGAAAACACTGTGCTATACATATATGGAAAGGTTTAAAGCTAATGGATACCTACAAAAATCTTGTAAATTAAATGCGTGGCAGCCTTCCGAAAACAATTACATAATCGGAACGGATATTAGTCCAAATGTTAATGCGAACGCCTTTTCGTAAAGACTAGGATTGAGTTTATTATGTTCTGTGCGATGAGCTACGAAATCTTAAAAGCAGACAATATTATCAAATTGTCACAAATTACTGAACTTTGACAAAATTCGAAATTTGTAACATTGATATCGCACCTCTACAAATCGTGGTAAAAAATAAAATAACTAAAAGATATACCCTTAAATATTGTGTTCATCGAGACAAATCCGCAAAGGAAAAGTTTTTCCATGATTAAAACCAGCTTTTGAAAATCGTTTATGGCAAGCTCTATGACTCTATGGTATAAAGGATTTAAGGATGATTGGAGACACTGCGAGTTGCAAGGTAGTCCAGGGACTCCAATCCATGTGCTAACTGAGAAAACTCCCTCCTTCTACATTTAACTAGCTCGTAACTCTTTAATATTCTTGAAATATCTGCTGGAACTGTTTCACCCTCTTGCACCAGCATTTAAGCATGTCTCTAGAGTTTTTCTGTGGATTTCGCTTTTGTTATTATTATGACAGAATTTCTGAACAGTAAAAATGTCAATTGCTGACCATATTCTACATATAGTCCTCCTAGAGTCCCAAAGGACTTGCACCTATATTTTCAAGCAAAAAAAATCTTAAAAGAAGGCGCTTTATAAAGAATTTAATGCTGTTAAGGTTTTAGATGCGATTTTAAAAAAGCCCTCAAAGAATGACTATATAGAACGTCATAAAAGCTTCATTATTTAAGATTACTAAATGAAGGTTCAGTAGTATTAGTCATTAGTTTTTATTGAAAATCCTTCATAATTTTGATAATTGTATCATACTTCCTTTTTTATTTGCTAGAATCTTTAATGTTATTTTTAGAGTTAAATAAATTTGCTATTGGAAATAATATTTAATAATGTTACCATTACCTATCTTAAATTCAATATTCTAGAAATGTTTTAAATATTCAAAGGATTTTTTTTGAAATCTCAAATAGATTTTATCAAGTTTTCATATTTATGTTTATTTTGTGATCCATCAAAGAGTATTTTTTGTATTAGACAAAAAAAAAGTAAAAAACAGTTGTGTTGGATCCGTAAATAAAAAGTTGCTTTTGGGTAATACATTCGTATTTTTACATATTTAAATTCAAGTTTATAAACAAAGTTATTTTACACTAATAATAGGAAACTTTTCAAATTTTATTTCCCAGCATATTTGCTTTTTTCTAATTTTCTTATTTTTAGTAATATTTAATGGTACGATATGATATGTTTAGATTCATAATTAGAGCTGCGATTTTCGTCCGTACAACAGAATCGGGCTATATGCCATTCCAAATAAAAATGGACCAGATGGCGTTGCAATCTGAGTGTAATTTACATAGGAATTTCAAACATATAGTTTCTGTAATATATTGAGGTTATGTACTTACATATCTATATAAAAGATTATATTTTTTTACTTTTACGTTTGCTTATTAACATATTTATTATTATAAAAGCTTAGACATTCTTTAATAATTTTATTCAAGCTAGAAGCGGCAAATATGCAAGGTATTAGATTGATATCAAATATTTCAATTAATATCGTATTACTTATTTATTGTTTAAAGGTATTCAATCTTTAATAAATTTGTTCGTAAATACAGTGACAATGTGAAGAATATCTTAAAATTACCTCAGGAGAAATATTTACATTTTACTTTGATTTTACTAGCAAACAAAGCTATTGCGTATTTGTAAAACTAATAAATTTAAAGGATTAATAGTGACAGTGATGTGTATTATAATTATCATAGTACTTATGTATCGCTTAACATTAGTGCTTGCTTAACAAATATAACATTTTACAAAACACATTTTTTTAATAGTACCTATAATTAGGAAATTAATTTAACTACGCATCATTTCACATAATTTGGGCAAACATTTTTATACATCTAAAAAAGGTATTTATTTAAAAATATTTTTATTTAAAAAAAAGGAAGTATGTATTTATTGAAAAGGGTAAATCAACAATATTATCCAAATCCTACATTTTGTGTTCTTCTGTAATGGCATGAAAAATGATATTCTTTTTTACTTCGTCCAATTTAAATGACGCAACGTGACGCTTAACTTGAGCCCATACAAGTATGATGGGGTTAAGATTACATGAGGTCATATGGAGGTAAACGTAAAACTGTACAACTACTTTCTGTAGCATAGTATTTTCAGCTAATATTCCTTTTGTTAAAGCCATTCAATACGCGCCTTATTTTTCCACGATGAAGCATATGAGTTTTCCGTTTTAATAAAATGATAGGGTGCATTATCCATTACTAATTATATATAATAATACACAATTGGGCTCAAGAGAAGGTAATATAATAGTACTGTTGTATTTTTCCATATTTTTGCTTTTGTGCAAACTGCATTCACCCACATTTCATCTAAATAATAGATTTTTCTGCCTTCTGCACGAAACTTTCTCATATTTATTACATAACGACGTCTCCATAAGGTTTTGTTCAATTAATATGGACTTTTGTTACGTTTTCCCACGTGAGTCCTAGTTTTCTTAAGATTTTCTCTCTAATAACCTAGTAATAAAATACTTGTATATGATTTACATTATAACTTTAAAATTATATAAAGAACCTGACATATTTATGTACAAATTGGTAAATCATTTTTTAAGAAAAATTATTGTACGTGTCTTCTAATTTACTCTTTGATGTTTCATCTAATTTATTGTATCTTGGTAACTTCGTTTTCTTAAAGGAGGTTGTAAAACCCCAGATATTTTAATTTCTTTGATGATGTTAAACACAATTACAATTCTTGGTAGAGTAAAATCATTTTCGGATGAGACTGGCGCAGAAACACATTTTAGTAATTAGAAAGAGAGCCACCTCATAAATGAGAGAAACAGCTAGTAGTATAAATCCGTGTACTATACGAGCCGCAAACGTTTATCGATTATTTGTCAGTCGGTACCAGGCATTTGATCGGTGTGTTTCGTAGTGGTGTTGTACGTACATTGAGAGTTTTCCTATTTGTAATATTATTGTTGATTTATGTATTAATTTTTTTTTTCAAAGCTATTCAAGAGTAAGAATGCATCCTCTTGTAAGTAGAAATATACTTATCATAAAATTCCTGAAAATTTAGTTGTATTTATTTACACAGGGTAAAATGTCTGATATGGCAACAAACTCTGTCCTGGAGGAAGTGAGCCCTTGTTCGAAAAAGAGAAAAGTTATTCTTGAACAATCTCGTGAAATAATTTTTAATTTATATAACTATTTTAAAAAACAAGGTGTGGCAGGTAAATATATTTACAAATTAGGTGGATACATAATATTTAACCTGTAATAATATTACTTTGTCGACATGTGGAAGGTGTAGAAAAAGATTACATTATGAAGGAGCACATAATGGATGATTTTTGAGAAGAATTTATTATTAGTGTCAATAATGACTCTGAAGATGATTTCTACGATTTTTCAAGCGATGAAGACTGAAGATTTTAAATGTTTCAAAATATATTATATTAATTTTGTCATCAGCGAAAATAAATATTTGATTATACATTGTAGGGTAAATATGTATAAGAGTACGCACCTAGTGAATAAAGTTGAAGAAAACTGTAGTTTTATATGTATAGAAAAATGTTCAGGCGCTATCGTTAACGGTGATTATTACAGAACACGTTTTAAGCATGTCGAACCCTATATCACTAAAGAAATCTGAGATACTTAATTTTTATTGAAACTGTGCGAGTGCGTACTCTTATACACGTGTGCGTCTAAGAGTTCGCAGTCTCTTGTTTAAGAGTACGCACATTATTTACCTATACTTATATACTTATTTTTTATAAAAAGACAAACTTTTAGTTCTGAACATTTATTTTAAAATAAAAATGCAAACTTAAAATATTTTTCTAAACATACATAGAACGGAAGATTATTGGTAAAACGTAACAAAACAAAACAAAGATCAAAATGTAAAACATATCACGCCTCACAAGTAAAACAAATGAATTTGCCTGTTACATATGTTGTGCATGATTCATGCCACCATTTCCTACATTGAAAACACATAATCCAGTCTTCGTAAGATTTTGAGTACCAACCTTTACAACCGGGACAACTCACATTTTCCCCATCGTCTATTTTCTTCTTCTTTCGCTGAGTCTGTATGGCTTTAGACTGCTTAGAAGCAGGACATAATTTTCTCTTTGCTGCTTCTTTTTTCCTTTCTTCTTCAGCCTTTTTTGTTTTATCAAGCTCCTCCAGGTCCTTCGCAAATGGAGTACTGGACAGTATTTCAGATTTTTGTGATTTAGTATGTCAGCGATTAGGTTTTTCTCTTATTTTTGGTAATGGTAAAATATCAGAAGCAGGTGTCGATCGTTTCAAAACATCAACTACTTGTGAAGTACTGGGAATAACTATTCCATCTTCAAACACTATGTCCATATTATTAATGTCTGGTGGTGGTAGTGTTACATGTGGTATAAAAGACACTTCTGCTTCATTAATTTCTTCATTAGCCTAACCATTAATTACATCAATAGTGGTGTCTTCCGCAACAGTTTCTAGTGCAGTTTCTTCAATTAAATCAGTGCTTATGGGTGCGTCTGTAACGAAGGATGGGGCAAAGTCAATGTCTTGAAACTGATCGGGGTTGTATGGAAATATCCCAGTTGCCTTGAAGGAATTCTGAGCCTTTTCAATGTTAGCAGTGCTAGCATAAGCATGGTTAAATAATTCAGCAACTTGCATTTGTGTTATTATTTTGCCTGGGTGATTGACCATCCATTTATCACATTCCCTGCTGTAGGAGGCTTTTAAGGGGCCAAAAAAGCCAACGTCTAATGGCTGTAATCTGTGGCTTGCATGTGGAGGCAAAGATAGCAAATCAATATAATTTTTTCTGCAATATTGTATAGCTTGTAAATCACGGTGAGAACTATGATTATCGAGAACTAGGAGCACTGGGTTTTCAGCAGAAGGTTTACTATAGTTCTTGAAATGCATCAGCCACTGGCAGAATAACT
This sequence comes from Melolontha melolontha, assembly GCA_935421215.2. NCBI lineage: Eukaryota > Metazoa > Arthropoda > Insecta > Coleoptera > Scarabaeidae > Melolontha > Melolontha melolontha. Next base: position 135,565,487 of record OW285235.1, on the reverse strand, counting down.
CTGTATTAATAAATCCAGATTCGGATATCATTTTTAAGGTACCAATTGGTGCATTGAGAAAGAGCTCATCTTTCATCCTTTTCCGCGGAAATATTATTGCCGGGGGAACATACGAACCTGTGGCGCTAACACAACATACAGCTGTCACCAATTGGCCTCTCTCAGCACTTGCTACTTTTCCTACAAGCTTTTTACCTTTGCTAGTTCAAATTCTTGGCAGTTTATTCGGCACAGTAGACAAGCCTGTCTCGTCCATGTTATATATAGAGCTTGGCATGTACTCTCTTTCTTCAAACAGTGATTTTAAGTTTTCATAAAATCTATTTACTTGGTTTTTATTAAAGCCCATGATTCGCCCCATTGAACACTTCTCGGGTTGTCGTAATGTTATTCGATGTCGCTCACAAAAGCCTTTTACCCAAGACTCCCCCGCCATTTTTTTATTTCTATTGAACCGGTGCTGTATATTGTTAGCTTCGGCAAATTTATAAGCTGCAATTTGTAATTTTTTTTTGTAATACCGTAAAACCTGTCATCCAAATCTCGTAGTTGTTGGGCTAGTTCAGCCTCCATTTCTGCAGGAATATCACTATTAAATCGACCTAACGATACTGGAACATTTCCACATTTTAGTCGTTTTCTTAGAGTTGCTTCATTTGTCCCCATTTCTTTAGCTAAACTTCTTTTGCTACAGCCTGCTGCTGTTTTGCGCCTGATGTCTTCTAAATTTTCTGTTGTAAATATTAGTTTTCTATCGCGTGTTCTCTTGTAAAGGCTCATATTGTCCTGAATCGAGGAACTATAGATAACTAAAGAGAAATGTAAATGTAGGTAACATTTAAACAAAATTCCCCTTTACGTAATAATATTTTACGATTGTTTACTATTAAAACTATATAATTGTTATTAAAACTGTCCGTATATTCAAAGGAATAGTTTATACGTATAAGAGTGCGCAGTGTATGTATAAGAGAACGCACTGCGTCATCTTATGCGCATGGTACAGCGTACTTTTATACACATGTTTGAAATTGTAGAAAACAGTTGCTTTCTTTTATAGAATATAAATGTGCGATGTTTTTAAGTCGTAAGAATAATTATTACATTATACCGTACTATGATGAACGATTTGATTTAAAGTAATATGAGTACTTACCCGTAGGCACCTTAAAACTTAATTGCACAAAACTACAGCTCCAACAGATAAAACTTATAATGGCCAAATTGTAAAAACTGTGTCGGTAACGTAGATTTTGGTTTTTGACCATATAATAATTTGAAATTAGACATGTTCCTGACCACTTAAGATGATTAATAGATGGGGGTACATTTAAAAACGGCCTGCGTCCTCTTATACACATGCGTGCCCTTATACACATTTACCCTATGTATGTAAATTCAATTTGTTGGCGATTTAAGGTCTGGCTTTACTTAAAAATATATATATTTAAAACAACCCTACATGTTTCGGCAAATGATGCATTTTTCAAGGAATATAAAACATAAATGACAGTATATTAATGTCATACATTTGTAGTTGCTATGGATAAAATTATTCAAAGATGCATTCCAATTGAATAATAATAAATCATGCCTTAGTATTCTAAAATAGATAATACAGCAAAAACAGGGAAACACAAGACACGAGTTATTATTATGTTTGCGCCCGTGGAGCGTCTTAAGATATAAAGCTGTCGGCATTCGCCTTAAACGAGAAGGAAAACCACGAAAACCTACTCGGACAGCCAGACAGGAATCAAAACACGGAACTGTCAGCATGATAAGCAAATGTATAGATATTTAAATAACTTAATATATACAGGCTGTCCCGTAAAAAACGCCAACATTCATAATTCCGTTATTTATTGTCCGGTTTTATTTAAACAAAAAGTAAATTTAATAGCATCAAAAGCACTATAAGATAGCAGTGTTTTATTTGTTTTCAATTGTTTTCATTAATGTCAAATGACAGTCAAGTTTTTTATTTTAAATGGCAACATATATATTTTTGGCTATATTCGGATTGGTTTTTTTTTTCTGAATTCAACTATGTATAACATGTTTATTTTTGATAAACGTTTATTGCAAAAAAAAAACTTTATAAATTTCATCTTTGTCTTCCATTATTTATAAATATTCGAATGTGTCATGAAACATTGGAAATGTAAGTATTATAAATATTATTATAAGAAACAAAACACTTTACAATAAATGTTGAAATTGCCCGCCACCTTGTTCAACACATATCGCACATCTCCTAATTACTCCAAAGGTCGCATTTAAAAGACAAGCAGCAGGTACTTCTTGACAAGTGTTAATAATTCTTTGTCTTAAAATGTCAACATTTTCTGGAGTTGTTAAATAAACTCGATCTTGTAGATAAGCCCACAACCAAAAATAGAGGGGCGTAAGATCCGGTGAACGCGCAGGCCACTCGATATGACCGGATGTTCCTATCCACCTATTTCCAAATTGGGTGTTCAACAAATCAGTATTTACTCTGGCGTTGTGCGCGGGAGTCCCATCTTGATGAAAAAATATTCTATTTAAATTTGCCAAAGGTAATTCATCTAAAAAGTTTTGGAGATTTTCGTGTAATAAAGTGTAGTATTTTTCTTGATTTAAGCAACCATCTATGAAAAATGGCCCAATTAATTGATCACCTAAAATGCCACACCAAACATTTACGTTGAAACGTCTTTGAAAATTATTTTCATATACAAATCTCGGATTGTCTGCACTCCACTGTCGATGTATGTTTCTATTAAAAATACCGTTGTTGCTAAAAGTGCATTCATCAGACCAAATTATCCTTCTGTAAAAATTCGGGTCTTGTTCTAATGCATTTAAATAAAAACGACAAAACTGGATTCTTCGGCCAGGATCATTTTGTTCTAATGCATGAACTTTTCGAGCTATGTACGGTTTAAGTTTGTGTTTTCTTAAAATACCATGAACTGTAGTTTTTGATACCCCAATATTATGTGCAATTTCGCGAATCGAAGTTCGTGAATTTTTCTGTACTGCAAGAAGTTTTTGTGTTTTTGGTTTGGTAAATGATCCATAATTTCTTAAATTCTTTTCAATTCTCTGAAATATTTTCGAACCTGGAACTTCTCTGTCCGGAAAACGAGCACTGTACCGACGAACTTCTTGAAGGCGATTTTTATTACATTCAAAGAACACTTGTCCGTTAATTCATTGTTATTCATTTTTAACGAAAATACGCTTTTTGTTGCGGCAAAACGTTCAAACAGGATAATACAAAAAGCTTAATAAAGTCAAACTGACACTTAAGGCACATTGACATAATGCTAGTGGACTGGGCCAAGTCTACTATAATGAAAGATGAAATTTATAAAGATTTTTTTTTATTTTTTATTATTAGGAGATGTGCGATATGTGTTAAACAAGGTGGCGGGCAATTTTAACATTTATTGTAAAGTGTCTTGTTTCTTATAATAATATTTATAATACTTACATTTCAAATGTTTCATGACACATTCGAATATTTATAAATAATGGAAGACAATGATGAAATTTATAAAGTTTTTTTTTGCAATAAACGTTTATCAAAAATAAACATGTTATACATCGTTGAATTCAGAAAAAAAAAATGCAATCCGAATATAGCCAAAATTATATATGTTGCCATTTAAAATAAAAAACTTAACTGTCGTTTGACATTAATGAAAACAATTGAAAACAAATAAAACACTGCTATCTTATAATGTTTTTGATGCTATTAAATTTACTTTTTATTTAAATAAAACCGGACAATAAATAACGGAATTATGAATGTTGGCGTTTTTTACGGGACAGTCTGTATAATTATATAACAGCAACATATATTATGATAGTAAATTGCAGATCGTTACATAATTAGGTTATAGAATATACTGCTTAAATTTTTTATATCACTTCTGTTGTTAATTGAATTTTTTTCCTGTTTAATACTAATCATTTCTTTAAATTCCCTTTTCATTGTGTGTTGTTATTTATCAATTATCTGTGTGTTTTCAAAATCGACATGGTGATCGCGTTGTAGTTTGTGTGTAGATAAAGCAGTTTTGTCTGTTTTAGAGTGCTTGTGGGCTTATATTCTTTTGTATAAATATTGTTTAGTTTGGCCTATATAGTAACTATCGCAATCGCGACATGGTTTTTTATAGATGACATGTGTTTCTCGATTTTTTTCTATTTTAGGTTTAAGTTTTGAAAATAAATGTTTATTAGTATTACTAAGTTTATATGTTGTAGCTATATCATATTTTTTTAAAGTGTATTTAATTTCTTCTGATAGTTGTGGGACATATGGAATCGTGATATATGTTGTGTCATTGTTTAAATTGTTATTGGTGTCTGCAGTGTTGTATATTTGGTGTATTCTTTTTTTAATTGTTTGGCCTATAAGTTGTGGTGGATAATTATTATCTGTTAAGATTGTTTTAATTTTCTTGATGTTATCTTTTCTGTATGGAGTATGTGATAGTTTTACTGCGCTATCAGTCAGATTATTTATAATCATTTTATTGAATACTGTAGGAGCATTTGAGTGGTAATTCATGTATCGAAAAGAAGCTGTCGGTTTATTATACCAATTTGTATAAATACTACCCTGACTATCATAGCTTAAAGAAATATCAAGAAAATTAATACTGTTGTTAATTTCTTCTTCAATAGTGAATTTTAATTTGTTGTGAAAATTGTTGAATTTATTTAAAAGATAGTTTATTTTATTAGTCTTATTATTACTAGCTAGTGAAGTAATTAAAGCCTAAATTATTTAAGCTTTAATTACTTCAATAGCTTAACTGATGACGCCTTATAGTAAATGGCAGAAACACGTGTCTTAAGCAGAAGTAAATGCTGAAAAGACGAGGTGTATTGTCCATGTGTACAGTTACAGATATGTATATTGCATGTCTGTTTCATTTGTAACAAATGCGTAATACGTGCTTAACGTATTGATATACTTAAACCTTTTTTGTATATAAAAAAAAAATTAAATTAACTATTGAAATATTCTTTATAATTTCGCCAGACAAATTAATGGAAAAAGGGAATCGAGAGTGACAATATTAGTCAATAGCATATGTACAAATATTTCCTTTGCTTTTTTTTATTTTGTTTTAAATTACTCCAAATTCCGATAAAATATTTAATCGGTATCAAGTCATACTTTTGTTTCTTTTTCATTTACCTGATAAATTATTTAGCTGTTTTTGACAAATTCGATTTATATTCTTAAGTAGACATTAAACTAGCTATAATACCCTTCCAAAATATTCTATTTCAAAAAGGAATTTAATTTCCTATTTTCATTTTGTTTATATATACCTACACTCAAAATCACCAAAGATGATCCCTGCGTCATTGATCTATAATTCTATCAACGACATTCAAAGAATAATCTCCACATCCAAATAACAAACAGTATCTACTTGTATGACAAGGATAGCTTGAACGAAAGTATGTGTTTTCTAGCAAAGACATACGGCTCAAACAATTTATTTGAGTAAGACAAAGACGGGATTATTACCTACTCCGTGATAAATACACACATTTCCGCTTAGTAGTTCTGTCATTACTCGTTGACATTTGACAACATACATTCGTTGATATGTGATGGAATTATTTATTTTCTTTTTATAAATACATATTTTTTGAAATTTATTTTTTCAAAACTATAATGGCAGCAATCACGACAACTTGTTTTAAATTCGTTGCAATATTTTGAACGAGAGAAAAACCATGGTGGTGTTAATACCTATTACATGTGCACATAATATATTTAGATTTTAATAAACCTTTTGTTTAGCGAGTGACAGATGCATTGTGCTTGGGATTAGTGACAGTAAAACGCATTAAAGCTGTGTAGCAGCAGTTTAAATCGTGTACTTCACAATATTGGATTTAAATATAAAAAGGATAATAATCATAGAGCATTAGTGGAACGATCCAACATTGCAGAGATAAGATTGACATTTCTTAGGAATTACATAAAGAATTTGAGTTGTTCTGTTCAGAGAGAAGTGGTATTGCTTGATGAGACCTGGCAAGATAATAATCTGCAGAGTGTGCGTAAACCTGAGGGTTACGAGGGCAAGCGATATGTTGAATTACAATGTGGTTCAAAATTATGTTTTGTGTCAAATGCTTCTTTATTGTTTTCAAGCAAATCACAAATAGTAGATTATCATGGTGAAATGAATGGAGAAATGTTTAAGAAATGGATTGAAGAATATTTAATACTAAATTTGGAAGAACCGGCTCAAATAGTGATGGACAATGCCTAGTAGTAAAGAAACATCCATCATCGGCTTGATGTAAAAATGATATTATTACATACTTGTCGAAACATAATATATCTTGCGAACTCTATTTAAAACTGACCTACTACCCTTGCTAAAAATTTGCATAAAGAAAAACGGCATCAAGTAGATGAATTACTACAAAGTCATGGACATGAAATATTGAAGATTGTCTCCTTATCATTGTGAATTTAATGCTATCGAAATTATTTGGGACCATGCAAAACAATATTATAATAACCATATTTTCAGGGATGGACATGGAGATGATAAAGTTATAGCTATGTGGAAGTAATCACTAGAGCAGTGAACGGAAGAAATTTGGAAAAATTATGTTATACAAACGGAAAGTATTATAAAAAAATGGTATGATAGAGAAAATACATTTACATTGTGAAATCAATGGCTTTATAATTAACATTGATGATTCAAGCAGCAGTGAAGATAGTGATTAACAATACTTCCTATATGACCGCCGATAAAAAAACTGTTAGCTATCCCATGTTTTAACTTATTCTATATTATAACCCAAGATTTATGCCAACGTACGTTCTTACACGTCGTTTTTAGTTCACGCCAAATATATCAAATTTTCTTGTGTTGGCAGTAAAAGTATCATGTATTAGTATACAGCTGATTAGTTGTTTATGTAATGTTAGTTTCTACTTTTAGTAACTGATATTTTATGCAACAAATACAATGATATTCATACAAAATGTTACACATGCAATCGCCAGACTATGGCCACAATTTTTATCTAAATATGTCTAGAAAGCTAGAACAACTACAGAAACAGATTTTATCAAGTAGCTAAATTTCCTAATGTACTAAGTAGAATTGATTGCACTCACATGAGAAAACAATCTCATAGTGGTAATAATGCTGAGCTGTACCGAAACAGAAAAGGATATTTTTCATGGAATATTCAGGTAATAGGAGATTCTCAATTAAGAATTTGTGACATCGTAGCTAGATGGCCGGGATCTACACATGACCAAACAATTTTGAATGGATCGGCAATAGAAAGAAGCTAAGAAAATGAACATTTCAATAACTCAGTTATACTTTGTGATAGTTGTCACAATATTACAAAATATTTATTAACCTCTTTAGCAAATCCTCAAAGTCGAGCAGAACAATTGTACGATGAATCCCATTGTAGAACCAGAAACTGGATTGAAAGATTTTTTGGTGTCTTAAAAAGATTTCCAAACTTATTACATATATGGTATGAAAGTTAATGTGGAACTCTCGAAAGCAATAATAGTATCAGTAACAGTATTACACAATGTTGTGAATGGGGCTATTGATGGGGACATAAAATTCCACAAAGAGCAGCCAGAAGCAAATATGCAAAATGAAAATGATGCATTTGTAAATGTTCATTTTGCAAATTTATTCTAATATCGACTATTATACTATCTTCTAAATATTTTTTATATTTCCTTTTTTTTTTGTATATATACTCATAATAATTTTATTACTAAACAAATAATAAGGCAATTTTCTTAAATGATTACATATGTATATTAACTTATTAAACAATTATAATTCCCAGTTACATTGACAATTTATTGAATATATTGAAGTTTTTTTTTAATTGGCTCCTTTTTCTTACTGCGTATTCTTTTTCGTTGCAATTTTAATATTTGGAGTTAAAAATACAATGCATATAAAAAAATGTATGTCCAATTAAATACATTTGAATGTGTTTTCATCTTTTTGTAGCAAGTTTTTGCAAGATACACTAGTGAAATGTGTTTCGACTGCCTTATTTGATTTGGTGTCCATCAGCTCTAATCTTCTGGTGTTAACTTAAAAATTTTAAATATACACAAAACAAATTCATACAATTTGATGAAAACAATAAATAAAATAACTATTGTTTGTATATATTATATAAATCTATAACTTATTGCAAATAAAATTTTTTGTTTGCTCGATTTAATTTTTGAAAGTTCAATTACTAAACTTTTTCTTTCTTGCTCCATTTCATGTTCCTTTTTCAAAATTTCTTTCTGCAATCGTACAAGTTCTATTTTACTAGCAGTCAACAAATAATTTCAAAGCAAAAAAAAAAACATTTCACAGCAAATAAGTTTGTATGAATATGTTTTGTTTATAATGCATACTGCGATTTCAAATATTTATACCGACCTTTGTGCAAAACTCAACTTATCTATTATGGCAGTGTTAAGTTATACTGCAATATATTCCAAATTTTATTTAAAATTAGGCACTGTAGAACGTTTAACTAATATCTAGGGTTATTCGATGATATAATGGGAAGATAATGTTTATAAAACTGTCATAACAGTGAATATGTAATTACTAGAGAACGGATGTAATTTCCATAAAACGCAATCGGCAATTGGAATTGTGTATAACGTCGCTCAGTACATCCCGACGTAATTAAACGAAGTATTTGTTTGACTTACTCGGCCACCTGGTCTGGAGCGATAACAATGGACAACCCAGCTATTGTATTCGGAGAATATAGTGTTCAGAATATAGTTTTCAGTGGTGTCGTGTACGTAGATAAAATAAATAAGTTTATCGTATTTCGTAAGAGAAATAGTTATTGAAAAATTGCAATAAATCAACCGTAAAACGTCACGTAGGATCGTTAAAGCACGAAAAAAATTGAACCCGTTGGAATCTGACAATTTTAACGAAGAACTCTGTGAAACTTTTATGGCAGCTAATATTCCATTATTTAAATTGAACAATCCAATTTTGAAGACATTTCTGAAAAAATATACTGGTCGAAATGTTCCTGATGAATCAACTTTACGCAAATATTATGTTTCTAGTTGCTATACGAGAACAGTAGAACGTATTAGAAGCCATCTTTTAAATCAATACATATGGATAAGCGCCGACGAAACGGTGGATATGTTAGGACGCTGTGTGGTAAATGTTGTAGCTGGTGTACTACATCCAACTATTCCCTATAACTCATATGTAATAGCAAAAAGTGTTATAAATAGAGTTGATGCGGAAACAGTTGCTGAAACCATTAAGGAGAATATGCAAAAAATGCTTCATGCCGACGTCACGTACAAAGAAAAAATACATTTATTTGTCAGTGATAGTGCTGCGTATATGTTAAAAACAGGCAGACTATTGAAGAAAACATATCCTAATATGCTGCATATTACTTGTGTAGCACATGCTCTCCACAGAATCTGTGAATATATCAGAGACACTTTTCCGGAAGTTGATAGACTTGTATCAGCTTTTAAAAAAGTTTTCAGAAAAGCACCATTGAGAGTAGCTCTTTTCAGGGAAAAATTTCCATCTCTGTCAGTGCCTCCAACTCCAGTAATAACTAGATGGGGAACATGGCTGGAAGCTACTAGTTATTATGCTGAGAATTTCTATAGTCTAAAACATTTCGTAACAGTGCTAAAGGAGGATGCTAGAAGTGTTGGTGAGTGCAAGGAGCTCACACAAATCCCAAATTTTAAAAATCAGTTGTACTTTCTTCACGAACACTTTGGAAAATTGCCAAAACTAATCACTTATTTTGAAAATCAAAATCTCAAATTAAATGACTGATTAACCACATTAGATGTGGCTGTTAATAATTTGAAAAGTATTCCAAGTGACTTCGGATGTGGCCTTCGGCAAAAGTTTGAAGCAATTCTTAATAGAAATCCAGATTTAATTACATTGCAGCAATTATGTATAGAGACAATTCCACAAAATCTAACGGCTAAATATGAAGAAATAAAAGAATATTTCCAGTATGCATCTATAACCAGTTGCGATGTAGAAAGGACGTTTTCTATTTATAAGGATGTACTTAATTCAAAGAGAACAAAATTGACAGAAGAAAACCTTGAGAAACTATTGCTAGTTAATATTAATACTCCTTTACTCAACTTGAACGACAAAATGAATAAATAAAAATGTTCCAATTATAGAAATAAAATTAAAAACTTTAAAAATACAACTTTTCAACAAATACATATGTATTTCGTAATTTTATAGATCACCACCCGTTTGTTTTCCAATTATATAAATAAAATTTATTAATAAATATGTATTTCGTAATTTTAGATAGATAGATCACCACCCGTTTGTTTTCCAATTATATAAATAAAATTAAAACTTTATAAATACAACTTTTCAACAAATAAATATGTATTTCGTAATTTTATAGATCACCACCCGTTCGTTTTCCAATTATATTAATAAAATTAAATATTTTAGAAATACAGCCTTTCGCCAGTACTGCACTAGGCTTTGCGTCATGTGGTAAGCGTGTCCGTTCTCTAGTAATTACAGTTATACAAAGTAGATACTCTGGTCTATTGTATAATTTCAATTCCAGTAATAATGCTTTTACAACTAACTTGAAACTGTTTGGTTTTGCCATTCATTAAAATGATTAAAGAATTACATAATCTTATATGTTGACATAAATGTTGTAAATTCTTGATAGTTCATTTTATTTTTCATGTGGTGTTATAGTTTAATTTGATTTGCTGTTTACGCAGCTTTGTTCAATTTATAGTAATTTTAATATGTATAACTTAAGATGTAATTCGATTATATATGTTCATATAACCTACAAATTCGACCGACTGTCAAATATATTTGGCCCGGAAACGAAGTTATAGTTCCATATTCATTTTGCAATTTACAGTATTTAATATGACGCCGAAGTATTGATTTGAATCATACAATGTTTATTGATGACGCAGGGATCATCTTTCCTGACGACAAGTGTATATATATATATACAGGGTGGCCCATTAGTGCGAGGAAGTCTAATACTTCGTTTATTACAACACATATCAAAAAATGTTTCAAATAGAAGTTGTAGCAAATGCAACACTGCATATTTGCAAAATAATTGGAACTATACAGGGTGCTCAGATTAGTCGAGGCATTTAGCCGAAATATTTTTTTAAATGGCATGGTAGCTATATTTTTACATTATCGCAATCAGTATAACGGTGTACATAAGTTACTAGATTTTTTCGACAAAATTTAGCCGCGTTGCCAAATTATTGCGAAAAGTATGAAATTTTAGAGAAAATTTCATGATCATAAATGTATCTCATAAAAGTTTACTAATAACATGTAAAGCGAAATTCTTCTTAATTACAAAGAGAAAGAGTTTATTAAACATATGGCACAAGAGTAATTTTTTTTTCATACACAGGGTGTTTAATATGAAGGCACAAAATCATCACATTTTAATAGGTCAAAACTTCTTTTTTTCAAATTAAACACCCTGTATATTATTGCACAATTTTGTAAAGCTACTAAATCCCTTCAATTTATGTATATACCATATAGCCTCTAAAACCAATAGTTTCAGAGAAATTACCGTTTTATGAAATTCTTATTCTACATAAATTAATTTCGAAATGCGACATAATTTATAAAATTTATTAACCCTAAGTAAAATATAAAAACATAAATTTCTTTTCTTCTAGATATCTACAAAACAGTTACTTTATTAAATGCTCAAAATGGCCACCATTTAGTTCTAAACAATAATACATGCGGTCATTGAAAGCTCTGCTAACATTTCTTAGCATAGTCTCATCAATAGTTCGGAAAGTGTCTCTTATCCTTTGTTTCATATCTTCCTTTGTTGTTGCGAATGTTTTGTAAACTTGATTTTTAACATAACCCCACATGAAAAAAATCTACTTTGTTTAATTCCGGGGAACGGGGTGGCCATTTAACTGGCCCTCCTCTGCCTATCCATCTTTCAGGTAGCCAGTTATTTAAAAACGTATTGACTACACCGGCATGATGAACTGGCGCTCCGTCATGTAAATACCACATCCTTTGCTTGACTTGATTGGGCAAATGTCGTATTAAATGTGGTAAATGGATCTGTAAAAAATCCAAATAAATTTGAGCAGTTACCTTCCCATCAAAAAATTGCGGCCCAATCACATAATTTCCTATTATTCCACCCCAAACATTCAAGGACCATCTTGTCTGACTAGTAGTCTTTACATAATGTGGTTGTTCGGTGGAATAATAGTGAAAGTTATGTCTATTGACAAATCCATTTTTGTGAAATGTCGCTTCGTCAGAAAATAAAACATGATTGAAAAATTGTCTGTCTTGTTCAATTCTTCCTGAAGCCCATTCACAAAACGTTATTCTTTTTTCAAAATCATCGGGTAATAGCTCTTGCATCATTTGTATGTGGTATGGATGCATCTTGTTTTTGCTCAGAATTCGTTGGACAACAGTGCGACTTATGTTAGTCTGATGCGAAATTTCTCTATTAGATGTGTGAGGATTTTCTATAACCTTTAACATAACTGTCATCTCATCGTCTGCTGTTATTGCAGTCTTTGTTCTTTCACCTTTTGGATATGCAACATTTCCAGTTTGTGTAAATCTCAACAATAAACTTTCAAATGCTTCTTTTCTAGGCTGCCTTCTAAGTGGATATTTTTCATGATATAATCTTGAGGCAAATAAGCAATTTTTTAAACTTTCACCCAGAACAAAAATCATATCTATCAGTTCTTGATTGTCGAAATTCATTTTTGCAACACGAAATGTAGAGTAGGTATAGTAAACTACTTATTCTTGACAGTAGTATAATAAATTAGAAAATGTCACCCCCACCCCTACTTCTACCATTGGCCAGTCCGAAATCACCCAGATCCCTACTTCTACTATTAATACCGTCGATCTCCAAGTCCCGATATCATTCGACGACGAGAAACCAAGGAGAATACTTCGACCTCGCCGCTGAAGATGTTGTTGTGGACCGCATGTATTATTGTTTAGAAGTAAATGGTGGCCATTTTGAGCATTTAATAAAGTAACTGTTTTGTAGATATCTAGAAGAAAACAAATTTATGTTTTTATATTTTAGTTAGGGTTAATAAATTTTATAAATTATGTCGCATTTCGAAATTAATTTATGTAGAATAAGAATTTCATAAAACGGTAATTTCTCTGAAACTATTGGTTTTAGAGGCTATATGGTATATACATAAATTGAAGGAATTTAGTAGCTTTACAAAATTGTGCAATAATATACAGGGTGTTTCATTTGAAAAAAAAAAGTTTTGACCTATTAAAATGTGATGATTTTGTGCCTTCATATTAAACACCCTGTGTATGAAAAAAAAATTACTCTTGTGCCATATGTTTAATAAACTCTTTCTCTTTGTAATTAAGAAGAATTTCGCTTTACATGTTTTTAGTAAACTATATGAGATACATTTATGATCATGCAATTTTCTCTAAAATTTCATACTTTTCGCAATAATTTGGCAACGCTGTTAAATTTTGTCGAAAAAATCTAGTGACTTATGTACACCGTTATACTGATTGCGATAATGTAAAAATATAGCTACCATGCCATTTAAAAAAATATTTCGGTTAAATGCCTTGACTAATCTGAGCACCCTGTATAGTTCCAATTATTTTACAAATATGCAGTGTTGCATTTGCTACAACTTCTATTTGAAACATTTTTTGGTATGTGTTGTAATAAACGAAATATTGGACTTCCTCGCACTAATGGGCCATCCTGTATATACATAATAAACATAGGTTTTTGAACAGAAAAGTAATCCATAAAATTTAGCAATCAAGAAAAATAAGAAATAAATTATGTTTGTTTGTGCCTATTTTTGGGAATATGTACGTTTTGTTCTGGTACCAGTTTCATAAAATTTCATTTTAGTCATTAAGGGAGTCTTTTTTAAAACAATAATATTCAAAGAATTACAGAATTTGTTATAAAGAATAAATATTGTGCTATAAATACTTTCTTATGAAATAATTAGTAAAGAACTATGTATGTTGTCTGTAACTATGAAAAAAACCTGGAATTAAAACTGGCCGCCCAATGAAAACAGACATAGGCGTCTATATAGCAAAGATATCACGTACGATTGGTTCGCGTTGCTAGGCTTGGATCTTAAGAAAGATTCATCGTACTTACTAACCTAGCGCGATTTATCATGCGTTAGAAAGAGAAGGGATGTTGAATGCTGTACGACGAATGTTGATGAATTTGAGGCTTGTCATGGCTATATGAAACTGTTTAAGAATTCTCAAAGACACTCTTTCATATCTGTTTGCGCTTAGAGGTGTCAGACCGATGCACCTAAGAACAATTTCTTATTGTTTTCTGATAGTAAGTCAGGTGGTTTCATTCATTCATTATTATTTAATCAGTTTGTATTGAGACTTCGCGCGTGTCTACAGTAATATATTATCATTTTCTGTATCAAATACATTTTTTTTCGATTTTCTTTTCTAATCGATCATTGTATTATGAATTCGTTATCATCTCAATCTGTGCCTACGACATCTAGTACGATGTCAGTTACTCCTTCAACAGTAACAATATTGACAAGTGCGGTAAATTTAAGTCAACAACCCTGTAGCAGTGAAAATGGGAATTTTGGACAAATAGATCATGCTGAAATTAATGAAGCTGTAACAAAAGTTCTGCAAGGACATGATTGGAGTTTTGTTCCATTGGCAACAAAGTAAGTACAGTTGTATGTATTTTAACAAACTATATGGACATACGTTCGCAATGTTTGAAAGTAAATTCTTTTACACATATATCAAATACTTTAAAGTACAATGTGTATTTTAACAATATACTGATTTGATAATGATTATGAAGCTTTAAGTTGCAATACCTGACTGTTTGCAGCTTCACAATTTCCACTCACTATATTTACAATTTTTTATAATGGCCAAGTATTAAGTATTATTTTATATAGAAATAGAAAATTATAACAATATTAGAATTAATAACAAAAATTAGTAAGTAAATCTTGCAATAATTCTTCAAAAATGCGTTCAAGTACGTAAAAGTAATTACTTATATCATATTAATTATGTATTGTGGCAGTGATTATTATACGGGTGTACAAAATAAAATTTCATTCTTAAATACTAATTCCTAATTGTGTACTTGCATAAGTACCTAATGTTTAAGAAATATTGTTAACTTTTATAGCCAAAAGAAATTTAAATATTGCGTAGACAGAAAGTTGATTCTGATTTTTCTTCCTTAAAAAGGTCTGGTATAGGTAGCTCATATTAGCTAAAAGTGTTACATGAATATATATTGGAAAATCGTTGTTTTCTTTGTATATAGGTATGTTGCGATATTTTATTAAGAAGGTACTAGTAGTTTTTCAGATTTTTTAAATTTGGAAGATATATTATTTAGAATTTAGGTATGTATATCAAACATAGGTGATATCAATATGTTTAAAATTAATCCTAGACTATGGCTCAAAGTGTGTAAGAAATTGAAGAATAAGTATTAAAAATTCCTTATCACGATATAGTTTAATATCCCAGACACAATTCAATAGCCATGATTAATTTCTAATAGAAAGCCGAAAAGAGTTTGAATAATTTATTAAAGTTTGACAACATACAGATTCATCTAAAGATGATAACGCAGCTACCGAAATATGCATATTCAATATTAAATTATGTTCTGAAACAGGATTTGTATTCTAAAATTCCACATTTACTATGAATATTTGATAATTCAAGTAAATTACATTTTTTTTACATTCTTTTTCTAAATTTGTATTGGAAAGCATTTATCTAATTAAGATACCCACCTATTACATCCTAATTTTAATGCTTGTTTATCGGTATATACCTACTCGATCTCTTTTAATTGACTTTGTTGCATTACTTGTTTTATTTGTTCACCCACCCTAATACCTTCTAGCTCTCCCTGAATCCTTACAAGGTCTTCATCTCTTGCTTCGTACTTTTGGTTTCCATTTGAAATTTTTGTTGGTTTAATTCTCACTGATGCGTCTGCTTACCAAAACTGTTTTTTTTTTCAATTATTTGAATGTGAGTTGAATTTAACGTGTATGTTCTTTTGTACCTTCATTTCTTATTTTATCAACTTCCTTTTTGTAGCACCGCGACATTATTTATTCTGCTTTTAATTGCTTTTTGCTGACCATTGTACAAACTACCGTTTCATAGGTAATACTTCCTGCAAATGTAGGAAATTAGTGCAAGACCTCATTCATTCAATTGATTTTTAAATTTTAGAGATACACATGAATTTATCTATGTCTGAAATAAAATAACTACAAAATATAAACTAATTACAATTCTTGTATTTTAAGTGAATGGACATCTATAAATAAAGTACATAAATAATTTTTTTCTTAATACATATTTATTTTATAGAAGTTTATTCCAAATTAAAATGTATCCATATATGCCTCGAATTAATTACGAAACCAACTAAATTACTGTTTACAATATTACAAAATATATATTTTTACACTGCTGTAACATACCTATTATCTAGGCAAAAAAGTACATTGATTTGCAAGAAAAAATATCTATACTGTAATTCAATGTTAATTTATGTTTCTTATACTCTAATAAATTTATCGTTTTTCAACTAGGTAGCATTTTCGACAATATTTTGCAATAAATTAACAAAGATTTTGGACATCGCAAGATTACATTGTGCAACTGTTAAAAACTATTTGCAAGTGTAGGTATAACATGCCATATTAAAAACATATTATTACTGTCATTAGATTAGATTCATTGTGAATTGTTTTTTAGAAGGGTATGAAAAGAAAAACGAATTCAATATGAAATTTCAACATAACATTAAGATTTAATTAACAAAATATAAACACATATTTCATATATAGTAATAACAAAATTCTAGCAACAAAATAAAGTACATTTTGAATATAAGAAAAATCAACACTAAATAAGAGGTAGACAGGTCGTTTAATAATAATTAGCCATTTATATTTAATGTAAATATAACATAAATTTGTATTGGAAAGCACCTTTATCTTTTGGTCTCTGGATTTTTCTAAATTATTTCTACAAGAAATTTTATTTTTTTTATATATAGCTAAATTCCATCAGCTATTCATCATTTTTGAATCGCATTTATATCTATAGACTAAGCTAGCATAGCTAGGCTATAAGTGATATATAACTACTAAATAATACATAAAGTGTAAATCCTCGAGCCCTGCAGCCGATATACAACTCCAAGCAGTAATTTTAATCTAATCCCGTATTTTGTCAGTAACGTTTATTTTTTTCTCCTGCCACCTCTAGTCAAGATAACATTATTACTTATTACAGTGATCACACTGATCACACCAAAATAAAAATTCTTCTCTATATATTACTTCTGATATGATATGCTTCTCTTCTAAATGGAGACTGGACACATCTGGTTGAAATGACGTCGTCATTACGACGGACGATATAAATAGTTTACAACATCTGTAAGTACATCACGCAGTTATTGAATACACTATTGATCTGGCTAGCGCGCACATCTGTTTTCATCGACAATTGCGACGTTTTTTATTGGATATTTACAGTTAAATTTTTGTTTTCATGAGCGTAGTTAGATAGGGGGTTTTATAAATTATTTTATTTATTAGTTTATATTTCGTAAGATAAATAAAGTGCTGTGAGTTAGTTTCTTATTTTCATAGTTTTAACTGTTAATTACATCTTAATTTTTTGGCAAGATCCTGTTTAATATCGTTTGATTGAATCTACTTCTCCCAATTATTTCGACGTAAGTGTGCATTGAATTTCGTTCAGTTTCAATAACTTATGCATACATTTTTAGTTTTCATTTATTTAGATCTAGAACATTGCATAAGTTACTTTTTCAGATATGATATGGAAGAACGCCGAGAACGGCCTCGTAAAACAATGGCGAGTTAGATTGACGGTCATACTGATTGTATGTCCATTGTCAGTGATTCCGGAACTTATTGCAAAATCTGTAAAATATCGTTAAAACATTCCATGAAATCGCACGTACAACGTCACTTAGCATCGCAAACACATGCAAAAAAATTGGAACCGTTGGAATCTGACAATTTTAACGAAGAACTATGTGAAACTTTTATGGCGACTAATATTCCATTAAATAAACTTAACAATCCCACTTCAAAAATATTTCTCCAAAAATATACTGGTCGAAATGTTCCTGATGAATCCACCTTACGCAAATATTATGTTTCTAAGTGCTCCACGAAAGCACTAGAACGCATTAGAAGCCATCTTTCAAATCAGTACCTCTGGATAAGTGCCGACGAAGTTGTCGATATATTAGTACGCTGTGTGGTAAATGTTGTAGTTGGTGTACTACATCCAACTATTCCATATAACGCATATGTAATAGCAACAAAAGTTATAAATACAGTTGATGCGGAAACAGTTGCTAAAACCATTCACGAGAATATTCAAAAATATTTCATTCGGACGACAGGTACAAAGAAGAAGTACATTTATTTGTAAATGACAGTGCTGCATATATGTTAAAAACAGGCAGACTATTAAAGGAAACATATCCTAATCCTAATTACGTCTTTGGAGAAGATACATTCAAAAATACATAAATGAACTTGTATTGTGTTCTTCACACCCCATTTTTAATAATATTTTTTATATTATTAAAAATACTTTGGTAATATCCTAATATGCTGCATATTACTTCTGTAGCACATGCTCTCCACATAATCTGTGAATATATCAGAGACACCTTTCCGGAATTTGATAAGACTTGTGTCCGCTTTTAAAAAAGTTTTCAGAAAAGCACCATTGAGAGTAGCCCTTTACAGGCAAAGACTGCCATCTTTGTCACTGCCTCCCTCTCCAGTAATAACTAGGTGGGGGACATGGTTGGAAGCTACTAGTTTTTATGCAGAGAATTTCGATAGCTTACAAAATTTCGTCACATGTGTAAATGATGACGCTCGAAGTATTTCTGAGTGCAAAGAACTAATACAAATTCCACATTTAAAGAATCAGTTGTACTTTCTTCAGGAACACTTTCAAAACTTAATCACTTATCACTTAATCACAAAATTAATCACTTATTTTGAAGACCGAAATCTCAAATTAAATGATGGTTTAACGACATTAGATGAGGCTATTAATAATTTGAAAAATATTCCAAGTCCCTTCGAATGTGGCCTTCAGCAAAGGTTAAACGCAGTGTTTAATAGAAATCGAGATTTAATAACATTGCGGCAATTGTGTATGGGGACAATGCCACAACATCTAACTGCAAAATACGCGGAAATAAAGGAATATTTCCAGTATGTACCTATAACAAGTTGCTATGGAGAAAGGACGGTTTCTATTTACAAGGATGTATTTCATTCAAAGAGAACAAATTTTACAGAAGAGAACCTTGAGAAAGTATTGCTAGTAAATATTAATACTCCTTTACTCAACTTGAACTACAAAATGAACAAATAAAAATGTATTTCGTATTTTGTAGGGTATATATACAGGTTTTATTATTATAATTATATAAATAAAATTAAACCTTTGAAAATACAAATATTCAATAGTACGCTCGTGGGCGATGAGTCATCAACCTCTCGTGTCCGGTCTCTACTTCCAAGTATTCGATCATTGTACCTATGTATTATTAATATTTACTCAAAACATTTATTTCGCAATTTTTTAAATTTGTTAGTGTAAGAACTTCACCAAAAATAATTGATTACAGTTAAATTCCCAATAGAAAATAATTCGTGTAGCGGCGTGAGTTTGATTAATCATTTATGATATATTGGGAAATTTTTCAATTTAAATATAATAATAACTAATAACTATGTACATATATAATATAATAGTTAGGTACATATAGAATAAATTCAAACTTTTGCGACTGATTTTTAACAATTTCAGGTGTTAGAAAAAACATATATATATATATATATATATATATATATATATATAAATATATATATATATAAAGTTACTGTTTAGTGAATATTTTTTTTTGTAAATGGGGAATATACAGACGCACATTGTTAGTTGTAAAAGAAAACAACAAATTTTTTTATTGATAATATAATACATACATTATCAACTTCTCACATTTTTCCAAAGATTTCTTTCCTCTCTTAAATTATCATTTACAGGAATATATGTTTCAAATTAGTACCATCTTGTTGAAATAAAATTAAAAGATTTGTATTATTTGTATTATGCAGCAGTGACATTTTGTCAGAATGTGTGGCGACTAGGAGAACATGCAGAAAGATGTAGTTGTACAGAGAACAGAATATTTGTAGTGAATATGTTGTAGAAATATACGCCACAACTAGTTCATTAAACAAAAACACGTAGGTACTAAATCCAACTAAAGTAAAACTACTATTTGTTTGTAGTTTGATATTGTGGTAGATTTTACAAGGTTTAATATGTAAAGAAAATGATACTTTCGAAATTAACATATTGTGGCAATTAGAGAATCCAATCCCGCTTCAAAACATCAAGCCCGCAGGACTGAGGTCATCAATCCCGCGGATCCGCAGGATTTGCGGGAGTACAAACTATCACAATGCTTTTTTCAGTTACGTTCATTTATTATTAGAAATAATTAAGAAAAATGATTGAGATTCCTTTTGGAAATATTTTCGGAGAAATGATAAAGTATTCAAAGTTTGATCTTGTAAATTTGACCTGATTTTATTGCAGAAGTACCCAGCGGCAGAAAATGTGCGCTCGGTTTCGATGCTTGTTGGAGGAATGGACTTCACGTAGATATAAGCAGCTTCTAAATATTTTCCTCTGTTGCCGCCGCATTCCAAGAGTGTCATCTCACGTTTTATTATAAGCTCTAGATCTAGAGAGCTTACCCGGGTGTGTCCTGGAGCAGATGTCCGTAACGTCAGCGTCTCTAACTTGCTCAAACTCGTCGTTTTGAACTGTTGGTTGAGATGCGTCTAATAATAGCCGCTGGTTTAAATTCTGAATTTTCTTTCTTAGTATCGCTTTGCTTGGATAAAAAACGTGTCTTCGTCGTTTGTATCTTATTCCAGATATTTCTTTGAATTCTCTAAGTAAAGCCTTTATCCGACGTAGTAAGGGCGTTACCAGTTCGTTCCTAGTGTCGTGTTTTGCCTTTCCAATTTGATTATCATGAAACGCAATGTGGTTTCAGCTGAAATCAACGTAGCATCTTTGCGGCACAAAACACTAACAGCTGGATTTAAAGCATGTTCAAGATCAAGTAGAAAGTTGCACATACTTGCTCAGTAAAAGAATATGAGGATGGAGTTTTTTAGATCTATAAGGGCTTTGGATACGCAGTCTCTAACCTTGTTATCATTGCTGCTAGACTGCTCCACAGTATTCTGCAGTCGCGTATTAACTGTAATTCTCTGCCAAATTCTTCTATTACATAATTTTGTAACGGATCGTTCTTCATTGGAGATTTTGAGGTAAACGGTTTGACTTCTTTCCGGACTTTTTGTATTAGTTGCCTGAAACAATGTTAAAACGACTGAATAACAACAAAAAACACGTTTCTATCATATTTTACTAATGGTATGATTATTTGTAACAAAATATATAATTTTTTTGTTTCAGTTTTTATGGCTATCTAAATATATATTATAATTAATTATTTACCTGTATTTCGATGATATCCCTACTTCCGGAAATTCTACTTGTACAGAAAAATCGCCTTGATCGTCTTCATCACCTTCGGTGTCACTGTTAACAGAGGTTTTCACTTTAGCAGTGTCTAGTACATCGTCTTCTGCCTCTGTTTCTGAGCTAGTGTTTTTATATAATACGCCAACTACAGCTAGTTGCGACAATATCTCGTTCCAAGTGAATATTATATTCCCTCAGTTTTTTATCAAACTGAATCTAAACTCTCTTTGCTCTCATAAGCGCTTAAACATTGTTTAAAATCATAATAAATTGTGATTCGAAAGTGTTCTCTTTTATTTTACTTTTAAAAAATAAGTAAATGAGTTATAACGAACGTAACTTCAACAACAAAACGTCAAATGACAGATAAAGAGTTGCTCTAAATCAGAGGCTCCCAAACTTTATTTTCTCATAGACCACTTTGAAAGTTTTAGTGGTTCCGGTGGACCCTCTGCATCTACATTTCTACCATATTCCCAAAACTCGACAAAAAATGTGAAGATTAGATCTAACTATGGAAATTTGCGTTGCGGCTGAGTTATTGGTTAATTAATTAATTGATTGTGCTGTGAGTGGATGTCAAAAAAGTAAAGTTAGCCAATCAAAAAAGTGATTCCATCCAATTTTACTCCTTTGACATCTACTCACAGCACAAGAAACCAATCAATTCTCACATATTTTATTTAGAAAACTCCCCATTTGGAGTGGTAAAAATAAAAAGAAAAATAGTATATTTCCTTGTGTTGTATTTATTCAAATATGTAATTATTACACTATTAATTATTATTGTTATCATATTACATTGTAATATGATAACAGTCGTAATATAATTAAAATTAAATATTAATAACGTAACGTAACTTCTACAATCACAGTCACAAAATAGTCATAATTTTAGTGGGAGGGATGTACTTGATGGATTGACAGCAAATTATCAATATTTGGATTCAGTTTTGTTAGGAATAACCGCAAATCTCCCCGTTCTGTGATATTCAATCTGCTCCTTTTTTTTTTGATAAAACTTTGCTAAAACTTTTCTCGACAAGATATGACTAGGGAAACGCTATCAAAAGCTTTCTCGCAATTCCCCACAGTCCAGGATATTTTTCGGGTATTTCTGCCTGCAGCCAAAATGTTTGATGCCCTCTTTTAAATTTCACCTTCAGTTCCTCATTAGTGCTAAGCTCGAGTAGCTCCTCTTGAAATATGATTAATAATTGTATGATTTATGATCCATGGTGGTATTTCCATCGTCAGAATATCTTCAAATCTGATTTTAAAGTCATCATGCAGGGCAATTAAATGTTGAACGTATGTGTGAATATCCTCATCAAGGCATTCTACCTGTGACAAGTTTGAAAACTGGGAAAATTCGCGCCGACTAATATTTTGCTTCATAAATTTCAATTTTCCAAGAAAAGCTGAAATTACACCCATTGTTTTTATTAAATTGAGGCTGTCCACTTGTAATTGTAAGTTAATGTCATTAAATTTTGAACAAATCTGTCAAATACGCGATGTCTGCTTTCAAATTGATCAGGTTTTCTTTTAAATCTGGATATTTACTTTCCAGAAACTCTAAAACTGATTCAAAAAGTGAGAAAAATCTTGTTAAACATGCACCTTTCGACAGCCAGCGTACTTCAGTATGTAAGAGTAATCGTTGGAAGTCTTCATCATTTTCATCGCACAATTGCGCAAATAAACGCGTATTCAATGCATTGCTTCTTATTTTGTTAACTGCATTAATCACAAATTGAAGCGATTGGTGCAATTTAGCACTCAAATTTTTCGTTACTAGGTGTTGTCGGTGGATGACACAGTGAATTGCAGTTACCTCTGGTATAATTCTTTTAAAATGGCTTATAAACCCACGACATCGCCCGGCCATGGCAGGAGCTCCATCTGTTGCCACCGAAATAACGTTTGTGAATGGAATCGATTTTTCCTTAAAAAAATCCCTCAGGACATTAAATATTGATTCACCTTTAGGGCCGTCTCCAAAGTTTTCGCGAATAGTAGCTCTTCATGAATTTCTTCGTCCATAACAAATCGAACATATGCCAATAATAATGCTTCATTACCAAGTAAAGTTGACTCGTCCAGTTGAATAGAAAAATGAGTTGTTTGCAGATAATTACACAAGAAACTTTCAATATCAGAGCTCATTTCGTCAATACGTCTTTGTACGGTGTTGTTACTCAAAGGAATTCTTTTGAGTATGTCAAATGGAGATTTGTGCAGAACAGTTTTTAAAACCTCTTTAACAGCGGGTAAAATTAACCGTTCTCCAATGGTGTGCGATTTTCCAGATTTTGCTATAAGTAATGAGATATTGTAAGATGCCCGCAAGCCATTATCGTTACTTTCCGACGTTGAAGCGAACATACTGTGCGTGCACGGTGGGTCTCTTTTCATATTTTTCCTTCAATGTTTGAAAATATTTCAAATCTTTACCTATTTTATCAGGATGACACCTTCTTAGATGATCTTCGAGCTTCGATGGTTTCATAGAGTCATTGCTCAAAACTTTGTTGCATAAAAGGCATATGGGCAATCGCTTGTCTGCCTTTGACGGAAGAAAACCAAATTTTAAATAATCAACACTGTACTGTCGACATTTCTTCTTAGATTCAGCCATGTTTCGTATCAGTTACCTACCTGTAAATAAAAAAAAAACTTTGTTGTAGTAATCTTAAGGCGGTCTTACTTAACAGGATATGGCTATTTTAACAGGATTAATTGATTATTGCAATGAAATACACAAAGTACCGGCGGCAAACTGATTCTAATTATTAAAAGCAATAAATCGCTAAGATCAATAATTGAGTTTTATGAAAACAGCTGAACCGATTTTAATGTAATGTAAAACATTTTTTCATTAATTATATTTTGATATATTTCTGTAAATTCGATAGAAAATACTTGTAAATAATATTTTGATATCAAAACTTCGCGATTTTAATTATTTATTTATTACTTTGATGCACGTTACGAGTATGTAGTAAATAAAGACACGTACAATTTATGAAAATATATTTAATTATTAGTGAACCACCACACAGTCGGGTAATAAAAAAATTACTAATAAAGTAGGGACAAGAAGTTCAACCTTTCTCGGCTTTCTGTTCTTTTATGGAAGTATCTAATAATGGCTCTGTTCAGTATTTAATTTTTAATACGTACCTACTACACGCAAACATTACAAATATACTTATTACAACATAAAAATATCTCCTATCGCAGGTGGGTTGGAAGAGATTTCTTTTAGGAATAAGCCTCAACTTTTGTACCTACGAATTTTTTTGTAATTTGTCCATTTTTTGTTTACTTACGTGTACAATAAATTGTAAAATAATTATATAAATAATAAATAAAATAAAAATATGTATAACAAATAGGCAGGAAAGTATGTACTTACTTTTCCGACAGTGGCAAACACTAACATCGATTCACTTTACTTTACTTTTCTTTTCGAAATTCGGGAAACAAATGAGTAACGTTTATCCGTGGCATTCGTATTTATATTGGTGAAGAATCAAACAAGATCATGCAAGATTGCAAGCACACACACAAGTCGTACTTCGTCCCTTTGCACGTCGGAACAAGCATTGCGGACGGCGGTAGCGCTTTGCAAGTCTCGACACGTTATACTGAATATGGAATATGCAAGTTTTTACAAGTAACAGTCGCTGAGCTTCTTCAAATATTATCTGCCTACATTGACAGGTGAACTCGAAGCCAACATTTTAGTTCTTCACTATCGAAACCAGATCAATTTTCGTGGACCCACGCTTACTAATTGTGAACCCCCCATTTTTTTTGTCACGCCAACGTAGACCCCCGTCGAGTCTCCCGTGGACCCCTGGGGGTCCACCTGGACCACTTTGGGAATCAATGCTCTAAATAATCACTATGATTGTTTTTTACAGTATACTAGATTTTATTTTTCTCAATAAATTCAGCTTATCCCTCGTATGAAGAACAATTTATTCGCTATTTGCCGAACGAGATTATATCGATAGGTAAACCGGGTGCGAATTATGTAATAATATTAAACAACTCAGAGCAAACAATACGACAGTATAGTCAAGGTAGCGTTATTGTAATTGATATAATCAAACAGGTATCACAGTGATCTGTTGCTGAATGAGTTACAAGTAAAAAGATGTGGTACTACCGACCGGTACGTTGAGCCTATCGACACCTGTAGGTAAAAGATGTATAATAGAATAGAAAGAAAAATCTCAGTTCAGCGATAACATGTATAATGCTATTAACTTCATTGGGAATATCTTGTCTTAATATTTTAGTCACTGAATCAATTGTCTTGAATTATTTGAAATGGTCTAGTAAAAGTAGAAGATTCAGAAGAGCACAAATTTATTCAAGGTTTAGTTTCAGTGTCACTGTGTGCAACTACGTAATTCTTGCGCTGAAAATCATAGCATTATATTAGATGTTTAGTAATTTTTTTACCACGAACTTCGTTATTATATTTATTTTTAAATTCCCAATGTCGAATGCCTTTTGAAATTTTGTTTTAGGTAACACCTGCTAAACTTTTAAATTGTAACCAGTACAATTTTATGGATTATATTTGTTCTGAAGAAAAAACGTAATACCAGCAAAATAATGTATTGTGAACTTGCTAAACATACACGGGTATTTCTTGTAGAATATTTTGAAGAATAAATACATGAACAAATCCAAACATTTCTAGGTACAGTATATAGGCACCTACCCTTTTATTAAAAATTTTATCATCGTAAGATAATCACTGGATTCATTTGTTAACAGGTTATTTATCAAATGCGTAGCATTAACGATGTATCTGCTATCTTAACACTTATTAATTAAACTGTATTATTAATCAATCCTTTTGCTACACGAAAATAAAGCTACGCGATGTTTCAATATCAAAATTACATGTTCTAACTCCTAAGTAACCGTTCACTCCCTCAGCACGATTTTCAAACGAGTCTGCTGGCCGACGAGTCTAAACGAGTCTGCTGGCCGACGAGTCTAAAATGCGATATAATTTGTATTAATACATTAAAGAAAATACTTTCATTCAATTCAATTTTCTTTTTAATATGAATATACTTAATTATAAAATTAATTCCAATATTATTTATTTAAAGAAACGGAATTCACATTGTAAGAATTTGAAAAGAAATTACACATGCATTTATATATTTTATGTTAAAATTGAGACTTCGCCATTTTATAACAAACGTAACCAACAGTTCAATGGATATACTACAGTTTCCATGAGTACATTACAGTTTTTAATTTTGGTTAAAGTATTCTTGGCATTTTATATATCTCAATTTAAATAGTAAGAGACTTAAGATACTTGTGAATAACTAAAAATGAAATCGATTTATAGGGCTACATAATATTTGAACCAAAAAAATACTACTTTCGGAGTTCTTTTTTGTTCAGATGTATTTTTCTTATTGTACAAATGTATGTTATTATAAATGTTACAGTATATTTTCAGCTATTGAAACATCGCCATCTGCAACAGCGGTTGTAAAATATAATCTGAGCGGAATGTATTGTTCTAGAAGTCGTTCCATATTTGAATGAACCGATAACTATCTGGTTTGGGATGGTTGTAAAATTTTATGTATTTTAATATTCCAAAATAATTGATACTCTTGGAATTCGCTAATTCTTTTTCGACTAAAATTGAAGTAATTAAAAATATCTTTTGTTAAGTTTTCAACGAACTTTAGCAATTTCTCGCAAGCGTATGAAGCAACTAGGCGAAATGAGTGGCAGATGCACTTCATGACATAAATACGGTATATCTTTTTTTAGTAATGTTATGACGGAATGATGACGGATCTTCCCATCATTGGCTTTGAATCAGGCATTATATCGACTACAATCCATTTTTTTATTACTATAAAATTGCTTGTCTGTTTTAATTTTCTATTTATTATAGTCATAGATTAAAGATGAATGCTATTATAATGTGCCTTCAAAAACTTTCCTCATTCGAAACGGCCATGCTTTTTGATAATGGTCGGTGACAGTGCACGTAATCTGTCACAAACATAATTTTGAATGAGCATAGCCGTTTCTAATAAAAGTTTTTGAAGGCACGTTATTAGTAATTTATTATATTGTATTTTTATGCCTTGTTTAAACATTTTACAAATATATATATATTCATTAAATCGTATTATTTACAAGAATATAAACAGTTTCAGCGGTTCCAGTTTGTAATTTGATTTAGATTTCTCCTCAGTCATAATGATTTCAAGGTGCTTTTAAAATTTGGTAGATATGATAGATAGATCGGTAGCAATGTAGAGAAATCGGTAGATCTACTGAAAAATCGGTAGACGGAACAACACTGTTGACACTCTATGGATCTGCAAAGTGTATTGTCTATACGTAAAGAAAGTATCTCATTACTTCATTGGGTACTTTTAACTTCGAAATTTCAAGCGTATAAGAGTACATATTAGCCAGAAAGAAACGATATCTCTATTCATCTGCATTTCTGCATATAATATGAACATCCAATGTTAATATAAAAAAGGACAGCTGCCGTAATTAACTGTACATGTTCTGTCTGATATATAAAACTAAGTAGTGTCATTTTATTTGTTAAACAAGTGAAACTGTTTAACAATATTTCTATTAATGAGTTGTTAGTTTATAAGTTCATACATGTTGAGTTATAAGACGCACATATTATGTCTAATATTAGTGTTATATGGAAGTTCTCCGTCTTGTGTCATCTAGACAATATAAATAAATTTATTACGCAGACAAACTCATTAGTACTAGTAACATTATCAGTTTCCTTATCTAACAATAAAATTTATATATATATATTTCATTAATTAAAGCCTCTATATAGAGATGTATCTACATGACTCTAAAGACGGCAGACTATGTGCCCCACACTGTTAAATTTAATAATACACATAAGGTGTATTAGATAAAAATGTAGATTTTACAAAAAAGGGTATGATTCATACCCTTTTACAACCTTTTCGTATGTTTTTAAAACACATTTCAAATACTTAAAATCATAAAATTTTGTAAAATCTACTTTTGTATCTAATACACCTTAGGTGTATTATTAAATTTAACAGTGTGGGGCACATAGTCTGCCGTCCAAAAATATATACTTAGTCATGTAACATGACTAAGTATATACTTTTGGATTCATTTTATTTTTCTATTCTATTGCAAAGTTAGACAAACGAATGCTTTTACTAAAAATGTATTATGATATAACTAGTTATTTTGGCCTTAACCGGCCGATAGTGTAATGGGTAGCCCAGCCCCGGAGCGCGGCTGTCCGAAGAAGATTTCCGTGTTTCCCTTCTCGTTTAAGGTGAATGTCGACAATTGAACATCTTAAGTCTCTTAACGGACGTAGGCGTAACAATAATTCGTGGCCGGTCAATGCTCCATGTAATTGGCGTTAAGTTGTTGGGGGATGCTAAGGGATGAATTATTATTATTATTAACAATATATGCTAAATTTATACATATATACGTACATAAGTACGTGCTTACATACGAAAAGGAAAAAGTATTTGTAAATATCAGGCGGTCGCATTTTTGAATTGGTAAATATAAATAACTCAAAATATGTTTGTTAGAATTATTTTTATTATTTATCATTAATATACAATGATCAAAAATACTAAACTGTAGATCTTTTTAATTTGAAAATAAAGCTACATTTAGGCAATAGGGTAAAATTTTTTTTTAGAAATTAAATTTTAGAAAGGTTGTAGTGAAAAATTTTACTTGCAAAAAACTACAAGATTATTAAATAGTTTATTGTTTTTCAAAATAATACCCTTTAGTTCATTCTTTGGATCCACTTCTCACGAAACTGACGGAAACTCTTTTTTTGGCAAATTCATCAAAATGTCGCTGAAATTTAGCAATTGCTTACCATATATCAAACTTTTAATCAACGGTAACATATGGAAATGTTTGAGGACAAGACTTGGACTGTGTGATCGACACCGAATTTGTGTAGTCATTTTTTGCAGATGCATGCGACGTTGGATTGTCATGATTAAACACTGCTATTTAGGTAGGTAAACAGCGGAGTCACTGCGTTAGTTTTACTGAAATAAAAGGGCGCGTTATTTAGGAAAATGCTTTCCATTCGAATTACCCCTACGCGTACCTATTGCTTAATACTTCTATAAACATCTTACACTATGATAGTTGTTCATGTACTACATAAATATAGCACGCGAACCGCTGGTAAAGTGAGTCTCCTAAATCTCTCGCTTGTCCACGCCTATATAAGCCGACCGAAAATGGCGGTGTTTAATCATGATGTAACAAACACGCAAATGTTTGTGTCAAAAGAATAAGCAGTCAATCGTTGCAAACTATTTTTGTTTTTAATATCTATCATAAGTTACATTCATGTGTTTCAATCTTTGATCAATTTTCTATCAAAGATTCTCGAATTAGATTAATTTTTGCAATTTGGGGTGACTTCATGAATAAATAGAGGGATGTTATATTATATCTGTGTTTTATACTGCCACAGTGCGGTTCCCATACTTAGATTAAAAAATTTTCATCGTACTCGTTTTCTACAAAACTAAAAAACTACCATCAAACCCAAATATATTAAATTTACTAAACAATGCAATATTGTAGTA
This sequence comes from Melolontha melolontha, assembly GCA_935421215.2. Classification (NCBI taxonomy): domain Eukaryota; kingdom Metazoa; phylum Arthropoda; class Insecta; order Coleoptera; family Scarabaeidae; genus Melolontha; species Melolontha melolontha. Next base: position 135,535,033 of record OW285235.1, on the reverse strand, counting down.
CTCAAAGTACTTAGTGTAGCAATCGTTTTTTTCCACCACAGTAAACCGAAAGTTTAGAATATCTCATATACAGTTGCGACCAATATAATAATAACAGTGTAGAAAACAAACAAATAATTCATATTATTCATAAATATTTGAAAGATTATGACATATGTTCTTTGTAATTGGAGACGATTAAAAAGAGATTATTAAACAAGACGACGAATATTCTCGATCTAGAGTTTGAAAATGTAACGTTTCTTAAAACGTATACCGTTTCAAAAACCTACAAGGAAAAGCACAGCAGTACGTAATTCAACATGTTATCAAGCGAACCACAAAATTTGTATCCTAGGTAGGCCGTGAACGTCAAAGTCAAATTGACAAGTTGGAAGATATCTTTGCAATTTATTAGCTATTTAATAATGGCTTTTGTATTTAAGGGACAGCAGAAGCGGTACATGGTTGAAATTTATTTTAGAAATGGTAGTAAAATTAATGTTGAATGGGTTTATTCTATCAGGGATACATATTGTTTCATCCTCCTGGTTTGAAGGAAGTTCGGTATGTATCGACCGAAGTATGTGTTGAAATAATACAATAGCTTTTGTATATTTACAAGTTTAATCTTGGAGTTCCGTTAACTTAATGTAAATGCAGTATTTGGTCTTAATACTCAAGACCGAGAAAACTGGCTAATAAATAATATTTGCTCCTATTTAGATCACTGAGATCTTAGTAGGAACTGTTAGTTAGATAACTGAGACCTAAGCTTTAACTCGAAGAGATCGTACTTAGAACTGTAGTGAGCTCTAAGAGATTTTGTTTGGAACTGTTTCTTCATTCCCTTATTTTTCGGCCAGAAAGTTTTGTCCCCGCCAGTCACAAGAGAGGGAGAAAACAATGAAATTGAGTATACGGAAATTTCCATATAACCATTTTTACCTTTCCAAGAAAAGTATATGCTGTAGTTTCCAACGTCATAAATGTATTAAAATAAACAATATACGCCGGAAACCCTTAATTATAGAAAATAAAATACCTCTTAAAGTAATAAATATACAATGCGTAGAGATAACCTATAGTTCGCAGAATCGCATCGAACCAAATTATTTAACCTATTATAATAATATATAACAGGAAATATGTACAATAAAACTTATTCTATTATATTTATGCTTATTCAAATACATTTACATAATGGATGGATTAACTAAAGGGTTGTGCCTGTAATAAAATAAATAGTTTTTATGACTGTAGAAAATAAGACAATGAATAAATGTAATACCTGACCAGGCCTAAGGTAATTAACAACATTAAATATATCTGAACTCCAAGACCTTTTCTATATACAATATATAATATTTACAATTTAAAACTAGGATTAAATATATTAACATAAATATACCTACATCTAAATAAAACTAAAAATACAAAATTAAATCTATTTTGCCCGAACATGCCGCCCACTTTGAAAGAGTCTCCTTTCAAGAAAAATATAATAATCACGGTCATGAATTGTCAGCATCGTTCGATATAGGAAGCACGCACAACTTTGTCGTCGGTCTCTGGAACACACCACGCACCGTCTTTACACTAGCCGTGCGAACTATACCGTCGTCTCCGGGGAACACTTGTATCACTCTGCCTAATAGCCATTGTTCAGGAGGAACATTTTCTTCTTTATTATAACAAGAATCCCGGGTATTAAATTGGGATTGCCCATACGGTTCCACTTGGTTCTTGCTTGTACCTCGTTCAAATATTCCTTATGCCATCGCTTCCAAAAGTGCTCGCGAAGACGCTGAATGTATTGCCAACGAGACAACGTGTTGACTTTTAGATGTTCCACACTTGGCTCAGCTAATGAGGTTATTATGTCTCCAGTTAAAAAATGTGAAGGGGTTAGGAATGAAAGATCATTAGGGTCACTGGAAATATTCGTGTGATTTTTATGAATACGTGCTAGAAGATTGCTTTTGAATCGTAAACAATATGCCACTACACGCTGAAGTCTATTTAAATTAGAATATTTGGCGAACCATTCAAATTGATTAACACTTGCGTTAGCCAAGTTCACAACGCGCCTTGTTTCCGGAATGTCCTTTATTTTTTCCCGTAGCTGTGTTTTTTTTATGAAATTGATGCTCTCTGCTTCATCCATATAAGTGTGCCAAGCGCTTTGCAAATTAAAGGGAAGTGATTCGTTCCAATTTAACTTTAACTGCCAGATTTGTTGCATTAAAATCTTGGCCTTTATTATAACAGGACTAACAAGTCCTAAAGGATCAAATATTTTTGAAATGTGCGATAATACTGTTCTTTTTGTCATTAACTTTCGATTTGATACATGAAACGAATATTGTAAAGTATCCGCATTGGGTTTCCACTGCAAACCTAGCGTCCCTATGCCGCCATTTTTGTTGAAATCAAGAACCATATTATCACAAGAGTTGTTTGGTATGTTACTTAATATTTCAGTTGCGTTAGATGCCCACTTGCGTAGTTCAAATTTACCTTTTGACAAAATACTTATAACCTCATCCCTAATTTGTAAAAGTTCTTTTATACTGTCTGCCCCAGTTAACAAATCGTCCATATAAAAGTCTCTTAAAATTATTTCTGCACCTAACTGTTTGTTAGAAAATTCCTCGTTTGCCAGTTGCTGTAAGCACCTAACTGCTAAATAAGAAGCCGGCCCCGTACCATATGTAACTGTTGTTAATTCAAATGTTTGAATTTGACTATCCTCATTTTCACGCCATAAAATTCGATGGTACGGCATGCACTCTTCTTTTAAGCAAACCTGCATGTACATTTTTGCAATGTCTGCAGTACAAACATATCTATGTATACTAAATCTGCATACAATGTCAAATAAATCTTGTTGTAGCTTAGGACCTACCATAAGTTTGTCGTTAAGCGACACTCCAGCATCTGATGGCGCCGACGCGTCAAAAACAACTCTTAACTTAGTTGTTGCGCTATTTTCTTTTCTGATCGCGTGATGTGGCATATAAAAATGGTTTATCGTCGGACCTTGTATATCTTACTTGTTAATACGTCTCATATGACCTAATTCTATGTATTCTTTTATAAAATTCGCGTAATCTACTTTAAGATCGGGGTTTTTTGCGAACCTTCTTTCTAATGAATAAAATCGTTTGAGAGAGATCCCGTGAATTACCTAATGACAAGTTGTTATTTCGAAATGGCAATGATACAACAAAGCGACTATCGTCATTTCGTGTAGTTGTATTAATAAAATGAGTTTCACACAGCTTTTCTTCAGGTGAATATACCTGAGACTTGTGTGTGTTTTCCAATTCCCAAAATTTCTTTATGTTTTCGTTTAAATCATTTAAAGTTGAAGTGTTACAAATTGATGTTGATTCTGAGGATGAATTTGAAGGAGCTCTGCCCGAAACCAACCAACCTAGCAGTGTTTTTTGTAAATATGGCTGATCTTTTCCCAAATTAATCTGGCCTACACATAATCATTTATAAAATAGTTCTGCTCCTAGTAACATATCTATATTTTTAGATACATGAAATTCTGGGTCCGCTAATTTTACATTTTTCCGAATCTTAATATATTCTCTTGCTAAAGAAATTAGTGGAATACGTTCAGATATTTTATCTAACACTAAACATTCTAGGTTCGTCTTGAAATTAGTTTGCAATGATGCTATAGAAACATTTACAAGATTCTGTGCCTTTACCGCTGCATGATTAATACCAACAATAGATATTTGTATAGGTTTTTTTTGAAGGTTGAGTTTGTTCACTAAGTCTGTTGTAATTAAGTTTGATTGTGATCTAAGTGTCCAGCAACACCCTGCATGTGTGCTGGTTACCCTTCAAATCTGTTATATTCAATAAGGCAGTTGACAACAATATTTGTGTGTGCGCTTCAATGTTAAATGCATGAATTGAAATTGATGTGCCAACGCACGCATCAGGTGCGGATTGTCCTTGCTCCTGTTGCGGTTGATCAATTAAATTTTGCGTTTTATGCAATAATGTATTGTGCCTTACACTTGATACAATTACTAGATGTGCAGTTACTAACAAAATGTCCGGGTCTTAAACAATTAACACATAACCTTTTTGCCTTTATTTCCTGAATTCTTTGTTCAATAGGTAACCTAATTAAGCCTTGGCATTTATATATTATATGAGACTGTTTGCAAAATGCGCATGATAATTTTTTATTGTTAGTTACAATATGTGTGGAAGTACGCTTGAACTTAGGAATCTCGTTTTTATCATTTTTTGATATAGCTTCTAGAGTTTGACATTTGCGATTTAAAAACTTTATTAATTCTTTAGCAGTAGGCAAATTGTCATTGGACAAATTTGTTTCCCATTCTTTTATTGTAATTGAATCTAATTTTGTGGTTAAGATGTGTATTAATAAGTCGTCTGACTTATTCACAGGACGCTTTAATGAATCTAGTGCCCTAATATATTTATTAATGCTGTCGATTATTTGCCTTAAAATGACATGGTTTTCTTTTGTAGCAATTGGTAAGTTGCAAATGGCTTTAATATGATTTTGAACGATAAGTTTTTTATTACCGTACCTTTCTTTCAACATATTCCAAGCAATACAATAATTGTCATTAGTAATAGGTAACGAGTTTAATAATTCACTTACATCGCCCTTTAAAGTTGATTTTAAATAATGAAATTTTTGTATGTCTAGTATAGCAGTGTTGGCGTCGATTAAACTGGAAAAAGTGTCATGAAAACTAGTCCAGTCTTCATATGATCCCGAGAAATCAGGTAGCGTTATACGAGGTAGACGTATGTTTGATTGAGTATCGGAATACGAGAACTCTGTAGCTGGTTTATGTTCGACACTAACATTCGAATAATTTGATATCAATTTACGAATTTGACCTATGATTTTGAAATACATCTTTTCGAAATCTGCACTTTCAGTATCTTCGCTTTCTTCTTCAAATGTATCTTCAATTTGTGTTTGTATATTTTCAAATTGATTTAGAAGTGGTTGTAATTTATCGTAGCGCTCCGTGAGCTCTTCTAAAATTACGTTTTCGTCTAAAGAGGCAATATATTCGGCAGCTCTCGATAAGGATGTTTTTAGCTTTCTTTTTTGAATTTTTAAGGTTTTTAATGCGGGAGTAGTCATTTTGAAGCAAAAAAAGTTTTTTCGGATGCTGATCGGTAAAGAATTAAGAAAAGGAAGTTAACTGGAGACTTACCTCATTAATTTGAGTGCGCTGATGTCGATGATATCCTGCTCCTGGAAGAGCCAATGTTTTTGGTGATGACCGGTTGACGAAGGATCGATGATCTTGTTATAATGTTGCTATGTAGATGAATTAATTTATCATCTAGCTGCGAAGTACCATGTGTGGATGAATTAATTTATCATCCAGCTGCGAAGGACCAAATGTTTTTTGGTCTTGGAATAATCTTGATAGCTGTGAGCTGTCGCTGACATTCGTTTGCGAAGGACCAATGTAGATGAATTAATCATCCGGCTCGAAGGACCAATGTTTCATCCTCCTGGTTTGAAGGAAGTTCGGTATGTATCGACCGAAGTATGTGTTGAAATAATACAATAGCTTTTGTATAACGCTAATATATTTAGAAGTTTAATCTTGGAGTTACGTTAACTTAATGTAAATGCAGTATCTGGTCTTAATACTAAAGACCGAGAAAACTGGCTAATAAATAATATTTGCTCCTATTTAGATCACTGAGATCTTAGTAGGAAGAGATCGTACTTGGAACTGTAGACGGTTCTAAGAGATCTTGTTTGGAACTGTTTCTTCATTCCCTTATTTTTCGGCAAGAAAGTTTTGTCCCCGCCAGTCACAAAAGAAGAGAAAACAATGAAATTGAGTATACGGAAATTTCCATATAACCATTTTTACCTTTCCAAGAAAAGTATATGCTGTAGTTTCCAAAGTCATAAATGTATTAAAATAAACAATATACGCCGAAAACCCTTACTTATAGAAAATAAAATACCTCTTAAAGTAATAAATATACAATGGACAGAGATAACCTATAGTTCGCAGAATCGCATCGAACCAAATTATTTAACCTATTATAATAATATATAACAGGAAATATGTACAATAAAACTTATTCTATTATATTTATGCTTATTCAAATACATTTACATAATGGATGGATTAACCAGAGGGTTGTGCCTGTAATAAAATAAATAGTTTTTATGACTTTAGAAAATAAGACAATGAAGAAATGTAATACCTGACCAGGCCTAAAGTAATTAACAATATTAAATATATCTGAACTCCAAGACCTTTTCTATATACAATATATAATATTTACAATTTAAAACTAGGATTAAATATATTAACATTCACGTACATACATACCTACATCTAAATAAAACTAGAAATACAAAATTAAATCTATTTTGCCCGAACACATATCAGGATTATTTTTTTAGAAGAATTTCCAGATATTGCTATCCCAAATGATCAGTTTTCCACATGCATTCGCCGTTTTGTACAATTACTCAGGGAAACAGGAAACGTGGATCGCAAAAAGGTAGACCAACAGTTAAAAATTAGGAAAATGTTGATGTGATAAGGCAATTGGTAGAAGAACGCCCTCAGCTGTCTGTGCGACATTTAGACCAATAATTAGATCTTTCTTATAGTACTTGCAGACGTATCCTTAAGCATGATCTACATTTACACCCTACCCTCTTGCAAGCCATTCATGAAATACTTTCTGTGGACAGACTGAAACGACAGGAATTTTGTCAAAGATCTATTGATCATTTTGTTGTTAATGATGAAGGCATTGAAAAGATTATGCTTACTGATGAATCCTAATTTCATCTCTCTGGCTACGTAAATTTTCAAAACATGAGGATGTGGAGCCCAAATGATCCGCACTTTTTTTGTGGAAGCACCACTGCATCCACATAAAATTGAAGTTTGGGCAGCTGTTTGTTAGAGTAGGATTACACAGGCCTGCATTTTTCAACTCTTTGAATGTTGATTTAAACATTTTTAATGTTTTCTAGTAATTGGGTAGCGCTGATTTCAAATCTGCTTTTATTTTTTTTGTATCACGTAAGGTTATTTTTCAAACCAGTAAAATCCAAAAATATAGAAAAAACACGATTTATTTAATTTATAAGCTAGTTTTATATTATATTTAAAAAAATTCAAAAATATACACATAGAAACTATTAGAAATAGTTATTTATTCCTTATGCTTCTTAAAAAAACGTTTTCGTTTTTCAGAAAAGCTTCGTTTGATTGTTTTTCTGTCATATTCAGCTAAAGGAAGATCTGAAGGTAGTTTCTGGGGCAAGCAAATTTTTTTGTTTCAACCTAGACCCTAGTACTTCAGAAAGATCTTTTGAAAGTCCAAAATCTCTTACTAAATCATTCAGTTCGGCTTGTGAAAATAGCTGAGGTTGGTTTTGACCTGAGGTTGATGGTTCAAAATCACTATCCATCTGTACGGAGCCAGAAGTTGAAGAGGTTTCAATATCTTCTTGTAGTACTTTGGAGGGTATAGGTATATGTGCATGATCACTGTGAGGAACTGGTCTGATAGCTGATTTAATATTGTTTAAATATGTTTCAAAGTTTTTCTATTATGCCCCTTAATTTCACAATGACAAAAGTAGCAATCTTCATGATGATTTTGCGGTTCTCTCCAAACCATCGGTATTCCAAAAGGAAGGCTTTTTCTATTCCCTTTGGTCCAATGTCTTAAACCTTCTTCACATACCTTACAAACAACGTGCGGTGCCCAATCTTTATCTTGATCTCCTAATTTGATTTTGAAATAAGCATAATATACATTTTTCACAAATTCACCAATTGGTCTCTTAAACTTTTTCAAGACGAAATATCCACAAATATAACAGAAATCACCTGCTTTGTTTTTGCAACACCGGCTAGACATATTTTTAAGCCATGTTTATTTATCAAATACCACGCACAACACTAAAGACAAATTAATTTTACTTGTTTACTGATCGACACTCAGAGCTATAATGAAGTAAATGACATTAAAATATACATTTTGTTTGGAGTAATAAACTTGAAATCCTTCTTCGCAGTACTAATAAAGTGAAAGCATAATAAATAGGATTTAGCAGGTAAAACTTCCCGGAAATCTTGTCCAAAATTAATACATACAAAGATTTACATCAGGTAATGAGAGCCTATTTAGCAAATTTCTTTAAAACCACAACAGAAAATCATTTTTGGGTTAATACCTAGAATTTGAAGTAGTACATTCATTTTAAAATGTATTAAAACGCCTATTATAAGATTTTTTTAATATTTTTTTTCTTTTTCTTTTGTGCAAAAAAAAATCTGTGGGTGGTAGAGACCAACTGTATTTTAATTTGTTATTGCTAAATAAAAACTGAGCTTAAGAAACAAAAATCACGTCATCACAAATTTTATGCGGGCCTGTGTTATTGGTCCTATATTTTTTGAAGATATGTCGATTAAAAATACAAAATTTTAAGTAGTAGTCGAAAAAAGCTTTTAGGTATATTAGACGCTACGCGTTACAGATCATTTGTAAATCATTTTAATACCAATATGTTACACGATGATGAATTATAGGCAGGCTACTTCCAAAAAGATGGAGCTCGTGTACATAATACCAATAAAAACCTTGTTTTTCTGAGTGAATTTTTTTATATCGAATTATTAGCTTAAATACGAACACAATTTGGCCACCTCGTTTCTACGATTTAATACCGTGCTATTTCTTTTTATGGCCGTACTTAAAAAATCTATTTTTTTTTGTAGTACCTGTTTTTGATTTTAATGACCTGCAGCAAAGGATCACTAATAAGATCGTAGAAATTACTAATTCACATTAGATCCTAGAACATGTTATTAACTCCGTTAAGCGAAGAACTTTAAGCTGTAGAGATGAAGGCAGTGGCCATATTACGCACCTTATTTAATGAATATTGTTACGTAATAGATTGTTTTGTTCTTCTTTTGATTCAAACAATAGGGTAAACGGATCATCAGAACCCCACACGACAAACTCCAATGATCCAACACATTTGTGTTAAAAGAAAAAATTAATGTTTGCTGCATTGTCATACTTGCTTGTTTTATATACTGCATTAATAAATTGCTGTGCTTACTTTAATTAATTCATCTTTATTCTGAATGATGAGATTTTACATACATAATGTTGTTTAATCTGATTTGGTTTTTGATATTAGTTCTCAAATTTTATTTTTCGGTATTTTTTCATTTTAAAACAGACGGCACTAAAAAAACTATATTTTTTATAATAAATCATTGTAATTTACATATTTCAACAACCAAAACTTTCAAATAACGATATTTTCTCCGAAATTAAATTTTTCCGTAAGCTTATATATTAGGTTAGCTTCATGAATGTCACTTGGCGACTTTTACTTAACAATTTAACTTATTACTAGTAGTACGGCAGGTGGGTTAAATCACTTAATCAATCTAAGACGTAACTCATTCAATCCATGGCATATTCTGACAACTTTTTTTTGTGGGCTCACTATTTATAAATATGTACACGATTTGATGAAAACGAATCACGAAAACTAACAATATTGCAAGTTCATGAAGATATGTTGAGAATTATTACCCCGTTTTTATTTTATTTAGATACTTCACAGTTCATTTCTATAAATTTGTGTGAATTGTATGGAAAATTGTAAACTAGCATCATAAAGTGCTATTATAACATTGTTGAGAATTAATTATATCAAAACCAAAAAAGCTAAAAAATAAGTACTAATTTATTTATTTATTTTAGTCAAAATAATCTTATAATATTATGTCGTCTTCTTCTAACTTATTGGTATTAATTGAATTTTGAACTATATTTATATGTGTATATTTGCCATTTTACGCTATATATATATATATATATATATATATATATATATATATATAATAAACTTAACCAGTCGGCGATTAAAGGTCTGGTTATTACTTCAAAGTGTATATATTTAAAATAATCCTACATGGCGGAAAACGTTAAGATGGCACAAAGTGTGACCGTCGTCGACCGAGGTAGCCACTAAGAGTGTTCCCTCGGTTGGCTATGAGCAACCCCGTACAGGGTGCGCTTCGCTGGTTTGCGCCTTGCCTCGTTGGGCGGGGGTCGGGTCGTCGAAGTACTGCACGGAAATGTAAAGAAGTTGCCGGGAAAGGGTTGCCGGCCCTACGCAACGGCTGGTTATCCAATCTCTCTAAATTTACGCGACCGGTCACTAAACACACGCACGAGCGCACCAACATACAAAACCCTACACTTACGCGCTCACACAGAACCACACACCCATAGAGAGACGCAAGCTGCCAGCAGCTACCAACACACAAGTTCATACCCAGAAAGAGACAGAAATTGCTAGCAGCGAACAACACATATGTTCACATCTTCCTATCTATTTTTTGGAATACTAGGGCATGATTTATTATTATCAATTGGAATGTATCTTTGAATAATTTAAACCATAGCAACTCAATTATTTGATATTTATATTCTGTCATCTATATTTTATATCCTTGATAAAGGCCTAATTGCCGAAACATGTAGGGTTTTTTGAATATATATACTTTGAAGTAATAAACCAGACCTTTAATCGCCGACTGCATTACTTTAATTTAATCCATAGATTTGGGTGGTATAAACTTTGAACAACAAAGTTAGAAGGCAAATCTACCAAGTAATACCTATAACATGTGTATAGATGTTTTATTCAAGAGTATTTTATTTTACTTTTAGTAATGCTTCATTTAGTATAGCTGTAGTTTGCTACACTAAGTGCAAAATTAAATATCTCAAAAACTGGCTTCGGTAGATAAGCGAGGGAGCTTCAAGGACTTACTTTTGTGGGAGGATTAATATTTTTTGTGAACCTGTCCAAACATATCCCTCCCCAGATACGCAGATACATATTTCACCTTTCTACAGGATCATCGGTATGCCCCTGCTGGAGAAAGAATATCTTCAGACACATTCACAAAAAAAAACACATCGTTATCTCACAGAAATCTGTGTCTATGGGGAGGGATAAAAATATTAATAGTGAACCTATATTGTATTTGTGTTCTTCATATCAGATTTTTAATAATATTTTATATTATTAAAAAATCTTTATTATACAAAACTGGTGGGGTTTTACATACTCATGTATGTTTCAATTATTCTGTTACATTACAGATGCGGGTAGTCCGCAGTATGAGTGAAGACTAGAGAATTCAATCCCGGGATCTCGTGATCCCGGCCGGACTTTGATCCCGTAAATCCCGGGACTGTACATGGCTAATCTCGGGATTTTCGGGATTGCCAGTTTGCATTCCGTAGTCCGTTGTGTCTTGACAATGACTTTACCTAGATTATATTAAGGGCACTTATTACATAAAGATAAAAAATCAACCTTACATACGCCGTACGATAAAAGAACTACACAGGTACAGGCCAAATAATATGTAACTTAGAAGGGACTTCCTCGCCCGGCATACTTCAATACAATACTGTTAAAGTAATTCCCCAACGGCCCAATAGGGGAATCACCCGATCACCTCATATGACATATCATCATATTGTAGCGAGGGATTCCCTGTACGAAAGTATAAATACGCTTATTAGGATTTACTTTTTTTCATTTATTATTCTACCAGCGACAAGGTTACGCAGGTTATGCCATTTAAATTTAAAAGTCAATTATCTCAAAGTTATTTTAAACGTCGTCAGCGTGGAGTTATTTTTTAGTTGCGAAAGACGGGAATAGTGCTAAATGTAAGCGATGCCCTGTCATTCTCAAGACTTCGGGTAGATCTACGAAGGGATTACATACACATTTGTCATCAAAACATAACATTCAGATTTTAGCTGACGTTAATCGTTTAACAGCTTCAACAAGTCAAGATTCTGAAAATCTGAACACGGCACTGCCGCCAGCGAAACGAAAGTTAGCCGATTATTTTACTAAAAGTGCCGACGATAGCCTGGATGATATTTTGGCAAGAATGATTGCATTAGATGGATTTCCATTTAGTGTATTCATAACTTCAGACGATTTGAGAAAATTGCTCTTGGCGAAATACATGGATTTACCAAACCTGAACAATAACTGTGTCTCGCACATGGTATCAATTTGGCCGTCTGTGATGTGCTTTATAAAATAAAGAATTATTTTCAAGACAGACAAGACAGCTCTTCCTCAGACTCAGATGATGCTATAAGTGAACCAGCTGTCACATGCTGTCACCAGCTGTCAGATGACAATTTAGAAGACTTAGACTGTCCAGAATCAGGTTTAATCTTAATGTCACAAAATGAACTTGCGCGAGAACACATACCAGAGTTAACAAAAGATGAAAACATTAATGAGCTGACAAAGAAATCTGCAAAGTTGTAGTGTATTTCGAAAGATCACCATTGAAAAATAAACAGTACTACAAAATATGTGAAGATTGAACATGAAAAAGAGCTGTCACTTCTTTTGGACTGTAAAACCAGGTGGAATAGTCTTTTAACCATGCTGGAACGATTTTCTCTTTTAAAAACCTGCATTCAAAAAGCTCTTATAGATCGCAATCATCAAATCCGTTTAGAAGATGCTAATTTTGACTTTATAAATAAAATTGTTGATGTGCTGACCCCAATTAAATTAACAGTAGAAGCAATCTGTCGACGAGATGCTAATTTATGCACAGCTGATGCCGCTTTGAAATTTCTTATAAAACAATTGTCTAGTAAAAACTCGGCACTCGCCAATAAAATGAAATCATCCTTAGTGGAACGTATAAAGCAACGACGAAATGAAGATTTAACTGGTGTGTTGAATTATTTACAAAATCCACGAAAAGATAATGAAAATCAGTTATTGTCGGATTTGGAATGGCTCGACTTATTTCCAGTTCCTACACAGGCTTTAGTGAGGGCGCAAATAAAGAGTATTGTTAAAAGACTAAATAGTCGAGATGACACGAAAGAGGAAAAAAGGTTAGGATCACAAACAGATGATAGCCAAGGCAACATACCTCCCAACCCCAATTGACACTAAAGGAAAAGTTACAGCTGGAAATTAATAAGAGCATGGATTCCCCAGATCCTGAAGTACAAAATGAATCGGGGTTGGTAAATAGTATTAGACGCGAAATGAGCCTGTTCAAAAATGGAGGAGTTCGTGGATATCACTTAGAATTAGCATATAATATCTATTGTCTATTCCTCCAACCAGTGTAGAATCTGAGCGAGCGTTTTCAGCTACTGCTTATGTTGGCAATAAACTACGAAGCAGGCTTGGAAGTCAAACATTGGATGCTTTGATATTTCTGTGATTGTATTTTCGAAATTATAAATACTTTTTTGTATTGTATTTTTTGTTCCTTATTTTAGTATATTGTGTTGTGCAACAATATTAATAAATAATTCTTAAGAAATTACTTAAGTTTTTTTTTTCATTTGAGCCCACTTACCACATAGTCTAATCCCGGGATTACGCTCCAAAGATCGAGTAATCCCGGGATTGAAAAAATGCTCGGGATTGTATTCTCTAGTGAAGACACAAACAAAATACAGTGTCTAAAGAGAAGGCTGTGCCATCTCTGGAAGGGCGTCGTTGGTTCGCATTGGTTATGTGGGCAGAGCGAGATACTTTGGCCGTCTGACAACAGGCAGCGCTGAATTTACTTCTACGCTCGGTCTGGATAATTTCTGCGAGATATCGATGTGGTTCTTTTTTGTGAATGTGTCTAAGGATATTCTTTCTCCAGCAGGGGCGTACCGTTGATCCCGTAGAAAGGTGAAATTGAGGTGAAGGTGAGGGATATATTCGGACACGTTCACAAAAATATTAATAGTGAACCTGTATTTGTGTTCTTCTCACACCAGATTTTTAATAATATTTTATATTATTCAAAATACCTTTGTATTATATTAGTACTACTTCTCACGCCGTATAGTGTGTTTTTTACAACTTATACTATTTTACCATAACTGCATTCTACAAGCAACCACTTTAAGAGACCGCAATAATATTAAATTTTTTAATTTCACCTCGATAGTTGGTTACGACAATAACTATCGTTTGTCCTATGGGATATTACAATTGGAGTAACCTATACTAGGTATGTATTTTTTTCAATGCGACAGCGAAACATGTTAAGCCCCTGCGCAGGCGCATTAATAATTAATGGCCTGCCAATGCCAATATAATTCTATTGTATTTATTCAACGAATTACTGTTACGATATTGTTTTATTTTATGATACCGGGTCTAGAACATACATATACTCTACGAATCGTTTAATCTCTATGTCAATAATTTAATAATAATAGCCCTAGAACGCAAATATTAAACATTCTAAACCAAAGTGCTTACCAAAAAGTAGGTTTTTTGAAAAGAAATCCCAAAGAAAATTAGTATAACAGAGAATACCTTATTGTTAAAGAGTTAGCACATATACGCTGAATGTTTTAATGTTAGCTTAATATCTTCGACACTGAAAAAGTGGTGCAGGAGGTTGCGGATCGTGAGAAGAGAAAAAACAATTTGATTTTGTTTAATAGTCCTGAACGTGCTGATGGGGAGAGTTTGGAGCAGATTGCGTCGGATACTGGTGATATAAAGGAGATTATTGGTCATTTGGGCATGGATGCGGAATTCGTTGCTCCAACTAGACTAGGGAAGTTTAATTTGTCGAGGGAGTCGCGTAGAAGGCCGATTAGGATTACACTTCCGGACGCATTGCGATGTATAGAGTTCTGCGCTATAGTAAGAAAATCAAATCGGTGCCAAGACTCGGTGTATTGCTGTCTAGATACAAAACACCCATGCAGATTCAATTATTGAAGTCAGTTAAGTAACAATTACTTGATCGCACAGCTGCAGGAGAACCTAATCTCAATATTAGGTATGTTCGTGACGTCCCTACTATTGTCAACGCTTCGGTCGTCTCGGAAAACTAACTGCGTCCAACACAAGCAACTTGACCTTTAGACTTCTTTATTAAAACGTTCGTGGTCTACGTACAAAATTAAATGCAGTGAGAGCGATTAGCAATGATATGGATGCCGACGCAGTTGTATTTACCGAGACTTGCCTGTCTTCTGACATGATGATTCTGCAATTTTTAATTCGTCCTTTTCTGTGATGATAACTTATAGAAAGTTTGCGGAGGTTGGACTGTCTATGGGTGGAGGTGTTTTGTCTGCTTTGTCAAACTCTATTAACTTCTGTTGGCGAGTCTCCTGCCTCGCTCTTGGTGTCTTTAATCGATATGAATATAGCTAAGACTACTCTCTCCAATCTAGTTCTTTACATTGTAAATATTTATATTCCTAGTTTATTGTGTGATGACTTTGAGATCTTTTTTGAGGCATTGATTATTGAATTAATGAACAAGAATATTATAATTCTTGGAGATTTTAACTGCCATCTTTTCAACGCTGACAATAATACTACTGACCGTAAATATTTGTGCTTATGGTAATTCATGTCTTCATTGGATCTGCGTCAACTCAACAATGTAACAAATTCCTAGGGCAGGTTGCCCGATTTAGTTTTTATTAATGTTGACTGTCAAGTCGAGTTACTGCATAATACCAGCCCGGTGGTTGTTGAGGATCTTTATCACTCAGATTTAGACATTCAACATTGCTAGGAAGGACATGGCTTATTTTCCTTCTAATGATAATATCCGGTACAACTTCAGTCGTGTAAATTTTATGCAGTTATATGGTCAATTGGCTAGTGTTGACTGGTCTTTCATTAACTCCTCCACGGATATGAATGTTGCTGTTTCTGCGCTAGACGATGGAATCTTTTCTATAGTGGACAATTCTGTTCCCAAGATTAGGACTTTTGGTCGTCGTCGTTTTCCTCCATGGTACAATCCTGATATCAAATACCTATTACCAATGAAGGAGTATTATTTTAGGAAGTGGAAGAAGAGTAGGTCGCCCTGTCACGGGAATAAATTTAATAGACTGCGATCTTTGACGAAGCTCGAGATCATAAAAGTGTACGTCGATTATCAGTCCCGCGTAGAAGCACAAATAATTCAGGACCCTGCTTCTTCCTGGAAATTCGTAAATAACAGGAGGGCCAGTTCTAGGATACCTGGTTGCATGGTATTCAACGATCACGAAATTTCTACGCCTCAGGGTATAGTGGACGCATTTGGTGATTTTTTTCCTCGGTCTTCCGTTCGCAATCTGCAGCTTTGTCTCCTACGCGTATTTGCACTAATAATATAACAATATGCTCTGTTGCGCCCTGTACAGTCTTGAACTGCATCCGCAAGCTCAAATCTAATCAAACGTGTGGTCACGACGGTATACCAAGTTTTTTCGTTAGAGATGGTGGACCTGTTTTATGCGAACAGCAGTAATTTTGAATTTAATTATTTCTACTGGTTCCTTTCCTGAATGTTGGAAGATTGGCAGGATTGTGCCAGTCCACAAAAGTAGTAATCGCAATGATAAGAAAATTAATACTGGTAGCCGTAACTTTGTGGTAATTCATTTTGAAAATAATAAAATAAAATAAAACAATAACTTTGTTATATATACCACTTTAATCACATATAATCGTGACCGCGGTTTCGACATACAATGTCATTATCAAACTGCAAAAGTTACAGGCCTACATAGAACTTATAAACACAAAAATATATGGGGGTGGTTTATGATGTTATTTAAAATTACTACTATATACTTAACTATTATAGACAACATTGGAAAAGAGGTGTATATATAAGATCCAACTGTTCGTTTAAAACGATATCTATTGTGTTGTTTCGGCTTTTAAAAATTTCTAGAGCCTCTAAAATATTGCATTTGGCCAAGAAAGGTCGTAAATTAATGTCGATAGTTACATTACAACTGAGAGACCGTAGCAATACCTTTAAAGATAGGGGCGTAATGTACAAGGTTATTACATTTACGTGAACACCCCATACACTGGACATATCGAATAGTCGTTTATTTGTTCTGGGAATCCCAGATGTCTGAAAGTTTGTGCAGTATATTTTTCAGTTTCACTTTATTTTTCGTACGTACATATACATTCAAAATGCCAAAAGGAACGCAGCATCAATATTTAAGTCTTCGTGAGAAATGTGAAATGTTCAAAACGAGTGATACTTTACCATCGTGTAGCCAACGTTGGGCTGCGATAAAATTGAGAATTACTTTACTAAATTGGAAGAAAATGAAAGACGACAGTGCCGGTAATGTAGCAAATCCTAAGAGGAAAAGAATACGGGATGGAAAAAATGTTGCAGTAGAAAGTGCTATTCTGCAATGGTTTATAAATGTACGAACACAAAATGCGCTCGTCAGCCGTGGCATTTTAATAGAAAAGCAGCAATTTTAGCATCAAAGTTAGGACATGAAACTTTTAAGCCGACAAGCGGGTGGTTAAGTCGTTGGAAAGAAAGAAACAATGTTGTCTATAAGAAACTTCACGGAGCCCGGCTGCAGAAAACTGGATCAAAACTTCCTTACCAGAGCTTCTAAGAGATTTTAAACCAGATGATATTTATACCATTTGATGCGGAATGCTGATGCAATCTACAGCGATATATTTACTGGTGAAATGGTTACATGAGTTTACGTATGTATTCCTAAGTATTTCGTGACTGTCACATAATTTATTAATGTATACTTTTTGTTTATTTATGTCTATCTGTAAATTAACTTTACCATATTTTTCTATTTTTCTGTTTTGTCATATGTATGTATGTATTACACAGTTTTTGCCCTATTACTGGGCAAATAAACAATTATTATTATTATACAGACGAAATAGGATTATATTTTAGAGCTCTAACGGATTATTTATTGGTTTTTAAGAATAACTTACATGTGGCGGGAAAAAGCAAAAGACCGTATTACGGTTTTTGTAACTTGCAACATGTCTAGTATAGACAAACAGAAATTGATCGTGATGGAAAATCTAGAAATCCGCGGTGTTTTCGAGGACCATCTTTACCAGTGACGTATAAGAGTAATTCGAACGCGTGGATGACAAGTGAGATATTCCGCCTGTAGATTACGGAATAGGATAGAAACTAAAAGACAAAAAAATCGCACCACTGTACTCAATATACTATCAAAAAACATAAAATTATTGTTTCTGACAGCCAATACCATATCTTTGATCCAACCTCTTGATCAAGGAATCATTAAAACCTTTAAAACATTAAAAAAATATTGGCAGGATATGGAATACGAGAAATTTTATTGCTGTTTTAAGGTTCCCCAAACAGTTATTTTTCCTCGTTTTTGTAGATTAGGGTTGTAATTTCGGCTAATCCAACTGAGTTATCTTTATTTGTAATGTGTACCAACATTATATGCGATTTCATGCTCTGTGTTCTTAAAATTGAATAAAATTATGTATGGGGTATAACTGTACCCTACTCCGGCATCTATGTTCCAAGTGGAATTCTGGTGACATTACGCAATTTGAGATCTTGTATCACGTGTTCTTTTCTAAGGTGACCAGTAATATCGGTATTGCTTTAGACTCTGCGTGTCATATAGACAACTAAAAATTCTGTTTCATCCCAGGCTGCTTCTCACAGGCGTAAGCAATTTCTACTTTCTTTAGGACAAGAACTTATTCGACCACATCTGGCTATAAGACAAGAAAACACAAGAAGATTTCACAAACGTGTTGTGGACGCCATGTTCGAATTGGTTCCCCCACCACACACAAATTAGCAACACACAAGATCAACTAAAATCTTCCGGACGTGTGATTTATGTGCACTAGGGACCGGACATGAGAGACCGTTGCCTCACCCAAGGGCGTGCTATTGAAAATTTATATTTTTAAAGAGTTTTTAATTTTGTTTATATAACTGGAACACAAACAGGTGGTGATCTATAAAATACGAAATACATTTTTATCTGTTCATTTTGTAGTTCAAGTTGAGTAAAAGGAGTATTAATATTAACTAGAAGGTTCTCTTCTGTAAAATTTGTTCTCTTTGAATGAAATACATCCTTGTAGATAGAAAACGTCCTTTCTACATCGCAACTGGTTATAGGTGCATACTGAAAATATTCTTTTATTTCAGAGTATTTAGCAGTTAGATTTTGAGGCATTGCCCCAATACACAATTGCCGCAATGTTGTCGAAATAAGTGTTCCTGAAGAAAGTACAACTGATTTTTTTAATTTGTATTTGTTCCTTGCACTCAGAAATAATTCGAGCATCGTCATTTAAACATGTGACGAAATTTTGTAAACTATCGAAATTCTCTGCATAAAAACTAGTAGCTTTCAACCCTATCTACTTATTACTGGAGAGGGAGGCAGTCACGAAGATGGAAATTTTTCCCTGTAAAGAGCTACTCTCAATGGTGCTTTTCTGAAAACTTTTTTAAAAGCTGATACAAGTCTATCAACTTCCGGAAAAGTGTCTCTGATATATTCACAGATTCTGTGGAGAGCATGTGCTACACAAGTAATATGCAGCATATTAGGATATGTTTTCTTCAATAGTCTGCCTGTTTTTAACATATACGCAGCACTATCACTGACAAATAAAAGTATTTTTTCTTTGTACGTGGCGTCCGAATGAAGCATTTTTTGCATATTCTCCTTAATGGTTTCAGCAACTGTTTCCGCATCAACTCTATTTATAACACTTGTTGCTATTACATATGAGTTATAGGGAATAGTTGGATGTAGTACACCAGCTACAACATTTACCACACAGCGTCCTAACATATCCACCGTTTCGTCGGCACTTATCCAGAGGTACTGATTTGAAAGATGGATTCTAATGCGTTCTACTACTTTCATGTAGCACTTAGGAACATAATATTTGCGTACAGTCAGGAACATTTTGACCAGTATATTTTTGGAGAAATGTTTTGAAGGTGGGATTGTTAAGTTTATTTAATGGAATACTTGCCGCCATTAAAGTTTCACAGAGTTTTCGTTAAAATTGTGAGATTCCAACGTGTCTAATTTCTGTGTATGTGTTTGCGATGCTAAGTGACGTTTTGCGTGTGATTTCTTGGAATTTTTTAACGATATTTTAAAGACTTTGCAATAAATTTCTGAACCACTGGCAATAGACACATGCAATCAGTTTGACCCTTAATCCAACTCGTGTTCCATATCATATCCGAAAAAGTAACTTAAACAATGTTCTACATCTAAATAAATGAAAATTAAAAATGTACGCGTAAGTCATTGAAACTTAATGAAATTCACGTCAAAATAAATGGGAGAGGTAGATTCGATGAAACGATATTAAACAAGATCTATTACAAAAATTACGAAGTATGTAATTAACGGTTGAAACAATGAAAAAAAGAAAGTAACTCACCGTAGTTTATTTATCTTCCGAAATATAAACTAATAAATAAAATAAATTATAAAAACTCGTCACGCTTCTATCTACGCCCACGAAGAAAATAATTTAACTGTAATGTTGAAGTAATTGCGTCACAATTGAACAACAAAAAACAGATGTGCGGCTAACCGAATGAATAGTGCTGTTCAATAACTGCCTGTTGTACTTAGCAATGTTATAGACTATTTATATAGTTATAGTTCATCGTAATTTCGGCCTGATGCGTCCGGTCTCTAATGTCCACGTAATGAAGATCACCAAAAGTAGAAAAACATGCCATTTGTGTAAAAACTTTGTTTGGTCCGAACACCAAACAACTGTACTAAGAATAACATGTTCTAAATGCCAATTGCAACAAATAGAATAGAGGAGCCATATAAATATGTGTTTACTATTTTAGAAAAAATATTGACTTTTATTCCCTTTTACTTTCATGAGTGGCTGTATGAGCATTTTTGTGAGTATATTTTCCTAAATGCAATATGGGGTACATAATGTACTCCCTTCGTCAACCGCGCCATTTTTACACCGTACGGTATCGAAAGGTTAAAGTGGTCGGTTTCGTCGTCCATGGTGGAGCACTAAGCTTAGCTGAAAACAACGATCCTGCCGATATCGATGATTTAGATGATGAATTAAGAACCCAGATAAATATGAAATATTTATACATAAGTTTGAAAAAAAAAGATGCAAATAATAGTACAACTCCATCAGCAAAAGAACATCATGCAATTTTGGAAGTTTTGAGAAGAATTTTGGATATAAGAGGTGCAACATCAGAACAATTCAGGTGCTTGCTTCTACAGGCTTGCAGATTTTGTAAACTAAGATTCCAATGTGACCAATAGCAATTCAATAATTTTTTGATAAAAGTTAAATTACATACATGTATTTATGCGCGTATGTGTAAATTACCATTAAAGAACTTTTTTGTATATACTTAAATCAAACTATTTGTGCATTACTTTTTTTTCATTAAACATGTCCTAATTACATATTTATGACTATGGCCATAAATAAATTTTAAAGAGATCATCTTTATAAAGCCTATGAAATGAAAGTAAAGTACATGGTTTTTATACAACCATCGGTTTTTGAATCGCGGCGTACTTACTCGGGATTAATTTGTTTGCAATACAATGAATAGCAAATAAATGAAAGAAAAAAGATTACAATGGCAATCTCCATTTAAAAAATTTTTGAGGGGAGTAAGATGTTCTTTTATGAAAATATATATTCTACACGAATTTAAATATATCTGGCAGTCTTTAATTTCTCAGGGCATCAAATATTTTGGTACACTCATTATAGAGTTTTTGTGTTTCAGATAATTTAATTTGAGTTTAGTTCTTCACTATTGAAAATTGAAGAAATTTAAATCGACTATATTTGTGATAAAAATAAGATGATTAAGATATTACATACATTCACTTCACAATCTGAGAAAACACAACTAATTAATAATCCATGTTATGTATAACGAAGTACTTTTATTTTCTACCTAGAAATAAATTTAAAATTTCGAAAATGTACTTTTTTGAATAAAATAGCCTTAAAGTAAATCTGAAAACGTTATTTAATGACTTCAGTCATTAAATATTTACATAATTATTAAATGAATTAATGCAAAAAGATTGTAGTGTCACATATTATATGCAGGTATATCCTTTACCAAATTTAGTAAATTTTTTTAATTTGAACAAATAATTGAAATTATTGTTAGATATATTTGGAATGACGAAAGTATAGAAATGTTGCGAATATGATACAAATAAAGATTTATAGATGCTTACAAAATACATAATGTGGGAATCAGATCTATGTGTAAATGTATACGCCCATATAAGTTTTTAAGATAAATGTAAATAAACTAAATACTTAATGCATCAGCTAATATTGACATCTATATTTAATATTCTTCATTTACGTTATAAACCAAAACAGTAATACAAATTTTTTTTTGCTATAGAAATTAAATTTTTTTGTTAATTTTTATTTGGCATGATCTTATTTAACATAGATCTCAGTTTTAGAAACTCGATTATTTTTTCTTCTGTGAAAAAAGAAATAGTTCGAAAAAACTACTTTTTCTAGTTAAGCACATTCTAACAGCAATTTATTTTTTATATTTTCTCATTTTTTTCTAAAATTTTAAAGGAGAGTTTTCGTATTTTTCCGATTTTATTTATTGTGAAGCAAACTGTTTTAAAAAAAATTCCCTAATATAAATGTAATGATAAAATATAGAAAATTAAATAATACACAATTAAAATAAAAGAATTGTTTGAATAAATTATTTTTTAAGGCACTTTCAACTTTTTGGCTTGAATTAACAAAACAAAATAACTGAATTTTGTCAAATACATAAATGCAGTTTTTATTCTTTTATTCTTACTTTATTCACAATTAAATACACTTACATTATTGTTTTCTTGATGTATAGATGAGCACATTTATAGAGACCATAATTGCGCTTTAAAATCTGGAAAAATAAAACGTTTCAAAAAGTAATGTGAAATATAATACAGAAAAAAAATTAATATAGTCATAATTAGTTTCTTCCCGAGTCAAATAACAGCCTAAACTATTATCTGTTAGGAAAATAATATATATTTAGAATAATAGGTAACTAGAATTTAATATAATTTTGTTAAGTTATTTTTATTAAGTTTTTTGTTTTTTAGCATGTTTTAATTGACACTGATATTATGTCGGTAATATGTATTTATAGTATTCATCTGTTCTAGACCATTAATACGTGCATACCAGTAATATTTATAAACGCAATTTTTGAAATTATATGCTGTTCTTGCAACATATCTGACTAGCGTCAGCAAGTTTACTGGTAAATAGTTTTCCTCTAATTATTATTTATTAAATTTCTACTAATTTTAAATAAAACGAATATTTTAGATGACAAAATGTATTGCATGTTTGTTGCAAATTATTCTAAAACAATAGTATTTTATTCAAATTATAAATCAATCTTTTAGAAACAATTATATATTAATATAATTACATAAATAGGAGATAAAATGTCAAAAAATGTTCATCAATTTCTTTTATTAGTTACAATTAGAATAACAGTATCCAAGCATTTTTACCAAAGTTGTGGAGCTAAGAATTGACAGCTGTTTATTTTCGATCAAAGAAGATAAATTTATTGATGAAAGAATTCTTTTCTCAGTTATTCTAACGTTTTTATGGTGTCTTTAGACATTCACAGGATTTCTAAACATAGATATATTGTAATTCAAGTAGAGACTGTTTGAGACTTTTGGGGTCAAGTTTTTCTGTTCAGCTCACTTTTCCGTTGTTGTTTTGATGTCATCCTAATTTCGTCACAAATCTCCTATGCATCGTTTTAGAATCTTCAAATAGTTTGTAAGATTATAAATTATTACTCGTTCATTAATACATTATTACTCATTAGTTGACGAATGCGACATATAACATTCTTAAAATAGTGCTCATACAATGCATAGATATTAATTCTATTCATGTTCCCATTGCAGAGTTATTGCAGAACGGACAAAAATATTCAATGCAGGCGATAATATGTGTACCTACATTCACAGAATCAATGGTAAATGTATACTTTGAAGAAAGGTTAACGAAAGATTTTAGATATTAGACTGTGCAATATTTGACTTGGTTTTTACCTTATTTAATACATAAAATGTTACATATTATTGTGAGTTAGGTGTATGTTTGGCCTATAACTACTGATTACCACAAAACAAATCGTTTATTTTTATTATTTCTAGTTTAGTCTAAAGAATATTTATTAAATATTAAAGTGGAAATGAAATTTTAATATAAATTATACAAATTAAATATATATTTATTCGGAAATTTTAACGATAGTGGTAGAAATACCTTGAGTTATAATTACGTAATCAAATACTTGACAATTTTGCCACTTCCATTTTATTTATATTCCTTTCATGAAGATCCAATAGGTTTATGAGTTCTGAAAACGTTTGCATGAGGCGTCGAGCAATGATAAATTAAAAAAACTAATTTTTGTCATATTGCTTTTTGTATTGTAAATGCAACGTGTTGAATGATTTTGTTTTGACTAAAAAATAGGTAATCTAAATACTATACTGCTGTTCTTTTTATTAAACACAATTCTTAGAATAAATACACGTCGTGCACAATCTGTGCGCTTATTGTATTTCTATAAAGAGATTAATATAACACCACATGCAGTT
Organism: Melolontha melolontha; assembly: GCA_935421215.2. NCBI lineage: Eukaryota > Metazoa > Arthropoda > Insecta > Coleoptera > Scarabaeidae > Melolontha > Melolontha melolontha. The sequence continues at coordinate 135,510,451 of OW285235.1, read as the reverse complement.
ACTCAAAATCGTCCAATGCTCTACAAGGTAATACAAGGTAAGACAATACATAATTTATATTAGGACATCACAATACTTACTATATGCTTTTTCTATGTTCATTATACTTACACTTAAAAATACCATTCAAAGTCAAAATCTTTCACTTACTAAAAAGTAACAACAAAGCGCAAATACTTCTAAATAAATTTGAATTTCGGTTACATTTTCTTCCATTCTTCAAAAACCGCATCTTAAACTGGTTCAATAACATTTAAATCTGGCCGCGTTTCATACATAGCATAATTATTTCCACACTTCATTTCAAAACGAATTAGAAAAGATCCTAAGAAAGGCACACCACAATTAGCTAAAGAATTTGAAAAGCGCCCACAGAAAAAAATACCTGAAAATATTAAAAAAAAACTTTACAAAAAAGTAATTACCATGGTACTATTTCTAGAAGAAAACCATACATTAGTGAAATTAAGAATAAAGGATTCAAAGAAAGCATTTTTTTGAAGAATGTGTTTTATATACAGATGAAAGAAAAATCAAACCTATATGGATTAGGTGGAAAAGCCTGGAGAAAAATCGAAGGACATCTGTAACCAAAAAATTTAACTGCAAAAATTAAACACGGAGCACTTATGTTGGGGGGTTGCATGTCGGCGACGAACTTTGAGAATATTCATTTAATTGAAAGTATAATGCGTAAGTATATCTACTTGTACATTTTGAAACGAAATGTGAAAGAAAGTTTAGCGAATGATATTTTGAATCAATTTATCTTTTCCCAGTATTACGATGGTTGTCTTTTATATTTTGCATATAGAACTTGCTACCTAATCGCGATCCAATTAACAGCAGGCACGCAAGCAACAAGGAGGTTGCAAGATGTTCTGCCAAAACCACCTCTCCCGGCCTGACCCACCTGAAGGTAGACGTTCCGTCGAAACACCCCGCCGACTAGCTCACTGGAAACGTAGAGCGTGCGAGTCCCAAGATCGCAAGATGTAAAGAAGGCGCCACCGCATATAAGTAAACGGCAAGGTACACCCCGTATATACGGTTGCGGGTGGAACTCAGGTGGCCTCAGACACAAGAGAGTTGCACCCTTCCTAACACGCTGCTGCTAAATACGAAGAACTGTGCTCATCCCAACACCAGTAGGGAAAAGAATTCAAACACAAAATATCTCCAACAATAATCTTTAATATTCAAAACAATTCATAACATCACATCGCTAATTGCAGGTCTCAATATTTAAAAAAAAGAAATGTCCAAATAAATTTATGTTTGCCACTCCTACATTAATTTTACGAAGAAGGTTCTAATCCAGATTTACAAAAGAAAAGGTAATGATTTAAATGCAGAATAAAATCTAAAAGTTAGAGATTCGAAATTTATAGTAGAAGTTTCATGTATTAACAAATCTATCATGAAATCGTGAATAACAGAATTAAGTATAATAGACAGTATGAAAATATTTTACAAATATACAGGATAATTACATAAAAATAGTCGAGGATAAACCTCACTGTATTAAATTCTTTAAGAGACAGATGAAATTCAAAGTGGCTTAATTCAATGTGTAAATACCCCGCAAAATAATTATCCACAGGATATAAATAAAAGTAAATAAGTCTACTAATAAAAGTAATAGAGAATATCACCTCAGAAAAGTCTCAGGCGTAAGCTAGAGTACAAAAGAAACAGGTACACCTGTTAAGTTATCACCACCTGTATACACACAGGTGATTAATAAATGAAAGATTAAATAAAAGTACGTCAATTAATCAAGACATAATAAAGTAGAACACAAGTTAGGAATTCTTAACAGCGGTTCTGTACATTAAAGTTTACAGAATAATTTTCAAATAATTTGATCTTGACGTAACCCCAAATTAATTGCGAAAGCTCCACTGAAGGTTCTGAGCCTCGTGTATGAAACTAAATAAAGCTACAGCTGCTGGTTAGGCCAGTCAACCAGTTAATTAGATTACTAAAAGATTGATTAAGAAAGTAGTCAGGCGTTTAATGCCTTTCGTACAAGTTTGGTGGGTGAAGCCCGATAACTGTCTACTGTTAGTGTTTAGTTTATCACAAAATTACACAGGGAAGGGTAAAGCCCCTCTCTAGAGTACACTTAAGTTTAAATATGCTAACAAGCAAATCTCTAACATAAATTACAAAAGTTGAGATAATTTTGGGCAGACAAAACCCTCTTTTAGTTAAAAATCTATTTCAGCAACACTTAGTTTGACAAAAAGGGGTGCCTAGTCCTCCTGAATGCTCTCCTCCTGGAAATTCCTCACAGAAGGGATACGGTAGTGACTAATTCACCATCCAAAAATTTCGAACCAAAATGGCCGCTTGGAAACCACGTGGAAGATCCACTATAAAATTTCAACGAATACGGTATATAGTGCTAGCCACTCGGGATATAGCTCTAATAACAAATCAATCCTAGGAAAGAAGAAGATTCGAAATAAGTAAAGTTTCATCAGATAAAGTAAATTCTTACCGCAGAAATTGCTCCTTCACACATGTGAATACACAAGCAAGAGCTTTGATGACTTAAGAAGAAGTGCCCATCGAACTAGAAACGAGAAGAGAAAATGTCGGACATACGTCATATTCAAGATCGGGAAACTGGTGATTTTAAAAGAAGGGAAATTAATTTCCAATAAACTACAAAACAGATGTAGGAGTAAACAGTAAGCCAAAAACGTCAAAGGATTAATTAAATCTCCCTAATAAAAGAGTTACGACACATAAAATTGACCGAACGAAAAACTAGGATTCTGCAAAAGTTAGAGTAAAACAAATGTTAGAAAGATGCGCTCCGAGCGAGAGAAATTAAATAGCGTTAAAACTAATTGAATTAAATGAGTTAAAAGACGTATAAGCCCTAAAAAAGATGCATGAATTTCTAAAGGAATTTCTACAATAAAGTAATCAAATATAGGAACAAAATCTGTCTACAACAGAATGTTCGGCACTCGAGACTATGCATTAACAATAATAGATGGCGCATACCTTAACGTGAATGCATCATTCGAAAATATAGGGTCGGCCAAAAAAATAGAACATGAATTAAAATTTTAAGGATTTAACGTTTGGAACAACATAAAATTGAACGATAATTAGCAATATGTAAGCATAAAATAGAATTAACCGTATACGTTGAAAAATGAGAAGACTAAATTGACTTGAAGAGGATAATAATGAAGTAAATGGACTAAAAATTCTAACATGATCTCAGAATGATTTTGTACACGTAACAACCTGGAATAAAACAGTAGATAACTTTTAAAGACTATTGTTTTTCGAAGTATTCTCCAGGAAGGTTAATGCACTCTTGCATACTCTCGAACAAACGCTGGAAGCAGTTATTCCACTCGTTTGTAGGTACAGTCAAAATTACGTTTTTGAAGTCATCGAATACTCCTTCTGACTACTGGAACCTTTGACCACGCAGTCCTTGATTTTCGGAAAGATAAAGAAATCGTTGGGACTTAGGTTGGGACTGTACGGAGGATGGTCTAACAATTCTACGTTTTGTTGTGTTAAAAAATTCATCTGTCTTGCGAGCTGTGTGCGAACTTATATTGTCTTGGTGGAGAATAATTCGTCGTTACAGGTTGGTTTCTCAGAGCTCAGCGATGACTTGCGGCAAACAAATGGTTGTATATCAATCGGCAGTAACAGTTCTTTGATCTTGTAGAGAAATTGTTGCTACATGATCTGCTTTCGAGACAAATGTCGCGACCATCTTTTTGGAGACACTGGAGACGAGAACGGATAACTTTTGTCGGCTTTCTTCACTTTGGAACACCCGACGACTGGCGTTTATTTTCTGGCTCGTATGAGTAAATACATGATTCATCACCACTCGCAATGTACACGCTTTTAGAGTTTCCTGCGTTTAGGCGGTATAGAGTTTTTTTTTAACACCAATTAACCCTAGGTATTTTCTGTACTACGGTCAACAGATGCGGTATCCAACGGGAAGCTATATTTTTACACAATTCTTCATGCAAATTTTTTTGAATTGAGCTCTATGAAATTCCCAATGATACCTCAATTTCGCGATATGTCACATGTCGATCTTCGTTGATAAGCTTGCGCACAGCATCGACGTTTTCCTGAGTGACTGCCGTTTTTGGTGCCCCTGCTCTGGGATTATCGCAAAGACTAATCCGTTAACGTTTGAATTAATTCTCCATATCAACGAGAAATTGTTGACTGATGTGGTGCAAAACATAAAAGACATCCCTCCTATGATCCACAACACAAATCTATAATCGATTAAAAATGGTTACTAAATAATTGTCCTAAAGGTATTGGAAACCCGCCTCTGTCACCAGATTAAATATTTATAGTGCGAATTAAAAGTTTGTATTGAAGAAGGCCCAATTTTAGCTTAAAATATGGTTTTAAACAAATGGAAGAACATGTCGGAATTTATGTAGGTATAAGTTAGTTAAATATATAAATGAAAGACTCAAAGCAGGGGCGAACAATAGCGGAGGGCATACAAAATATTAAGTAAATTTATTTAAGAGTGTTTGTGCTTTTATTGCTATTTTTTATAGGTGAATTTTTAACGGCGCTTTAATTTTAATTATTTTTAAGACTGTCTCATTTTTGTCTTTTTTTAAATCGTTAGTTAATATAACGTACACAGAAACAGTATCTAGTGTTATAATAATGTCTTCTGAATGAATAGTTTAGATTATGCCTCGTCTTCCGAGAAAAATTTCTTTATAGTGAGATGAATTGTGAGTAACTACGTTATCTGCATAAATTACAAAATTAAAAACAATTATGTCTGGACGTGTTATTGAAAAAATTCAAAACAATTTAATTATAACGTTTTATTTTTAGGGAGCTTGAAACATCTAGTCGGTATGGTGCCAATCAATAACTACTTATCTATCAACTCTACTTATCAGAATAGTTTGAAATATATTTCAAAACTTAAATCTTATAATTATACATATTTGTACCTATTCAATAGTAATAGGAAACAAACCTTTCTATTCGTGAGTACAGAGCTATTACAAAATACCAAGTAGATTTACAAACACGATTTTTTATGTTTTAGTTAAACGTGTAAATTGTTAGTTCTGCCCTAAGTGGTTTATGACCATTTGCAACACATTTTATTTAGCTACCGTCTCCTACTATTATGAAACGTTAGCGCTACTGCCTCTTTCTTTTGTGAAAATGCGTAAGAATGGATGTCATATATTCATTTTAGATTTGTTTGAAAGTTCCGCCGGTAAAAAAAGTTTAATGTCGGTTTTAAAGGCAACTAATTAAGGTGCTGATGTTAATTAGCCTTAACTGACGGAACGTTTTATGTTTAAATGAACATGTTTACAGTTTATATAATTGTACAGTCTGTGTCTTTAATGTAACGAATGTGTTATTATTAACTTATTATTTATCTCTGAACATTTTCAAGCCAATGTACTTTGCAAAAAAGGAATTTTATCTTATATGAGATTATTCTAATGACGTTTTTATTTATGTCTGCCTTAACTAATTTTAGTATTACTATATGTACACTTCTGTTTTCTCGCACAGGTTCTCCAATATATTATCTGTATACGATTTAATATATAAATGTAGAAATAAGCATGTAAAATTCCTTTGACATGCTAATCTCTGCTTGTGATTTTAGTTTTTGCTGCATTATTAATACTATGAAGAATTATATGAAGTTGTTCATCGTATTATTTTATTAACAATAAAACCTCTTCATTTATATACTCGTACATTTCTGAACTACTTCTACAATGAAAATAGTTTCAGAATTATGCAGTTCCGAACTTGAAATGATATATATATATATATATATATATATATATATATATATATATATATATATATATATATATATATATGTGTATATATATGTATATATTTACGCCTTCATTTTGATAATCAGAAAAGTAATTTTTTTAGTGCTTCCTGTTATTTTAATATGCCTATCTTGAATGTGTGTACTTTTAATCTTTATTTATCTATGCTGTTTTCTATCAATATTTGAATTTACAACATATTTTTCTAATGCATTCATTTTTAAAATAAAAAAAAACTTTGCAAACGGCATTTGTGATTGTAAAAATTATCTATGTATATATATTTGGTGTCCTGTTCAGCGCAGCAAATTTTTTTATCAAACATGCAACCAATCGAGATTTTATAGAAAAACGATTCCGGCAATTGGTCCTGTCCAACTGTAAGAAGAAACTCCAACTCCGACAAAAAAATTGAAATTATTCTATGAAATTATGTATTTATGGCGTTATGAATTAAAGACGGCAGACTATGTGCCCGAACAGTAGCGTGATGTGGAGGGATCGAGTAGAGGCGTACGACGATCAATTCAGTTGCCGTTGAGACGTTGTAAGCGATACATTGTTAACACAATCGTTTTGAAAATGTCGGGAGTGCGTAGAAACAATGCATCGACTCGGTTGCATGCTAACGTAGTAAAGAAATTTTTACATCGGTTTCCCGATTTAATATATGACGGTACCGTAGTGAAATGTTTAGTTTGTGAAACAACTTTATTAACTTGGAAAGCAAGTCAGTGCCAAAGACATATAAATAGTGACAAACACAAATCGAATAATAGTGGACGCAGATCATATAATAAATTTGTGTGTGATTTAACAATGATGTTAATTCCGACCAATATACCAATATACCAATGCAGAAAGTGGAACACCCAATGTTTCATCAGTTTTGGAAGAAATACAATCCTACGTGGAAATTACCAGCAAGAAGTACGCTACGGAATTACGTAGCGTCAGTGCGTGAGAGAATTGTAAATTGTACGAAAAATACGGTAAAAAAAATTCCTGTGGTTAACAATAGACGAAACTACAGATATTAAAAAAACAGTCCATCCTAGCCATTCTAGTACGGACGCTGACTCCGCAAGGACCTTCTCCTCCTTATTTACTAACCTGTAAACGAATGCAAGGGTGTACTGCCAGAGCGATATATGATGTATTAATAGAAACACTACACAAATTTGAGATTTTACCGAAGCAAGTGTTAATGTTAGTTACCGATGCTGCCAAGGTTATGTGTTCCACGGCAAACTTACTCAAAACGATTCAACCAAACCTGCTGCATGTCACATGTTTGCTTCACGCTTTACACCTTGTAACAAACACTATACGTACAACTTATCCTGATGTGGATCAACTGATAGGACAAACGAAAGCGGTTTTTCTTAAATCTCCGAAACGGATTCGGCTATTTCATTCGCTGTGTCCTGATATACCCGAGCCGCTGCAACCAAATCTTATACGATGGGGTACTTGGTTAGAAGCAGCATTTTATTATTATAAACATTTTGAAAAAATTAAATCAGTGATTTTACAACTAGATGCCAAAGAAGCAGCTGCAATACGGCTCAGCCAGGTTCAATTTAACAATCCTCAAGTTGCAGCAAATTTAAAAATTATTTACGATAGTTACGTTCCAATACAGGACGCAATAAAAAATTTACAGAACACTGCGCTGTCCTTATCGGAGTCATTAGCAATTATTGACCACGTAAAACTAGTGCTGCATATCCTTGAAGATGAAAAAAGTGATTGTGTCCGTGTAAAATTTAACAGTGTATTAGATAAAAATGTAGATTTTACAAAATGAGGGCAACTTTTTACCAATACTGAAGATCCGTTGTACAGATACAAAGAGCGCTTTAACTATGCAAATATAACATCTCTCAACGTCGAACAATCCTTCTCTGTATATAAACATATATATACGTCGCTACGTACGAACCTTTCCGAGACTAATACAGAAACATATATTATGGTGCAGTTTTTTCATCGCGCACAGCCGCATTTTTTTGCAACAATGTAAACATGTTGGGTAAGTTATTTATGTTTTTTCTTAACGTTTTGTATAGGGATTATATATATTTATTTTTAAGTAAGCGCACTGTTATTATGCTAAACTCTCCACGCAACGCCACTACTGGGGCACATAGTCTGCCGTCTTTAATTATGATACTAAAAGGTCATTGTGAAGAAACAAAAACGGGCTCTTTTGTTTTATGTAAGACCTATTTTTGTGCAATAGTTTAATTAGTATTAGATTAAATACAATGTTAACTATCCCAGAAACAATTGAGTTAATAATAATAAACATATTTCTGTTAAGAAACCTTTGCTAATTGATAGAAGTTGCCGGGACAGATAAATTTTCGAATCGATTTTTAATCGTGTACTATCATAAAGAAAGTCATACTTTGCCAAAGAGGGAAGAAACATGTTTTTAATGAAATTCATTGAAGTTTTTATTGATTTGTAAAAGACATGTTGACATTAGATATGAAATCAAATATCAGTCACTGTACCTCCGTTGACAAGTATGTGCTTTTTCGACGAAATTTCAGAAGGCGCTTTCGAGTAAAAGCGTCTGAATTTCATGAATTTTACGCTCAATTTTTTCCTTGAGTTGTTGAATCGTGTCAGGTAGTTCACATAAACTCTACTTTTCAAATAACTCCAGAGGAAAATGTACAAAGGCGTTAAATCGAAACGTCTCGACAGCCAGTTTTGCTCTCCAAAACGACAGATGACACGATCTGGAAACTTAGGCAATACCATTGTTTCGCGTGCAGTGTGTCAGGTTGTGCCATCCTGTTGAATTCACATGTCATCTACTTCCATTCCATCCACTTCCCGCCAGATAAAGTTTGTCAACATGCCATGATAGCGAACATCATTAAAAATTACGGACGCACCTTGATCATTTTCAAAAAAGTACTCTTCATATAATCAATCCCAAAGCACACCAGACCGTCACTTTTTGAGAATGCTTCGGAAGTTTCTGTATGAAATCTGAATTTTCTGTTCTCCAGATCCAAGATTTTTCTTTTTTGACGTAGCCGTTGAAGTGAAAATGGGACTCATCACTAAAGATGTCTTTGTTGTGGAATGCTTCGTTAACATGCTGTTGTTCCATGATCCAGTTGACGAATTTTCTGCACTCTACATGGTCGGTTGACTTCAATTGTTGAGTCAATTGGAACTTATACGCATAAAGGTGCAAATCTCTCGTCAAAATTAATTGGAGGGTGCTGCGATTAATGGCTAATTTCTGGGCGTGACGCCGAACGAAGGTATTGGGATGTTTTGCGGCACTAGCTCCCACAGCAGCAATATTGACCAACCTCCCAAGACGATGATGCGTAAGGGTCCTTTCGTTTTTCAATGAAAATGTCCACTCAAATTTTTCCAGTAAATTTTCAAAGCGGGATGCGACGGGTGTTTATGTTTGCCTAAATGATCTGGTAACTTGCAAATTGTTACTGCAAAATTTTCCCATTTTTGTAATGCGTTTTCACAATTAATAAACGTTCTTCCAAATTGTAACGTACCATTTTTGTAAATGTCAATGTTTCCCTATGACAACTACCAATTGTGGCTGACTAAACATTTAGCAGACTGAAATGGCGCGCAATTTAAATTTCAAGAGAATTTATTGAGACGCCCTTTAGTAGTGAATATGATATTAGAAAGAAAATTATTCTTTTAAACCTGCTTTAAACCAATTGATTCAAACTTTAAGAATAAAAATCATGTGATTTTACACGATTTATTTTAATCCAAAGGTGAAGGGAAAGTTTTAATGTTTGTGATGTAAATGATATTCTTCATTTTTTAAGAGAAAACCATGACAAGTAAAATCTATAGAAAATCGCAGAATACTTGGTTCAAAGCAGCAAATCTTGTATATTTTTATTTTGTTGGTTTTTCAAAAGCTGCGGTCAATAAAAGTTGTAGTTAAATGAATAAATTGTTAGTGTTAGTGTCACTGTTTACTGTAGAGTAAACAAGAACATCTTGATAATCAGAAAAATCTTTATTGAATGACTCACCAATATTTGGTTTCAGATATTAAACACTATATGAACAAAAATCTGTAATTTCAAGATTTTAAATAATGTATCCGGTTTTGAACCAGTTAACGTGCAACTTTTTTTTGTTGCCTTAGTAAAACTATTGGATCAATTAATTTAGGACAAACTGATTCCGAAGACGAAATAATAGGAGTTATCTTTGGCACACCAGATCCCAGAGCCTGTAATAACAAAGAAGATTTAATTAAGAAAAATCTGGCATTATACATTCCGTTAGTTATTTTTTCAAATGGTGATGTAAATAAGGAACGGGCTGAAATGTTTCAATGTGATTTGACGTCACCAATTGAAACAGGAACACAATGATTTAAAAAACAGATAAACTGAATTCATTTTCTAAAATCAATGAACAATTGACATTAGAGGAGATTATTCTGATTTTGCTTAAGACTTAATAATAGCAATGATACTCGTATTTCATTCTTACTAAAACATGGTTTATTGTCAGTGAAAGTAACAGCGGTTAAAATTTTGTACTACTTTATCCAATTTTGGGATTAGGTTTTTTAATGGTAGTATTTATTTTATACAACATATTCTCATGTATGTACATATAATCATATACCGGATTTTTCTTTTATCATTACACATAGGGATAAATGTTTGGTGGTGGCATAGTAGGCAACCAGTTATACGCCAGTAACATTTTTCCAATTGTCAAATATTTCTGTGTTTCATTCTTACTTGAATCTTAAATTAAATACATTTTATCGAAAAATACTTACTTTATTTAAATAGTTAATTATTCCAACAGGCGTATACCTTGTGCGAAGACAATTTTAAATATTTTTAACAAATTAAAAGGAGATGGAAAGTATTTCTTTAAGGTTTAAATATATCTAAGATAGTAAAATTTGTGTATCAAAATAGGTAGAAAATATAACAAAAAGTACAAATAGATTTTACCATTTCATGAATTTTAGAACGTGTTCACATTACTTCTAATGAATTACCAAACGTAACACACGTATTGGGGGCATTTCAGTATCACGACAAAAACAAATAACACCTCGTGGTATCTTACGAATAAGTGGTTTTAAATAATTATTTGATAAGGGAGACACTTGTTGAAACTCCATAACTATGATAGTATAAAAAATGCACTGATTTTAAGTTTCAAATAATTTAATCTAACTTTCCACTACAATATCGTTTCATCACACTGTGACTTCAACAGGTGGATGAATAAATGGTGAATTTACAAATGTAAACTTCAGACATAATTAGTAATCTTATCAAGAAAGCCACTAATACTATCGTAGCGTACAAAACCAATAATACAGTTGGAAGTTTTTTAAAAAACAATAAGGACAAAACGGATAAAAAACTTGTTTCAGGCGTCTATAAGTTAACTTGTGAGTGTAATATGTCATATATTGGTCAAACAGGACGAACATTCACTCAAAGGATATCCGAACATCAAAATAGTTATAGAAATAATAAATCAGATTCAACTTTTGCTAATCATTGTATAGAGAATAACCACAACTTTAATACGAACTTCAAAATTCTTCATATTCAAGATAAAAGTAAAAAACTAGATTTGCTAGAATCATTAGAAATTTCTAGATATAAGAAATTAGGGTTAGTATTAAACGACCAAACAGAAATTTGTAATTCCCCCCTACTCTCATTAAATTTATAATTATCAGGCTTGCTATATATACCTTGTACATTTGTAAATTCACCATTTATTCATCCACCTGATGAAGTCACAGTGTGATGAAACGATATTGTAGTGGAAAGTTAGATTAAATTATTTGAAACTTAAAATCAGTGCATTTTATACTATCATATGAATAAGTGGTTTTATAAATTGGAGAAATTTATCTTAAAAAGCACTAGTGGGAAATTCTTGTAGGTAATAAATATGTTACTACTACTTTAATAATTCCAATAACTTTTGGACTGTCCAATTATCTTACACCATCAGGAATTAAAGATTGAGGAAGGGAAGACACTATGCAACAAACTTTTGGAATCTGTTAAAGCAAGACTATTTTCATATGAAGGACGATCAGTTACTAAAGTAGCAACTGGTTGAGGCCCTCGATTTAAAAGAAAAGATTTTCGTAGTACTGAAAATGCTACTGGGACTACTTCTTTTCTAGAAAAAAAAATATTTAATATTATGATGAAAATAGATCCTGAAAGTAAAGAAGAAATGCCTGTAAACGAGACATTAGTCAACATCAAAAGTCACTTTCATTATTTAGATTTTTTCAAAAAAGAATAGGAGAAAGTAAAATCAATGTAATAATAACTAACAGGCATTACCTCGAAAGGCCAAGATCCTCTTTTATTTTGGTAAGTTTTAACTAACATAAGTTTAAAATAAAGGGTTAATTGCCTTTCTTATTTGGATTTTCTTTTAGGTAACAACTGAAAGCCTTGAAACAATGTACTAAGAAATACTTCTGTATTCCAACGAATTCAGCAGAAAGTGAGACTAATTTAATAATAGAACAAAGGCGTGCAAGACTAAAACCGAAAAATGTTAATATGATAATGTTTACTAAACAAAAATTTTAAAAATATTAAGTAACCTAAGTATTTATTTTATTAAAATTACACCAAACCTTTTCCTATTAGGTAAGGAAATAACTCAATGGGTTTAATCTTACTATGCTTTCTAATTATTAAAGATATGCATGTTTAAGCATTCAAAGGGAAGTTATTTAGATTGCCATTCAAAATGTACATGAAACTCTTTAAATCTATTGCGGAACTGTTTGCTTTATCAGTAAAAATTATTTTATTTAAAATTTCATATTCATTTAAATTATATTACAAAAATCAGTTCGTTTTACTTTATCTTCTTCGGAAAGCTCTTGATGGTTTGATATCTTGTATGGGTTATATTTTAATTCTTTCAGCGTTTTGAACACCGAACTCCAAAATGGCCTGGCTATATCTAAAAGCGATCCTACAGACCCTTCTCCTACATATCACAGGATATTCAGCTTCATGTGTTCTGTTAACACGTGATTGGTTTTATTTAATTTTTTTGTGTCAATTTAGAAAACAACCATCTTTGAATTTGTTAAAAATATTTAAAATTGTCTTCGCACAAGGTATACGGCTGTTGGGATAATTAACTGTTTTAAATAAATTATGTATTTTTCAATAAAATGTATTTCATTTAAGATTTAAGTGTGAATGAAAAACTGAAATATTTGACAATTGGAAAAATATTACTGGTGCATAACTGGTTGCCTACAATGCCACCACCATACATTTATCCCTGTGTAATGCTAAATGGAAATAAATCAATGCATTATACCTATGTGTAATGATAAAAGAGAAACCCGGCATGTTTAATTTTAATGAAATGAAACTTGCAAATAGATAAAATTGGCATATATATACATATATATATACCGTGTGCCCAACGTCGTGCGATTGATGGATATATAAGTAATGACTGGCCAACTGCAAGTATATTGGCCTTGCTTGAACACAATGACCGACTGATAGGAATATTCAATGTGTTAGAGAGAGATTATTTTATTCGTTCTTAGATCGTATGTAGAATGTGTTGGATAAAGAAAGGGAACGCCCGTACAGTTAGACAGTAGAACCCGATTGAATATACTCTCTCAACCCTAACCACATAAACTCGCTATTCGTCTTCGTCTTACTACATTGTGGTAGATCAATCACTCCCCGGCGTTCGTACGGTATATATATATATATATATATATATATATATATATATATATATATATATATATATATATATATATTGTACTATTCACCTATTTTTTTTTAACCATGTTCTTACACTAGATTTACTATTTTTAAATGTACTCTTCTGAAAAATGTGTCAATTTTCTGAAACCAAAATTTATTAGTCTTGTGCTTTAAGTAATAAGTAAATAAATAAATTTAAAATTTAAAATGAGTTAAATAAGCCACTGGGTTTGATTAAGGAAACTCGGTTCGGGTTTGTTCTTTTTTACTACTAGGAGTTGTTGATAACTCGAAATTCCGAGAAAAGTACATGTCAAATTAACACTGTTGTGGAATTTGACATTAAAAGTATTTTCAGGAGATTTGTTTCGATTGTGTCTCTCTCATCCACTTTCTTACAGACATCCTTGTAGGGTGTTTCAAAATTTTATTTGAAGGAAGAGATTAAACAAGTAATTATAGTTCAGGATAATTTTATGCTTCCATTCCAGTAAACAACATTTGAACCTAATTGAACACATGTGAACAGCTACAGTATTTTCTTTAAGTGTTTTCAGTTTGACAAGTCCAAAATACATTATATATTTTCTATAATCTCTATTTAAAAATAACTGAAGTTACTATTACTAGGTGCCGGTAGCATTTGTCAATTCAAGTAGTATCGGATATTATAACGTTATACAGGCTGTCCTTGAAATAAAAGACAACGTATGGCAAATGGAAAGATTTAATTATATAGAATATGAATCCTAATGTTATTTTTTATTTAATGTTTATTTCACTAATAAACGAAATACTTCTATTGGATGAATAAATGAATACAGATTACATGGAAATAATTTTGTGTTGATTAACATTAGACAAAATCTGAACACCTGAAATAAACTAGGCAATGAGCAAGCGATTAAAATTAATGTCGACTAGATTATTTGCGGAAATATATCCTTGCATGAAATAGAAATAACAAATGTGATAAACTACCTGCTCTTCTAGAAACAAAATATCTTAGAGCTATAAGTTCAACAATATACAGTAATCAACACCAACATTGAGTCCTTCAAAACTGGCAGATATAAACAGATCGACACATGACTTTAAAAGACATAGAAATAGTTGAATTAATTCATAACTGCCTGAGCAATTTAGCACCTACATAACTCATTTTGAGTATTCAGGGAATTCTCTTTGAATTAAACAAGGTTAATGGACCAAAAATAATAGTAGGAAAGCATTAATATTTGCCAAGAATTTAGAGTGTCTTCAACGTCTTTTATTAGATCACATGGTTAACAATGAAAAAGAAATTTACTTGTTACATTTGGCCTCTCAGTTAGCATTTTCACTCGAACTATTTACCTTAGACGTATCAAAGTTTATCAACTCTAGATATAACTTAATTACTATATACAGTGGAACCTCAATTAACCGTGTGCGGTTAATCCGGGCGGCAAATTATCCGTGCATAACTTTATGATCGGTCAACCGTGCGCGAATTATCCGTGGCTGGCAACAGCGGCTTGATAGCAGCCACGCTACTGCTTTAACGGTTGGTTTTCGGGGAAACTCAAGGGTTTCGGGGAAATAGTCGCGTTAAGAACTGAAAACAAATGTGTAGTGTATAGTTTCGTTGACAAAATGCAGCGTCTAAGGCATAAGCGCAATATTTTGATTAGGGGACAGGTGATGCACAACTGGCTAAAGAATATAATATAGGCAAGCAAACGGTGCGTTATATTGTGAGGAAAAAAGCTGAATTACAGATCTTTATAGCTAAAGCAGACAGTGCAAAAGCTAATTCTGACAGACAAAAGTTTCATAAACAGTTGAAAATTAAAAGAAACTTTTCTGCGTCTTTTGGTTGGGTGCGCAAGTTTAAAAAGCGCCATGGA
Organism: Melolontha melolontha; assembly: GCA_935421215.2. Lineage (NCBI taxonomy): Eukaryota > Metazoa > Arthropoda > Insecta > Coleoptera > Scarabaeidae > Melolontha > Melolontha melolontha. The sequence goes on along the minus strand of OW285235.1, from coordinate 135,494,923 downwards.
ATACGAAAATTAACTATTCAATGGGAGAAATTAAGTGCCGATGATGTAGCGTGTAGTGGTGATGATAATGGTGACTGTATCATCAAAAGATGTCATCAAGAAGCAAGAGATGCATTGAATGTACTATTCGAATATTTTAATGAGCAACCTGAACCTAATGGTATTGATATTCTTAAGCTTAGAAAAATTAAGGAGTTTATAAGGGCTAGAATATACGAATCACAAAAGCAAAAACAAATTACTAATTTTTTCAAGTAGTAAATTGTATGTTAATTTGATTTATTTTTTTATTTACTCGCATAATGTCTATTTAATATCTACAACACTTTGTCTATTACTACGAGCAAATGTGCTTGTTTTCACTATAACCATAAACTCTTAAAGATTTTTCTATAGTCATTTGTCCAAATAAAAAACATTAAAATGTAAATAACGATGTGCTTCGATTATCCGTGTTTTCGATTATCAAGCAAACTCCCGGTCCCGGCCGACTCGGATAACCGAGGCGCTACTGTATATATATATCCAAAACTATCCCAAGAGTAGGCTACTTCCATTCACTTCATCAAGAGGCACAAATCTTCAAATATAAACACCAGATAAACCACTGGAAGTAGTAAGTTTCATCATTTTGCTTTCTGAAATGTCGAAACTTTTAGAAAAGTTGATTTACAATAGTGGAAAAGCGTCATTTGGTACCTAGTAACCAATTTGTTTTGGATATGAACATGCTACAAGACAATGAAAAAGTACCTGTTTTGCGCAGTATTCCTATTACTCAGGAGTTTGGTAAGGTTTAACACACTGGAACATAGAAAAATTATATCTTCTCAACTACCTAGTTCTTGCTATTAACTACTACAGTTAATAATAATCATTTATTTTCATCCCTTTGACTACAGTAGCATAGGATAAGTCAATTTAAAGTAAAATAAAATCTTAATCGTGGTCACAATTCTTCTTACATATGTAAGAGCGTTAATATATAAAATAAACATTGATATCTAATACTACATTAAGAAGTGTACAAATGAAAATATACAAGGAACAAAAATATTAAAAACCTATGCAATAACATGAGTTTCACACTAACCTTAACTACATTACAATTAATATTATACATCACAGTCATGAACAAACTCCTGAACTGTATAATAGACTTTGGAGATTAATAGGTCCCTAACACTGTATTCAAACAAATCAGGTGGTAGCTGTCTATACTTAAGTGGTAACCTATTGTACAAACTGATTGCCTGGTATTTAGGATTTTTTTCAGTAAATGCTAATTTATGTTTGGGAATTTCCAATACCTGACTATTACGTGTATGATAATGGTGGTTCTCATCTAATTTTGTGAAAATATTAATATTTTGCTTGACATAAATTAATAATTTATAAATATATACAGATGGCAATGTCATAATGTTCATTTCTTTGAATAAGTTTTTACAACTTACTCTTACATTGACTTTATTCATTAATCTAATCGCTCTCTTTTGAAGTCTTTGGAAATGAGCAAAATAGTAAATTCTTACGACACACGTATCTACCCTGTTACGCAATTGACTTATTGCGTAACATACACTAGTCAATTTCTTTGCCAAGCAATCAATGTGCTCATTAAAAGAGAAGTTCTCATCTATATATATACCCAAAAATTTTGTAGAGTCTACCTGAGCAACAGTACCACCATTTACTCTAATTAACTGTGAACAATTCCTTTCGCGTTTTTTTGCACTAAATTCGACTATTTTGGTCTTTGTGTTATTTATGTACAAAGCATTGTTTTGAAAATACCCGTTCAAGATATTCAATGAGGATTCCACTGCATTACTTACATTTTCATATTTATTACACGTTACAAGCAATGACGTGTCATCCGCGTACATCAGCATTTTACTGTTTAGTGCATCATTTACATAAATTATGTGTAGATGCGGTCCCAATATGCTTCCCTGGGGGTACTCCTCTCCCTATTTCACTTAAATTCGATTTAATTCCCTTTACTTCCACATATCTTGAACGGTCCTCCAAATAACTCTGAAACCAGTCCAAGGCCAAACCTATGATGCCATATCGAGCTAATTTTTCTAATAAAATGTTGTGATTTACTAAATCAAATGCTTTGCTCAAGTCTATAAATACACCCACACATGTCCATCCTGTCTCTAAATTGTTGTACACATCATCCAAGAATGCTGTTACTGCGGATATAGTTCAACGTCCTTTGCGGAAACCAAACTGTCTTTCATTCAAAATATTATCTTGCTCTAGGAATTTTGTCAATCTAATAGCTACTATTTTTTCTATAATTTTGGAAAATACGCTAAATAAAGAAATAGGTCTATAGTTACTTGCAAGGTGTGTGGATCCAGATTTGAAAACCGGAATAAGTCTCCCAACTTTTAAGTCACTAATAAATGAACCCTTACTGAAGCAGTTATTTATTATAACCGCTAGTGGAATAATAATTCCATCTAAACACCTATTTATGAGAATCCTGCTAATACCATCCGGTCCCGATGAATATGTATTATTAAGTCCAGCCACAACCTTTCGAATCTCATCTTCATCAGTTGGAAGCATGTTTTATCATTTTGTTTAATATGAGATAAGTCTATCGGTATTCTATTCTCATCAATTAAATTAGTTGTAACTGAATCGAAATACTCACGAAAACAATTAGCTACACCCAGCGGATCTCTACATTCGTCCTTGCCATTTACAGACAAAACAATGTCGTTCTTCACATGCTTTTCCTTATTTGTATTTTCTTGAATTATTTTCCAAACTGCTTTGCTTTTATTCATAGAAGAGGCTATTTTATTGTTATTGTGAATTAGTTTGGCTTTTCTTATAACCTCTCTATATACCGCTTTATATTTATTATAATAAATCCTAATGTGGCTATCTCCACTCAAAGTCATAATGTATAATTCTTTAAGTCGTTTTGATGAAACTCTATTCCATTAGTTATCCACTGATTATTTCCTCTCTTGTTATTTGTTAATTCTTTACGCTTTGTTGGAAACGCCTTTTCAAAATTATAATTTATTTTACTGATAAAATGTTTATATTGTTCCTCTAAATTATTTAATTTAATACATCTGACCAGCAATCATCGCAATGCAATTGTTTAAAGTACAAAATATTTTTTTCATTATTTATGGGTCTATATATAATATAAGATTTATTTAGTTCAGTAGCTTCAAAGAAATATACCAACCTTTGAACAGAGTGATCTGATAAACCATTATGTAAAACTTCACTATGAAAGTTAGACACTGCCCGATCGATGCATATATTATTAAAGTAGTTGTTTTTTCTAGTAGGCTCGTTTATAATGCTACAAAAGTTATAGGAACCTATCAAATCCTTAGAAATATTTAATTCTTTTGACTCATTTAGAAAGTTTATATTAAAATCTCCACAAATCACTATCTTAAAAGTCTTATGTTTACTTAATATCTCTAGCATTTCAGTAAATTTATCTATAAATGTAAGGAAATTGCCATTTGGACTCCTATATACTACCACTACAATCATACAAATATGTAATAAAACAAATTTTGCATCTATACATTCAAAGTCAAATTCCACAGCTAAATCATTTACAGTCTCTACTTCCCTTACATTTACACAGTCCAATGACTCATTTAAAGACATAACTACCCCGCCATGCACTGATGATTCTCTGCTGAAATGGTTCACTAAACTAAAGCCACCAAGACCAACAGACCGAATATTATTATTGGTAAACCAATGCTCTGTTATACACAAGATATCCACTTTTTCATTTTCCACTAATATTTCCACTTCCTCAAGCTTATTGATCAAACTTTGCACATTTTAATGTACTATGACAAGACGACCTATATACGATAATTGTCCTTTGCTGACTGTATGTTTCTTCTAAAAGATTATTTCTCTGGAAATATCTCGTACTGAACATATTATTTCGACAATTTCTAAACAAATAAATTTTTTGGTACGATTCTTAAAATGAATTTCCATCTCTTGTGTAATCACGAATCGAAACGAGATTATTAACACATAAAATCTGCACATGATTATATTGCTGTGCCAAATTATATATCCTATAGTTTATATGTTCTATAATAGCATTCAATTTCGTATTATAACACCTAAACGGGATAGTACTAATAATCACATTCGTATTTCGAGCATTTTCCATTATAATGCTGAATTGGTGTAATCTACTAATGACACGTCAATATTTGCTGTCCATACAGATTTTGCTATTACTGCGCAAATATTACATATATCTACATACAGAGTCGAAAGTTTAACAAGGAAATGGCGTATACGTATTCATGAATTAAATTTGAAACGTATCATATTTATTAATCGTAAAACAATGATGTCAGATATTTGGGAATGTACCTAGATAAACGTCTTGTCTGTTCATAACAAATTGTTAATTTACAAAGAAAGCCTCCCTGAAATTCATATGGCCCTATGACCACAATTAGTTCTAATACTAACTAGGTGGTCAACTCTAATATTAAAATAATGGATAGGTTCTAGCCCTGAGTGTTAAATGAAAATAGTTAAATCGCTCATAAAGAACTTATATAAGAAATATTGTAATAGGTTAATTGCGGACTTAATTTGCAATTTCCCTGCAATTTTGTCAGGTTTATTGTAGTTATTGTATTCTTCAGAAATAAAAATAATTAGTGTAATTATAATATTAAAGGAATTAACTATTTTTTTTAATTACACTATTTTTTAAATGTAATTGGATATGACAAATCAATTGGCAATTAAAAGAAATATTCACAGAATTTATATCTTCATACATAGTTCTTTATTTGAAAGTAATAATATTATTCAAACGTATATTACTGTAGAAGTAAAAAAATTATTTTTTAGGAAAATTATTTGGATAATTGTTTTCAAAAATTGCGTTTATTTGTGAAATGATTTCCTTGGTTTATATAACTGGAATTATTGAGGTTACTGCTGTGAAGAATAAATATACAAACAGTATTTCTGTCGACAGAAACATAAGCCAAGAATTACATTTAACTTTAAAACAAGCCAAAATCGAAAAATATCAAGCGATTATATTTCATATAATCATAATATTTTGTAAATAAAACTAATTCTTTACTTCATAAATAAATGTACTTTTTTATACAAATTTCCGACATACACATACTGCAGTGCCTGTTTAGACCATTCTAGTGCACAAAGTTAAAACATTTTTGAAGTGAAAATGAACTTTATATGTATGTATATAATTAAGAGAGGACAGCACATATAAACAATTGTTTGTTTTTAAAGAGTGAAGTTAATTGATTTTGATAATTAAGAATACCGGGGTATCAGACTAGATAATTATTTCTTAATCTATTAACTCTTACTTTGGTATTTTTAAATAAAATATCTATAGATCGGTTTATATTTATCTTTAAAATATCTAATTATACCAAGAAATACGAATATACAAATAAATATTATTCATATACTGCTTAAAGAAACAAATATAAATACATGAATTACACTTTAATCCTAAAATACTTATATAATAAAGAGTCAGTATTAATAATACAATTAACAAAATAAGTAAAAACTCTTAATTCAAATCAAAATCTACATTATTTACATACTTAAAAGATAGAGTTTTCGTACAATTAAATAAATCTAAGTCAAATGGCAAGCAGCAGTTAAGTTCTTTAGTGTTTAAATTTACTGGACTTCTGAATCCATACACGATAACACGATGGCTAGACATATAAAATTCGCTCACGGTATTTTGAGAAAAATATATCGAAAAAAGACAGCAACTTCGAACACCTAACATAATTATTGAAGAGTTGGAATTCGAATTGGAGAAACGTTTTGATTCCAACGATTCAAAACCTAACGGGCGGTGACGTTCGAAGTAATTACCTATGAAGTAAGTTTTTTTCACATCTTACATTCAACTCTTTCAATTCGCTCATTATATGTAGCGGTATAGGGATTCCAAATAATTCCATAACATTCTAAGATCGATTGAAGTAATGAATATGTAACACAATTTGATAATAGTAATATATTGAAATTAACAAACTTCTATTTGTAAGTCAAGCCATACTGATAAAAGTGTACGTCTTGTAGCATTTTATCTCGTAGCATTAAGAATAGCTAAGATGTTCAAACCCCATACAATCGCCGAATCCTCATGTTGCTTGCTGCAATTGATATGGCCAGTGTTTTACTAGGCATGGAAGAAGCAAAAAATTGAAAAAAAATCGGTTTCTAACGACATAATCTCAAGGCGAATCGATGACATTGTTGACGATGTTCGCGATCAGATAATTCAGCGAGTTCAAGCGAATTTTTTAGTATTCAATTTAATGAATCAACAGATGTAGCAAATTATATGTTCTGTGAGGTATGAATGTGATCGTGTACATCAATTAAAGAAAATATGTTATTTGTATAACAGTACCGGGTCATTCAACAGGACATTGTCTTTTTTATGTTTTTTTTTTTTATAAAACTACTAGAAACTACGCTAACATAGATTGGACAAAATGTATTGCAGTATGTAGTGTTGGTGCAAAGACGATAACAGGAAAGAACAGTGGATTTATGAAAATATTAAAAAGATCGTCTTATACCGAGAGCGGAATGGACGCACTGCTTCCTTCACAAACATGCTCTTGTCGCAGAAAAAACATAAGAAAATCTCAATCAAATTATTTGTGAAGCTGTAAAAATGGTTAATTTAAAAGCGGACCGTTACAGAACAGGCTGTTTGCTAAACTATGCGATGAAATGGGCAAAAATAAAAAATCTCTTCTTTGCCATACAGAAGTTATGGTTATCGCGAGGAAAAGTGTTAACCCAGGTTAAGGATTGCGAAATGAATTATTAATATTTTCCAGGAAAAACACACACCATTCTTATTGTTTTTACAGAATAATGACTGTATGTTGTTGTTGCCTTAGTTAGCTGATGTATTTTCGTATTTAAACGACTTGTGTGTGAATTTACAAGGACCTGATAAAAACATTTTATTAATGACAAAGTTCATGCTCGCATTAGGAAGCTTGATATCTGGAATATTCGCCTTCTAAATAAAAATTTGTTATGCTCCCACTCATTTCGGATTATGTTCAGATAAAATTGAATGAAAAAGACGCTTAGTATTCAATGCAGTTTGGATTGGATGAAGATGCATTTGTCTGAGCTAAAAACTCAGTTGACCGAGTCAAAAATAATTTCTCGAGCATTGTTACCCCTGCTAAGTTATCAGTTGCGATTCACGACCGGCTTATCAAAATGTCTGGCGACAAAACGCTACAACTGCAATTTACGTTGAAGATTTAAATGCGTTTGAGTTTGCTCGTCGAAATGAATATAGAAATTTAGTCGCAGAAGCATTTAAAATATTAATCCCTTTTGAAAAGAGGTTTTCGTCTATGGTTCCGCTAAAAACAATACAGGAATCGTCTCTTATCACTCGTAAAACAATTTGCTTTTGTGTGTTTCTAACGTAGATCCACTTATGGTGAAACTTTTAAATAAAAACAAATGCAACATCACATTCATTCATTTTCTTTACATGTGTACTTATTGTAAGTAAAATGTTTGTAATAAATTATTTTTTGTCATAAAATTTTTTCATTATTATTTAGGTTATTTCACGACCCCTTCCCCCGTATGCTATAAATAATTCATTTCGTCCTAATAAAGTTTGAAATGACAAAATTTGCCCATTGCAATGTATAGTATGACCTGTTAGGCTTAATCTGCAAGATTAATAATTATAAATGCAATAAACTACTATTTGGCGACAACATTTGATCTCGTATTCCAGATAAATTAGTAAAATTAACTTCAAAAGGAACGCACACAGAAAAGTACTACTAATTTTACTCAAGTATTTTGTAGAAAGTTTGTCGAAATTATTTCTAAGTGCAAATATTGTGAGTATATATATTCTAGTTCAGTAAACAAAAGCAACTATTAAATTCAAAAGAGTAAAAGTTTCCGAAATTATTTTTTTTAGTTCTATATTGTAAAAGATTTTACAAATATGTATTTGATATGAAAATATCAAATTTGAAAGTAACATAAATCATTATTACAAAGGTATTTTTAATAATATAAAATGTTATTAAAAATCTGGTGTGAAGAACACAAATGCAGGTTCACTATTAATATTTTTGTGAACGTGTCCGAACATATCCCTCCCCAGAGACGTAGATACGTATTTCGCTTTTCTACAGGCTCATCGGTACGCCCCTGCTGGAGAAAGGATATCTTCAGACACATTCACAAAAAAGAACCACATCGCCACATCACAGAAATTATCCAGACCGAGCGTAGAAGTAAATTCAGCGCTGCCTGTTGTCAGACAGCCGAAGTACCTCGCCCCGTCCACATAACCAATGTGAAGTAACGACGCCCTTCCAAAGGTGGCACAGCCATCTCTAGAAACTGGATTTTGTTTGTGTCTCCACTCATACTACGGACTAACCGCATGTGTAATGTATCAGAATAATTGAAACATACATGAGTATGTATCTGTATTTGTGTTCTTCACACCAGATTTTTAATAATATTTTATATTATTAAAAATACCTTTATATTATACAAAACTGGTGGGATTTACCTATTCATGTATGTTTCAATTATTGTGATAAATCATTATTTGTTGTATGAAAACCAGTGTATTCGATCTTTATCCAAGGAAATTTTTAAATTCGAAACAACTAGTATTGTTTGTTATAAGTACCATAATACGATGCTGTAGTAATAAAGTTATTCATGTTTGATTATTATACACAATACAATTTTGTACATCACTAACTCCTAACGATACCTACGCCGATTGGGACATCAGGGGCGATATAACTATAATAATATTTTAGTCTCGCAATATTCAGCGAAAATTTTTGGGTCAACGGACAATTTAGACAAGTGAAACTTGTATGGTGGCTAATATTCCATTAAATAAACTTAACAATCGCACTTCAAAAATATTTCTCCAAAAATATACTGGTCGAAATGTTCCTCATGAATCCATCTTACGCAAATATTATGTTTCTAAGTGCTACACGAAAGCAATAGAACGCATTAGAAGCCATCTTTCAAACCAGTACCTCTAGATAAGTGCCGACGAAACTGTCGATATATTAGGACGCTGTGTGGTAAATGTTTTAGCTGGTGTACTACATCCAACTATTCCATATAACGCATATGTAATAGCAACAAAAGTTATAGATACAGTTGATGCGGAAACAGTTGCTAAAACAATTAACGAGAATATTCAAAAAATACTTCATTCGGACGACAGGTACAAAGAAAAAAAAACAGGCAGACTATTAAAGGAAACATATCTTAACATGCTGCATATTACTTGTGTAGCACATGCTCTCCACAGAATCTGAATATATCAGAGACACCTTTCCGGAATTTGATAAGACTTGTATCCGCTTTTAAAAAAGTTTTCAGAAAAGCGCCATTGAGAGTAGCTCTTTACAGGGAAAAATTGCCATCTTTGTCAGTGCCTCGCTCACCAGTAATAACTAGATGGGGGACATGGTTGGAAGCTACTAGTTTTTATTCAGAGAATTTCGATAGTTTACAAAATTGCGTTGCATATTTAAATGACGATGCTCGGAGCATTTCTGAGTGCAAGGAACTAACACAAATTCCACATTTAAAAAATCAGTTGTACTTTCTTCAGGAACACTTTGGAAATTTGCCAAAATTAATCACTTATTTTGAAAAGCGAAATCTCAAATTAAATGATGGTTTAACGACATTAGATGTGGCTATTAATAATTTGAAAAATATTCCAAGTGCCTTCGGATGTGGCCTTCGGCAAAAGTTAGACGCAGTGTTTAATAGAAATCCAGATTTAATAACATGGCAATTGTGTATGGGGATAATGCCACAACATCTAACTGCAAAATACGCGGAAATAAAAGAATATTTCCAGTATGCACCTATAACCAGTTGCGATGTAGAAAGGACGTTTTCTATTTATAAGGATGTATTTGACAAATTTGACAGAAGGGAACCTTGAGAAGGTATTGCTAGTAAATATTAATACTCCTTTACTCAACTTGAACTACGAAATGAACAAATAAAAATGTATTTCGTATTTTGAAGGCGTATATATACCCGTTATATACCCGTGGGCGATGAGTCGTCAACCTCTCGTGTCCGGTCTCTAGTGATAACTTACTTATAAGACAAATTAAATTGTAAATACGAAGTTATTTTCTAAAACTTAATATAGTCATAATTTCTTGAAAAGTGGGTATATTTATTTTACACAAATTGTCCTTGAATAAGAATATAATCAATAATATCTTCTTTTAAAGAATACATTTAAGATGTGTTAAATTTGTTATGAGTATTTAAAAAATGCACCAATTTGGGTAACAAAGTATCTTCTACGGCAATTTTATGTTAATTATGTAACCACATTTTATAGTTTCATTATTATTTATTACCATATTGCTTAGTCGTTTTTACTACTAACTTATGATAAACATACTCGAGCACAATTTTCTGATATTTTGCTAGCTGTTCCTTCATCTCTTTGGTGGTTTTCCAAATGGTCGGTTGCCTGCTGGTATACTTTCTAATTCGACACCTGGTAGCCTGTCGTCCTTCATCCTTTTCATCTGATTATACCACTCTCTTCTCTGCTTTCCCCATCTCACTATATCTTGTACATCGCACTGTTCTTTGACGTCAATGTCTTACACATGAATTGTATATTTTAATCTTACTGTCCCTTCGCATATAAGGGCTGGCCCAGACAATTTCTCAGACACCCTGATATTATTTATTAATCTGTTATTTGTTAATCTGGCCCCTTAAGGCCTTTGCCGGGTCGTGAGCACTAGACTAGTCCATGCCGTTGTATTTGAATTGCATAACTTGCTCTCTCTACTAATTTATTCTCTATAACCAGCTTGCACCTGAGTGGTTCCCTTACAATGATCATACTTTTAGGTTTTTAAATGGATATGTCCATATTGAGTTGCTGGCTAATTTGGTGGAATCTAAATAACTGTCTGCAGGTCATTCTCATTTTCTGGGAGTATCACTGCATCGTAGGCGTAACATATCATACTGATTGCCTTATGCAGAGAATTCCTTCTGTATCCCAAATTTAATGATGTTACTTCTGCTATTATTTTGTCCATTTGTTGTATCAAGATCAGATAAATAAATAAATACTACCTACTTATAAATATTTCTAAAGCAATTAAAATATTTTCTTACATTTTCATCGTTTGCCATAAAAGTGAATTTATACTATTTTAAAAGGGTCAAATTTACGTTATCTATTATACAAATAAGAAATTATTCTTTATAAAAGTTATATAATTTTTTGATTCTAAACAAATAAAAAAAGGATTATGTTGCTGATTTAGTTCCAATATTCCAAAATTAGAAGTAAAACTAGTTTTTTTTATATATGGTGCATTTAGTCAAATATTTCGTTGCTAAACTGTTTTATATGTTTAATTTTATTATAACTGAAAATACATTATTGTCGTGTCAATAAAACTATCTCTAAACTTGTTAAATTTTATTTCAATTTAAAATTCAATTTTTTCTTTCCCAGAGCTTCATCAGAAAAAAGAAAATTGCACGTTAAGAGACCCATGAACGCTTTCATGGTCTGGGCCCAAGCTGCAAGGCGAAAACTCGCAGATCAGCATCCGCAGTTACACAACGCCGAACTTTCTAAGTCATTGGGAAAATTATGGCGGTATGTATTCTTTAAATATTAGTTATCGTACTAGAACAAATTAGTAGTCTTCCATCAGTATAAACCGAAGAAAAGTATTTTAAAATTAAGGTGTGGCAACTTGTTGCTAAGCAAATTTAATTTATGTAATTTTAAGCTATTGTTATATGTTCAATTTGATTTGTCATTATGATTCGATTAAGTGTTTAGAAACGAGAAACATTAACAATCGAGAAGGTAAAAATTGAATAATAGGTTATTAATCTGATTGACTTAGACAACAAACTAAAATATTTTAATAGACATGATATAAGGTTGTGAACATAATTACACCATACATTATTTACATATGTAATAATACTAATAATATTATGATACAACACATTTATTAATATTTAAAACTACCTTTTTTAATCAATTTTTCATTTGATATTGAATGTGAATACTACAGCAGTAATGCTCGAGTATGCAATACACTAATAGACACGGATTAAGTCAGTGATTGATAATTTTCTCCATTATGAATGAATTATTTTATCTTTAACAATGTAATTTTTTGAATAACGAATATGTCATAGATAATTCCCTTTCATAAACTACGCATGTGAGACCTGGCATATTTAATTAATGAATTATTGTGAAAACCAATAGAAATATTTTACGTATATAACCGAATTCTTTTTAATTTGTTTTTTTTCCAGTTAAATATAGTTTTGGTTGCATAAAATCTTTTAGTCCTTCGTCAAAAATTTATTCTGAGTCATTAAATATGATTTATTTTGTAGATACATTACAATATTAACTAATTTACTCATATTGAAACAATAATATAGCATTATGTATTAATTTCATTAACTAGTACAGCCGTTCCATTTTCGTTTCTTAAAAATCTACCCTACCATACATGTTAAAATACTAAGAGGAAATCGTCGTAATGGGATTAAAATTATTTGGCCTTCCCATATTTACCATTTCTTTTAACCATTCTTGAATTTTGAATTCTGCTGCAAATGCACTTTCTATTAAAAAATATTAATGCGAAGTATGTGTTTATGAGTATAACACGAATAACAGTGAAGATATTCTCGAAAAGCTCATGTTGAGATACACATAAACAAATATAAATATTATACATTTTGGTACAGCGAATTGCAGTAGTGTTAATTTGTAATTTATCTGAATAAACCTTTTTATAATGTAGTTTCTTATGTAAAGAATTAGGGTATAGAATGTGAAATAGTTTACCTAGAAAAGTTAAATATTATTTTTGCCAATTGCCGGCATTTACGTGAATGTAGTGGATATGAATGAATTGTTTATCTAAACGATGAATTAATGCAGCGGATATTGTTCTGATAAGAAATCCAAAAGTCATAAAGTCGATCATTGACCGTTAAACAGGCCGCAATTGCTACTACAGACCTCATCTTGACCTTAGCTGATATGGATTTAATGATTTTTTAAAGGCTAAAAGAAGAAAAAATATTAAAACACAATTTTAACATATATATAACGGCGATAAAATTAAATAAATTCTAGGTGGATTTTTGTCTTGGAAAGAGTATCGTCTATTTTATATCGATTTTATATAATAGCCATTTTCGTAGTTTATCATGTATTTTTAAGATTGATTGTTTCTTCTAATTTACGACTTGCGCATTTTCGGGCGTGTCGATCTTAATAATAATTTTTGTAAATTATTCGTTAAAAAATAAAATAAGAATCTGTTGTATATGTATATCTTAAATGAATCTCCTTAAATTCATTTAAAATGTCATCCAGGCAATAATGTAAAGAAAGAACCATTTATGATACCATACAGAAAAGGAACAATCAAGCACTTAAAAATATAGTATAAATAAACTACGAAATATTGTATAACAATTTCTTATTTTATTTTTGTAATGAATAATGGCAAAAAATATTAAGAAAACCCAAACATCCCCAAGAGCCGCAAACAACGAATTATTATCAATAATCAATGAGAAGAAAAATTTAAATTCAATAGAAAACCAAAATATTTAAATTTTTATGTATTTGTAAAGGTTCGTGATTATTATTAGAGTAAAATTACTTTCGGATGAGACTGAAGATGCGCGAGCGATGACGTTACAAAAATACTGAACACCTTAAAAACATTGAGCAGTCTTGACAATATAGGCGGCAGTTTTAAATTTAAATAATATTTAGTTATATTAAACCATAATAATTATGTTTTGTTGTCGATTTTAAATAAACTTATTACTTCGCGAAGAATAAAATAATTATTAAATCAATTGGTATTATTGTAACAAATTTTTTATAAATTGTATTTTACAATGAAATATTTCTTTTTATAGTGCTTTCACATTTAAGTCTTTATATTTACAAATTATTATTATATTAATCCATATTTTGTAATATGGTTTTCATTAACCTTAATTTTGTTTTTTTCTCATTATAATTTTACTCCTAACCAAAATCTCACTTTAGAGACATTAAAAGAAGATAAATACACAAGCATGTGCCTAGAAAAATTTTTGTATTTATTAAAACAAATATACATACATACAATGTATAATCAAATATTTATTTTCGCTGATGACAAAATTAATATAATATATTTTGAAACATTTAAAATCTTCAGTCTTCATCGCTTGAAAAATCGTAGAATCATCTTCAGAGTCATTATTGACATTAATAATAAATTCTTCACAAAAATCATCCATTATGTGCTCCTTCATAATGTAATCTTTTTCTACACCTTCCACATGTCGACAAAGTAATATTATTACATGTTAAATATTATGTATCCACCTTATTTGTAAATATATTTACCTGTCACACCTTGTTTTTTAAAATAGTTATATACATTAAAAATTATTTCACGAGATTGTTCAAGAATAACTTTTCTCTTTTTCGAACAAGGGCTCACTTCCTCCAGGACAGAGTTTGTTGCCATATCAGACATTTTACCCTGTGTAAATAAATACAACTAAATTTTCAGGAATTTTATGATAAGTATATTTCTACTTACAAGAGGATGCATTCTTACTCTTGAATAGCTTTGAAAAAAAATTAATTAATAGATAAAACACAACAATAATATTACAAATAGGAAAACTCTCAATGTACGTACAACACCACTACGAAACACACTGATCAAATGCCTGGTACCGACTGACAAATAATCGATAAACGTTTGTGGCTCGTATAGTACACGGATTTATACTACTAGCTGTGTCTCTCATTTATGAGGTGGCTCTCTTTCTAATCACTAAAATGTGTTTCTGCGCCAGTCTCATCCGAAAATGATTTTACTCTACTATCTATGCAAGTACGAGGGAAGATTGATATATATGGTCCGCAACAACGCCATTGTATGAGTAGTGGGGATAGAAATAAGTTATAACCTGCAAACGGTAATTTTGAGTATTGCGTCTTAGCATGCAAAGTTTTCATTTTCCTGTGTACCGTCGTTGAGTAACAGTGTCATTTATCACGAGTTCGTTTTCTAAGATGCGTGCTAAGCAATGATCCGCGATAGAATTTTTAACGCTGGTCAATGGTCAGGTCATACAGCTTTGTGACACTTAGCACATGATGTTTTTGATTTTCTGTCGCTTAACCTAGGGAACAGATAACATCTAGCGCAATTTAGGCGGTGGTTATAAATTATTAGGCTGCTCAATGGACAATATATCATGTATGCCTTGGCGGAGTTCCTGTGTCAAATTTGTTTGAAGTCTTCTTTCCATGTGTTGTCCTGCTAACTGGAATCTAAGGTAACACGGAAATTTTCTGCGAATAACTTTATCTTGTCTTTTAGAAAGCCTGAAAAGTATCATCGCAAAGGCCATCTTTGAGTTTTACGCGCTACGGTATAAGAATGTGCCATTTGATCAAAAGTATCACTCCACACTTCGTGGAGTTGTAAAAAGTCAATTATTTCTGGCTTCTTTGAAATAAGGGTAACAGATTTGGACTTTTTAGATGTAAAGGATACTACAGTTTTTTTGTCATGAAAAGCAAACTGTGAAGATAAAGCATCCTTACTTCTGTTTGGTAAAAACGATTGCGGAATTTCTATTTTGTTGTGCCGAACACTGCCCACAATGGTTAATTTGTTGTTTTTTTAGCATATCATCTGCCAGCTTGATGGACGTAAATCAATTATCCATGGTGATGTTACAAAAAGTTCTATGTATTGAATGATGATCATGTTTTGACTAAATAGGAATCAAGAGGTTCTTGACATTTCCTATTCTCTTTTCCAATGCAAGGAATTGCACTAACCATGTAAAAAGTTCTGCTATCATTCATTGAAACAATCTTTATTCCATATTTGTCTGGTTTAGAATGTACAGGGTGCGGCAGGGAAACTTGCTGATTTGAAAAGTCAATAAAAGAAAAAGTACTTCATATATCGATTTAATTCTTTTTGTATCGTATAGTACACATTCTGAATTTTTGTTTTAAGTAGCTTTAAAAATGACATCGGGCAAATGGCGGCCCTCATTAGTGGTACACTGATCTAACCTTGATTTGAAGTTGCGCTCCACTCTTTCGAGCATATCGACGGGAATGTTGGCGATGGCTTGGCGGATGTTGTCCTTCAGGTGTTGCAGGGTCCGGGGTTTGTCGTTGTAAACGATGGATTTAAGATATCCCCATAAAAAAAATCGCTGGGTGCCAAATCGGGGAGCGCGGCGGCCACGGTACGTCACCCCTCAAGGATATAAGGCGCTCGTGGAAGTGTTCCCTCAAAAGCTCCCGCTGTGTGCGCCGTGGCTCCGTCCTGCTGGAACCATACGTCCCCAACTTCCATTTCTTCAAGTTGTGGAAGAAAAAATGTCTCAATAATTTCTTTGTAGCGAACTGCATTCACAGTAACAGCGCGTTCATCTTCCTCGAAAAAATGAAGCCCAATTATTGCAACTCTCGACAATGCACACCACACAGTAACACGTTCACAATGAAGTGGCATCTCATGAAGTTCGCGGGGATTGACATCACTCCAATACTGCATGTTTTGTTTGCTAACACAGCCGGAAAGGTGAAAATGGGCCTCGTCACTAAAAAACACGAGAGCAGTTTGGCGAGAAGCGAAATCGCGTTCACTCAACTGTTGGACCACAGCAAGTTTGTAGGGATGAAACTGGAGTTCGTTGTGAAGAATTCGTCTCACTGTGCGATCAGAAATCCCCAGAGCAGCAGCGTGTTTACGCGCCGAACGCCGGGGAGAGCGCAAAAACGACTCCCTCACCCTTTCGACGTTTTCTGGAGTTCTGGATGTCCGTTGACCTCCTGGGCCTTTTTTTGCAACACTCCCACTTTCCCTGAATGTGTCCACCCACGAAACAATCGATTGCCGGCCAGGAACGGGACCCGCGGGATGAATATTGAACCGAGTTGGGAAGGCACGTTGGATGGCGACCACCGAATGACCGTTGGAAAAGTAGGCCTCGACAGCGAACGCACGCTGTTCCTTAGTCCAACGCATGACGACAACTGGCTTGTGGGGTAACAAAACTTCAGAACCCCCTCTTTCTAATGAGACCCTCCCCACCCCTTTCTGACCACGCCTCGCTCATTGGCGTCCAATTCAAATCAGCAAGTTTCCCTGCCGCACCCTGTATATACACACCAAACGGGCAATGCTATCTAAATCCGAGCAATTGCTCATTATTCATGCGACGTGTAACTGTCAGTACAATTTGTAATGAACAACTCCCATAATTGCCGTATAGGTGAAAACTTCTCCTCACGATTTCTTTGCATTTTGTCATCAAATCTGACGCAGTTTATCAAAAATTCGAAACGAGATTCACTCATAATGCAACGATAAATTTTAGTACTTTCTTTAGAAAACATTTCGCAAATCAAAAGGTGCGCATCCTTGCGAGCGCCTGATATGTATAAAATCCCTATAAATGCCAACAATTCATATTTGTCAGTACATATAGTAAAAATACCTAGCATTTTTATAATTCTTCTTTTGCCTGTCTATCTCTGAGTTGGTATGCTTTACAATAATATCTATCATAGCGGCATCAAAAAGAGTTTTATATGCCCCTTCTTCAGTGGTAATATTCTTTGCATTTCATTTTATACCGGGAAGCTTAGTACAATATTTCGCAAACCTGTTTTGGTTGTAGGTGGTTCTTTTGTACTCCACTTGAATCTATTCTTAGCATAATTTTTTTAATTCATCATCAACATCATTTTCATCAGAAATCGCATTTGCAGACACTTCACTCCCATTATTAGACAAAACTTCTACATTATCTTCACATTTGCTGACATTATCTCCCTCATCAGTTTCACACTCATCCAACCAACGTAGCGCCGTCTCCTCGAAATCAGAGTCTGTGTTTTTACAGATTTCCTCAGAGACATTTTCTAAACAAAGATGCGATTTCTCCAAAATATAACAATCATAAATGGATACAGGGGTACTTGAAAACCCCAACCTACCTGTTATTCACCTGCACAAATCGAAAAACGTCAAACGCTTGTTGTAACATGTAGAACATAACCTCGCTTAAGAATACCTAGATGCGCAGTTCAACCAACCGCAAAGTAACAAAAATAATAAAAAACTTAATTTACTTTGGGGTATTTGAATACCCCTGTATCCTATCCAGGGCTAAGGCTTAATTCTATTAAAAAAAAGGAATAAGTGACATTAACTATAACTAACAGTAAATAACAATTAAATTGTTGCTCTAATTCTGCCTTAATTGTGTCTAACGCTTTTAAACGTTGGATTTTGTTGTGATAATTTGGAGAGGTATGCTATAAAAAGAAAAAATGTAAAGAGATTCCATTTAAAAAAAAAGGTTTAAATTCTTACTTTATACAAAACTAGTTGCAATTCGTATAAACTAATCAAACATTTTGTTGTATCGGATCTCCATATTTTGTTACTGGACATTCTTACACAATTTCTATTAATTTCCAAAACAAAACAAACACTACATAACCTGCAATTATTAGATGATTTTTATTTAAAATGAACAGTTGGTACAAACGAAATGGTGTTTAATGCGCAAGTCTAGTATGAAACTTGGATGAAAAGTGGGATCGGATCTAGTTTTGTAGTTTAGAAACATTTATGTGATTCTTCTGAATTACACTATCAAAGTTTCGACAAGTTCATCTAGTTTGAAAACTTGTCCAAGTTTCAAGACGAGAAAAGTTTAATGTAACTCAGGCTTAAGAACTCTAATATCACTTTCTGATGATCTATATGATTTACAATATGACAATTTCTTCAAAATCTGATTAATTCTGTTAAGAAAGAATTGCATTACCTATGTATAAATGTGGGCAGTGGCCATATTATACATCTTATTTAATAAACCTTTGCTTGTTTATTATTTAATAAATTTAGTTTGATTTATTTCTTGTAATATGTAAACAATAAATTATTAATGCATTATACTTCTTAAATACTAGAATAGAGTATTTTTCGCAAGTAACGAAATAACAAACTAGTAAATATTGTGATAAGCGCCATGAGACGGCAAAACCTAAGCGATGACGTCACCGGCTGTGCACGTCATGGGACTTTTCGGAATATTCTAGACTTGGACTAATCTAGAAAGAGTGACAAATATATAAACACTCAAGGGTAAACATACAGCAGAAGAAGTAAATAAGAAAATTAATAATTTAAGAACGCAATTCTTGGAAGTTCATAGAAGCACGAGAAAACAATTGCCCAGTGGATCAAGTTGTGATGACCACAAACCTAGCTGGTGGCTTTATGAAGAACTGCTATTTCTATTACCCTACTGCAAGAAAGACAAAAGCAAAACGAATTGTCACAAATAGATATGGACAAGACAGAATCCCAAGTGATTGACTTTAAAGCAAGCGATAATAGCACCGATCAAATTGTATGCATGGTAATTTTACAAATTGTTTATGTTACAATATGTTTTAGTTTACAGCCATCAATATTGAAGGTGAATATAATATTGAAAGTGTTAAGGGAATGTACACATGAGAGAGAGAGAGATATCTCATCACCAGCTAGCATAGCCTGACCAAAGAAAAACAGATATTATGGCAGAAGCTGTGCAAAATATAGCAAATGAACAATCTGGTTTGCCTGCTGATGTAGAAAGTTTTTGCACATATATTGGCCATGATCTAATGACCATGCCGAACAAAGTGCGCAAGAGATGCAAGTGGGAAATTTTAAATATTTTAAAAAGAATAGATAACGAAGAAGAAAATAATGAATAAATGTATTGGTAGTTTTAAATATGGTTTATTAAAATTATTACTTTAGTTCGATTAATTTTTATTTTTGTATTTTATAATATACACTACATAAGTTAATGTTTATTAAATCATTTGGTCTTGCCACAAAACGGTACCCACACTGTTGAAGTATCTTTTAAATTCTGCACGTATTCTCAATGCTACATTGCTTGGCCGTCTTCGATCTATGTGAATACTTCTACAGGTCCTATCAGTATTTCGTGACAAACCATTCTGTGCAGCTTCATTATCAAGCCTTAAATCCGCTTCATTTTCAACAATATTTGGAGTCTCCATTAGTAGAAAATTATGTAGTACGCAACATGCCTGTGTTAGTAATAATACCTTATCTCGAGACAGGTTGATAGGTGCTAATAGTACACAAAACCTATTAGACATAATTCCAAATGCATTTTCAACAACACGTCTACCACGAGTTGACCTGAAGTTAAATATTCTTTCCTCCCTTGACATGTTCTTAAAATGATATGGTTTTATTATGTGTCTCTGTAATGGAAAAGCTGCATCAGCTAATAAAACATATGGCATGGGTTCAGACATTCCAGGAAGTGCTTTATCATTTGGTAGATTTAACTTTTCCTGGTTTAAAGCTATTTCCAAATCACATCCTGCATAAACACCTGCACAAGTAAAATAAACTAAAATTATTCTTGTACTGATTTAACTACTTGTAAAAAAGCTTTTGTCTCCATCACTTACTATATATACTATATATATATATATATAATATATATAATATATATAATATATATAATATATATAATATATATAATATATATAATATATATAATATATATATACAGGTATGGTAAGGGTTCATCTTAAATGCGGCTTTCCATGTATAACAGGAGAATTCTAGGAGCACGTTGCCATATCGTACAGCTCATGCTACAAGAATTGTGCGCCTGCGTCATTTGCGTTCACAACGCTCCTCCCCGCTCGTCATTTAACAGTACGTTCTCGCGGAAGAAACATCATTTAAAATAAAACATAACAATGTACTAACATATTTGGAATTTTTAATATAAAAATTGAATAAATTACATCAAATAAATAAAATTAAATTAAAACTTCTTTTCCAACTAAATAAACTTCTTACAACAATCAATGCAATACGTAAAAAACAATGTTCTCAAATAGAATACTAAAACGCAAACAAAAAGCATTCTTATAATGCAAATCAAAAGATGTTTCTAAAAGTAAAATAAAACAAAAAGATTATTCTAGGAAAACCGAATAAAAAAAATTCATAAGGAAAAATTGAAATTAAAGTAAGTGTTCGAATAAACTAGCATAAGAATTAATAAATGAAAACAATAATGAAGAAACTGGTAAAATTATAATAAATTTTAAATGGAAAGATATAATTGAAAGGATGAACGCGGGAAGGATGAAGACGATATAATTGACACCAGCGAAGGTACACTCTCAATAAGTGCTGGATTGGTACTGTCGCACGACTAGTTATACTTGTGGCACAGTTTAAAGATATGTATATCGAAGACTGATGCGTGGTGGGGACTAGCGATAGTGGCAACTGCGCCGAGTTTTTATACATAGGTTTACTGCCGATTATAAGTGTTGTCTTTCCGAACCTGTATATATAATATACCGGTAGGCCCAGTTCGCAACGGGCCATATCTGCAATGTGTGGCAACAGCGAATCGAATCCCCTCCATGCGCAGCTCCTTCGATTGCAGCACATTGCATATTGCATTGCAGTTAAGAATTTAGTAAGACTTAAACCGCGCAAGGATATAGTCGTTGGCATATTCGTTCTGTATACGTAATTTGCCCATTTGTTGTATTATTGTATTCTTAGCTGCTACGGAAAAGTAATTTTAAGTAATAAAAAAACAACGTTTTCTAAAAGATAAAAGTAAAAAAATCAATAATTCTGCAAAATAAATTTAAATTTTAAGAAAGTCACTCAATATAAGCATCGTACACACGTTGCCACATCGCATTACGTTCCATACGTATATTGTTGCCTATGGGCCGTTGCGAGTTGGACCTATCGGTATATACTGTAGCAGATGCAAACTACAAATTCATTTATGTCGATATAGTTAGTAATGTTCGCATTACTAACTATATCGACATAAATGAATTTGTAGTTTGCATCTGCTACGGCTAACAATACAATGCTATGTGAGCCTTTGTAATTGTAGTAGTGTGATCCTGCACTTCTGGGTGCTCTAAGAACAATGTGTTTGCCATCTATGGCACCTATCGTATTGGGAATATTCCAAGAATTATAAAATCCTGTGGCAATTTCTTCCCAGTCTTCAGAGCTTGCTGGAACCCAACTTTGATTTTAGGAAAAATATGTTTTGCAACATAAAAATTTCCTTACCTTTAAATACGTTTCCTTCAATTCTTCATCGATCGCTGCCATTACTTCTGGTACAAACGTTGATATAGTGCAAACCGCTATTCGGGTACTGTATGACAAACTCTTAAAAGATTCTCCTGTCGATAGATATCTTAGAGTAACCATCAAACGATGTCTTGATTGAATGAACTGACGTAATTGTGAATTTTGTTTTTTATTTGTCCTTCAACTAATCCGTGCAATTTTTCAAAAGTTTTATTGTCCATTCGCAACCAATTCTTGTAAGACATTTTATCTTCTTGTAAAAGTTCATTATAAACAAATGAACCCGCTCCCAAATTTGTGTCTCGTCTTAATAGCCAATTATGGCTCCATATTCTGGGCTTCTTATAATTACACAAATCATATAGTCGTAATATTTTCAATAAACGTTTCAGTTTGTGTTGTCTAGTTTTCGAATTCTTTTAATATTTTTGTATCTATGCGAGCTAATAAATAACCACAACCCGTCTAAACGTCAAATATATAATAATAAAGAAACATAAATTTTTATTTTATGTTAGTAACGCACTCAAAGTTTGGTGCCCTCTATTCAACATAGCATAAATTAAAACTTGTATGAAATCTTGTACAAGAACTTGTTCAAGTTTCTAGTACGAAAAAAGTGTAATGTAACTCACGCTTTAAGTATTGCCATACAATTATATTGTGTTAAATTTCAGGGCCGTTGTAACCATATTGCTTCTTTCTCTATTTAAAATAATTCGATCTCAAAAATAAGAAATTTCTTTGAGGTATTGCTAGTATGTGTCCGAACTCACATCTTGCTAAAAGCGATCTTCTAGTTCATTAGCGTGCACCATATTTATAAAATATGTAGTACTAAAATTTCTAATCGATATCCTTCAGGATATAATGTGCCTTTAAAAATATGGGTCCCATAACAAATTGTTCTCTGACTAACCGTTGCCGAAACTCCACTTTTTAGTAAATGTATTGTGATCTCTACAAAAAAGCTCGAATTATCTGTGCTCCACATTCTCGCCTTTTGAAAGTTATCAAAGCCAGAGAGGTGAAATAAGGATTCTCCGGTAAACATAATTAATAGATTTCTGTGCAGCACTTACAGCAAAAATTATGTTTCTCTTACAGTACTACTTGAGGTATGGTTTACAATTACATCTTTACCAATTACAAGCGACCCACAAAATGCTTCCTGCAGATATACCCCAGACAAAAATTTTCTTAACGATGATTACATAGAAATTGCGTTCAGTTTGATTTCTGTCACAATATTTTTCGTGGTATGTCTATAGGACGTATTTTATGGGTCGCTTGTTAGCGATAAGAATCTAGTGCAGATCATTTTTAAGGAAACGTAAAAGACGTAAAACAGTAAAAGATACCTAATTCTTGATGTAGAAACATTTGAATGTTCTTGAATTACTTGCCTGGAGCTTCAACAGGTAAATTAATATATCTCAATATTCTCAACATATCACTTTTTTTATAAATAGGAGTTAAAAGATTCTGAGTCAATTTCTTTACATATATAAAAAAAGAAAACTAGACTAAAACTAGTAATTCACCATCATACATTACATGTATTTCTACATGTATTTATAGAATAATGTCCCTTGAAGATGTATTACAGCAAATTTGACGAAGTAGATCCTGTCCTAAATTTCAGACTTATTCACGTGTATTTCTAGTGAATTCTATGGATTATATTTTTAAAATTGATTGAAGACGTAAGTGTTGGCATTATTACATTAGCATATATCACATGGTTTTTGAGTATTTATCGTTTATTATTATTACTTATTATATAGCAATGCATCAGATTCATTAATTGTTTTTAAATACAAGTCTTTCAGAAAAAAAAAATAAATTGAAAAGACAACACAAGAGAAGTTATTTTAAGCTACTCCAGGTACTGCCAATATTTTTTACTATCTACCAAGAACAAAATGTCATTCGCCTTTGTCATCCTTGATGTTAAATATTATCGTGTATTGTGTGGCAACAAGCGCTTCAATTGTTACATGTACTTATGTGATGGTGTATTACAGCCTTAAAAGAAGCTCACAGCACTATTATAAAGCTGTTAAAGCTTGAACAAACTTTGTTAAAACACGGCAATGTTTTTTATATTCCAAATAAGTTTTTAATTTCTATTTGTGGCATTAAACATATAAACGTAATAGATTCTTAGTAATTGTCAAGAATTCTTTTATAAATAAAGTTAATTATAATTGTATTGCTAAAGCGTTGGTCTAGTGGGTAGGTCAGTAATCCATGAATCGGATGAACCGCGTTCAAACCCTGATCTAGCCAATAATATCGATGGCATTTTCTCGGTCCCCGCGTAACTCGGGCTGACAAAAATGAATACTTTGAGGTAAAATTTTGGGGTAATAAAAGACGGTCGATGCATTGCGCTAGCCACGTTACTATCCTAGGGGCAACCTGAATTGCGGTCAAGA
The DNA here is from genome assembly GCA_935421215.2 of Melolontha melolontha. Taxonomy (NCBI): domain Eukaryota; kingdom Metazoa; phylum Arthropoda; class Insecta; order Coleoptera; family Scarabaeidae; genus Melolontha; species Melolontha melolontha. The sequence goes on along the minus strand of OW285235.1, from coordinate 135,470,088 downwards.
TAATCCCTACCTCTAATCCGATGCATGAATTGCGGTCCAAGAATATTTAATAAATGAAACTTATTAATTTATCGCACGAATTGCGGTCAAAGAAAATATAAATACTTACTTACGAAAATGACTTCTTATTATGATACATTAGGTAAAATGAAAATGGGAAAATATTTTTATAGAATATTTATTCAAATTTGAGTTTAAAAATTAATGTAACTACAAATGAAATTATACAAAATAAAATTATATAAATATATATTCCTAGAATTTTATTTTATTAAAATAATACCTTATACAATGTTGCTGAATTTATATGCTACACATTTTATAAAGTTGTACCTGCTAATTTCTTTTGTACGATATTGCATTATTTTTGATTCGAGGATAAGGATAAATATCTATTAACCGCAATTCAAGCAAGGGATTACAATCCCTTTTTAATGACTTGGATTATTCATGTACTGTAACCGCAATTCGTGTGCGCCCCTATCCTAGTGTACCGAACGTCTCTCGCTGTAATAAGCCTACCATGTTAGAATACTACCCCAAGGGGGTCTGTAAGACTAGTTACCGGAATTATTTTAATTATATTGCTTCTATCGATTTACTTGTATGTATCTGTAAATATGTATATAATATTTTAGTATTTTGATAAAGTTTACTAGACAATTGTAAGCACATAATAAAGCTTTGCAATCAAATTTCAATTGTAAAGATAGCAGAAACAATGTAATTAACCCATCCTTACGCCATAAAAAATATGTTTCAAGTTTTCGTTGTAATTATACTTTTTGAAGATACATATTTGAATAAAATCTGTTATTCCACTGTTATTTTCAAATGAGATCTTGTTTTTAAATGTCGAGAGTATTTTGTTAAGTTCAAAGGGAAATAACTAAATTAAAAAATATATTTCTTTTTACTACAGCATGAATAATAAAACGATATCTTATTTCATTATTGAAACTAAAATCAAAGGTAAAACCCATATCTATTAGAGATATGCTACTTGATATTTTTTTAATGAAAAACAATCATGCCTAATCCTTATTACTATACTAGCATTACTAACTCAAAACACCTGGTGAAATTGATAAATGCAAGTTAGAAGCTTGGTTTATAGATACATATATGTATTTACCAAACGTCACAATGATTTGTTCTTCATTAGATTATAGAACAAACTAATAATTTCTCTTTTTAAAATTATCCATATTGATCCGAACGCTCATATACTGAAAGAAAGCGAATGAAATCACATTATCAAATTACATTGATATCAACTATCTATACTTAAGTATGAGAATTTATTTGCATATGCTTGTTTTAAAAGGAAAAAGGAACCAAACAATTCGTTCAGTTTGTTTATTTTGCAAATAGCGACGATTTTCTTCCTTACTGCTCAGTGTACAAGTCTACCTTCACTAAATGTTCAAGGAGTAATGCAATTTTGTTTCCATTTTTATGTAGTGAATTGAGTGAATTCACACACATAAATATAAATATGTCCCATTTATGTTTCAAACTGCATAATAAAAATATATGTAATAATTAAAGACGGCAGACTATGTGCCCACACTGTCAAATTTAATAATACACGGTTAAATTTTTTAAAAATAAATATATCGAATCCCTATACAAAAGGTTAAGGAAAAACATAAATAACTTACCCAACATGTTTACATTGTTGCAAAAAAATGCGGATGTGCGCGATGAAAAAACTGCACCATAATATATGTTTCTGTATTAGTCTCGGAAAGATTCGTACGTAGCGACGTATATATATGTTTATATACTGAGAAGGATTGTTCGACGTTGAGAGATGTTATATTTGCATAGTTAAAGTGCTCTTTGTATCTGTACAATGGATCTTCAGTATTGGTAAAAAGTTGCCCTAATTTTGTAAAATCTACATTTTTATCTAATACACCTTATGTGTATAATTAAATTTAGCAGTGTGGGGCACATAGTCTGCCGTCTTTAGTAATAATTAATAATATTTCATTAATCAAATTTATATGGACACATGTATATGTAAGTATAATAGGCAGCTTTTCTATACGTCTTTTACTTGAAATTTACTCTTAATTTGAAAACGATCAGATAATTAATAACATAAATATTAAAAATTTTGGACATGAAGTCTGGAACAAGAATTTACGGGCGTTAACAAATATGTAAATAAAAATTCAAGCAAGCTTCATTAATTCAGATATAAGTTTAACATAAATAAAATAATGCTCATTAAATATGCTTAATATCAAAATACCTAATTATTCTTTTTTGACATTGATAAGATTGCGTAAGAGTGGGAGTCATTGCCCCTTGATATCAGAATACTGTTTGTATACATATTGTTTTTTAAGCAACGAATGGTTTTAAATATCTTGTTTTTTTTTTTTAAATCGGCATTTTAAATTAATGCAATAACCCTTTTCTGAATGTAAAACCAAAGTTCAGTGATTTCATACACTAGATAACACAATTGTTTTATAATTAAAATACGTTTTATATTAGGTGTACAGCTGGTACACGTCTACATATATGGCAAGAGTATATGTTAGTCATCAACGCATTTAAATATTAGTTGTACAACTCTAGTCAGGTTTTCATCGATAATTTTTGATACAGGCAAACGCGTATGTTCACATTAAATTTTTTAATAAATGTCTAAAATCAGATTAATAAATATATGTCTAATTTCGCGGTTTAAAATAATTTTTCAAAATATTTAAAATCGTTTTTAACTAAGAACATATCATTATGGTCGTCGAAAAGTTATCATTTCTCTAGCTTGTAAATTACTGATTCAAACGCCGAAAAGCACACACATCTAGTATTGAACTAATAACGTTGCAACGGATAGAAACATTGGTTTTTCACTACCAACAAAAGTAATAAAAAGCTTATTTCGGAATACACTAAAGCATACCTATATGAAACTCAAACAAAACTAGGTGGATGCCACCTTCTTTACTACGATATATTTATATATATATATATATATATTAATATATATATATATATATATATATATATATATATTAATATATATATATATATTAATATATATATATATATTAATATATATATATATATATTAATATATATATATATATATTAATATAACTCTAGTAGTTTAGGCTATGCGTGGTAATCAATTAAAATTGGTCAAAAACGAAAATAACAAAAAACATATTGCTAGCCATGAAAACATGTTACAATCTCAATTTTGAAGTTCTATATATGCAATAGCAGACTTAACAAAGCAAACAAATAAACTCAAAACAGTTTTTTTCCTTTGTATCTTTTATTTTTAGTACGATGTATGTATCTAATATAAATAAATAAAAATGTTTTACTTTAGTTTTTTAATTTTATATTATTCACTAACATTTTACACACCTAAATAAAGTTAATGTGACAGCGTTATATCATCAGTTCGTAATTTCCAGGAATCCATTAGTAAGCTAGACTATGGAGTTGCGATTATTCCAGTGTTTTGTCAATACTCTCCGTTATATATGGTAAACAGGGTTGTAAAGGAGCAAGTTATGTTTTGTTGTAAAAAAACAAGGATTTCAAAAACATCAGGAATGAGTAAAGTACTCCAGCAATGCAAAATAATTATATGAGATGAATGGCACAATGGCGCATAAAAAATCGTTGGAAGAGTTGAATCGAACATTTCGTGGAAACGACCGGCCATCCGGTGGTGCTATTTTTGATAGACATTACCTATTATTCCACGTTCAACACTAGCTGATGAACTACATACGTGTTTAAAAGCATCACATTTGTGAAGATATGTTAATAAATTTTCATTGATCACAAACATGCGTGTTAAATTACAAAACGATCCTTCTGCAGAGAATTTTGCGATACAATTATTGGATATTGGAAATGGGAAGATTGCAATTGAAGAAACAACAGGTTGCATTAAATTACAAAGCGGTTTTTACTGTCTCACTCACTAACAAGAAGAATTGGTTCAATACGTATTTCCAGCAGCGATTACAGTTTCGTCCGATTAGCAGATTTGCATAAATTAGAATATACAGTTTCTTCCGGCCGATAGGGAGAGGATTAGAATTGCCCTAATTGTATTATATTTTAATCAATACTTTCCTTGTAATTTTTTTCCAGTTGATACTTATTATTTGTGAAATCCAACTAATATCGTATTCTACTATTGCTACCCCCCTCCACGAATGATAATTCCTATGAATTATATACTTACTTAGAAACATTACATTTCAGTTAATTATTACATGTTAAAAGTGCAACATGGAAAATTTAAATGTGAGAAAAAGTGTTAGCAAGCGTGGTAAAGAAGTATTGTTTGTGAACAACTTCCGATACTGTTTTACGGAACAACTGTGAAGTGGCGAAAAAAAGATGTCGGACACAATAATGTACTGCTACTGTTTACACTATGGGTAAAGACAATTTCATATCCCATTGTAATTTGAACCATGCTCATCCTGAATTAAGCGCTTCAACAGTACAAAAGCAATTTCTGGTAGCGGCGGCAAAACGTAAAAGTTACAGAAGAACTTAATATGTAGCCTAAACGAATTATGCAGTTGCTGCAATTCGTTTAGGCTTCATATTAAGTTCTTCTGTAACTTTACGTTTTGCCGCGTATATATTTTGTATATATATATATATATACATATATACATATATATATATATATATATATATATATATATATATATATATATATATATATATATATACATCCGTCTATCATTGTCGCGTCTATTAATTGACCATTCCCTATCATTTGGGCGTCCGGCTGTAATCCTGCGTCCATATACGGACGCCAAATTACATTGCCATAAAATTTATTTTCCGAGTTGCTCCCGACGTTCTCTATCATCTGGCAAATTTTTGTTCGGACGACCAAATGATGAGATAATCAAAAAATCCATATAATTTTGGTTCACCAAAATTCCGTTAGAGGTATCCCAATCGCATGCCGTATATTGACTCTGTATATTTACTTTTAGTCGGCGCATAATTCGGCGTCCAGCAATTTGGCAACTATGTACATAGGAAGAAGGGTAACCACAGTTAAAATGATTTTGATCAATATGATACAATATTAGCAATATCTACTAACAAATAAAAATATTTTAGTAAATAATGATAGGTACTTACTTATTGAAGTTATAATAATCAACATTTGTTTATAAAGAAACAGATTGTTGATGGAATTTGTCATTGGCACAATAATTTTGTTTTCTATATCAATTTTAATATTTTACCTTTTTTAATATATGTATTACATAAATTGTTACATAAAACTGGGCATCATATTGCATCTGTATCGTTCATTTAGTTAATATATGAACCATTTTATAGAATATTAAAGATATATTCCTATTTATCAAAAGTTATCTAATAAACGGTAAATTTGCGGACATATGTTTATTAAGACTATTAACCTTATTTTTAATCGTACTACATGCCCTTAAAATCTTTAAACGATGTTTGAAAACACCCTGTATATATATATATATATATATATATATATATATATATATTTACCGGGCGTCCATCAATTGACCATTTACATTTAATATGGCGTCCGATGTAATACGGACGCCGAATTACCAAGTGCATAAAATTAGTTTTACAGCATTATATCAGTTCCTTAAAATTTCGTATGGACCCCCACAAATGATAAGATATTTGGAAAAATATATATGTTTTTTAGTTGACGCTTTCGTCGGCAGAGGTGTTAGTACTACCGAATGTATATTCGAGAAACGTATATACATATTATCTAAAGTGCCGTTATTGTTATTTGGAATCCACAAATTTGTCATCATTGCTTTATCATCAATCTTGCAGTCTGCAGTACTTGTTTATTATTTATTATACATTAAAAAAAAAATATGATGGCTTCATCGGTAGATCCGTAGAAGTGTAGAAAAATTGGTAGATCTACCGAAAAATCGGTAGACGGAACAACACTGATAATGTCATTATGTGGAAGTGGTTAAAGTATCAACCCAATTTCACAGTCTACTCCAATTATGAATTTTTTGGATAGCTCGTTATTTTATTATGCACGTGTGTGAATAAAGAGTGCTTTGTAAACAAGTATTTCAAGACATTATAAACATCAAATATTTTTGTTCAGCATGCCTTGCTTCGAAATAAAAATATGCATTATATGAATGTAATACCTTTGTATTATGGATTCCTATCCTATAAGTTTTCATCACAATCATCACATTCATCAGTGATGTAACTGATGTACATACATAATGTTCCTTAATGTGATGATTCATCAGTGATGAATCATCACTGATGAATAATCACATTAAGGAACATTCATTTTTGAAATTTTGCAATTTTCTTTAAAATGTGTAAATTTAAAAAAATAATCTGTAAGTTTATTTTTGTTAATTCAGATTATGTTACAGTAACTATTGATACATATTCCAATTGTTTTAATTTACTTATCTATAATCTTATAAATTTATATTTATTAATCGATTTTTATTTACATGCCTACAGTAGATTCCGCTAATCGAATCATTTTGGTATATAGCGCATTTGAATCAATTAAATTTTATAAAGACGATTTCGCCTTTATAAACACGATATATTTATTTCGTCATAAGTAACTCATTAGCAAATATTTAGTGAAAATGAGAAAAATTTTAACTGAAATATACGTTATTCAGTAGTAATATTGTGTTAAATCTTCTGTTCGGGTTCGATTAATAAAACACACGGTAATTAAAATCTTGCTGTTTCTCGATGGTTACCCCAAGTCGAGCTTTTCTAGAACCAACGTTTGAAGACTTTATGGAATACTTTTCTATAAAGTCTTCAAAGGTTTGTTCTTTGTAGTATGTATCTAATTGAAGCAAGTCAGCCGTTTCATTATTATTATCACCAGAGTATGGCGCGAATCGATTAAAACGTACGACTCTACTATGAGGTAGAGCCTTATGTGGTAAATTACATCGTTACTCCGTTTAATACTTCGTATGGTCCCTCCCAATTCTTCTAAAGTTTTGGAGACAGGCCCCGTCGACGTTGTGGATTATACAACCAAACTCGATTGCTTACGTAGTGACCGCCCCTCTTGGTGTTGACGACATAACTCTTCTTCAGCCTGTCGCTGGCATCCTGGATATTATATCTTACTCGATCATGGATATTGGCCAGCCTTCTTCGAAGAGTGCTGATATAATCTTCGCGGCCGACGGCATCTACGACGATTCTTTTGAACGGTCTTCCTACCTTTTTTTTGCGCATAGGTGCACGTTGACATCTCTGCGGTCCATTACTTCCAGCGCAATTAGAGCATTTTCTGCACCATTCTTTGGGGCCGTTCAAGTATTCCATAAGCAGAATTTTGGTAATTTTGAATCCCCGCTCCCCCTTGTTAGCCAAAGTAAGCAAAGCTCTTACCCACCTCCTATGCTGACGTAAGCATTTGTATAATTTTTACAAAATTTGTCCAAGTTTACTGTTATTCATGAGCAACTATCTATCATAGTTATTAAGTTTATCACAATGAAATAAGAAATTTATAAACTATAATCGAATTTAATGCACACTTAATATTTATTCAAATCAAATCATTAATGCAAATCATTAATATCATATTTAAATATTATATTATTAACGATATCTATTTATTTTGTTCTATTTAAAAAGTTGGTAAACTCAAATTAATCGTCCTTAGTCCAAGACACCTGAATCCATGACTCTAAGTCTTCGATGACATTGGATGTTTGCTGCTCGATGTTGTGTGTGCTCACTTTTGTGTTTTTTCGAGATAGCATCGTTCTCTTTAAGCCATTCAACTACTTGGTACTCGTCTAAAGTTTGTACTATACATATCAATTCACTGGAACGACGAGCAGCCACTCTTATAAGTCTCATACCGTCTCATTCTTGTTTCGGTGTCTGTGTTTATGATTTTATGGATCTCCTTGCTGTGACAATTTAAGGACTTGACAGAGGCATGATAAAGACCACATGTTTTGCATATTCGACTTGATAGTTTCGATTTTACCGTTGGACAAAAATAATCATAGGGCATGTGTAGAAACTATTTAGGTGAAGACAAAAAGACGATATTATAAAGGATTCCGTTCTTTTTCCATTTCGTAACGATACTCTAAAAATATCTACCCTAAAAGCGCGGGCAGAGCAAGTTAAGAACAAACAGAAACCTATCTTACCTTGGAGAAAAAGCTAAATAGACTCGATTTGTTCCAAATTGCTGCTTGCAATTCTTCTTCAATTCTCTTAGACACAATAATATCGAGTTCATTGTCGGACTTTGGGTGTATCTTATAACCACGCCAAACTTCACTAGCTAACTTCTGCACATTTTGTAATTTTGTGTACGTGTAGATTTTTTAAAACTTTCGAATAATTTTTCATATAACTTTCGAATTATTTTGATTTGTTTACATTAGACAACATTTTAAACTACTTCAGCGGTGGCAAAAGTCGATCAATAGTAAACATCCAACTTAGAACACGTCATATCCAATGATATTAGATCGGATAAATGCAGACAAGTGAATAGTCCACCCGGTAATTCCCCTACTTCTCTTCTTTCTTACTTAACCATAAAACACCGCGTGAGAGCGAATATAAAGCAATAATCAATTATTCCCTGAACATGTTTTTCATTTTCGAGCATAGACAAGTAGGATTGCCATATGTGTTCAAATCAGACAACAAATAAAAGTAAATAAATAAGTGTTGCTGACGTAGTCATCATTTAGACCTCTCATGCCCCATGTCATCAAAAATAAGCAAAGCAAGGATCTCCCATCCCCCATTTGCTTACGTAATACTTTAACTTTCATATTTTGTGAACAATATCCAGTTAAATAATTGGCGTACCTTCTCCAGCGTTTTATGAATGCCAAAATGTTCCCCAGAAACACTGTTGTGGAGTTCTCGCAAAACCTCTGGTATCCTTTTCCTGGGAATCACCATTTGTATTTTTCTTTCGCTTCCACCGTGATTCTCCATTTCACGTGCAATGTCGACAGTCTTCTGGAAAGAGCATCAGCATTTCGATGTTTGAGGCCTACTCTATGTCGAAGTCATACTCCTGTAGCCTCTCAATCCATTTAGCTACTTAACCCTCGAGATTCCATTTCCACTTTAAAGCGGCCTGATCAGTCCGGATCACTAATTTTGGTAGATCCATACTTTTTCATTACAACTACCTCAAGGCTTTCCATATCTCGTACAATTTGTTCGACCTCTTTACGTTTTGGCGGTAGTAGTCTCCTTCGTCCTTGTTGTATTGGAACTGCATTGCTGATCTTCATTTTATGTATGACGATATTAGTTATTCCTTTCCTGCTAGTTTCAGTTTCAAACATCCTTATATTGCTGGATTAGATCTTTAACTTGGCTCTGCTCTTTCCTGCTTAATCCTTGTCAAGCTGAGTGGATTAACTTGGAAAACCAGAAATCCGCGTGAACACCTTCTTTACTGTTGAGCACCATCCCAGAATAGTATTCTTCTTTAAAGTCGCAGGGTAACAGTTTACATTCATTTCCTTTATCGGTATGGGTTTAAGAGCATCAGAAAAAAGAATGTGAAGAATTGATTAACACATACCCGAAAGTATTAAAAAATTTAAATTGGATTAAAATTAAAAGCAAAAATATTGTTTCTTCCTCCTGGTTTGAAGGAAGTCGGTATGTGTAGACCGAAGTATGTGTTGAAATAATACAATATTTTTTGTATTACACTAATATATTTACAAGTTTAATCTTGGAGTTCCGTTCAATAAATGCAGTATCTGGTCTTAATACTAAAGACCGACAAAAACTGGCTATTAAATAATATTGCTCCTATTTAGATCACTGAGATCTTAGTAGGAACTGTTTGTTAGATCACTGAGACCTAAGCTTTAACTCGAAGAGATCGTACTTGTAACTGCAGTGAGCTCTAAGAGATCTTGTTTGGAACTGTTTCTTCATTCCCTTATTTTTCGGCAAGAAAGTTTTCTTCCCGCCAATCAAAGAGAGGGAGAAAACAATGAAATAGAGTATACGGAAATTTCCATATAACCATTTTTACCTTTCCAAGAAAAGTATATGCTGTAGTTTCCAACGTCATAAATGTATTAAAATAAACAATATACGCCGGAAACCCTTAATTATAGAAAATAAAATACCTCTTAAAGTAATAAATATACAATGCACAGAGATAAGAATATACTTCGCAGAATCGCCGCCAACCAAATTATTCAAAATAATATATAACAGGAAATATGTACAATAAAACTTATTCTATTATATTTATGCTTATTCAAATACATTATTTACATAATGAATGGATTAACCAGAGGGTTGTCCCTGTAATAAAATAAATAGTTTTTACGGCTGTAGAAAATAAGACAATGAAGAAATGTAATACCTGAACAGGCCTAAAGTAATTAACAATATTAAATATCTCTGAACTCCAAGACCTTTTCTATATACAATATATAATATTTACAATTTAAAACTAGGATTAAACATTAACATACCTTCATCTAAATAAAACTAAAAATACAAAATTAAATCTATTTTGCCCGAACAAATAGAACTTATCATTTACAAAATAAATAAATCAAAAATCAGTGTCCAATACAAGACTGAAATAAAATTTGCTAGTTTTTCGTTGACATACATTTTTTGCTTGAAATTTACCTAATTATAAAAGTAAATACATACATATGTATTGTTAAAACTCTGCACATGCTTATAAAATAAAAACCAGAAGAAATAACCAAACCAATATCAGGAAATATAGAAAATTGAAACCCAATCGCTGATTTTTTAAATCATAATTATCAGCGTCTCTGGTAGCTTCAAGAAATTTCGTTATTATACCTCTACTTGCCTATAAAGTAAATACACACACATCTTCAAAATATATGATGCAATTGAAGCATCGTAATAAATAACTTTTCTACTGCGTAGTTGAAATTTTGCAAAGTTGAGTTCCGGTTGCACATTTTAAACTTGTATTCTATCATGATATTACAAAAATAATCTATGGATACAAAAATCAACTATTTATTATGTGGTCACATATTTCGAAAATTAATTTTCGGCAGTATTAAATTGAATATGGTTAACAATCTCATCTAGTTTGGATATAATGAACAAAATTGTAGTAACATTTTATATTTCTCGTTACATTTCGAAATATACAGGGTGGCCCAAAATGACCGAAGGGGTTTGAGTTCATTATAACTTCTTATTTAAGACATAATTATTAATTTTTTTCTATTTTAAATGCAGTATATTAATGGAGAATATTTTTAATTTAATTATGAAAAATTATATCTCGCAAGTGGTGGCCATTTTCTGCTTCGCATATTCGTGCTCTTTCCAAAACATTTTCCATAACCTTTCGCAAAACTTCAGGTGTTATGTTGTTGATTTCGTCGCGTATATTATTTTTTAATTGCTGTATGGCTCGAGGCTTATTAATATAGACTTTTCCTTTCAAATAACCCCAAATGAAACAGTCTGAAGCGGTTAAATCCGGTGAACGCGGAGGCCAATTAAAATCGCTTGTACGGGAAATAATTCGTTCACCTAAGATGTCGCGTAAAAGAGCCATTGTGTCCCTCGCAGTGTGCGCTGTGGCTCCATCCTGTTGGAACCATACTTGCGGTTAGTTTTCCACGGCTGGTCTTAAGATATTTTCCAACATTGTCCGATATCTAACACCAGTGATGGAAACGGCGACACCGTGTTCATTTTCAAAAAAATATGGGCCAATTATCCTTTCCGACGAAACACCGCACCAAACGGTACACTTAAGTGGGTGTAATTCTCGCTGTTGAAGTACTCTTGGATTTTCCGTAGCCCATATCCTGCAGTTTTGACTATTAACGAACCCATTTAATTGGAAATGGGCTTCGTCGCTCATAATTAAATTATTAATAAAATCATGATTTTCTTCTGCTTTTTGACGAAAATAAATTGCATAATCAAGTCGTTGCTGGTAATCTGTCGGTTTCAATTGTTGGACAAGCTCCTGGTTGATGTTTCTCCATCTTCCCGAATACTCTCCTGTACCCGTTCAATATTGTCATCCGTGTGCACCGTTCGTCGTCTGCCGGCACCAGGAAGGTTCCTTACTGCCCCTTGTTCTCGAAAATTTGCAACCAGACGGTTTATTGTTGACTCTGAGGGTCCAACCCGCACATTAAAATAACGACGATATGCACGTCAAAACAATGGATCGTTGATTTGAGAAATAAAGTTCAACGATTTTGGCACGTTGTTCAATTGTGTACTGTTCCATTTTAAATTCCCCAAGTCTTCTTTACAAAATACTGAAAACAAAAAAAAAGAAATTATAATAAAAAAGTTATAAGGAATTAAAACCCCTTCGGTCATTTTGGGCCAACCTGTATATGTAATCCTAAACTCTTTCACTATTATTGTTTTGTTATATAAATTATTAACATAATGATAAAATCTTAAATTATTAATATCTATAGTTTTTATGTGAAATACTAATTGTTTACAAAATACAAATTTACCGAGTTCAATATGTAGACGCTAGAATTATAATTTCATAATGCATTGCTAAATTTCTTTAATTATAATAGTTATACCAATAAGATAACAAAAAGATGTTTAAGCAACGTATTTAAACTAAACTATAACTTGTACCATTTTAATACATATGATGAGAGTTTGATATTTAGAGTAGTACTCAAGTATAAAGCCAACGTGCACAGAGATGTTGGATTGCATGGCAAACCCCTGGGTTGAACGTGTCGTAGAGACCGTGTGGTGTGCGCAATCAGCGCACACTACGACCCCGCGGGAGATACAGTCAAAGCTGCCGCCGATGCTGCGTAATGTGGCACCGATATTAATTTGGCTGATCGTCGTTGATAGGCGCATTCCGGGTCATTACGTACCATGACTGCAGCCGACTGTGGACGTCGGTCGCCATCACCGTGCCATATGCCAAAATAAGATTGATGTTTTTTTTTCTTATTTCTTGTTGGTCGACTTGATTTAACATTTGGACGAACAAATAAAATAGCAAGATTGAAATATTTTCTTTGCTTAATATAGTTTATTTCATGAAATGGTAATTGAATTAGTACCAGATAAATTTGAATAAAGTAACAAACAATGAAAAGCTTTTGATTAATGATTAAAAGTTATATAAGTTGAAAAAACTTAATAATGGACCTAAAATATTTACCAGAAGTCTCGGACAAGATATACAATTCCGTATTTTGTACCCATATGCCAAAATAAGATTGATGTTTTTTTTTCTTATTTCTTGTTGGTCGACTTGATTTAACATTTGGACGAACAAATAAAATAGCAAGATTGAAATATTTTCTTTGCTTAATATAGTTTATTTCATGAAATGGTAATTGAATTAGTACCAGATAAATTTGAATAAAGTAACAAACAATGAAAAGCTTTTGATTAATGATTAAAAGTTATATAAGTTGAAAAAACTTAATAATGGACCTAAAATATTTACCAGAAGTCTCGGACAAGATATACAATTACGTATTTTGTACAGACGATGTAATGATTACCAAAAAATAAATTATATAATGTATTATTAATGTTTATTATTATATAATAAAAAAATAATTTTTAGTAGTATTATTCAATAAGAATGCACATTTTGGGAGCAAATTCAGTGTCGGAGTGGAAGGGGTTCGGATTACATGCGCATATATTATATGTACATATGTGCCAGTCTCAATCCGGCTGCGATATAGTACAGTTATTTCGTGGAAAGTGTAAAATAAATTAATAATGTCGAAAACTATTAGGAGACCGTTCTGCTACGAAGCACAGAAATTCATAAGTAGATTTCCAGATTTAGTTTACGGTGGTACTACAATAAAATACAAAGTTTATAAAATAACGCTCTCGTGTACAATAAAATATAATTGCCAAAGACATGTGAATAGTGTAAAAGATATTCGGCAAAAAATGATGACGTATTTGTGTTCGAGTTAGGTGTAACTTTAGACAGAAGCAACCATTTCGTTTATTGGACAAAGGAGACTACTCCGATAGTAGCGATTGCCGCCATCTTACGACGAGTTAATGGAGTACACCAAATATACATATTTTTTGCTCTTCTTTATTTATAGGTATAGTCCGCCGGGAGGAAATCGCTATTTTCGGTGTAGTCTCTTTTTCCCGTCAAATGTCATGAGTGTATTTGTTGCGCCATTTGATTGAGATTGATGAGAACGAAATTTGCTATTTAATCCGAGGGGCGAACTGTTAAACATCACTTCATTAGTCAGACTGATGCCGTTGTAAGACAGAGACATATGTGTCTTTGGTTGAAGTGAACTTTGGTAAAATATGAAGTGTATGTCCATGTGTACGGATACAGAACATGCATACATATATGTATTATTTGTAACAAGTGCTTAATGCGGCTTACGCATTGATATACTAAATTTCTTTGATCAAATAATAAAATTAAAACAAAACATATTTCTTTAAAATGTATTATTTCCTGGTATAACACCCATTGTATAACATTTTCTTAAACAATGGTTATCCAAAAACCATTTTAAATCAATATACTAACCTGGTCCAGCAGAAGATATTAATAGTGACATTGCTGTTATTCACCAAAAGAACATGTGTGTATTAAAAACCTATAAGCAACACCATTTTAACCTGTTTAAAACTTAGACAATATAAAAATAGCCAAATACAATACTTTGACAATCAATAATCTTCTTACTAAACCTAAAGACAAAACACCACCTATTACACACACAACACAAACTGTGAAGTTTTCAAGAACAGCAATATTTTGAATAATATTAAGTTTTAATGGTCTTTCTAGTGACTATTTTTATAATGACAAAATAAGGCACCTAATGAGCATAATTTTTTATATGAACACATACTAAAATATAAAAAATAAAGTTCACAGCTTTACAATGCGGACATAGTTGCTTGATTATGTAACTTAATTTCAAAGTTCATTTATGTCATTTTTGGGCCACTGTACAATATTTTGTTTATTTCTAGGACCATCTTGTAGCTTCTATAAAATCGATAGATTTGCATCAAAATAAACTTCAGGCAGGTCCCAGTGTAAATGTCCTGTACAAATAAATACTGACTATATTTTATTATTTGTCTAGAGAAGACAAGATGGTTCACAATATACATATATGTACAATATGACACGTACATATACGTATACATTTATATGTGTGTGTTAGTCCATAATCAAAATACCAAAAATC
This sequence comes from Melolontha melolontha, assembly GCA_935421215.2. Lineage (NCBI taxonomy): Eukaryota > Metazoa > Arthropoda > Insecta > Coleoptera > Scarabaeidae > Melolontha > Melolontha melolontha. Next base: position 135,454,810 of record OW285235.1, on the reverse strand, counting down.
CAGGTAATACTATTTTTCAACGCTTCCTATTCACATCTTTTTGTCATTGCAAAAAAATACACCAACATAATCGTAATCAGAAACTAAAATTAATCTTAAACACCCACATAACGGAATATAAATAAACATGCCAATATAAACATTGCCGCATGTATAGATTTGTAATCTCTGATTATTTATCTTGGAGTTAATCGTTTCGCTTACGTTACGGTCGTTGGAATTAATTTTGCCTACAGCAGCGTGTGATGGTTTTATCAAACTATTTTTATTTAAAGGCATCATCTTAATACCTCATAAAAACGGAAGCATTACACTCATTTCCAAACGGATTTCTCATTATAACTAATCAATTCGTTGTTGTATATATTTTTGCTACACAATGCTGCGGATTATTGTTTTGAACCAATTAATTTTTATACATTTATTTTCGTAGGCTTTCATTAAAGTTAATGTTATATTTTTCTCTTTTTATTATATCAGCTAATTAAATAAATGATGTGTAAAAAAAATAAACAGCTCGAGTTTTAATTACTTCCGTATATATTGATCTTAATTATTATTGCTATTATTATTATACCACAAAATATACACACACACACACTCATATATACATATTGCTATGGTTTTTTCCCCAATAAACCATATTTTAAATTTAATTATAAATGTATGTACCATTATTTTGAAATTGTATGTATATTTCATGTGCTTGTAGCAAAAACTAGTTTTATTCGAGGTCGTCTTTATGCTAAAGCGATAGCGAAGTTTTGACCTTTAGACACAAGTTAACAGTTAGATGAGACAGTTCAGTTTATTTAAAATAGATAATTATCTATTGTAATGCAACTTCGGGTTTGATTTTGAGTTTAATTAGTTGTTGGTGTTGTATTTTCAATTACCGAACATTTCTACGAGTTTTTATTCTCGTTATATTTAATTTAATAACGTTTCTTGTCTACGTGTCTCTTATATTTTTTATGTAAGTAAAAATATATATATATATATATATATATATATATATATATATATATATATTTAAAGATATCTTATTAATTTTAAAAGATTTGAATATTGTATTTCTATTGTATTAATATTGTTGTATTGAGATTTAAGAGTCTTAATTAATTGATATAGATAACAAAGAGGATTTTTAACATTTCTAAGTAAAAACAGTAACTGTAAAATTTTGTACTTTTGGATTTCAAGGGCATTTTTTCTTGGACGTGTATATGCGCATGTTTTTAGAGTTTTGGTCGAGTTGTCAAGTTTGTTTATTTTTATATTGTTCTCTGGGGAGAAATTAAAAATATTCTTTGTGATTTAGTTTATTTTTTACGTTGTTCGGTATTCATTGAGGTTTTTGAATGCACGTAGCTGTCATTTTCGTGCGTTATTTTTACCTTTTAAAATATTGTTTAATGATGCAATATTAATCTTTATACTCTATAAAGATTAATTTTTTTTTCTTTTTTTTGATTTTGTATTAAATTTTCATTTAAATTTTATATTGTGCATATTATTTCTTATACCTTTCATCAAACATTTTAATTAGTAACTTAAAGATATTATAATAACTTTTCTCAAACAAATTTTGAGTGGCGCCTTACTAACTTAATTATTTTCCACGTTTCCGATTGGAACCCTGAGAAGAAAGCAGTCCCATTTTTTGGAAATAAACCGACTGAACATCCTAGTTGGATAGATTTGTCGTGAACGGTGGTACAGTAAATATAAAAACCACAGTTCATAGCAATATGTATGTATGTATAATCTGTATATAGAGTGATAAAAAAATTTGAGCTTAATTTTTAACTGAAAATAGTACACAAAATAATGACAAATGAAAAAAAAATTCTGACAAAAGTTGTAAAGTACAGAGATATTAGAATTTCTCGTTTATTACTGAGTAAATAAAATACATTCTTAATTAATTACACCGTTCATAATCCTCCTGAAGTTAGTTTTCTTCACATTTGGATAAACTCCTGATAGCTTTCTTCAAGATAAATATATCTGATACATAAAATTGTTTTAATTTCGTCACTAAAAGTTATAGTTCCTTATGCAGTAGATAAGTATCTAATGAATAATGCAATCGTATAAATTGGTAACGTTGTCTAATAGTGATGTAGACTTACTTAGCTTAGTACTTAACTCCTCTTTATTTACTTTTATTATAAAAAATATTAAAAAGTCAATGTAATATTTGAATTTTTGCTGATTAGCTTACCGAATGAAGTGGTGTGATTGAAGGAAACATTTTACTGAACAGTTTTCATGAATGACTACTAGAAATTAGATTTATCATAAAACTTCCAACATTCATCAAAATAATACATATTCTGTAGCAATACGCTTGCAAGTTTTAATTAAGTGATCTCGCGTTGATTAGAAGGCGAAAGAAAAAATATGAGCACAGATTTGTTTCACTATATTTACAAATTGTTTTGATTTGTAAATGAAGTTTTATTACATACGAAAATAAAAGTTTTTTTTCATTTTATTACACCATAGTTATTAAAAAATATATAATATGTACATTACAGTATGATCTATCTGTACTAATAAATACAATATTGGAAACGGTAAGAAATCAAAAAATTTAACTGTGTAAAATAGTCTTAGTGTGAGAAAAGATATATCTTGCCTGTGCCTGCATTCGTGGATTTAAAGCTAATAAATAATTTTGCAATAGGCAAGCACCGTTATCGAGCATTACGAAATTTGTTTGTCCGCAACTTCATCTTTATTCTAGTGCTATTAAGAATTGTAGCATCATGAGCAGAACCAATCCAAGGAAACAATATCCATCGCTTTTATGGTCCCACAATTCATATGTAATGGGCGAATATCTCTAGACAAATATTGAGGGGTAAATGAAGGGTTATTGTACATGATTTTGGGCACTTATCTGTAGTTGGTAGCATGAGGTTGTGAACTCTAAAGTTATTTAAAATATCTTTTGTTACGAATACAATTCTTTAATTGGCAAACAAACAGTCATAATAGGTGAAAAACGCATTAGAATATAAATTTTGTTGGAATCGGGACTGTATTATCATCAATAAATGGCGAGACAAGAAGATGTTTCTTTCTATTAGTGGCAGTATGGTAGCCAAGTCTCGCACAGACTTTACTATCGAGATGTTGATAAGGTAAACGAAAAACAACTGAACGGAAAGAGATATTTTTTTTTCTATAAGTCCTAGAAAATAAAGATAAGTCTTGAAGAGAGATAATATTCAAATATCCGAATGCACTTTGAAATCACATTTGTATGAAGCATACCGTCAGAATCGCCGAACTGCAAAAAAGCAGAGAGATTAATAATAAAACTGAGGAAAACTGAAGAACAGTGGTCGGAAAAATATAGTAGAAGCCTGGCAGAAAGTAATACATTTCAAATTGCAAATAAAATCTAAAGAAATTATTAACTTTTTGCATTGAAGTATTAAAAATATTTGCTTTTAAAAGCTGTATTTAGCGACTAGTCACATTTGGAGGCTTGTTACCAACAGTGTTTAATTGGTTCGGAGAAGACCGTGCCCTAGAATAATAAAACATTGAAACCAACATTGATTTTAACAGATTATCAAACATTGAAAATACTTACATGCCAGAAGACTACATTAATAGCAGTGACCTAGATCAGTATTTACCAATTGAAAATCCTCACTATCCACCTTTTAGATCTCATTACATTAAACACGATGTAGAAGACGAGGAAAGTAATAATAATTTGCAATTTGACTGGTAAAAACTAATACATTTCCAATTGCAAATTGAAATTATTTACTTTTTGCATTAAAGTATTCAAAATATTTGTTTTTAAAAATTGTGTTTAGCAAGTAGTCACATCTGGAGGCTTGTCACCGATAGGGTTTAATTCGTTCGGAGAAAACCGTGCGCGAGAATAGTAAAACATCTGCCGATTTATGATAAGGCAATACATATAAGCTAAAGAACTCGGACCTCTATATTTTGTAAACGGGACAATGAACTAAACGCAAAATAAACATGTCGTTGAAACGATTTTAATTTGCTTCTGAATGATTTAGGCACTTGCGATGATGCATATAGGAGCACCATGTCACCGAGAAAAATGTTTTCGAAACAGAAAACATTAATATATTACCCTGGTCGAGTGATTTTCCCGCTTTAAACCCAATTGAGAATGTTTGAAATACATTAAAGTGGAGTATATATGCATAATCACCCCACAAGTGATGTATTAAAACAAAAGAAAACATAAAAGTGCGACATTGCCAACAATATAAAAAGAAGTTGTCGCAGCCTACACAGGACAATTGTTAACTGTGATAAAAGCTCAGTGGTTTCACAAAATATTAAAATTTATTGCTATTCGATTGCAAAATACTATAGTGCCGTTAAAATAACAATGACGCTATCCCGTATGTATAAAATTTTATTGAAACATGTAAAAATTAACCTTAGGACAGTATGTGATTTTATTTCTTTGTATTTAACACTTCTAGTGACAGTAATCAACTGATTTGGTTCTGAAGAACATAATACAAGTAAACGCATTTTATTACCATTACTGCAAACGAGTTTAGTGATTACAATACGGGACCGAAAATACAATATCGGTAGTCGGTATTTTTGTTCCAAAAAAATTTTCAAAAGTGCAAAAACAGTTGTTTCAGCGGTCGTTTTCTAAATGTAGATCTCGGTTTCCGGATTGGAACCGCATTGAGTTAGGTGTAATTGCCAACGTTTCGTCCACTGTTGCAAGGGATATCTTCAGGGCTGTACGAAGTTGTTCGTAGATTCGCAGTAGCTTGAAGAATTCTTCATGTATTACTTTAACACCGAATTTTTCTGAGCGCATGTTTTTATTTATAAAAATTTGCACAAATAATCCACAATATATAAATCACATGAACAATATGTACATATATTTATTTCATCCGTAATTTTTTTAATTTACCCATTTCGTGTATTTCAAACAAAATAGTTTGAAGTTTGCTAAAAGACAATCCAAAATTAAAGTATTGCATTTGTAAGCATGGCAATTGAGGATGACTTGAAAGTTTCGCCATATTTTTTTCTTTTAAAATGAACATATGGCAAATCTGAAGAAGGCTAAATATCTATCATTGAAACTTGGATGCACTCAGTTTTGTATTACTTTAAGAAATAGTTTTTTTATTCATCATAATATTCCTAAAATAAAAGATGCGGTATTCTTATATGTATAGTCTTTTGGTGGAACCAGTACTGTAGTCATAACATAAATTTCATTGCTTACGGAATTATTGTATTGGTTATAATACGATAACCTTGCATGACTGTAAAATTTAATTTGTTGTAATGGATTCTATTATTTACAATTGCTTGCAAATGTTTGTTTAAACTGCATAAATTACCTAAAATATATTTTCCCAAATTGTATTCAAGATCAATAGGGATACACACATCTTAGTAGATACATAAAATATTGATACACAAGCCATATTTCTTACCTGTTGTGTTACATAATCGAAAAGCTATTATAACCAAATATGCTTACATTGTAAAAAAGTAAAGATTTATATTTATTCAGTGAACATAATTTTTGATTATAAGGAATATATATACTAACGTGAACTATATACATGTTATTATAAGTATGTTCTATAATTCAGGAAAACACAGATAAACATTAAATGATTCATTATCTAGAAATGATATAAATATCATATCATATATTGACTTTAAAATTAGGAAATTTATTATTTCGTAGGATATACTTATTACTATGTAAATTATCATCCCAATTTTCGACATAACTGAAGTGTTGGTTTAACAAAAATAGTATCTACATATGTGTGCATATACACATTATAGCAAGCGCTATATATCCTTGATCACCCAGTGTTTGAACAGGACTACATCGTTACAACATATTGCGCAATGTGTGATGGGTAGAATAAAAATTGCAAGCTTCTAGTATTGCTAATCTATGAGTATTACAAGGATGAGTACCACAATATTATAGGTATACGAAATAGAGCCTGTTGCTGTGATCAAGTTTTTAAAAATAGAAGCTAAAATGCCACATCAAATTAAAGTTTAAATCAAATATGTGCCCTTGTTTCAGCATCTGAATATTAATGGTAGAATTTTAAAAAATTGCTGCGAAAACCTTTTCAGGACCCCTGTTTACCTTCTATACGGTTGTAGAATTATTAATTAAGCGATGTAATAACTGCATAGATGCGAGAGGAAAATATATTTTTCTGCCATATCATTTTCGTATTTTTCGTAGTTAGACTGAGAATATGTATGGATTTTTCTATACTTTGTATAACAAAGTTTACGTCCAATTTGTTTGAATATTGATTGGTCTGCCATTTTAAATTTCATATGCTTCTGATATACCATAAATATTGTTTTTCATATTTTTTTTTATTGTTACAGAATCCTGAGTGAAACCGAAAGAAAACCTTTCGTTGAAGCAGCAGAGCGTCTTCGGGTAAAACATAAAAAGGAACATCCTGATTATAAATACCAACCACGTAGGAGAAAACAAGCAAAAGGAACTGACATTCAACACTTGCAGCATGGAGCAAATACATCTTTCAATAACAGAACATTGAAACAAGAAGATTCACCGTGTAGTCCTAGAAGTCACAGTTCTACTTCTCCATCATCCTGTGCTTCGCAACCTCACAGTCCCTCTATTCAATCTTTAAGAAGCTCTTGTATTGAAACCAACATTGATTTTAACAGATTACCAGACATTGAAAATACTTACATGCCAGAAGACTGTATTGATAGCAGTGACCTAGATCAGTATTTACCAACTGAAAATCCTCACTATCCACCTTTTATATCTCATTACATTAAACACGATGTAGAAGATGAGGAAAGTAATATTAATTTGAAAAGTAAAAGAGTTTCCGCAATCGATCCTTTACACGATGGCTTCGACACTAATACTGTGTCTCCATTCTCACGATATCATGATTTACAACCAGGCGCATCTATAATTAAAACTGAAAGATACTCTTCACCAAACCCCTCAACATTTTACCAAACATCTTCGTCTTCTGCAACCTATTACAATAATCAATACAACATGGCATCCTATCAATATTTACCTCAGAGGACAAGTGTATTTTCAAACGCTGCAATTGGAAATTATGCATTAGATGGGAATACTTCAATTGAACATTGGGGACACTACAGCTCAATGTAATGTTGCGCCACTTAGATAATGAACACTGTAAATTATATAACTTATAAGAATATTGTGCCTTAAGTATTTATAAAAATGAAACTTGTTTAGTTTGATATAAATTTATTATTATAAGGAAGAAAATTTTATTTTAGTAAAGAAGTTATACTTATCGTTTATGAATATTATTTTTAATAAAGAATATATATTAATATAAAAAAAAATGTTTTATTTATTAGTGTACTTAATAGTAATCATTTCCACTTCATTCTACTTAGAATTGTCTTCCTAAAATTCATATGTCTTTTAACTTCACTCAGACCAGCGATATTCTAACTTTTTTGCCTTCCAAAAAGAAAGATCTCTGAAACTGTAAGATAGACTTCTGCTTCAGCAATGACCTCGTTCGATATGAATCTGCACTCGCTAAGCCATTTTCGCAGGTGCAAAAATAAAATTACGAGGACAGATCAGGCGAAATGCGAAATGTAATTCGACAAATTTAGCAGTTTCAATTACAGACAAGTTCTTGGGCAAGTGTCGTTAGTTTTTATTCAATTCAGCATTAAAATGGGCCAGTAAATTATAATAATACACGTCCTCCAATTGTTCTTCTCTTTTCCAAATAGTCGACTATGTATATATATAATACTAATATAACTACGATGTTTTGACATTCGCACAATGTCAAAACATCGTAGTTATATCCTTTTCTTCAGATGGAACAATTTTGCCTTCTTTGAACCTGGCTCGCCAACAAAAATCCATTGTTTCGACTGTTCTATAATTTCTGGTAAGAGGTCATGGATCCATGTTTCGTCCACGCTTGTATACATCAAACATCATATTGAAATTGTGCGATTTAATTTTTTGGTCCATTAAAAATTAATTTTTTAATGTTCAGATATTTGTGCAAGATATTGAATAGACGTTCAGCAGGGATGTTTTCAATTTGAACTATTTGCATCATTTGTTAATCATTTTCTCTCTAATCACTGTTGACGAACGACTTATATGGCTACAACAAAATGCAGTGAACCACTTTTGAATCAGCCTGTACTTTTTGCGAAAATCCTTTTCACATATTCACAACAAATTTAAGTTCGTAGCTTATTCACTTCTGAAGAGTGTGAAACCATAACTAATTGAAATATCTACTCGAAATTTTGTATGTAATTTTGATGAATGTCAAAAGCTCTCTATCGAAAAATCTCGGTACCATCAAAGCAATGTATAAATTTCTTCTCTAAGATAATCTCAAATTTACCAGGTATTCCTAACATGGATATTAGGTAAAAAAACTTATTGGGAAAGCATTCTAAAGTGTTACGTTTGAGTTTTAAGTTTTCTGTGAATAATTTTTTGTAATAGATATTTATTTACTCTGATCAGAAGCAATAATAATAATAATATATTTCCACTTTAAAATCTACAGTAAGAAAATGTAAAAAAACTAAGGAAATTAATTAAATGATTTATGTAAATCAACTAAAATGTATAATCGTTTTTGTGTTTACAATCTTGACTAAGTATTTTTGTAGCTCATATAGGTCTAAAATCTATTAGTTTTATTTTAAAGTGCTTCTTATATTTGTTTTAAGTCTATTATCAATTCTAAATTTTGAGTTAAGCCGTGCTATGTATGTAGGTGGTGATAGAGTTTAAAACAAAATTAAAAAAGCGTTCTATGTTTTTAAGCAAATCGCTCGGACAGATCACCGTTTGTTTTTAAAATGTCGTCCTGGGGAATTTTTTTTTAATGACCACTTTTTTTTTAAATGATAACCTTGCTACGGTTGCCCAGTTGCGACGTTAGGCGCCTCTTGGTAGCGTTGATAAGGAAAAAAAAGGAAGAAGAAATGAAAAAAACTAAGGTTTCGAGCAACTTCGATTGTCCCACCTACCCGCTCCTGCCAACGTCTAGCAGCCCACCCGGCTACTACGAAGCCTCCGCGGCTACTACGAAGCCTCCGCACAGGGGTGGGGATACCCCGAGGTATCAAAAAAAAAGAAAGGTGAAAAAGGACATCACCAAATTTGACACCGCCAGACGCCGCAAATCCGGAAACCCAGTACATACTAAAATTACAGCAAGCCTGCACCAAGCGGCGGGTAAATTGCGCAACCGAGTCGTCCGAAAGCGACGAAGTAAAGAAAAGTTCGGGCAACAAGTTAAGTATAACCTATCTTTATTTCAATCACGTTGGTTACAGATCAACAAATCAAAGCAAAAAAGTAACCAAAGTACAACGTATGATTAGGCTGAATTGATGCTTTACAAAAAAAGAAAAGCGAAAATACAATGTAATAATAAGCTGACTTGATTGTTTAGCAAAAAAAAGCAAAAGAGAAAATAACGTATAAATAGGCTGAACAATTCCTACACAAGACGACATTTTAAAAACAAACAGTGATCTGTCCGAGCGATTTTCTTAAAAACAGAACGGTTTTATAATTTTGTTTTAAACTTTATCACCACACTGTACATAAATAGCACGGCTTAACTAAAAATTTAGAATTGATAATAGACTTAAAACAAATATAAGAAGCACTTTAAAATAAAACTAATAGATTTAGACCTATATGAGCTACAAAAATACTTACGAGTCAAGATTGTAAACACAAAAACGATTATACATTTTAGTTAATTTACATAAATCATTTAATTAATTTCCTTATTTTTTTAAATATTTTCTTACTGTAGATTTCAAAGTGGAAATATACTATTATTATTATTGCTTCTGATCAGAGTAAATAAATATCTATTACAAAAAATTATTCACAGAAAACTTAAAACTCAAACGTAACACTTTAGAATGCTTTCCCAATAAGTTTTCTTACCTAATGTCCGTGTTAGGAATACCTGGTAAATTTGAGATTATCTTAGAGAAGAAATTTACATGCATTGCTTTGATGGTACTGAGATTTTTAGATAGAGAGCTTTTGACATTCACAAAAGTACATACAAAATTTCGAGTAGATATTTCAATTAGTTATGGTTTCACACTCTTCAGAAGTGAATAAACTACGAACTTAAATTTGCTGTGAATATGTGATAAGCATTTTCGCAAAAAGTACAGGCTGGTTCAAAAGTGGTTCGCTGCATTTTGTTGTAGCCATATGAGTCGTTCGTCAACAGTGATTAGAGAGAAAATGATTAACAAATGATGCAAATAGTTCAAATTGAAAACATCCCTGCTGAACGTCTATTAAATATCTTGCCACAAATATCTGAACATTAAAAAATTAATTTTTAATGGACCAAAAAATTAAATCGCACAATTTCAATATGATGTTTGATGTATACAAGCCTGGACGAAACATGGATCCATGACTTCTTGCCAGAAATTAAAGAACAGTCGAAACAATGGATTTTTGTTGGCGAACAAGGTACAAAGAAGGCAAAATTGTTCCATCTGAAGAAAAGGATATAACTACGAAGTTTTGACATTGTGCGAATGTCAAAATATCGTAGTTACCTTAATATGTATTATATATATATATATATATATATATATATATATATATAATATGGATCTAGGAAAATTTCCCGAAGACAATTCACCGACGAAAAATTCCTGGACAACAATTCCTCGATAAAAAATTTCCCGACCGGAAAGTTCCCCGACAGTAACATTTCTCGATAAGCAATTCAACGAACAGAAAATTTCCCGACTATAACGCACTTCACTTCACTTCGCAACGTAATTCGTCGATGGTTCAGCGGCAGTTTGTCTTCTATGTGTATTATTAAAAAGTTTACAAGAAATACCTACTTCATTATATTATAATAATTTATAATCATCATATCATATAATCATATTATAATCCGGGGATGACAAAAAAGAACAATGTATCATTGAGTAATGTTCATTCTTAATATAAAATCAAAGGTCTTGCAAATCATCTAAAAAAAGTATGTCTTTTTGAACCAACCAATATAAATCTATATTAATTCAAAAATTAATGAATATATATGATCATTCATCGTGTAATGTCATTCATTAGCTTTGGTTACTTCTTCATTCCAAGCAAGATTAAATAAAGATTACAAAATATTTTTCTACTCTCGAATAAACAAAATATGTTTATACAATAATCAAACAATATATCATAACAATTGACCATTATACGACAGGCCATTTTACAGACAGGCATTCATATAGGCGTGTCAGCGCAAGGACGTAATTCTAAATGTTAGGCAATGATAATGATATACCGAATCTATTATTATTAACAAATAAGGTTTTATAAGACAGTTGAACCTTTCTTTCAATATTAACATGTAATAGTAATTTGTTCATATCCTCCACTAATGTTTGTACAGCGCAAACTTTGATACAGACAAATTTTTTAATACAAGTAATGTAAATATACTAACTTGATTAATTATTAGAAAATAAAACACTTGGCTTAGTTTCACGACTTCTTTAATTAGATATACTAACAATTGTTTCGGCTATTAGGCCATTATCAAAGAGCTATCTAAAACTAAACTTACTCTACTTAAGGTTAACTTATATACCTGTGTTCATTATGGGTGGGAGAATGAGGGTAATTGATATTTAAAATTGCATCGATATAGGGGGTATTTATGAATTCTAATTGTGTGTTTGTGATAACTCGATTTTGTTTTTGGGCTTTTTTAATTTCAAAAATCTCTAATATATTTAACTTTTTACTTTTTACTACATTATGAATGAGGTTACAGCTCTTTATATCGGGTAAGTGGTTCTGGTCTATACAATGTTCTGCGAACCCTGTGTGTTTAACACTATATTTTATATCTCTAATATGTTCTGTTAACCGTTTATTAATACATCTGCCACTCTGTCCGATATAAATAGCTTCACAATTCTGGCATTTTATGGAATATACTCCTGATTTATCTAAGTTATCTATTTTATCTTTAGTATTATTCATTTCAATTTAGGTACATTGTTGAATAATACTAAAGATAAAATAGATAACTTAGATAAATCAGGAGTATATTCCATAAAATGCCAGAATTGTGAAGCTATTTATATCGGACAGAGTGGCAGATGTATTAATAAACGGTTAACAGAACATATTAGAGATATAAAATATAGTGTTAAACACACAGGGTTCGCAGAACATTGTATAGACCAGAACCACTTACCCGATATAAAGAGCTGTAACCTCATTCATAATGTAGTAAAAAGTAAAAAGTTAAATATATTAGAGATTTTTGAAATTAAAAAAGCCCAAAAACAAAATCGAGTTATCACAAACACACAATTAGAATTCATAAATACCCCCTATATCGATGCAATTTTAAATATCAATTACCCTCATTCTCCCACCCATAATGAACACAGGTATATAAGTTAACCTTAAGTAGAGTAAGTTTAGTTTTAGATAGCTCTTTGATAATGGCCTAATAGCCGAAACAATTGTTAGTATATCTAATTAAAGAAGTCGTGAAACTAAGCCAAGTGTTTTATTTTCTAATAATTAATCAAGTTATTACAGTTATTACAAGAATGTTTCACCAAGAAATATCTGCGAAGTCAACCAATGAAAAAAAAAAAGTAAATATACTATTGTATATATTATATCGTTGTATACACAATATTTATTATACGTATATATATATATATATATATATAATATGAAAACATGTATACACACACCTAATAAATAAATATCCCACATGTATAAAATCTACCGTTAACAGTTTTATGCATGATAAGTAGAGCTGGGGATGTTTGCGGTGTGCCAGGATAGTATTCAGTTAAGCGCACGAATATAATGACCTTGTTTCGATCGGTGATGCATGCGTGATTTTATAGCTTTACATGCATTCGCTATTTATATCACTTAGGTATGTCAGTTATGTGTACTGTATATAAATAACACACTTACCTTATTTACGATTATTATAGCATAGCGCCAAGTGGATAAGACTTGCAGTAAGTTTGTAGCATTAGATACGTTTCCATATTTGTAGCGGTGAGCGATGTACGCCGTGATGAATAAATTTTTTTATATTTTGAGAAAGACCGCTCGACATCTACGGATGTAACACACGCACTATTAAAATAATCTTTATAGATAGAAACCGAATCTACACTTGCACCATTACTAATTTCTTTTAATCTGGTAAAATCAAAATCATTGTTTATCACACTCTGGAACTTTTCTATTACATTAACATTTTTGTTGTCATTTACTGCGCATAGCTGGGCGTGTACATCGTCCAGTATTTGCAGTGACTCCGCTAGCGTTAATGCAGTATTTTGAAATTTCTCGATTGCGTTAAACAATCCTATATGATTGTTATAAATAGTTTGTAAATCTGCATCAAGGGAAGGGTTTTGAAGGAGTCTCTGGCTTTCCTTAATGGCTACAGCTTCGGCAGGATTGAATTGTAGAACCACAGATTTTATTTGTTGGAAATACTTGGCATAATAAAATGCCGCCTTTAACAAACTTCCCCAACGTGTAAGGATTGGCTCTGGTGGTTCGGGAATACCAGGGCACCGACTGTGAAACTCTCGAATTCGTTTGGGAGATTTTAGAAACACTTTTTTTGTGGTTGCTATTAATGCATCCACCTCTGGATAGCATTGGCGAATAGTTTGTGCCACAAGGTGTAAAGCATGAACCTTACATGTCACATGCAAAAGTCTCTCACAATCTGCTTTAAGAGAACGGCCTACAGAACGCATTGTCGCAGCACCATCGCTCATAAACATCAGGAGTTGATTAGTTGAAACTTGAAATTTTTGTAGCGTATCGAGCACTACCTTCGTAATTACTTCGCTAGTGCACTTTTCCAATCTTTTGCTGGCTAATAAAATGGGAAATGTTGATTTGACAGGATCTAGTACACGCACTATAATATTCACAATAGAATGTTTTTTTCGATCTGTCGTTTCGTCGACACATACCCATAACTGTTTATCATTTACTACTGCATTCATTCTGTTTTCAATGTCCTCACGCACAATTGGTAAATTGGTGAGTAACGATCTCCGTGACGGTAGCTTTATGTTGGAATTGTATTTATTCCAAAAGTCGTGAAAGGCTTTTTTATCTAGCAGGTGAACTGGCACATCGCAGACGAGTAGCATTGTCAATAAATCGAAAATGAATTGCGTTTTAGACAGCACATTATTTTTTTTGTCTTTGTGGTGTACACTTTCAACATGTCTTTTACAGTCGTATTTGTCCCAGCAAAGTAACTGTTTATCGCATAATTTACAAACCACTTTTGCTCTATTATAATACAAATCGGGAAAGTCTCGGATAAATTTCTTCACGTCGTTATACAATGGGCGCTTTCTTGGCTTGGGCACGTCCGTCATACTTATTAAATAGAGCTCAAGACAACACATGATCACGTTGCCAGTTCACGACTAACTAAAGTGTTTCGCTGCATCGTGTTTACACGCTGGTGGGGATGCACTACATACGGTCCTGCCGTACCGCAAACATCCTCAGCTCTAATGATAAGAATACTTAGTTATTTACATGCATTTACATGAGGGGATTAGATGTAATGATCCCCTGATAGTTATAAAAGAATGACAATCTCTTCATAGTGTTTATTTCGAAAAAGTCTGTGCAACAGTTAACATCGTGAAATGGCTGTTGAATTTGTGCTTAGTGAGAAAAGGAAGAAGAAGTTGTTGCTTGATGGTTATTTATACCAAAAAGATAAAGGAGACGAAAAAGTGTTTTGGAGATGTGGCTACTACTACAAAGTGAAGTGCAATGCTCGAGTTACAACTCTTGGAGAGCCGGTTCTTAAGAAAACTGGAGAACATAACCATGTTGCAGATGCCAGAGAAGTAGAAAAAACGAAACTTTATAATAAGATACATGAACCCGCGATCAGTACCCAAGATGCACCACATCATGTCATCTCTACTGCATCTATTGGACTTGGCCAGGATACTGCAGCATGTTTGCCAAAAGTTTCCAGCATGAAGAGAACTATAAGAAATGTTCGTAAAAAAAAAGAAGCTGCCCCGGCTTTGCCACTCCATCGAAGAGAGATCATTTTTCCGCAAGAATACACATTAACAGAAAACGGAGAAACTTTTTTACTATACGATTCTGGACCAAATGACGATAGAATGCTGATTTTTAGTACAAGAAGAAATATTTCACTTCTATCTCAAAGCGGACATTGGTACGCGGACGGGACATTTAAAACAGTGCCACACTTGTTTTGTCAACTGTTTACAATACATGGGTTACAGAAAAATATTTCAATTCCATTAGTATATGTGCTCTTACCGGACAAAACAAAAAATACCTACATTCGATTGCTGCAAAAGTTAAAAGAATTTATGCCTGGAGTGTCACCAACCACCATTCTCACGGATTTCGAAACTGGCATGATAAGTGCTTTTTCCGAAGAATTTCCAGCTTCACAGCATCGTGGTTGCTTCTTCTATTTTTCACAGTGCATCCTTACAAAGATTCAATCAGAAGGCTTAAGGAACCAGTACGAAACCGATGCGGAATTTGCACTGAAACTGAAGTTACTGCCAGCGTTAGCATTTGTGCCCACAGCAAATGTAGTAGATGCGTTTGAGACGATTTGCGAAGAAAATATGCTACCCGACAACGCCCAACCAATTGTGGACTACTTCGAGGACACCTGGATTGGACGGCCGCAAAGACGCCAACGTCGCCGCTCACCACGATTTCCTCATGATATGTGGAATTGTTACGAAACTGTGGTAGAAGGACTACCAAAAACGAACAATTCGATAGAAGGGTGGCATCGAGCTTTTGAAACGCAAGTTTCAGCAGATCATCCCAATATATGGAAGTTTATTAAAGCTATACAACGGGAACAGAGTTTGCATGAGCTTCAGATAGAGCAATACGTAGGAGGTGCTGAAGGCCCTCCCGGTCGTAAAAAGTACCGTGATTGTGCTGAACGAATAGGAGCCCTTGTAAGGACATATGATGGGAGTAACCTTGCCGATTACTTGCGTGGGATAGCCCACAACTTAGCTTATTAGTGACACAAAATAAAAACCAAAAAAAAATGTAAAAAAAAGCAAACAAAAGATTAAAGTAACCAAAAAAAAAATTTAGAAATAAAAAATTAAAACTTCAAAAAAAAACTTGTTATTGTCGGGAAATTTTCCATTCGTTGAATTGTTTGACGGGAAATGATACTGTCGGGGAATTTTCGTGTCGTGGATTTTTTTGTCGAGGAATTGTTATCGAGGAATCTTTCGTCGGTGAACTGTTGACGGGGAATTTTCCGGCTCCCATATAATATATATATAAAATATATATATATATATAATATATATATAAAATATATATATATATATAATATATATATAAAATATATATATGAAAAATATATATAAAAAAAGAAAGGTGGAAAAGGGCACCATCAAATTTGACACCGCCAGACGCCGCAAATCCGGAAACCCAATACTAAAATTACGGCAAGCCTGCACCAAGCGGCGGGTAAATGGCGCAACCGAGTCGTCCGAAAGCGACGAAGTAAAGAAAAGTTCGGGCAACAAGTTAAGAATAACCTATCTTTATTTCAATCACGTTGGTTAGAGATCAACAAATCAAAGCAAAAAAGTAACCAAAGTACAACGTATGATTAGGCTGAATTGATTCTTTACAAAAAAAAGAAAAGCAAAAATACAATTTATTTATATTAATAATTATAATTAGAGAACGGACACGCATACCACCCAGTGCAGTACTGGCGAAAGGCTGTATTTCTAAAATATTTAATTTTATTTATATAATTGGAAAACGAACGAGTGGTGATCTATAAAATTACGAAATACATATTTATTTGTTGAAAAGTTGTATTTATAAAGTTTTTAATTTTATTTATATAATTGGAAAACAAATGAGTGGTGATCTATAAAATTACGAAATACATATGTATTTGTTGAAAAGTTGTATTTTTAAAGTTCTTAATTTTATTTCTATAATTGGAACATTTTTATTTGTTCATTTTGTCGTTCAAGTTGAGTAAAGGAGTATTAATATTGACTAGCAATAGTTTCTCAAGGTTTTTTTCTGTCAATTTTGTTCTCTTTGAATTAAGTACATCCTTATAAATAGAAAACGTCCTTTCTACATCGCAACTGGTTATAGGTGCATACTGGAAATATTCTTTTATTTCTTCATATTTAGCCGTTAGATTTTGTGGAATTGTCTATACATAATTGCTGCAATGTAATTAAATCTGGATTTCTATTAAGAATTGCTTCAAACTTTTGCCGAAGGCCACATCCGAAGTCACTTGGAATACTTTTCAAATTATTAACAGCCACATCTAATGTGGTTAATCCGTCATTTAATTCGAGATTTCGATTTTCAAAATAAGTGATTAGTTTTGGCAATTTTCCAAAGTGTTCGTGAAGAAAATACAACTGATTTTTTAAATTTGGGATTTGTGTGAGCTCCTTGCACTCACCAATACTTCTAGCATCCTCCTTTAGCACTGTTACGAAATGTTTTAGACTATCGAAATTCTCAGCATAATAACTAGTAGCTTCCAGCCATGTTCCTCATCTAGTTATTACTGGAGTGGGAGGCAGTGACAGAGATGGAAATTTTTCCCTGAAAAGAGCTACTCTCAATGGTGCTTTTCTGAAAACTTTTTTAAAAGCTGATACAAGTCTATCAACTTCCGGAAAAGTGTCTCTGATATATTCACAGATTCTGTGGAGAGCATGTGCTACACAAGTAATATGCAGCATATTTGGATATGTTTTCTTCAATAGTCTGCCTGTTTTTAACATATACGCAGCACTATCACTGACAAATAAAAGTATTTTTTCTTTGTACGTGGCGTCCGAATGAAGCATTTTTTGCATATTCTCCTTAATGGTTTCAGCAACTGTTTCCGCATCAACTCTATTTATAACACTTGTTGCTATTACATTTGAGTTACAGGGAATAGTTGGATGTAGTACACCAGCTACAACATTTACCACACAGCGTCCTAACATATCCACAGTTTCGTCGGCGCTTATCCATATGTATTGATTTAAAAGATGGCTTCTAATGCGTTCTACTGTTCTCGTATAGCACCTAGAAACATAATATTTGCGTAAAGTTGATTCATCAGGAACATTTCGACCAGTATATTTTTGAAGAAATATTTTTAAAGTGGGATTGCTAAGTTTATTTAATGGGATATTAGCCGCCATAAAAGTTTTACAGAGTTCAGATGTGTTTGCGATCCTAAGTGACGAATTTTTGACGATATTTTACGGATTTTGTAATAAATTTCGGACTCAATGACAATGGACATACAATTAGTATGACCGTCAATCCAACTCGCCATTGTTTTACAATGCCGTTCTCGACATTCTACCATATCATGTCTGAAAAAGTAACTTAAACAATGCTCTAGATCTAAATAAATGAAAACTAAAAATGTGTGCGTAAGTTATTGAAACTGAACGAAATTCAATGCACACTCTTACGTCGAAATAATTGGTAGAAATAGATTCAATCAAACGATATTAAACAGGATCTATCACAAAAATTACGATGTAATTAACAGTTAAAACTATGAAAACAAGAAACTTACAGCACTTTATTTATCTTACGAAATATAAACTAATAAATAAAATACATTATAAAAACCCCGCTTCTATCTACGCTCATGAAAACACTTTAAAAAACACTATATTCTTCGAATACAATAGCTGGCTTGTCCATTGTTATCGCGGCGAAACCAGGTGTCCGAGTAAGTCAAACAAATACTTCATTGAATTACGCCGGGATGTACTGAGCGACGTAATACACTATTCCAATTGCCGATTGCGTTTTATGGAAATTGCGTCCGTTCTCTAATTATAATATATATATATATTATTATATATATTATATATATATATATATATATATATATATATATTAGTATATATAATATTATATAAATTATAATATATATATACATATATACAAGGTGTGTATAAATTGGCGGACCCACTACACGCGGCGATGTTCTTCGTTAAATTCGGAGTCCAAAATCCTAATACGAAAATGTTGTACCATGCTCCATATCTTTGCACGAGGTTCCTAAGGTTCGGACTTTCAGTCTTGAAATAAGCATTATTACTCGATATTTGTTGACAGAAAGAGCTACAATTTAGAAGAAAGAAGAATTGTTATTATCCTTTCGTTAAAGTTTTCTTTTTGATTTTAAAGTTTGTTTTTAATATTTGTTTATTAACTTATTTTGACGAAAAACACATCTGACAACGTTGTAAAACAATAAGTAGGCAGCCAAATGTTGTTCTAGTCAAATACATTACTACTGTCAAATTTTGACACTTATGTAATCTAGCCTGATACATCGTTTTAGGATTAGGACTTTTAACTCAAAATTTGACCAAGAATGTCGCCACGTGTAGTGGGTCCGCCAATTTATACACACCTTATATATATATATATATATATATATATATATATATATATATATATATATATATATATATAATATAATTATATTAATAAGCTGACTTGATTGTTTAGCAACAAAAAGCAAAAGAGAAAACGTATAAATAGGCTGAACAATTCCTACATAAAACTCCCATCAAAATACGTATTTATCAGGGTTCATATAGATGGGCGTGAACCTATATACAAATTATAAGTATGGTCTTTGGAGCAGACCGTGTATAACACTAAAACTTATCTATATAATAAATAAAAATGTAAATTAAATTTTGCAAACTCTCTTGGAGTGTGAGAATTGGTATAGATTAAAAATAAACAAAGTTTGACAAAGGTTCCGTAATATCTTAAAATGAATTGATTATTTAATTAGGACAGAAAAAAGTAAAGTAAATGTACATTTTAACGTTGTAAAACTTAAGAAAAATAAAACGAGATTTATTTTGTCAACTAAATGTAAAGAAAACACGTGTCCTTGATCACGTTTTTCGACTTGCACAAACAAGAAAAAAAAACTACAAGAGTAGAGAAAACCTTATATTACTCGAAACGGTCGTTACAAGAATGGAAATTACGTCTTATTTTTTAAAAATGGAATTATTCAGACCTTTACGTATAGCGAAAGGAAATAATTAATGATATTTGAAGTTAATTTAAATTAAGATTATGAATGGAATTACGTAGTATTTAAAAATTTATTGACATCTTAAATATCAATATTTATATAGCTTATAAATGCTAAAATGATGAATTTGATCTTTTAAATAGCGTAGCGTTTACAAAATTGTCCAATTTTGAACAATAGTAATTAATGATTTAGATAAACAAGAAAAAGGAAAAAAAAAGAAAAAAATTCTTAGCTCTGTCCTCCGAACTCCTCGAGGGTAAGTTAGCCTTGATTGTTGCTGCCTGGTTGTTTTTTTTTCATTGTTTCGTCCTAGAATGGATCGGGACACTCCTTCAGCAGCCAGTAAAAAAAGAAGAACGGGAGATACCGGTTCAAGGGTACAAACAAATGAATGATAATTACAAGAAATGAATTAATTACAAAAAAAAAAGATACCTACCAGTATGTAACTAGTGGTTTTGAAGACACAAAAACTTATATTCCGATAATTTGGAACAAACCCTTCTCCCCACCTTAAAATCCCTTTACAGGTGGAGTTGGCTATTCCAATAAAATTCGTGGAACTTTGAATAAATCCCTAGATACAGGAGGGCACGGTACAATATCGAGACAAAGCGATAAGAAGGTCTAACAAAAATAGAAAAAAAGGCCTTGTGCAAAAACGAATGATGTCATTCAAAAAAAGAATTTCCAAAGGACGGCATTTTAAAAACCAAAATTGACTTGTCCGAGCAATTTTTTTAAAAACATGGAACACTTATATGAATTTTGTTTCAAACTTTATCACCACACCGTATAATTTAATAATATTGACCGGGCAATATGAATAGTATTTGGCTTTGCAATATCAAATTAAAGAACATATGTCCGTGTATTCAGCAGTTTATTGCTCAACGATCCTATAAATGGAGGTATTTGCGGTGATTACAATGTAGTAAAACTTGCAAAAAAATATGCGTGAAATATAACATTAAAACAGCGGCAGCTAACCTTTTTGGCTGCTGAGCCAAATTTAGAAAATAACAATGCCTGCTAGACCAGACCAAAGTGTTACTGCTTATGCAGAATAATTTAATTTCAATGGCATTAATTTAAAAGTTAAAACCGAAGATTGCTATTTAAATAAAATTAATTAGAAAAAGTTGTATACACCTTCCATCTTAATTTATAGCATTAAATTTTAATCATTCTGTACATACACACCTATTTTTTTTATTACAGTACATATATATATATATATATATATATATATATATATATATATATATATAATAACTTCGTGACCTTGGTATGATATGGTAAACCTAATCAGTAGGCGATTAAAGGTCTGTATATTACTTCAAAATATATGTATTTAAAAAACTCTACATGTTTCGGCTGTGTACGCCTTTATCAAGAGAATACAAAAACTTAATTACTTGACATTTATATCCTGTCATTCATATTTTGTATTCTCTTGATAAAGGCGTACACAGCCGAAACATGTAGAGTTTTTTAAATACATATATTTTGAAGTAATATACAGACCTTTAATCGCCTACTGATTAGGTTTACTATATATATATATATATATATATATATATATATATATATATATATATATATGTATATATATATATAATATATAATATAGGAAAAATATGGCCTCACTTTATTAATAATTCGAAAGTGTAATAATATGGTTATGTATTTACATTTTTGGTATACCTACAAAAGATAATAAGAGCAGATACTTTTCTTTTATCACTCACACAGACAAAATCAAAAAGGTAATGGTATAACCTGGTATTGCTTTGCAGTAACAAGTTAATTCTGGGCCAAGGTTTTGATTTTGTACATTTCATCATTCTAAAAGCTTTCTAACACAAATAAATTATTCCAAATAGAGAATTTATAAATATTGCTTGTTTGTATAAAGCTGGGTACTTTTCCTTGTCGAAATATTGTTTATGGAACTCCATTAACCTAACTTGTTCAAACTTTTACTTTAATTGACAAATGTGAACTAAAAATACAAAATCACAGACAGCCTTTATTTTCAAATTCCGACACATAAGTACACTTCATTTGTTTTTAAAAACTATTTTTTAAATCGTTCAAATTATACACTCTTCCACATTAGCATGATTAGGCCATCTTGCTTCCGATCTAAGATACTTCGTAAAAATGTTTATATTATTTTAAATATTAACACTTTGTTTGCTTTTTACAGTTGTCATGAACAATGTGCATAATTTAGTTAATAATTTTACATATTTTGGTCTAAAATCTTAGTAATTTAAAGAAAGATACCTACTTAGTTTAAAACGATATCTATTTTGAATAAAAACAATAAATATGTTTTCTGGTATATTATTTTGGGAAATTCTTAGTTTTTGGACTTCAATTGTACACTCCGAACCAAGTATATATATAACCAAAATATTGACAACAATTACGGAATTAAGACTAGTAAAATTTTGTTTTGGATACATAATAATGAACTAAATACAAAATTATCTAATAGTCCCTTTTATCAAGCATGCTAATGCAGGATTACTTATCTTTCTCAGCATCGTATCGAGGGCTATGAAATTATAAATACATCTATGCAATATTTATACGATTGTCGTTACTACTGATAACACATTTATATAACGCGAAAAAATAGTAGTGTATTAAAAATGAGAATATCTTCGGAATAAATATCTTATCGGATGAACATCATCGATCACCCTTTATTGATACAAGGACCCTTTTATTTGAATATCGATGGGAAGAGTTGCTAGATCTACATCTCACAAATGTTTGCCATTTTAAACGTTTTTATTACGTTAATCGTGAATTTATTTGGAAGTACTTGAGGGGAAAGGAACTTGGAGTAAAGTTTCGTAATTATAATACGCATGTTTACTTTTTTCTCAGGTAGTAAAGGTAAAGTGACATCTACAGTTTGCGGCAGAGATTATATAAGTTAAAAATTAAATTCAGATAAGAATCAAAACTAATATTTAAATGCCTTTTTAATTTTAGTTTGACGTATAAACATACATTATCGATTTGATACTGTGTCCTTTTAATTATTTAAAATACTTAAAACACCAAACAACATAACTTGATAAATTAACAATTATAACAAAAATGGGAAACGGTTATATTATTGGAGGAATCGCTGAAGAAATGAACACAAATTAATTTGTCGTAAAAAAGCGAGAAGAGAAGGAAACTATAAATGCAAATAAGCAAGATAACATTTTCGTGCAATATTTGAGAGACCATCTCTTCGAAAGTGGAAGAAATGCTATTTTTCCTGGTTCTCCTCAAACGGCAAGTCAACAGATTGAACAGAAATTCAACAGAAAAGTCAAGAAAGTCAACAGAAATTGAATGTAAATATCATATATATTGAAGCAAAGAAACTCACTGAAAAACTGAATCAATCCAGGTTTTTTAAATCATATAAGTTGCAGACCTCATTTTTACGAAAATGATTCTTTCCAATGCAAAAAATTCAAGTCAACAACTAGTGCAATCATACATGTTTATAAATCACGAAATATGAGATTTGATGAGCGATGTATAACATATAACAGAGATAATAGGAAAGATTTGGTAATTAGTTAAATACCTGGGAAAATATAGTTGAGTTACAGGGCTGCACTAGATATCTTATTCAATTCAATGTTCAGGAAACTGAGAGCAGATATTGATGCAAATATCGACCCAATAAAATATTCACTATATTTTTCATAAACGTGTATTTATATATTTTCTTAATGAAGACAGTTAATTTTATCAACTTATACATTAAGATACAATATTTCAAGTTTTTTTGAAGACCATGTTGGGCTTGTAAAGCACAATCACTCCAAACAAAATTTGAAAATTTGACATTTTTGGGTGCACTAGATCTTTGCGAAAATAACTGTACATTCATATATGAAGTTTAAAAATAACTGTATTTAACTAGGCAAAATACGCGTCTTAAAATATTAAATAAACCAAGTGGATTATAATAAAAAAATGTCTCCAATCAACTATAACACCAACAAGCAAGCAGCAACAAAACAATTATATGATCTCAAAACATGTATGTATGTATGGATACACTACAAAGTGACTAATTTGAACCATTGATGATGTTTCGTTATAAAACGAAATTTGTTATATTGTATATGTTCGGGCAAAATAGATTTAATTTTATATTTTTACATACTTAGATTTATAACGCCAGCTAATACTTAATTAGTAATTATATTTAATATTAATTTTTTAGTAAGATTATATTTAAGACCCTATCGTAAACATTGGGTATTGTTGCTCGTAGGTACCATTTCTACGAACTAATAACATAGAAATTACCCGTTATGACGTTAAACAATACTATGTACAATACACGCATTTTAATTATGTAATCGTTAGGGGTAGTGGTATGTTTTTATATACTTGTAATTCAGTATCAACTAAACAATAGTACAGAACAGTATAGTATATCTGTATATATACCGTTGACTATATAAGCCGCAAATGGCTTAAGCCAGTTCAAGTACCTGAAATTTCGACTGTAGGTAGTCGATATACAGATCTACACACAGGACCGTATTCACAAATTATGAATGCATCAATAGGACCACTGCATTAGAATTTTATTAATTTAAGCTATTACTTAATTACTCTTTAATACACACAAATTTAAACTAAGACCGACCCTAGTACACTAATGTCTCTGTTTCTGTTAAGGTTACACCTCATGCTGCGTTTATTACAGTGCAATTAATAGGATTTAAATTTTACTTAAAAGTCAACTGTATATACATATATGGATATATTATATAAGACACACAATCTTAACAGTACAGAACAGCATCAGCTGAACATCAAGACACACAGTATTTTCATAACATTCATATCAAACAGTATCAACAGTCTCACACTAGCAACAAGAGATTCAACATTATCATTTTAACAACAAGAGACATACAGTCTCATATAATTTTATTATAAATTATAAATAGATTTGATTTTTATTATAAATTTCGGTAGTGCTTTTGTATTTCTCGTAGACTTTTATAATTATTATTTCTTTTTCAATTTCTGTTTCAATAGAGTACATATATTTTTCAGTAATTAATAAATGAATACTAGCAAATTTACTATTCTAGCAGTTTCTCTTTTGTTAGGTTTTTAAAAAAGTCTCCAAAATATTGTTGCTTCCGATTGGGTGATAATAACACTGTAATATTTTATTTCGTCATGCAATGATGTCACCTGCCGTACGCGTCAACACATTCGTGGCCTTTTTTGACAAACATCAATCGGAAGATTCTAGAAGCGGAGATCCGGAATACTCTCGAATACGTATAGACCTAAATAAACGTTCGAAATAGAGGGAAATAATTATTCAATTAGTAACCGACCGCCGTGTTAACATCGTAGTTATATAAATATTGTGAATATAAATAAATATAAATATTGTCATTATTGTTATAGTTAGTTAAGTGTTATTTAGTGTAATCTTTTATTAATATAGTGTGTTTTTAAATTACTGTTAGTTTAATTTAAACGAACCCGAAAACAAGATTTTTACAATACGAAATACAATGCGGTTATAAGTTTTTTTTTTCATTACCAACGATTTAGAGAGGTATTTTTTTTAAACATAATAGCTATTAAAATTCTTTAAAGAATTCTAAATTATTAAAATTAGTTTTAATGTGAAGACTTAAAACGATTTTTGCCATTATATTTTTAATTAACTGCACGAATGGGGATTCAGATATAAAATCAATGCTTAACAACCTTGTTATTTGCTATATATAATTATCGAATAATTATAGCTTCTGACGAAGAAGATACTGACTACATGTTTAGAAAACTGCAGGAAGAATATATGAAGTGTGGATTATATATGGATATGAAAAAAAAACAAGTTTATATTTGAAAATAACGGAAAGGCAAGAAGAAGATCCAGAACTGCAAATCAGGGAAATAGGGAAATGTACGGAATATACTATATATAATATTTAAGAAGTGTTTTGTTGGAGGAACGTCAAAAAAGGCCATACAAGACCGAATACAGCAAGCCAAGAAATGTGTTCGTATGGTGAACTCTCTATTATGGTTAAATAATATTAAGCTAACAACTAAAATTATTGTTGAGAACTTATAGCTTAAAATGTTGGCAATTGTCCAAAAAAAAAAAGATAGAAAAGCGATAGAAAATGTGCAGATGGACTTTATACTTTATATTTTCCTATTGTTATATAATATACAGGAAAAAGATGCAATGCACGTATATATATCCCGCGTTTTCTGTATGCATGCGCAGCAGGATAACCGCTTGTTGATGTTATGAATATCAGATGTGAGATGTGCCTAACCTCAAATGTGATAGAGAAAGCAATCGCGACTGATCAAATATGATAAACATCTATATAAAAATTGTGAGAAAGTAGATCATGTACAAACCTTTGGCTAGAATAACTTGATTGTGTCGCGTACAATACACGTTCATACGTAGAAGGCATATTACTGGGACTTGTATTTTGTTCATCGTTAAATTTAATTTTCTTGGCCGATTGCAGTGCATTTTTTAGATTGTCACTATTACAGTTACTTTCACTATCACTCATATTTAAAATCAATAAAAAATTCGATCGTATTCGCTTAGAAATACTTTGTTATGTTTGAAAGGACGCTCCGATTGAAATGAAAACTTGAGACGATACCGTGTACACAAGTAAAGCGACTATAGCGCGCACCGATACACACACACATAAAAACGGCGAACTCCTAGTGTATAGCTTATACGGATAGCGGAGAGAGGGGGCGTACACATACACACAGGTTATAGAGTTCACCGATATACACGCACATACAGTATACGCGCTTCAGAGAAAGGGGAGCTCAAGCGATATGGCGTAGAGAGGATAGCGCTGACTGAGCGGTCGTCCCGTGATCCCGTGATGGCGTTCAGGAGCCGAGTTGACCCCAGTGGCGCGCCATTGAATGTTTAATATAAAAATGGAGCGAATACCAAATGGAGAAATAAGAAGACGAACATGTAATGAGAATGGAGGAGTATCGATCACCAGAGGGCATTCTAGTATGCACCACAAATATATATATATATATATATATATTTATTGTATATATATATTATATATATATATAAAGTATGTGCTATGCAATCTAAAGATTTCTGCACTTAGTAAAAATTGTCTCAAAAAAACACAATGCCAATACAATTTAATTCGAAAAATAAAGGTTTTAAAATAGTCAAATTTATTCAAGGTTGGCAAATTACAATCAAAAGATTTTGTATGCCTAAGAAGTAATGACGAAAAATAATATTAATCAAATTGACTCGGGTCGTGTGAATGAAAACTGTTTTTTTTTTTGTAAAATACAATGATATATTTCAAATCATATATTTCCAAGTTCGAGAATGTTTTTAAAATTTTTCCAGAGTATTGTGTTAACCAAAATGTAGGAATCCAACCCCAAAACAAATTATCAGGTTCACCATTAATCCGTAACTGTATTTATTCCCCTCATCTCATGAATTCTTTATTTCATTATAATCATTATACATTAGTTAAAATTTCTAAATAAGGACGTGGTTACAACAACTAAAAAACATTATAAATTAAGAAATTTAGAACATATTGCTGTGTAGTGTGACTCTAATTGGTTGGGCTACAATTATATAAAATGTGAATTGTTACCCACGCATATATGTATCTCTTTTGACTCTTTGTACAGTATAGCTCTCAGGGCTTGCTTTCGGGTTCTCTATAATTAGGCCTAGCATCCAATGTAAATGTGAAGAAATAATACAAGAAGCCATCAAATTAAATACATTTATAGTTTAAAACAGTATATTTACAAATCGTGAATTCAATAAAATATAATAAATTATTAATTAACCTAAATCAAATTACGTACTATCATATAAAATTAGGAGGATTGTCAGGAGTAAGTTCTTTTCATATTTGTATAAATCTTTCAATCGACGCACTTGTGTATATCTTAGTCTAGGGGATGAAAACTCTCCAAATATTAAGCTATGACACAAGGTGTTTTGTTTAATTCAATACAAATATAAAGTTAATCGATCTTTTGAGTTTACTGATATTATTGTATTAAAAGAGTGTGTTTCAATATTCATTTAGTGGAATATAATCCCTAAAGAAAGAAATATCTATCTCCACACTATGTAAATTTTTTAATTAGATTTCTAATTTATGAATCTTTTATTACAAAATCAAAAGACAGATATCATTAGGTCATTTGTGAAACAAAGTTTCTACGTGTTCACTAAGATACTTGATAATTGACTAGAACTTAATTATCCATATACGCTTGCAAAATTGATTCTAAATTTATCAATTTCAATTTACTATGCGTCGTGATTTATACAGACCTTTGTATAAGCATCTAATTATCGAACTCTTCGAGATACACTATATTTGATTTCAAAATATTAAATAAATTAATAATTCATAACAAAAATTAACCTTAAAAGAAAATACAAATGTATACGCTTTACGGATACTTAAACTTAAAAATGTTTAAATTTAACAATTATGTACAGATAAATGTAGGTGCAGGTTTCCGCGGTCGTTTTCTAGATGTAGATCTCGGTTTCCGGGTTGGAACCGCGTCGAGTTAGGCGCAATTGCCAACGTTTCGTCCACTGTTTCAAGGGACATCTGCAGGGCTCTACGTATATGTTCGTCGTTTCGCAGTAGCTTGAAGAATGCTATGAGAAAGACCGGTACAACTTATATAGGGGGAACCGGGTCAGATAGTGGCCTGCTATTGGCTGGGGACAATGAGCCAATGGCATGCGTCGTATGGGCGTGGTAATTTTTAGTAGAGTTCAGTAGAGTTTGCCACGTCGGATGTAACGCATAGCCATCGTCTTTATTGAGATTGCAGGGATGTTTGTAAATTTCAATAGATTCACGGATTTTCCTAGAGAAATAATACGATTCACGGGACAGAAGCTTGACATCTTTGAATAGAATTTGATGACCGGAGTTGAGTTTGTGTTCTGTCAGCGCTGAATCGGCTATATGTATCAGTCTAGTACAACGTTCATGTTCGGACACACGCACACCGACTGGCCGCTTAGTTTCGCCAATGTACACACTGCCACACGAACACGGAATGCGATACACTCCTTGTGCTTGGAGCGGAGATATTTTGTCTTTAACCGAGAGTAAGAGGTCCGAAACTTTAGAATGGGGTCTGAAGACAGTTTTGATTTTATTTCTCTGTAGAACATTTCCTATATGATCGGTGATACCTTGAATATAGGGTAAGAAGCCGGTGCTGATGTTAGGATCGGGTTCACTTCGAGGTTTGGGGTTACGATGCGTTATAATTATTCTGGAGTAGGGTGTTAGAAACATACTTAAGTGCGGAGGGTAGTGCCCTAGGTGCTGAGATAGAAAACGCACGATGTACAAGAGTATTGATGACCGCTTGTTTGTGTGCCGGGTGATGATGGGAAAACCCGTTCAGATATCGGTCTGTATGAGTCGGTTTCCTGTAAACCGTGTGCCCAGTTTGCCATTGATATTGCGGGTCACTAAGATGTCTAAAAACGGTAGACTTCCGTCTGATTCCACCTCCATGGTAAAGCAAATGTCACGGTGCTGGGAGTTTAGGAAAAGTAAGAATTCATCTAAAGACTGCCGCCCATGCGGCCAGATGACGAACGATCGTCTACATATCTAAACCAACATTTAGGTTTTAAATGAAAGGAGCTTAAGACTTGTTCGAACGCTTCCATGAAAATGTTAGCGACAACCGGGGATAAGGGGAACCCATAGCGGCTCCAGACACTTGTACATAGAACTTGTTTCGAAATTGGAAGTACGTGGAAGTAAGGCACACATTTACGAGTTCGGATATATCATTCGGTTTGCCGTGGGCGGCTATATATACTTCAATCCAAACAGGTCACTAAATCAGTCTCTCCCCCGCGCCAGACCGTCATCAATTTGTCACAGCACGTTCTAACTCCCGACGAACAATCTATTCTTTCAAAAGGTTCAAATTTTGCTTTGACGCCGAAACACATACCCACCGAAGAGATTATATCCGGTATAGAAAGTGCCCTCATAAAACTCCCAGATATCATTGCAGACCCTATCAGACATCACACTTCAGCTATTCT
The DNA here is from genome assembly GCA_935421215.2 of Melolontha melolontha. NCBI lineage: Eukaryota > Metazoa > Arthropoda > Insecta > Coleoptera > Scarabaeidae > Melolontha > Melolontha melolontha. Next base: position 135,424,393 of record OW285235.1, on the reverse strand, counting down.
TCGACGTGCCAGACCTCCTAGACCGAACGTACAAAAATCAGAAATATCTGCTCTAAAAACTCTCCGAACGAACCCCAACATTGTAATATTAAATGCGGACAAAGGGAACGCAACAGTTTTACTCGACAACAATGTCTATCACGAAAATAGACACCCTACTCCTAGACGATTCTTATCGCCTCTTGAAGCGGGACCCTACGGCCCGGATAGAACGTTCTGTAACAGATCTCATCAAACGATCATCTATCCCCGGAGACATACAAAAATCTCTTATCCCAAGACACTCCAAGCCGCCGAGATTATATGGATTACCTAAAATTCACAAACTCAACGTGCCTCTTCGCCCCATTTTCAGCGCTATCGACAGCCCCACCTACAAATTAGCCAAATATTTATCTAACACGCTCAAACAATACACAGGTGATACTAACTCTACGATTAAAAATTCTCAACATTTTGTAACTCGTTTACAGGATTTTTCCTTAGACACTAGTGATTTACTAGTTAGTTTTGACGTTGAATCTCTTTTCACGAAGGTCCCGATCCCAGATACAGTGTCAATCATCTTCGACAACATAGCCGCCCACGGCAAACCGAATGATATATCCGAACTCGTAAATGTGTGCCTTACTTCTACGTACTTCCAATTTCGAAACAAGTTCTATGAACAAGTGTTTGGACAGTGGCGGCTAGCGCATAAGCGCTGCAGTGCTGCAGTGCTCCCAAAAAATTGGGCGGGCGAACCTGTATTAGTTATAACTAGTTTTCTTTTACATAATTTTTCCGACATTTCTGATGTTTATAAAAGCGTAACATATTGTTATGAAAATTCTCCCCCTGTATATAAAAAAATTTGCATATTTTTCTACATCATCCTGTAGAGGACATCAAACCCTACAATTTGACACCTCAATCATCAAAATCCGACAAGTAGAAGCCGAGATATTCGCTTCCGAAATTCCAAATAATATTCAATAGGCGACCAGTGGAATAACCAACCTAATTCGCGGGATCGCTCACTTGTTCCTTATCTGGTCCACACGAGCGTGCGCTCAGAGCTCTGTCAAACACCCGCGCGCATCCCGCTACCCCCGCGGGTGTCTAAAACCAATGCGTCATTTTAGCAGGCCTGGTCGCTGCATTAAATGCAGCGAAATGCAGTGCATTTATTCCAGCGCGGAAGGCGATATGATTCGGTATACGATAGGTCCAACTCGCAACGGGCCATAGGCAACAATATACGTATGGAACGTAATGCGGTGTGGCAACGTGTGTACGATGCCTATATTGAGTGACTTTCTTAAAATTTAAATTTATTTTGCAGAATTATTGATTTTTTTACTTTTATCTTTTAGAAAACGTTATTGTTTTTTTATTACTTAAAATTACTTTATATGAAAAATAGTATACCATAAAAGTGTAAACAAAGACAGTATACATTGAAACGAATATTCATTCAATTGTATTGTCATGAAATTGAATTTGTCAATCGTTGTTAAATTTGTTAGAATGAATAGATATTTATATTTATCGGAAAATACTAATACTTAAAGCAAACAAATAAAGTGTAGTGTTTTGTTATAGGAATGAGGAATGTATAATATCCATTTCTTCCTGCATATTGATTATGCAGCTGATGCTTTCGTAATATGCTCATATTTGTATTTCTACTATTATCGTGATGTTATTATAATACAGATACCAAAATCTCACGTAATATTTCTATCAGCCTTTTATTAACAATAAACAAGTAAAGTACAACTTCGTAGGTCGACAAACGCTCCAGTCTTCATTATCACTGTATTATACATGAACTGTAGGCTTAGTTTTTCGTAGAAATTGAAGTACGTGTCTGTTCCTTTGTAAAATTATTATAAGGGCAGGGGTTAATTTTATTCTGGCATTTTTAAAAATGCAGAGATCAGTTTTGCGACAGCATTCAGCTAATTACAATCTAAAACAAGCAACATTGTAACGTATTTTGGAATTGTGAATATCCGTAGGTAATAAAAAAAAAGGAAGTATAGTTTAATTACAACTGTAGCTTCCTCCTGGTTTGAAGGAAGTCGGTATGTATCGACCGAAGTATAAGTTGAAATAATACAAATATGAGCATATTACGAAAGCATCAGCTGCATAATCAATATGCAGGAAGAAATGGATATTATACATCCCTTTAACAAAACACTACACCTTATTTGTTTGCTTTAAGTATTAGTATTTTCCGATAAATATAAATATCTATTCATTCTAACAAATTTAACAACGATTGACAAATTCAATTTCATGACAATACAATTGAATGAATATTCGTTTCAATGTATACTGTCTTTGTTTACACTTTTATGGTATACTATTTTTCATATAAAGTAATTTTAAGTAATAAAAAAACAATAACGTTTTCTAAAAGATAAAAGTAAAAAAATCAATAATTCTGCAAAATAAATTTAAATTTTAAGAAAGTCACTCAATATAGGCATCGTACACACGTTGCCACACCGCATTACGTTCCATACGTATATTGTTGCCTATGGCCCGTTGCGAGTTGGACCTATCGGTATTTAATATTTTCGCGACTATTTTTACGGTGCGGCGAGTTTAACGTAAAAACAATAATATTAGAGACTCTTATTTTTTTGTGTGACAATTGACAATCGCTCCAGAAATCCATTACTTCAGTGCGGAAGGCGAAGAAAGCACGATAAGATCGATGGGAGACAACCTCTTACTGCCCGTGCAAGGTAAATTTTTTTGTAAAACTTGCAGAACACCTTAAAATTTTTAGCACGAGCCGCCACTGTGTCTGGAGACGCTATGGGTTCTCCCTTATCCCCGGTTGTCGCTAACATTTTCATGGAAGCGTTCGAACAACAAGTCTTAAGCTCCTTTCATTTAAAACCTAAATGTTGGTTTAGATATGTAGACGATCGTTCGTCATCTGGCCGCATGGGCGGCAGTCTTTAGATGAATTCTTACTTTTTCTAAACTCCCAGCACCATGACATTCGCTTTACCATGGAGGTGGAATCAGACGGAAGTCTTCTGTTTTTAGACGTCCTAGTGACCCTCAATATCAATGGCAAACTGGGCCACACGGTTTACAGGAAACCGACTCATACGGACCTATATCTGAACGGGTTTTCCTATCATCACCCGGCACACAAACAAGCGGTCATCAATACTCTTGTACATCGTGCGTTTTCTATCTCAGAACCTAGGGCACTACCCTCCGAACTTAAGCATGTTTCTAACATCCCTACTCCAGAATAATTATAACGCACACGACATACACCGTACTATAGTGAGACATCGTAACCCCAAACCTCGTAGTGAACCCGATCCTAACATCAGCACCGCCTTCTTACCGAATATTCAAGGTATCACCGATCATATAGGAAAGGTTCTACATAGAAATAAAATCAAAACTGTCTTCAGACCCCATTCTAAAGTTTCGGACCTCTTACCCTCGGCTAAAGACAAAATATCTCCGCTCCAAGCACAAGGAGTGTATCGCATTCCGTGTTCGTGTGTCAGTGTGTACATTGGCGAAACTAAGCGGCCAGTCGGTGTGCGTGTGTTCGAACATGAACGTTGTACTAGACTGTTACATATAGCCGGTTCAGCGCTGACAGAACACAAACTCAACTCCGGTCATCAAATTCTATTCAAAGATGTCAAGCTTCTGTCCCGTGAATCGCATTATTTCCCTAGGAAAATCCGTGAATCTATTGAAATTTACAAACATCCCCGCAATCTCAATAGAGACGATGGCTATACGTTACATCCGACGTGGCAAACTCTACTGAACTCTACTAAGAATTACCACGCCCATACGACGCATGCCATTGGCTGATTGTTCCCAGCCAATAGCAGGCCACTATCTGACCCGGTCCCCCCTATATAAGTTGTACCGGTCTCTGTCATAGCATTCTTTAAGCTACTGCGAAACGACGAACATCTACGTACAGCCCTGAAGATGTCCCTTGAAACAGTGGACGAAACGTTGGCAACTGGAAACCGAGGTCTACAATTATGTACAGAGTTTATGGTGTAAGTAAATTTTTAAGACTGATTAGACGCATTTCCCGTAATAGAATATCTTTCCTTTCTGCTTTCCCTGCTTTATAGCTTCAATGACGCTAAGAGTTTTCCAAACGTAGAAAAATCTTCTCTAATGCCTTTTTTCGCCGTACACCTGCATTCTAAAAAGCTGTTCTTATATTGTTTTTAAATGTTTTATTACATCTTGTAACCAATTAAATTTAATTACAACGAAATATAATATGGATACTTCATTGGCTGCCGAGCCTCGTATGTTTTAAATGAAAATTTCGTCATTATCTCATTTTGATTTGTTTACGTTGCATATAATAAATACACATCTCTTTAATACCATATAAAGAATTATTTAAACATTATAATATTCTTCCGAAGCTTGTCAATTTTATTGATCTATTCTCAGTGACTTATTGTACCTGTTTTGCACTAGCTACGATTGTTTATTATCTTTCAGGTTACATTATTTGCTAATAAACATTAAACTGTTGTTATATGAGCTTGTTTTCGTGCCATTTAAATATTGATCGTATTTCCAGGACAATAGTAAATAATGGATATTTATTTCCAAAAAAAACTTACAAATTGCATGTTAGATATGAACCAGTGATACTATAAATGGTCTTTGATATACCTTTTAATTAATTTTGGTACGCAAGCATGTATTTTTCTAAATTTAAAGTATTTATATTGCTAAATCGTAAATAACCAATAACCTACTAATATTACATTTGATATAATCTTCAACACGTAATATGCAGATGCATACTCAACACAATCTGTCGAATTACATTGTGTTCAGTTTATTGTAAGAATATAATTAAAAATTTCTTTACATAATGGCGAGGATTTATTCTCTAGCAATAGTTTTAATTGGTGCATTTAAAATACAGCCCGTTTCAAGTACATCTAATTTATTATTTATGTTCTATTACCTTTATTTAATTTACTTTAAAGGCGAAATACACAGCAATAAGTAATACTATGTTCAACAAAATAGCATTGTTTCTATTTCATTTTTTTATAATTATTAAAATATGAGTATAATGGTAATCTGAATATCGAATGAATACAAAATTTAATTCGATATGAATCTCATCCAACATATTGTGCCTTCAAAAAAGAACAATACCTCTGGCAATAATTTGAACGTAATAATTTTTTTTTAAATAATACTTTTACTTGTGTAATTACAGTTTCTTTATTATGGCTGTTTACATATTTCCTTTTAATGTGCAATATTCGATAGATTCAGGGGAAAGGAAATTGTTAAAATATTTTATAAAGTTGAGTTTAGATTTCAAACATGTAATTATTTAATTATAAATAAAGCGTAAATTTACTTTAACATTTTCGTTTAAGTATACATTCTAACACAATAACAGCTAATTATTTTCATTACTTCTTCTATACGTACATCTTAAAATATTTATCCTATATACACATAGTAATTTAAGAATATGTCCTTAGTTCGGTTCTGATTCATGTATTAGTTAGGCTTTGTTCATATACGCAAACAATAAAATTTGGTACAAAAACATTACAAGTGACTAGAAACTGGAGAACGCATCAGGCCGAAATTACGATGGACCAAATAAATAGTCTATAACATCGCTAAGTACAGCACGTCGTTATTGAATAGTTCATTCGGTTAACCGCACATCTGTTTTTTGTTCGTGAATTGTGACACAATTACTCCAATTTTACAGTAAAATTCATAAGATAAATAAAGTACGGTGAGTTAGTTTCCTTTTTTGTATTATTTTAACTGTTAATTACATACTTCGTAATTTTTGTAATAGATCCTGTTTAATATAGTTTCGTCGAATCTACTTCTCCCGATTATTTTGACGTAAGTGTCTAAGTGAATTCCGTCAAGTTTCAGTAACTTACGCATACATTTTTTATTTACATTTGTTCAGATCTAAAACATTGTTTAAGTTACTTTTTCAGATATGATATGGAACAAGGATGGCATCGTGAAACAATGGCGAGTTGGATTAAGGGTCAAACTGATTGTTTGTCCATTGCCAGTGATTCCGAAATTTATTGCAAAGTCTGAAAAATATCGTTAAAAAATTCCAAGAAATCGCACGTAAAACGTCACTTAGCATCGCAAACACATACAGAGAAATTAGACCCGTTGGAATCTGACAATTTTAACGAAATATTTCAAATATCTCGCATATTTGAAAACAATAATACTTTATAGCATTATTAAGAAAAAGTTGATTTGAAATTATTAAAAAGTATACTGTCCGTGAAATTTCTATTCCGTACGTCTCTTAGCGGTCCCTTAATTCAAAGAAGGGTGCAAAGAGTAGAAAGAGCATCGGCCGGTGCGAGTAACGTTCAAAAGATTTTCGACGTATAATAACATGGAGTAGCATTCAGCCCATGTCCGAGTAGCGTTCGGCGTATTGTCCGTCTTAATCCTAAGGGTTAATTAACTTTCAAGAACAAAACAATACTTACATTTAAGAATATTTTGATTTATTTAAGGGAGAAGGAAATGATTTCATAACATAAGTAATCGTCTTTAACGACTTAACGAAGTTACACCACTTGGGGGATTTTCTACATTGGACACTACTCGGATATGTGTATTTGCAATTTTCCAGATTAAAGCAGGTAAACGGGATGCTACTCGGACTCGTCCAAGTGTATATATGCAAGTAGAATTTATTTATAAACATTAATGTTACCGAAGAGATTCGGTATATGCAGGCTATTAGTTTTTATATTGCTCATGTATGGGTTTCTTTAAAATTAAAAAAAAACGTATGAAAAATGGAAAAATGTATAATAATTATATAGAATATAAATTCAAAATATTTGCCCAAAATTCTTTCTCATAAGAGAGAGAAAAAATTACGAAGATATTTAAAAAAAATATCATGCCACTATGCGATCGACGATATTATAAAAGACGATATCTTAAAGTTGAACGACAATAACAAACAGAATAGTTTCGCTATTGTTCACCTCATCCAGCTGTTACGTATGTAAACATACGCTGTAGCGTATGCGTGTTTTGAATTCATAGGCGTCACTTAATACAACCTTCAGGGTGTTTTTAATATCGGGGTTTGCGTCGTAATTGACTCACAATATTTTAGATTTATATTCTATATAATTACATCTTTCTATTTATCATACGTTGTCACTTTATTTCAAGGACATGCTGTATAATGGGATTATATTTCCATAATAAAATCAAAATGTAAGAGTATGGATTAAAATGGCACACGAATCGTCTACCTAATTGTTTAATAATAATAATATAAATACTTACTGTACAATAAGTTACAGTAAATATCAATTTACTGGATAAAATAAAAAAAATACATTGAATGTATACTGAATTATAAATTTAAACGTAAACTACATCTTTCACTCTCATCTAAAATTATGAAAAGTATAAATGTTTAATAAGTAATGAATGTCAGCGAATTTATACATGTTGTAGATAGGTAAATTTAATAATAAATTGGTCCGCAGTGTAGCTAACACAAATATTAAAATATATATAGACCAGTTGCTGCAGTCAATAATCCCATTTACCAGTTTCCATTAAAATATTGATTGATGTGAATACAGCTTAATACAAATATGTTGAAAACATATTTGTATCTGTACACATGGATATACACAACGTATTTAACCAATTGTCATTTCAACTACAGACAAACGTGTTTCGATCTTTTGATACTCAGATAATATAGCTGCATTTTTAAGTAACGAATTGACATTTATTAATTTTCAATTTCAAGTTATTTATTTGACACCATTGTGATTCGAACATCAATGCCGCAGGAGATGGCATAATGTAATTTGATATCATCAGCATAAGCCAGTGTAGGATATTTGAGAATACTAAGTCTCATCTCTGTATAATATAAACAATGTGGGGGTAAATTGGCTACTTGAGGTACATCCAATGCTGTTCAGAGACTTGATTTGTTCTAGTCGATGCATAAGTTCTCAACATCAAGAAGCCAGGCGATATACCAAAATGATTAAGCTTTTTCAGTAAAAAGTGGGCCTAAACGACAAGTGGCCTTGAGCGCGAGGAGCTTCACTAATAGTCTGGGTAAAGGGGTTTAATTTTGATACAGTGGATCTTCCAGGTATAAGTCAGCACTGGTGTTCGAACAAATGAGGTTTTATATTAAGTAAAATGCGTCAATACATCACATTCCTTAAAATTTCTACAAAGTCGAATAAAATAGCTATCGGTTTATAATTGCTTAGCATTTTATACAGCGGTATAAGTTTTCCACAGATCACGGAAAACTACATTATAAGTTGACAAATTTATAATTTATGCTAGAGGTTTCGTAAAGGCAAACCTAGCATCGCGAATTAGGAAACTTCTAAACTTGTCTCCACCCGCCGTATTCTTTTCAGGAAATGCACACATTACCTTGAGCAGTTCTTTTTCAGTCACCAGTAATAGCGAGAATGATAAGTAATTACTAAATTCATTAGTAAGAGCTGGTCTACGTGTGCATACAAAAAAAAAAAACTAGTGAAAGTGTCAATAATCAATTAAGCTTTTGGTCATTAAGGAATGATTTTCCTGGTATCCTAGTTATGATTTATTCATTCTTAAATTAAAATAAAATATTAAAATATTATTTTAGTAGACTTTCGCCGTCGCCTGTAGTAATTCTTAACATTTAATTTAAAAATTAGTAGTAAAACATGGCAGATAAGGAGCTTTTTTTCTAGAAGATATAGACATAGATTTGGAACATATCATATTTAGAATGGAATATAATTTTGAAGCAGAATCATTACGCTCACTTAAAAAGTTAAATCAGTGATCAGAAGACAAAAAGAAGGTAAAAATTTGACAAAATGTAGCAAAAAGTTTTAAATATCTTCATTTTGGTATTATAGTCTTGCATCATGTCAACAAGAATATAGCCATCCAATTTTGTCGAGGGAAAAATAAAGAAACATAAATATATAAAAGTAATTGAATCAGATTTTGTTCTCTTTCTTAACTCTTAGAGCGAAAAGATGATCTTTACACTTTCATGTTGACTGGTGCAACCTGGCACACAAAAAATGTTTTCTACTTTTGATATATCTATCTTTACTTGGTCCGGGAATCTATCAGACCCGAATGTAAATGGAAATGTTTAAAAAGAGTTCAAAAACAATAGTATATTCTTCTCTACATATTACCATGAACACTTTTAAATAAAACATTAAAGATAATGAATTCGTGAAAAGTCACTACTATCCTGGGCTCTTATTAGAGCTTGTCAACACACGGTATCCTAGAGACAGACATGATTTCCACTTCTATACATCGCGTATATATAGTTAATATATTGAACTGCAAATGAGAACTAATGCGTTCTGCATACTGGTACAAACTTAGTTTGTCGAATTGTAGAAATTAACACATTAGGCGACATTTACATGTAAAGTGAGATTTAATACTCGTTAGTTCTCATTTGCAGTAAGTTAAATATATTAAAATATTAAAGGGACAACGAGCAAATTAAAAGTTATGAAATAGCACAAAAACTTGCATTGCATACGTAAAGAATTGAAGGGGTGAGTCGATAAAGCTGCTAAGTGACGAATATCTATTTTTGAGAAAACAGTAATTTTGTTAAACATCCTGGAGCTTTCTTATTATAACAATTATTAAAATAAAATTTTCAGGGTATATTCCTTTTAAAAGTATATGTCAAATGTTAAATACAACCTTAATACCTTAATTAAAAACAAAAAAAAATGGTACATGACCCCTTTATCTATAGGAAACTATTAAAATTTATTACTAAGAGTGATATTGAAGAGTGAGGCAACAAATCTATTTTAACATATTTATTGTTATAAACACAAAATCAAAATAGTAACTAGTATGTAATATACATAGGATAGAAAAATATTATATAATAGGTTACATCTGAAAACTTAAACTTCTAATTATAATTATTAGTGCGCCTTTTCTTTGGCGGTTGGGGTTCTTCTGAGCTTGGTTGAATTTGGCTCTTCATAGAACCAACGATGCTGTTCAGGTACGTATTTAATTTGGTGTTTAAGATTATCTAGTTTTTCAATAGATGCACTTTCAATTTTAGGCGTAAATCTGACAAGTTTTACTTCTGGTACTTGTACACGAATCGGATTTTTCAATAAACTAACCTCTTTAAAAGACGTATATAGATCATATCATTCTTTGTACATATAGCTTCCAAAATTTTCAATTCTGATCCACTTTATTCCATCGCTGAAGTTAACTTTTTCGTTTAAAGTATTCTTTTTTCTGTTTATTAGACCCATATTTGCAGATAATTTTTCAAAATCATAAAAATTATCATATTATTAGTAGTAGAACCTTTTCTGGATGTCTGTTATATTAAATTTCTATATTCGTCTGTTGTGTAAAGCGTTTCTGTTTTCCGCAAGACTTTTTCTATTCGGCCAAAATCCCTATCCGAATCTAAATAGGTATGCCCAACCTAGGGGAATTTATGTTAAATAGATTAAAACATTTTCTTTAAAATTAAAAATTGGAAGAAATAAATCATTAGTAAATTTTTATTGTGCACAATAGACGGACCATATACGTAAGTGATTTCTAGTTTTATCTTGATTATGATTACTGTTTTGAATAAAATTCCACACACACTACTTCGATGCTACCTCGGTTTGCAATATTTTCAGTCCACGTTTGCATGTATGGTTTTTCTCCGTCCGTTGAAATGGAATGTTTGCCCAAGTTGTAAAACCACAAATGTCTTAGATAAAATGCCTTCGAAGTTGTTAATTTTGGTAGGGGCATAGTTTGTTGCAGATCAACAGTTAAATATAACACATTATCATTTAACTATTATCGAGATAAAATAAAACAAATTTTAATGTACACAACAAATGATAATGTATAGGATTGTTTTAGCCTTTACTTGTTGACATTCTATTGTAACTATTGTCGAGATAAAATAAAACAAATTTTAATGAACTTCAATACTTCATGCTTTACACAGTAACGGTCGTTCCGCTTCACAGGAGCTTTATCACACATATATGTTTTAAATTAGGTACTAAATACATTTTATAAGGATTACTATTGTGGGAGTAATGGGAGGACTCAGCTGAAAATTATGGTTTTTTATGTACTCTACTACTTCGTTAATCATTTTATGGGGATTATTTAAGTGACGTCCACGTTGGTCAGGTGATGATGCCGATGAGCCTTTCTGTAATTTCTTTTGATTTATTTCTACTTTTTTTGCTTATTTGAAAAAGTGCACAGAAAATAGTCTTGCATACTTTAATTTGTTTATTATTGCTCGTAATTAAATAATTGTTGGCAAAAGATTTGTGTTTCTTTGCCGATTTAACTTTTCATTTAGTAGACCTCTCCACAATACTTGATACAATTCTAGAACCTTTTTTCTAGAGCCATCAATTTTCCACGAGAAATCATTTTTTTCTGCGTTTTTTTAATGCTGCCACTTCACAGTTTGACAGCTAACTTTTGAGGTAAAGTCGCACTAAAGCGCTGCTGTTGCAGTGGATAAAGGAGTTAAATAAAGCTAATACAACAATTGCAACGTGGATGAAGGGGATATGTCATTTTATTAACATGGTGTAATATGACAAATAATATGACAATATGTAATATATCAAATTGATATATTTTAAATTATAACAGAATTCGCGTTTTGAAGGATATAAAAACTTTTTTTATACTTAACCCCTTCATCTATACAAAAAAGCAAAATTTGACAAATGTCACTTAGCCCCTTTATCCACTTGCCCCTTCAATTGTGGTAGTCATTGCAGCGAAAAGATTGCCAAAGGATTGAATACTTTGAATTTCACTTTATTAATATGTTATAGTAAAACGGCAATTGTTTCGCTAACACAGTGACTTCGTCAGGTACGTATTAGAATAAGTTTCAAACTAACATCGGTATACATAAATGCAAAAAGGTTAATATTATTTTACAGTTTTTTAAAATATGAGTATTTACACAACTATTCGAGTAAAAATATGTGACACAGCCGATTAGTTCTTACTGTTATTCTGTTGGGAAATATGTTTACTAATATAAATTTATTAAACTAATTGTTAATTTTTATTATTGTCTAAACGGTGGCTTTAAATGAATAAATTTTACAAAGGTATAGTAAACGCCAATTAAGTTGGCGCGAGGAGGGATAAGTTCGCGCAGGATTAGAAGTAGTGGGGAGATTTGTATTTGGTTTTACATCAAATGTCAGATAATTCTAACCTCTTTGAAAAAAACCATAACTAAACAGATTAAAAAAACACAAAATTTGATATAAATAATGAGATTGTAATGTATAAACAGGTTTTTAAGAATATTTATATAAGCATCGTAACAAAATCTGTCAGCCTCGTAAGTCGGGAAAGTACAAAATGGAATTCTGAAGTCACGCGTAGCTTACGATTTCCTATAAACTCTAAGGATGTATCGTAATGAATCGTACAATGAATCCTTTTGAATTATCTGAAATACACTTCCAACAGTTATTTCGTTTAGACAAAAGGTCTGCTACCTATTTAATTAATACTTTGGGAGCAGCTATGGACTTGCATGGCCATATTCCACTGCATCTGAAGGTGATTATTAATGTATTTATAATTTTAGAAATTTGTAATTCTTAGATAGCACTAAGCCAAACATCAGTATGTCGAATATTAAATGAAATTTGTTCTGTGACAGCTGAACATTTGTTTCCTAATTATGTGCAGTTTCCAACAACAGCAGATATGAAAAATAAAATAAAAACAGGTTAAAAATTACTTGACCATATGTTTTATGAAATATATCTCTATTTTACTTTCTATGAAAAATGGGATGCTCGAGTAGTTGTGGGTGTAATTGACGGAACTCGTTGAGATACCTGCTCCTACAGTAAATGATGTGTATCACCCACTGTATGTAATATATATATATATATATATATATATATATATAAATATAATATCTTCGTGACCTTGGTATGATAAGGTAAACTTAATAAGTCGACGATTAAAGGTCTGGTTCATTACTTCAAAGTATATATATTTAAAATAACTCTACATGTTTCGGCAATGATGCCTTTGTCAAGAGAATACAAAATATAAAGATTTTATATTTTCTCTCTTGACAAAGGCATCATTGCCGAAACATGTAGAGTTATTTTAAATATATATACTTTGAAGTAATGAACCAGACCTTTAATCGCCGACTTATTAAGTTTACCTATATATATATATATATATATATATATATATATAAATGTATATATATATATATATATATATATATATATATATATATATGTATATATATATATATATATATATATATATATATATATATATATATATATATATATATATATATCATGTACAGAAGGTTTCTAGGAATGAGAAAATTATAAATTAGTAAAACAAAAAGGGAAATGTAAATAGGAACAAAACTGTATATGGACGCATGCATGTAAAAATTAATGTCTAATATTAAGTAAATTAATATCCCGCTAATCTTTGTACTTTGCACATAATTATATTTACTTAAAATTTGGCTTTCATCACTTTATCTTTCATTATATATCTTTCATATATAATCTTTCTATATATCTTTCATATATATTTCTTTATATATCTTTCATATATATATTAATTCAAATACACGAATAAAAAGATATTTAATTTATTAATATTCAAAATGTATAGACATTAATTTAGAGCAGCAAAAGCGCACGAAATGGTAAATGCGAAATACGTGCAGCCAACGTAATCAGCTGTTAAAGTTATATTCATACATATTTGTAAATTTTTAAACAATTTTATAAATCTATTTGAATGATTTTTATAATCAAAGATCTATTTTAAAATAAAATATTTTAAGATAAAAGTCAAAGTAATTTCCACATTACAAGGCTTTGAAATTAAACAAAGGACAAATTCCAAATTTTGATATAGTACCTACGCATCTAAATTTAACCCTGCTCCAAATGTTTTAATTAATTCGAGTAAAAAACAGCAAGATCTTGATAATTGTTATTAATAACATTGCATAATAATTTTTTCATTCATTTGAACATTAAAAACACTAGCCAGAAGTACAATTTGACAATTTAACGAGCTAAGCATCATCATAATGGAATGCTCTCACGAATAACCGAAAATTATAACGAAACAAATAGAAATTAACATGGAAAAACTTATCGAAAGTGCTATAAATATTAACTATAATTTAAAACAATGAATTTTCTCATCCTATATAATGGAAAATAACCTATATCCTATATCTTCCTGGCTGTAGACCGCTTCCAAGGCTGTTACGTCTAGAAAACACCTACAACCACAGTTTTTTTTGTTATATAAAAATCATTTAAATATTGCTTAGATTGTTGTCACATAAATAAGATTTGATATTTGCTTCTTTAATGAATTGAAGGACCGGATCTCGTTCTACCGCTAAGTAGCTGAAAAAATACATATAATATTGTTCATAAGATAAAAATATGAACTGGCGCCCAATTGTATTAATATATTATAATTAAAAAACTACTTATTTATAATAAACTTGCCCGATAATATTGTAAGAGCGACAGCTTACATTCTACTACCAAATTAAGCTCAATAATAAGGTAGGTAACATAATACTTTATATTATAATTTATAGAAAATTTAAAACCAATCCTTAATTTGAATTAATCATATTTTATTAATGAATTATAATTCTTATTAACCATCTTTAAGCCGAAATTTATATATCGTTTTTATATATATTATGATGGTAAATTGCAGATTGTTACATAATTAAGTTATAGTATATACTGCTTAAATTTTTTATATCACTTCTGTTGTTAATTGAATTTTTTTCCTGTTTAATACTAATCATTTCTTTAATTTCCCTTTTCATGTTGCTGTTATATAATTATATATCTTATATTATTTAAATATTTATACATTTGCTTGTCATGCTGACAGTTCCGTGTCTTGATCCCTGACTGGCTGTCCGAGTAGGTTTTCGTGGTTTTACTTCTCGTTTAAGGCGAATACCGACAGCTTAACATCTTAAGTCGCTCAACGGGCGCATACATAATAACAACTCATGTCTTGCTTATCCCTGTTTTTGTTGTCTATCTATTTTTGAATACTAAGGCATGATTTATTATTAGACTGGAATGTATCTTTGAATAATTTTATCCATGGCAACTACAAATGTATAAGTATGACATTAATATACTGTCATTTATATTTTATATTCCATGAAAAAGACATCATTTGCCGAAACATATAGGATTGTTTTGTTATATTAAACTGAATCTTTAATACAAAAAAAAATAAAAAAAAAGTATCTTTATAAAGTATTTCTTTAGTAAGTCTTTCAACGACACAATGAGGTAAAATATATCCACTGTAAATTGACAGCTAAGTGGATTAAAACCTCCTCTAAATTACTCCGAACAATCTTATCTAAAAAATAATAAAATTTATTTTTAATTTCTCCCCAGAGAACCACACTGTATAATATTTATTGAAACACCCTTGACTTCCAAACGAGCAAAATTTTTCACAGTAATATTTTTTTACATAGAAATTTAAAAATACTCTTTATTATTTATTTCTATTAATTAAGACTCTTAACTAATTATTAATACAATTGAAATACACTTTTAAAAGCTTTTCTAATTAAGACGTCTTAAGAATATAATTCTACTTACATAAAAAATTTTTATTGAGGACACGTTTACGACAAAACGTTGTTTAATCAAATACAAAATCAAAATTACGAGAATAACAATCTCGTAGAATTATCGGGAATTAAATATGAAATACCATGAACTAATTATCATCATCCCGAATTAAATTAAATATATATATATATATATATATATATATATATATATATATATATATAACATTTGATAAATTATTGGAGTTTTTCGGCTTTATTTCAAAACTGACTTCTGCTTTCAGCTTGACATCTACATTCAATAACTGACATCTGATTTATTAACACTGTTACTTTATAATGAATTTCTATATGGCTTGAACCTGGGTCTACTGTGGCCTAGTGGTAAAGGCGACAGCCCGGATAGCTGTAGACTTGGGTTCGAGTCCCAACGTAGACCATATTTTTCAAATAAAAAATTTCGTATGATTTGCTTTGTAATTTGTAGACAGCAATGTTTACATCCCCACTTACTCTGCAATTACATACATTCTAATTTGATATTTGTAAATATTTCATATAATAAAGCCGAAAAACTCCAATAATTTATCAAATGTTATATTTAATGAACGGCTAAGAAATTATCTAAACACATATATATATATATATATATATATATATATATATATATATATAATAACTTCGTGACCTTGGTATGATATGGTATACCTAATCAGTAGGCGATTAAAGGTCTGTATATTACTTCAAAATATATGTATTTAAAAAACTCGAGAGTTTTTTAAATACATATATTTTGAAGTAATATACAGACCTTTAATCGCCTACTGATTAGGTTTACCATATATATATATATATATATATATATATATATATATATATATATATATATATATATACATATATATACATATATATATTATTGTGTTCCATTGCAAACTTTATTCTTTTTTATTTTGAGACTTTTTCTGATCCGGTTTTGTTATACCAATTCACTCCTGCAGCTTATTTTCTTGTAAGCGCCTCTTTACCAATCTGGCAGAGATGTAAATGTTCTTTCGACATTTTTGCCGTTACTTCGGTCGAAGTTGAACATAGATCTGTGATACTCATTCTGATTAATAGTATTTCTTCCATCAGTATCTCGTCAACTTTTGACCATTTCCCGGCGAATCATAGAAAGTGCGGTAAATTTTGAAATGCCTTATTGCATTATCGCACTATATCTCTCGAATAGGATAATACCCGCAATCTTACAGATTCGTTAGTTATTAGTTCGAGAAGATTTCATTTTTATTCGAGCTAATCTGACTGCAATCTCTACGCTCTACAGCATTGGAATAGTAGAAAATATAGTAGTTAAACGTTTAGCGAAACTCCAGAAAAAATTGTTTCATCAATAAATTAAACACAGTGCTGTCAAAAATTAGGGGCTATTCAACAAATGAAGAATATCAATCAATGAGGTGTTGCGAAATAAAACAATCTTAATGAAAAAAAATGAACATTTAAATACCAGTGACATTGTAAAATATGAATTTGTACCAATAGTGTCGATCGATGTCGGGAGAGATTCTTCACAGTATAAAAATATTTTAGCCGACAATAGATGCAAATTTATTTTTGAAAATTTGTTACATCACGTTGTTGTTAAATGCAATTATAATTTGTTTCTATAATTCCAATAATTTTGAATCTAAAAAAAATTGTTTGTGTTTTTAAAGGAAAAATAAAAATATCATAAAAAATTAGTATTTACATATTTTTTAAAAGTTGATATTTAGTGCATATTTAAGTACTTATTCTGAAAGTTTTTGGTGCATATTTGCATGCATATTTTAGAGTTTCTTAGTGCACAATTATCTTAAGCCTACTGATGAATAATATTTTAGAGACCGGACACATCGGGCTGAAACGGACGATATAAATAGTCAACAACATCTGTAAGTACATCACGCAGTTGTTGAATAGCACCATTCATTCGGTTAACGGCACAACTATTTTTTGTGTGCGGTTAATCCAATGAATAGTGCTATTCAATAAATGGGTGATGTACTTACCGATGTTGCAGATTACATATTTATATCGTCCGTCGTAATGACGTCATTTCAGCCCGATGTGTCCGGTCTGTTATAATTTATAAATAACACATAAACGGAGGAAGCGAATATTGAGCCCAAGATTCTTGTTAAATAAGAGTCCTATAATTTTTCAAATAAAATATAATAATGAAAAATATGAAATTGTCTACAAAATAAGAACGCTTTAATTAAATAAACATAACTGTACTGTGTATTGTCCATGTGTACAGTTACAGATATGTATATTGCATGTCTGTTTCATTTGTAATAACTGTACTTATAACATAAATAAATTACCTTGCATTTTGCTAAGCTAGTTGTTTAATTTTTACAATGCCTTCTGTATATATGGAGAAATTTCTATGCGCGTAGATCAGAACTTAAATGATGTTTTACAATATGGAAGAAAACGTGTATTCTTTTTGTATACAAACTCTTTACGTTCTTTGCTACACATGCAAATGTAATACTTATATTAAATATCAAACAATCCGCCAGATAGAAGTAGTTATAATAACAGTAACGAATAACGAAGAAAAAAAGAGAAAAGAACGAATGCAGAAACTTCTGAGAATACTCCGACTTATCTGTAACGCACTTCCGGTCAGGGATTAAAAAAGTATGCTGACCAGCCAGACGTCAGTATCATATTACATCAGACTCAATTAACACAAATTGTTTTCTTTTAATTATATCTTTAAAAATAAGCTATGATTTAATTACAGCAAACCATGTATCTAACGCTAGAAATAATAACAGTTTCTAAACAACATTTTTTGTTATTTTATGCAAGATTTGTTTACATATGTATATATGTATGTATACGTCAACATATCGTCGATTAGTAACGCCATCATAGTAAAGATAAAATTTTATAATATATTGCTGTATATATATATATTATTTAGATTAATCCATTTATTACATACAATCCATTACATACTTATGCTAAAAGAGTTTTGGAAACATTGTTTTTGCAATTTTTAGAATAAAATATTTTTGTGTAGTGTACGAGATATCTATATCTTAAACTTCAGCTTTGTTAAAACATGATATAAACCACGTATGAAAAATGTTAGCTTTAGTTACGTGTATCTTTTTGCGATAAAAGATAATACCTGTAAAATGCTTTTTAATGTTGTAATGTGAAGGTGTCAAATATACCAGGTGTCCTTGAAATAAAAAGACAGCATATGAAAAATAGAAAAACTAAATTATATAGAATATAAACAAAAATATTTTCCCAATATTCCCTCTCATAAGCAAAAAAAGAAATGACAAAGATATTACAAAAAAAATTGTCATGCTACTGTGCGATGGTTACACTATAAAAGACGATATCTTAAAGTTGAACGCCAATAACAAAAAAAATAGTTTTGTTATTGTCCATCTCGCTTTAACTTTCGTTCAGTTGTCGATCGTTACGTAAGTTCTATACAATTTTTCGATTAAAGATAGAGTGTTACCAAAGAGGACGTTAAGTGACCGTAGAGCTCACATCTTATATCTTACATGTTATTTTAATATATCATCTCCAAAATTTCACAAGGAAGTATAAACATTTAATAGCAGACTTTCGTGCCAAGTTATCGAACCCTTGCAATAACAAAATTTAGACACAATATTATTTTCTAGCGTTTTTATAAACATAAACATTGCCGCCTTTAAATTCAAGCGGCATTCTATTTCTTACACATGAAATGATGTCAGTTCTAAAAGTCAGGAATAATTTTTAGTATGATTTTTAAAATGGGTTTATAAATTAATGTCACACACATTATCGATTTTTAATAATTCACTTAGCATACAGGATGTTATAGTTTTTATAACATCGACAGCTGTTACGTATGTAAACATACGGTGTGTGTGTGTAACTTCAGTAGAGGTACATATTTATTATTTATACACATTCTGAATTCATAGGCGAAACATAATACAATTTTCAAGGGTTTTTAATTTTGCGTTCGCATCGTAATTGACAATATTTTGGATTCATATTCTATATAATTACATCTTTCCATTTTTCATACGTTATCTTTTATTTCAAGGACACCCGTATATAAATATTACATAGATTAATTAATTATTCACTGTCTAAAGAAAATTATGGAAAAGATCAAACAAATCAACCAAATCAAACAAATAGAAATCAATATCGGCTACAGAGGTACTCTAATTGAAAAGATACTGACAAAATAACTATTGACAAAAACATCTTTGTTGTATATCCTGTAATGAAGGATAAGCAAAATTCAATATTTAGAATACAAATTTATACTACCAAACCTAATCAAGATATTTAAAAAAATTTAATATAAACACAGATTTCTAAACAAATGAAAATCTATCCAAATACATACCGCCTCATTCTGAGCAAACGCAACGATCCGAATGTATGAATATTTCTCCCGCTCCGAATAAAAATCCCCTGAACGCTTTTAGCCAATCACAAAACAGTCTGTCGCGCAACCATTTGACAATTAATGTCACAAATTAGTGCCACCACTGTCACCCTATACGGAGTCTCTTAAGCGTTTGAATAGTGATCATGCCGCGTTATACACTAGAAGAGAAAGCCGAAATGATGAAATGGTATTACGCTGATAATTCTTATCAAAGAGTATGAGACTTATTTGCCGGAAGGTATGCCGACAGGCCCATCCCGAACAAAGCTACAATTTGTAGACTTAAAAAGAAAATAGACATTACTGGTTCTGTACAAAATTTAAAACCATTATTCCCAAATCGCAGAGTTCCTAATGATACGTCCATTTTAGTATGCGCTGCAATAGAACTAAATTGAAATTTGACACTTAGCGATATTTCCAATGATTTAGGCATATGCTGCTCTTCCGTTAACCGCATACTAAAATTAAATGGTTTTCGTAATTATAAATATTCCAAACATCATCAATTATTTTACGGCGATGAGTTTAAACGGATGAATTTCCGTTATTATATAATTAATTTCTCATTATGAACAATTTATTTTATTATTTGTAAGAGTAAATTTTTCTTTACATTACTAGAATTTAATTTAGTTTTTATTAGTTCTGAAATTTATTTAGTATACTATGAATAGTTTTTGTGACCTTTATTATTAAAATTTAATTTATTAAATCTCTTGATGCCTTATTTGCAATTTTCTTGATCGCTTATTAATAATATCATTACGCTTTGTGTAACCATCGTCAGTATAACGTATTGCAATTTACTCATTACCATAACACAGGACTAAACAATTTATAGTCCTTTAATAGTAATTTGGTAATCAGATAATTTTTCTTACACGGCTCCTAATATGTAAGTATGTATGAAGTATGACATCGATGTTAACGCGCCTACAGCATTCAGGGGAATTGTATTAGGAGCCAGAAAAATAATTGCACATTCGGATCGTTGCGTTTGCTCGGAATGAGACAGACTGTGTTGTGATTGGCTAAACGCGTTCAGGGGATTTTTATTCGGAGCGGGAGAAATATTCATACATTCGGATCGTTGCGTTTGCTCAGAATGAGGCGGTATATCAAAAACAATAAAGATAGAATAGATAAAAATGAAAAATCTGGAGTCTAAAAGTTAAGGTAAGATGTACGTTGATCAAACAGGAGGATCGTTTGAAAACCGTATTGCTGAACAGGTCGTTTAAAAATTAAAAAAAGCAAGATTCCACGTTTGCCACTCATTTAATAGCAAAATATATACATTCAATAATGATTATCAAATTCTCTCTTTAGAAAATAAAGGCATAAAATTAAATTTACTGGGAAGCTTAGAAATTAATAAGTTAAAACAGTCACAAACTTTATTTGACGATTATTTGGATTTAAACAACTTATAGCAAGCGCCAATTATGTTGGCGCGAAGAGGGGGTGCGCAGAAGTCGTTTTTAAAAACGTCCACCCCCGCTACTCAAATAATTGTCAGAAGACATTTGTCATTGACCTTTGTTAACATAATTTTCTCTGTATTCAATTTCGTGGCATTGTATTGATATTCCAGCATTTATTGCAATATTATTAAGTACACAACATGTATGAAAAATTTTTGCCGCTTGTTGCTCTAGTTGGTTGGTATAACAAAACCCTATGTCTAGAATGCCACCTAAATCTGCCCTATAACACAACATTTGTTCTCTCTGTAACGTTTCTGGTTTTGTTTAAGTGTTTATTGAAATTTGCTTCGATTGTGCCTTCTTGTACATTAGCAAACGGTGTGAAAAGCCACGGCTGAAGAGGATAACCACTATCACCTGTTTGGAATTGAAAATAAATACACAGTTCAGTATATGTGCATATATGTAACTGTTTACCTGTTAAATGTGTTAAGGTATCCCCATGTTCGTATTGCTCTCTTAAGTAATTTCTAATATTACTTGTTTACCATATAGCCGCATCATGCACTGATCCTGGATTTCATGCACTACATCCAATTATCTTGCAATTGGAATCTGCAATCTAGAAATGAAATATATTTAGAATTAGCCCTTAATGTGATATTTTACCCTTCACTACATCAATATATGTTTATACACATAATGTTTACTTACAAGTATCACATTTATAGAATACCTTCTTTTTCTGTTCGACACGCTATATAGTGAAAGACCAAAATTTTTTGAATTGCTTGCAAGTGATTTATAGTTGATGTTATTGATGTTCAATTTGATTAAGCACCTTTTTCGTGAAAGTCTGCATTAATTTTGTAAGTAGAATTAAAATTTTATGACGTCATAATTATCATAATTATATTTCTATTGTATTAAAGCTAGTAGTTAAGAGATTTAATTATTAGGAATACAGATAACACAGTTTATATATTAAAATTCTTCGTTATAATGTTATAGATGAAAATTTTGTTCGATTGGATTCAGTTTTTTTCTGTGTCAAGGCACATGCGTAGTTCTTGTTCGCGTATCAGTATCTGATTATACAGCGTGGTTTTCCTTGAAGAATCTACTATAAAGCTTGATTATTTTTAGATAAGTTTTGTTCGGAGTCATTAAGGAGGATGTTTTCCATTCATTTAGCGGTCAATTGTCAGTGAATGTTTTTACCTTCAGTATCTTTGTTATATGATACAGCATCTTTATACTTTGTAAAGATATATTTTTTTTAATTTATTTTAATTTTTAACCTGTGTTTGCTTTATTTACTCATTCCAATATTGCTAATTAATTAATACCTATATAAAAGAATATATTTAAAAGAAACCTAAAGAGAGATTAGTTCAAATTTAACTTATATAAAATAGATAATTAAAATTTTTGTGTACAAGTGTACTGGCGCTCAACTCATATTTTAGACACGTCTTTCCTATGTGGAACCCGAGAAGTTAGAGGTCTCAGATTTGAAAATTCACCGGCTGAGAAAACCTAGTTGGGAAAACTAGTTGTGGATGGTGGTGTAATAAATTATCAAACCCATTATTCATAGCAATATGTATGTACAGGGCTAAATACTACATACGAAATAAAAAGAATACATAATACAAAATCTGTTAATACATACATATTGCTATGAATAGTGGTTTGTAGATTTTAATGCACCACCATCCACAACTAGTTTTCCCAACTAGGTTCCTCAGCCGGAGAATTTTAAATATGAGACTTCTAACTTCTCGGGTTCCAATTCGGAAAGTCGTGTAATTTCTACAATGAGTTAGGCGCCAGTGAAATGTTCACAAAAATTTATATATGTACTTATATTTTTAATTAATGAGCAATAAAGGTATTAGCACAAAAATCAAACACAAGGTAAAAGTTAAGCTGAATATTTAATACAAAAATCAAAAAAAGAAAAAAATCTATCTTTATAAAGTATAAAGATTCTGTATTCCACAAAAATACATGAGGTAAAAATATTCACTGTAATATTGACAGCTAAGTGAATGAAAAAACTTCCTCTTGATTACTCCGATCAAACTTATCTAAAAATAATAAAGTTTATTTTTAATTTCTCCCCAGAGAACCACACTGTATAATAAGATACTGATACACGATCAAAATTACGCATGCGCAAACAGACATGCACAAAAAAAACCCTTGAATCCAAACGGACAAACTTTTCAATTATAATATTAACATAGAAATGTTAATAATAAACTGTATTATCTATATTCTTAAATTAAATCTCTTAATTACATGTATAAACTTCAATACAATAGAAATATAATTGTAATATTTATGAAGTCATAAAAATTTTATATATGTACTTACAAAAAAACTAAAATGTGGAGACTCACGAACAAAGGTGCTTTCAATTTAATCAAAAATACAAAGAGAAAAAAACTCTATAAATATCGGGAATATAATACTAATATCTCAAAATCACATCCAATCAAACACCCCAAAATAATTAATATAAAAATATATATCAAATAAAACAACCTTATCGTTTCATGGCTTATAGTCGTCTCCCTGAATTGGCCTCAACTTTCACATGAGATCGACATCGGCCTAGGATAACTAGTTTTTATCACACGTTAAATTTTAAAACATTTTCAAAAATATACAACTTATCCCACAATAATTGAACATTTATTTTAAATATTTTAAATATTATTTTAGAAAAAATTCATAGCACATCCCCAAAAATATATAATTAATAAGCCTGGACATGTCAAAATCTTATTCATTATATAGTTTTCCGCACTCACAGAAAGTTGTCAGTTTCTTACACTCACACTATTGTCCCCGCACTCAGCCGATGAACAGTTTCAGTCTGGGCCTTCTTCCTCAATACGCACCTGTGGAGCGAACGGTTGCAGAGCACTTATGTGATATCGTCCCTTCTTTTGACGATCATCCATAGTGTACAACTCGTACGTAACATCATTAAACCTCCTGGTGATTCGATACGGTCCAATATATGGAAGATCGAGCTTTTGGCATTTTCCTTGAGGACGTCTACCAAGACGATAACTTCTTACAATGACGGAATCGCCAACTTCGAATCTGGTCCTGCTTGTAATTTTTTCGTTTTGTTTGTTGACATATTTTCTTCCTTGCTCGGCCAGTCTTCTTCCCACTTGGGTTGAAATTTGTTCAATGTTTTCTACCCTTTTTATTTGTTGATTCCAGGGTCTGGCAGGCTTAATCCCATACATCACAGTCGAAGGACGTTCCAGAGTAACAGTGTTCGGAGAATGGTTGATATTATCTTCAACCTCCTGGACATGTGTCACCCAGCCTTCATGATTGTCGTTAGTCTTGATTCGCGGGAACTTGATTATCTCCTGGATGTATCTCTCACATGGATTTCCACATGGATAGCGTATGGAAGAAAAAGAAATATTAACGTTCCGATCTTTCAAAGCATTTATAAATCCCGCATTATTAAAATATGTTGCATTGTCTGCAAGAATTCGATTAATTTTCCCTTGATGGGTAATCCAAGAATCAATACATTGTAATGTGGTTTCAGTATTATATTGAGGAGGTAGGAAACAGTTTCACATATTTCGAGAATATATCTACCATGACTAAAATATTTCTATATTCGAACTCCCCAGGAATAAGGTTTCCTAAATAATCAATAGCGACTAATTCTAATTTAGCTTATGCCACTATACTCTTTACCTCGAATTGGCACGTGCGGTTTTTATGTTTACCTAACCAACACGTTATACAATTTCTATCTATTTCTTTAGCAATAGTTCGATCTTTCTTCGCGTAGAATGCCTCTGTAAAAGTAAGCCATACTTTAGATCCACCAATATGACCCAAACTCTCGTGTATTTGCAACATTGCTTGTCGAGCATAAATATCATCAACTACCACATAACGTTGATCTCTAATATTTTTCATAATTAAACCGTCGCCCACAATCCGTCGCGCACAACCGTCGCGCACAATAAAATTTTTATAATTTTCTTGATTTCTTAAAACCTCTCTTAAATTATCAAAACTTTCATTCTGTTGGACCTGAAGGATCACATCATACTCAAATGCCCCCTCAGCATAATCCCTATTATATTCATTTAGTTCAACATAATTAAAATTACTTTTACTGTTATACATTCTAGATAACGCATCACCAGTAACATTTAGTACTCCCTTCGAATTTCAAAATTATACTTTGACAGTAACAAAGACCAACGATACACTCTATTATTTTTAAATCTTGTACTCAATAGTGATGTCAACGCAGCATGATCTGTTTCTACTAGGAAGTTCTTGCCCAATAAATAAAATCTTAGCTTTTGAACCGCGTGTACTACAGCCAACATTTCTTTCTCAGGTATAGTATATTTAATTTCATAGCTTTTTAAGATTCGAGATACAAAACAAATCGGTTCTTCTATACCTTCATTATTAACTTGGATTAAAACTCCACTAATTGCGACATAACTTGCATCTACCATTAATACAAATTGTTTATTAAAATCTGGCAATATCAAAACTAACTGATTATAAAATTCATTCTTTAAATTTTCGAAAGCTTTTATTCTTTCCTCATTCCAACTAAATTTAACATTCTTTTTTAACAGTTCATACAATGGTGCACTTGTCTGTGCCAGGTACGGAATAAAACGTTTATAATAATTAATTATACCCAAGAACCCTCTTAACATTCTTACATTTTTAGGACGTGAATACTCTTTAATCAGCTCCAGCCTACTTTGATCCACACTGACATATCTAGGACTTATATTATATCCTAGAAACTTCATTTCACTCTTAAAAAATTCACACTTCTTAATATTTAACTTCAGACCTTCTCTTACCAATATTTCCATTATATTTCTTACATGCTCCAAATGATCCTGATAATTTTTACTATTTATATCCATTATATTTTCTTCTATTTGTTGTTCATTTGACAATTGCAATGACTCCACACCCCTTGTTACAACTTCATCTTGGCTCGCATTATTTAACGCCATTATTTTTACCATCATCGCATCCATCTTTTCTTCCATTCTTTTCTGTCTTTCCTGCATTATCTCCATTGCTTCCGGCATTTTTATCTCTCTTTCCTGCATTTTTATCAGCATGTCCGTCATCATCATATCCCTGATTACCCTGTCGTGCCCCTCTTCATGTATGATTTTTACTTGACCTATTCTTGCCTTTGCCTTTTCCAACAATTCCTCACTTTCTTTCTTTACTGATGTTATATCTTCCATCTTTGTGCTCTGTTTCTTGCTTACAACCAATACTGCTTCTGTTCGCCCCACGTTGGCCTTGCCAAAAATATGCTATGAATAGTGGTTTGTAGATTTTAATGCGCCACTACCCACAACTAGTTTTCCCAACTAGGTTCCTCAGCCGGAGAATTCTCAAATATGAGACTTTTAACTTCTCGGGTTCCAATTCGGAAAGTCGTGTAATTTCTACAATGAGTTAGGCGCCAGTGAATTGTTCACAAAAATTTATATACATACTTATATTTTTAATTAATGAGCAATAAAGGTCTTAGCACAAAAATCAAACACAGGGTAAAATTTAAACTGAATATTTAATACAAAAATCAAAAAAAGAAAAAAATCTATCTTTATAAAGTATAAAGATTCTGTATTCCACAAAAATACATGAGGTAAAAATATTCACTGTAATATTGACAGCTAAGTCAATGAAAAAACTTCCTCTTAATTACTCCGGTCAAACTTATCTAAAAATAATAAAGTTTATTTTTAATTTCTCCCCAGAGAACCACACTGTATAATAAGATACTGATACACGATCAAAATTGCGCATGCGCAAACAGACATGCACAAATAAAACCCTTGAATCCAAACGGACAAACTTTTCAATTATAATATTAACATAGAAATGTTAATAATAAACTGTATTATCTATATTTTTAAATTAAATCTCTTAATTACATGTATAAACTTCAATACAATAGAAATATAGTTGTAATATTTATGAATTCATAAATATTTTATATATGTACATACTTACAAAAAAAACTAAAATGTGGAGACTCACGAACAAAGGTGCTTTCAATTTAATAAAAAATATAAAGAGAAAAAAACTCTATAAATATCGGGAATATAATACTAATATCTCAAAATCACATCCAATCAAACACCCCGAAATAATTAATATAAAAATATATATCAAAGAAAACAACCTTATCGATTCATGGCTTATAACGGGTGTTCAGAAACATTCGAAGTCAAGTGGGCTCTGAACAAAAAATCGTATATCTTTACTTGTATCGTAATCGTATATCTTTACTTGTATTAAATTGTATTAAGTAAATGTATCAATCCATATCAGACATGACTTCATATTTTCAAGGACTACTTTGACTTCGAATGTTTCTGAACACCCGTTAGTCGTCTCCCTGAATTGGCCTCAACTTTCACGTGAGATCGACATCGGCCTAGGATAACTAGTTTTTATCACATGTTAAATTTTAAAACATTTTCAAAAATGTACAACTTATCCCACAATAATTGAACATTTATTTTAAATATTTTAAATATTATTTTCGAAAAAATCCATAGCAATATGTATGTATGTACATTTAAAATTTGTGTAGTCTTGAGAAATTGCTAAATAACACATGTATGTACATAATGTACATACATATTATCAAGGTCATCATTGTGCTTCAGAAAACATAGATAAGCTCTCCATGCTACACTATCAAAACGCACCATCAATAATTTTCTGTTAGATTTAGTTTCCACATATTTAAAACCCATATCCATCAGAATCTATCTTAGTGTTTCTTTGTAGCCATTAAACTGTGTTTCTTGTGCCATAAATGCAAACAAAACATCTAGTGTGGGTACAGCTTTATCGACGGTATATAGAGAATTCATTTTATTTCAAAGTATAGATTTACAAATGTTATAAGTTTTAGACAATTGTTATATATTTAAAATTTAAAAACTTATCCACGTCTTCTACAATAAATAATACGCGGAAAACGTTTTTGAGGTGCACAAATATTTATCGAACATTGAGGTCCTAGCTACGGAAATTGTTATGATTCATCAATTTTAGGTATCTTTAGTTTAATTCGTAGAATTGTTTTTTCAGATTTTCCTGTCATACCTGCTACACTTATCAAACAGTAAAAGTATATGCGTTTGCGGCTTTTTTTCCTCGCAGAATTGAATAATATTCTGTAATAAAGTGAGGACTCACTTTTCTATGATTTCCTTTTAGCCATATTAACAGTAATAGGTTAAAATAATATTTTCGTGAATGTTCAAAGTATGTTATATTACTCACATAAAAGAAAGACAATTGATGATATAGCTCTGGATAATAACTGTTGTTTTTGGGTGTAGTATTAAATAACATGATAACGATAACATAAAACAAAAAACGAAAAGTAATAAGAATATTAACCTCAACCAACGATAACACGAAACGATAACTATTGACATATACAAATTGTTGACGAGAGTGTATATTAGGATCGGGGAGGTAGAGGGTAGGGTGTTTGGCGATATAGTTCGCATATTTTCCACCGGTCAATCTTAACTGGTTTTACGCTAGATAGATTCATTTTCTTTTCTAATTAAATTTATTTATAGAACATTTATTTTAATGGTATGTATTATGGCATATATATTTTCCATTTTTTTTTAAATTTCTAATATATTATTTATGTATTATCTTTTTTTTAATGGAAAACTCATTTTCCTATACTTTCTTGAAAACATTAAATAAGCACTTATTTAATGTTTGGTAAAATTAAATATGACAAATATCAACACTCATTCACATGGGACCTATATTTAATTGTTACACTGAAGCGGTCATAACAAGTAAACACTTCAAATTTAAAACATATATTTAAAACCAAATACATACAAATTTTTTGAAACAACTTTCTTATCTGTAGTTCATCCGATGTGCAATGTGGATCTATGTATGCATATATCTGCGTTAATATTTTTTTTAAAAGATGTATATTGTGGCAATAATGTATTTTAGTATATTTAAAAATATTAACTAATTCAACAAAAACTAGTTTATTGGATTATTTAGCTAATTTGAAACGAGAATTAAACATATTTCACTTAATTTTATATTGCCTGTCTTGGCTTTACTAGAGCCACCCACAAAGGCCGTGTCACACTGTTTGGCTTCTGTAACAACTCACTTTCAGGTAAAATGTCAATCATACAATGTCAAAACCAGAAGGTTTTTATTTAGTTACGATATTGATACATGCAAGAACGGAAATTCGAGTGTCGGTAACACAAAAAATTCTTTAAATAGCATATCAAATTCCTTTCTGGATAATGTTAGTGTCCAAAATGTGGTAGCTGTAAAGTTTACTTTTTCGAATAATAATTCTTTCTATGAAAACGAAATATGGTTTTAAATATTTCAGACGTAATGTTATCTAAATAAAAGGTTGTATATAAGAAGGAAGACAAATGCATATTTATTAGTAAATGTTATATACGTTTTCATCTAGTTACACGTTATTATTAATACTAATTATTCACCTCGACTTATACGTTCTGAATTTTAAAAGGACATCCTTGTCCTGTCAATATTATCAAATATTCAAATATAGGTATAATGAGTAATCTGTAAACTATGAACATTTTCTTCTTAAGCTGACAACGATTCTGCAATTTTATGTTGATATGCCTGATTTCTAAATTTTAATTTGTCAAAAATATGGCAAAGTAAAAATCAAACAAGCAAATAAATAAAACAAATTTTGTTTTACTTTCAGTTCAGTAAAATAGATTTATCGTAATGGCCTATATTGGATGGGGGTTGCAAATTGAAGATGGCAAAGAAATATATTCCAAGCTGCTGGTCGGCTTATTATCAATTTATCGAGATGGGTCAAGAAGAAGAAATTGAATAATCTTGAATAGTTTTGACGTTTATTTGATGTAAATCCATTTTGCAAAATAAAATAAAAATAAACACACACATGATGTTTATAAATTTACACTATATTTTAAAAAATATCTATGATAGCTGTTTCGCTACACAGTAGCTTTTTCAAGTATAACAATAAACTAATGTTACATACTATATATCCAACACAACTATATTGGGTTACTATTATTTTAATTGCTGTATGTCAACCTTAATCGTATCTAAATTCATGAATAGAACAAAATTAATAATGCAACAGAACAATTTAGCAAAACCCTATTTCACAGAACAAACACATTTAATAACGGGGGAAAGTACAAAATTAATAATGTAACAGAAAAATTTGGTAAACCCCATTTCACAGAACAAACAAATTTAACAACGGGAAAGAATTCAAGTCTAATTTATCATTTAATAGTATATCAGAATGTTTGAGCTTAAGCAGTTTAGAAGAAGAATTATAAATGACAGATCTGTCATTTATAATTCTTTGATAAAGATAATACTTACCGAAAATGTAAGAGCTTATCTTGAATATATACATATTAATGTAAAACAGACCTTAAATCGCCGAATATCTAAATCGGCTATATTGTACAAAGGTCAAGAAATAATTATCTTTATATATATATATATATGTATATACATATATATATATATATATATATATATATAATATTTTCGTGACCTTGGTATGATAATGTAAACTTAATAAGTTGGCGATTAAAGGTCTGGTTCATTACTTCAAAGTATATATATTTAAAACAACCCTACATGTTTCGGCAAATTGGGCAATTGTTATTTCCAATGTTATTACATACTTCTAACATTCTAAGATTTTATGTTGTTTGCCATGTACAAATTGGTTTTCATTACGTTAGAAAATTAATTGACATATATGTAAC
This sequence comes from Melolontha melolontha, assembly GCA_935421215.2. Lineage (NCBI taxonomy): Eukaryota > Metazoa > Arthropoda > Insecta > Coleoptera > Scarabaeidae > Melolontha > Melolontha melolontha. The sequence continues at coordinate 135,392,845 of OW285235.1, read as the reverse complement.
CGTATACATATTAATATAAATGCTAAATAACTTTTTTCAAAAACACGATAAAAATAAAAAACGAAATGCAGTCAAATCATGAAATCATTACTAAAAGTTATATCCAGCAAGAAAGCAATCAGGTTTCCTAACATTCACCCGAGTAAACTGAAACATAGGTTATGGATTCTCCGCTGGAAACTATAACCCAAATTAAATGCCAAGGAAAATGTTATTACTGTTCTGGCTCAAGTAAAGTTAATTCCTTGATATCTAGCAGAGTAATAAAACACTGTACCTCTGCAAAGTGAAAGTGCCCAAAATTTTAAGAAAACCGGAATACGAACTATTTAAACTAGAAGTTAAGTAATAATTATATCTAGCGAATTATTTAGCAATTTTGCTATTGGTATGTAGAGAAATGTGAGCGAATTATTAACCATTATTTTGAAAAGACTGGCAAAATAAAATCCAGAGATATAATATCTGATGATCTAGACTAGACCTCCATATTTAATGTCTGCGAAAGTGTCTATTTAAGTAATTTCTCATTGCTTGGGAGTTGTACGGCGGTGTGCCTCCTAATTGAAACTATGATTGCAATTATTCCTGTACCGAAGTTTATTCTAAACATTTAAATTATATATTGAAAATTATCTAGCATGTTGAAACAACTTCAGCACATCAATAACTGCAATTATGGTTTCAATTAGATACGCAAAAGAACCACCACATAACTTCTTAGCTATGTGGTATTGCTTATATAACAAATTCTCAAGAAAATGTATATCGAAGTTCAGTCCATATCACAAGATATTGCATCTTTGGATATTACTTTGTGTTGATTTGTAAAAGGCCCATCATAACAAATAAGGCACTATAAAAAGAAGACAATAGTGTTTACAAAGTCACTTCGAATAGATTTCTGATTCGTTTGCTTTTTTTATTGTAACGGGATCCCATCAGGTGTTTTCTATTATAATATAATTGTGTATATTGACGTAAGAACAATTTTTCGTAGCTCAACACGCACATTATATACGCTGACCTACGACAATACATATCTAAACAAAATACACCAATTGGTATAGATCAGCGCTTTCTTATTTAGACTTCACCAAGTTCGGTAAACACATATAAAAAATCAGGAACTGAAACCGAACCCGAACCCGTTGAACCCAAAAATTCAGCAAGGTTTGGGTTCAAAAATATAAAAAAATAGAGAAATATTTAATAGAATAATAATAAAAAACATTACATTTCTTGCATGCAACAAAAAAATTAAAAACAAAATCAAAATAAAATAACGACTATTTGTAGCGAACAAGTAACCAGTAACCTTCACACAAACTAGACTAAATATTTGTAGCGAACAAGTAACCAGTAACCTTCACACAAACTAGACTAAAATGGGAAATCCCCTTTTTCTGTTTGAGCTATGTACAAACATAATATTTGTGTTAAACAAATTAGTAGGCAAACATTTTCTTGTAACCAATGCAAATAGTAGCGACGCAAACCGTGTATTAGTATATTTTAACTTTCTTAAAGTAAACGTGGGTTGTTAAAATCAACTCTTAAATTGTTTTTAATAAAGTGAGTGCTCACATTCAAATTTAAAAATTTATATAAATTTTTTTATTTTTCTAACCCAGAGATGTCTACGAAATTTACGAAAAATTTATTTGTTTATGATGCAGGAAAAGATGTATCTATATGCTCAGAATGCAAATATGAAATGAAAGGTAAACATACGGCAAATCTTGGGCGGCATATACAACGGAAGCATCCTGAGCTATTCAAGAAAACTCAAAATGAATCGTCAACATCTAAATTGCTTCAGATCACCAATAAAAGAGCAAGAGCGGAGAAAAATACCCTTGAAGAGTATTTAAATATTATCAAGATAAAAACCTGCAAACCAAGTTTCATTGATTCATGCGTAAAATTAGTAACCATTAATGGCCGTCCTTTCACAATCTTCGAAGATTCTGGTATGAAAGAAATAATCGATCCGATTAGGAATGCACTAAAAGTATCAGTAAATAGTCATAATATAAGTGATCTTGTTAACAACAAAGCAACGGAAATAAAAAACAAAATTAAATTGGAAATATAAAAAAAAATTATTTCAATTAAAATTGATTCTGCTTCTCGTCTTGGTAGATGTATTATAGGGATAAATATTCAATATATTTTTGACGGAAAAGTAAAACTACGAACTTTGGACATGCATGAGGCTCAAAATCGTCAGACAGGAGCCTACATAAAAAATCTTATCATCAGCGTTCTTGATTGTTACGACATAAAACTGCAGCAAGTATATTCAATTACATCAGATAACGGAAAAAATATGATCAAAGCTGCTGAATTATTAAAAGACGAGTATAAACTTTGACATGGAAGATGAATTTGATGCAGCTGAAGCAAATGCGCTTTCTTATATTGAACTGGAAGGAGCAGAAACATTAGCACATTCACACCCAAATATTATTAATTTCAGATGTGTTGCTCATTGTTTACAGTTGGCAGTGCTGGACACAATATCTAGTCCTCCTTTTAAGAAAATTCTTGACTAATGCAGAGCCATTTGCAAAAAATTGCGAACACCAAATATTTCTTCTTTAGCTAAGAAGCTAAACTTGAAAAAAGCCGTAATAGACTGTCAAACTAGATGGAATTCCAGTTATGACATCGTTCAAGCCTTATTGGAATACAGAATCGGAATTGCTGGATGCTGAATTAACTATGACTGATAGTACTTAGAATATTTGTGAAGAATTCGTAGAAGCTTTTGCACCTGTTAAAAAAATAACGCTGAAACTACAAGAAGAACAGTTGAATTTAGGCGATTTTTATAGAATCTGGCTTACTTTTAAATTGGAGCTAACAAAAGATGACAAAACAAAATCATTTTCAAAAGAATTATATTTAAATATTATAAAAAGAGAAAACAACTTTATTAACAATCCACTTTTGATTGCAGCAGTATATCTAGATAGCAGATTTAAGGTCATTCTAAGTCCCGAAGATGTTGAAAATTGTTACGCTCGAAAATTACCTAGAGACCATTCGGGAATTTTTAATGAAGTTATTTCATTATTTACTTACGTTAAGTCAACATAGACCTTTCATAATTCAACATTTTCGTCTATTACTATTTTATTTATTTTTGTTATAAATTATCAATCTCCTTAGGCATCTTTAAACATTGTTATTTTCATAAAATTTACTTATGTTCTAATATTTTGGTTGTAACTATATACTCGATATTTTTCCCGGTCTTATTTTTCCCTATACCTCGACGCAGGCCGACATCTTGGAAATTTATTTGCGAAGTCATGCTATATTTTATATTTACTATAAATTCAATTTTTGTTACTCTGTAATCAATTCTTTTATTGTGTTAATTTTGCGTTGAATTTTGCGAAACCATTTGCGTGTTTTACTTGTCTGATAAACCCTTTTAATAATGTAATTTTGCGTTCACTTTTACTTTCGTTTGTAGCGCCATCTTTTCAACTTTTGGTTTATCTTTCAATTACAGTTTTCTTGACGTTTGTTTAGATAATCAATTTGTCTTTTAACCTTATTTGCGGTGTTTTAATTATCGCATTTTCGCTTGTTGGCTTCGTTGTCCACTCTGACACCTTGTTGGGGTTTATGGTTAATTAATTCCGTTTCTATCTAATCTTCCGAACTACGCTCTCGTGTATGACGTATACCAGACGTTGAACGTTTCATGCGATCTTCTGTCGACCGCACTTCGATCGTCAACTTCGACAGTGTTAGTCGTGTTTTAGTGAGTGAATAGTTTTGCGGTAAGAGATATCTTTTTCTTTCAAATTTTGATAGTCTATTCGATTCTTTCAACCTTCTTAGGATTTATTTTGGGGTTACCTCCCAACTTTTAAGTATTTAAACCAATTTTACATCGAAATTTCAACGAGGACCACACCAGGTGGTGGGCTGTTTTTTGCACACGCAATTTTTCCACGCAGTGGAGCATCTTTATCCATCGTTCTTCTTTTGGAGGAGATCCGTGCAATAAACCACTATCCACTTACGAGGGTGAAATTGGGAACGGCGAGGCAACCTTTTTTTTTTAATTTTCAAACAAATTTTCACGGCGTTTCAAGATGGCGGACCCACGCTACTTAGCGTGCCTTATGGCGGCGTAATCGCAGTATTGCTATAGTTTGCGAAATATTGGAAAAGGACAGTACGTACAACACCTGAGAAGGCAATCTCAAATAAGGTTTGGAAATTTTGGTTAAATTAGGGGACGATATCGAAAACTTATAGAGAAGTAGGTTTAGATTATTAATTTTATTTATATAATTAAACTTTTGCAAATTCTATTAATTAATCTAAATTTCAAAAGTTTACACCTAAGTAAGGTTTTAGAGAAGCGGATCTCTCAGTCTGAAGCAGACGTTGTTTTGTATTCACTGCATTTAAATTGGTATCGTAGAACCCTGATAGTTGTTAACGGGTTAGTTTCTCTCGGGATTAATTATTACTAGATCTTGTTCTAGTTTGTTTTCAGTAACCTACACTTTACCTGCTTAATAACATCTGATTGCTTAACTGAGAGTTTATTTAGATTTTGATTAAATACCTTTAATAGCTTTCGAGGCTAATTGCATATAATTTTTAACAGTTAGAGGCTAGAACACCTGGTTTCTAGCATTTGATTAGTATTTTATAATCAAGCTGGTCGTCAGCTTCACTAATAATAATCAGTTGCAGATTTTGTAGAGCTATTTTACGTGGCAAGTTCCTTCAGACGAGCCTACGTTTTGTTATCTTCAATAACTTGGGGGAACGTCTCTCATTAATATTTCATATTTTAAACTGTATATTCTTAATGTAAAGAACCGTAAAATTACGTATACTTAATTTGAGTTCTGCTTATTTCTAGTTGGGATTGTGTCCCAGTAAATTCAATTTAATCAATATATTAATATCTGTATATACAGGGTGTCAACCCGACGAGTGAATTTTGTCAATAGAAGTTTACTGTATTACGCCTGGTGCGTTACTCTTGTTAATTATATTTAATTTAAAAAAAAACCTGAGAGCCTTGTTACTGTTTTCGATCTCATATAAGTCACTAGCATAATTACAGTTTTGGCGCTTATATTTTGAAATTATATAATCTTATTATTTGTTTAATAACTTCTTAAATTTGAATTTTGGCAAACTTTGATCTATTTTGAGTCTATTGATAATTTGTGTTCTACGACAACTGATATCTAATCTTTTAATATATTGAACCTACTTCTTGATAATAAACTTTGTTATTGTTTACATCTTGTGTTTGTTTGATTTCTTACCCACAAGTGTTGTGAAAAGCAAAGGTTCGTTTATATCTGCAACAAGTAATAAGGGGCTGACTCTGGTTTATTTTGAAGCTACCAGGGTCCCACCTTCCTTATTCCTTATTATTGGGGGAACTCTGCAGGGTCTCTAATACGGTGGCGTCCTACCTACATCAAGCGACTTTGGACTCGCGACACTCTACGTACTAGACTGAGTTAGCCGGCAGAGTACTTTCCTGGGGACGTCCATCTTCAGGTAGGTTCAGGCCAGAAGGGGAGAGCAAGCAGAACATCGCGCAACCTCCTTATTACTTGCGTCATTTTAATTTGGTCGCGTTGTGGTAGCAAAATGATAAAAAACATATTTTGAAAACAATACAAATTTTGAAAAATTTACAAATGGAAAGAGAAAAAAAGAATTTTGTGAGAGAATCAATATCTTTTTCTTCAGAAGATGATGAAGATATGCTCGAACAAGTTCTAAAAAAGAAGGAAAGGTTTTATAAATCAAATTCTTCAAATGTAAATGTCACCGCTTCGATTGATAATTTAGTTAAAAATGAATTTGATATATGTACATGAAAAATATCCAAGACTGGGAAAAGAAAAAAACATTTTACTATTTTGGGAGCAACATAAAACGGAAACGCCATTATTGTATCAGCCGGCTCAGATTATATTCCCAGTACCTGCTACGCAAGTAAGCGTCGAGAGGGCCTTTTCAGCCTTGAAATTCATTTTATCCCCACGAAGAACAAATTTAAAAGAAGAAAACTTGAAAAATATATTAATTGTAAAATTAAGCGAAAATTTCTTTGAAAAATAAATTTTCTACTAATAAAACACATGTAGTTTTTTTAAACTTTGAACCCGAACCCTGAACCGAACCCGAACCTGAACTTTTTATTTTGATTAACCCGAACCCGAATCTGAACCCATTTTTTTCATGGTTTCAGTCCCTGCAAAAAAATACATCATTTGGACAGATAGATTCGCTCGTTCGGCAAGAAAAACATAAATAGCACAAGTAACTAATACCAAAGTATCTAATAGAATACATACTTATTTTTTTCTTATACGAGTTACAAATAAAAACTTTGATTTGCACCCAACTTTTTTATTGAAAAAGATCTACCTATTTTTCTTATAATTTCAGATATTTTCCCTTTCCGTCAATCAATGTGAAGTATATATACTGACCTAAGTCAAGGTCGAAAATCAAAGAAACTGCTAAATAAACAAGATGCATAAATAACATATATATTCAATTAATCAGCGTTTTCTTGATCAAAATGCCTACAAAAACCGTTACAAAAACATTTACACCGAATTAAAATGTGTTATTCTAAATAAATAAGATATGCATTCATATACGAGTATATTATTGTTGTTTGTTTTCTGCTATGGAAAATAATATTCAGGGATGGACAATCAATATTACTTTCGCAAGCTAAAATAGTTTAAGTGTTTCTAATAATTGTTATATAAAAATGTAAATGTGATTTTGTTCCAAAATTTAAAAATTAATTATATTCCGCAAGTGAATGAAACTTTATATATAAGTAAAGTATTATAGTGTAGTAGCTACTGTATTTTGAGTGTCGCAATTTTCATATATAATTTACATGCTATACATTAATGAAAATATAGTTGTATGGTTATATCTACATAAAGCGCAAAGATAATGAATGCATTTAAAGATTTAATGTTTTGATCATTAATATGATCTCAATTGAAATTTCCAAAATTAGTGTTTTCCTTACATGAAAATCAGCAGTTGCGTACATATTTGATTTCTATTTCGTTCATTTAAAATTAGTTTTGTGTTTCTAACAAAATTTATTAAGTATATTATAATATTTTAAGACTACATACAAGATTTTTCTTGACGAAAAATTATTAATACTTTATATGACATTTCACTAATCGTAATTTTTGTATAACAAACTCATCATAGCAAAACTTCTAGTAAACATAATTTTCTATCTATTCTTTGATAATTCTTAAATTAAAAATTAATGTATGTATGTTTATTGAATCAACGAGTATTTCTTTTATAAAGTAATTAAATACGCAGTTTACATGAAATTCATTTAGTAAATATTCTACTCTAAGTACATATATGTTGACACATCTACATTTATTTATTTAAGTAAACCAATTATCTGTTATAAAATAAAAATATTTGTGACTTTAATTACATACTATATCACATAAATTTAATTCTTAGACGAATAAACGTGAGTAGCATACAAGAATAAATTCATGTTTTCTAAAATTATTAATTTTAAATAATGTAATTTTGTAACAAAATAAACTGCTTCTTCCAGAGTAGTAAAATTGTTACTCGATTTGCTTTAATTAGTAATAACATTATTTTATCTATTTAAAGTATTTAAAAAAAAATGCGCGGTTGTTTTCAAACACAAACACACTATTATTATAAGCACATGGATCATACTTATTTATTGAAACAGAAAGATTACGGGCGAGAGATAATATATTGATATTACATATCAAATTACTTCAACTATTCTCTAGCACTCGAAACTCTTTTCATGCCGCACCTCTCCAAATTTATATCAAAAGCCAGAGTTATATTTCTCCGTTTCTTCATTAACTTGAGTATATGTTCAAGTTGATTTATTACACTCTTCTAAAACTTTCTCAGTGAGAGGTATCTGATTCTTCTTCTTCATGTGTCTATTGATGCGTTGATTGTTGTTCAAGTCTGAATCATCAAATCCTAACATTTGCCCAATGTTAACAATGAAGTGTAGTATGTCTGCAAGTTCTTTTCCAAAACTAACAATTTTGGTGTCTACAAAATCTTTTCTCGTTGATTAATGAGGTAAAATTTTGTAAAAAAAAGAATTGTACATACATCTGCAAGTATAGAGAAAGAGTCAAAGTCACAGCGTAATCCACGGCACTATGCTGGTTGCCGTGCAATTTTATTCAGTGTTGCCAAAATGTCTTTACGATTTCTTGTTAGAATCATAACCGAAAACAACTAGAAAACTTCTAGATTTGTGCGATTTGTTGTACAAAGATGACAAGTAAATATATACGTTTTACGTAAATCAGAGTATAATTATAACTAGTGACGGCTGGTACTAAGGGTCACAAGCGCACGCGCCCACCCAACCACCAAGATAAACAGAGAAAGAAATTCGCATTTAATTCAGTGCAATATTTTATTTTATTATTTTTGTTTATTTTTATAACGATGGTATCAAAATTTCCTTCCGCACCACAGACACTATGCCAACGCTCAAAACTTTGCTCTGGGGCACGATTTTAGATGTACCTATTTCGAGTATGAATCGGCCAGATCCGCTTATCTTTGCCATATGCGCTAATGCCATCGCTTTAAGGCTTGAAGTGACGTTTATTATTAATGATGGAAGTTAACTGTGTGCAAAATCTTCTAAAAACCCGCTAGCATTTGAGGAAAAACTTTTAATTAAAAAGGAAGGAAAGCCTATCCCTTCAATAAAAATATATATGAAAAATATGAGTGGATTTGCGGATGTTCACTAACAAATAAACTATTTTGTTTTATCTGCCTAATTTTTAAGAAAGAGGTTCGCGCGTGGAATAAACAAGGGTTGAATGATTTAAAGCATATAGCAGACAGGACAAAGAAACACGAAAATTCCGTTTCTCACATGAATGCATGCTTGGATTTCTTGGCAAAGTGGACATACGTGAACAGTTATACAGTGTTTATTTGCGACATAAAATTAAGTACAACGAAGATGTGGAAAAAAACCGTCATATTTTGCGCTGATTAATTATTTGTATAAAATTTTGCGGAGTTTTTTGAGTTGGTGTTACGAGGTCATGATGAGACATTGACGTCGGAAAACCCAGATATTTATGTAGGCTTAATCAACTTTGCAGCTGAATTAGATGCTGTGCTTACAATACATATGAAAGGCTTGCAAGTGTTTAAAGGCGCCTCAAAAACTATTCAGAACGAATGTGGCAAATTTACAAGTAGGAAATATTAAAAGAAATTAAATCTGCAAATTCCATTGCTTTGGAGGCTGATGAAACTACAGACACCTCTAATAATCAGCAAATGGTTGTTATTATTCGATACGTGTTTAATGGACAAATTTTTGAACGCTTTTGATCTTTTTTAAGCCGGGTGGACATAATGCTGAAGTATTAGCAAAACATTACTGAATGAATTGCAAACTATTTTAAATTCTCCTTCTGGGTCTGATAACAATAAACTAAGTTACGAAAGTTACGAAAGGCCGTCTGTGATGAGTGGTAAGGCAAATGGTGTCCAAGCTATTATCAAAAGAACATTTCCACATGCGTATTATATTCACTGTTACGCGCATAATTATTGAACGAGTGGCACAGTGCAATAAAAATGTAAAAAATTTTCTTTGCAAATTTGCAGTCATTTTCAAGTTTTTTTCTCGATCACCAAAACGAACTGTAATTCTTGATGAAATAGTCAAACGTAGATTACCTCGCGCTACTCCTACACGCTGGATTTTCAAAAGTCGAACTGTGAACAAATTATTTGAACACCAGGATTCTTTCAAAAAATGTTTAGACAAAATTATTTACGAAGATGGCATGGATTCAGTTACAATTAGTGAAGGAAGTGATTTATTGAAACATTTGAATTGCCCGGAATTTTTCTACTGGTTGAAAATATTTCATTTCATCATGCCACATCTTGAAATATTATTTAATGAGACTCAAATGCGCGGGATTGACAGTGCTCAACTACAAAAGGCAATTGAATAATTCCAACAGCAAATTATTCACATTAGAAATTTAAGAAATTCTACTGACAATGATAATCAAGAACGCAATAATAAAGAACCTGCAAAAGAAACAAAAAACGACAGGTGTAGATAACAGAGCTGTTATTGCAAAAGAAGTATGTGACACTATTTTAAGCCAAATTAGCGACCGATTTTATTTTAGGGATCACTTAAATGCAGCAAAATTATTTGATTCTCAAAATTTTAAAACATACTCATTCATTTCCACAAACAAATTTTGACGAAGCTGTGAAATCTTATCCTATGTTGGACAGTGTAAAATTGAAAAGTGAACTTTCAGTAATTTATGAGCGCGATGACATGTGTGACGTAGGTGGTGTTATGCCTCTTTTAGTGTTTATAACACACAACAGCCTAAAAAAGGTTTTGACGGAAACATACAAACTGTTGGATATTATTTGTACAACGCCCATGTCGACAGCAGAATGTGAACGATGTTTTTCCACCCTCAAACGCATTAAAACTTTTCTGAGAAGCTCAATGTCAGAAGATTGACTGAACGGATTGGCGGTCCTATCAATAGTAAAGAAGTTCATTCAGTCTATCCCGGATTTTGAGAACAAAGTCATAGACGCCTTTTCCAGCATGAAAAATAGGAGAATGAATTTTATGTACAAAAAATAGGTAATTTTTTGTGTGCCCACCCTCTTTCATAACTCACGAGCCGCCACTGATTATAACTAGGATCCATCTGATTAGAAACAGCACCTGTTCAAGAAACAATTCAGAAAAGCACAATGCGCAATCTATGAATAATTTATATTTATTTGTGTGAAAAATAAACAGTTATGTAAAACATACAAATAAAAAAAAGGTTACAAATATACACTAAGTACGAGTATGTATAGATAAATATAAAACATATACAACTAATACGCATAAGAGAAACATACTAAATCATATTCACAAGACAGTAAAATATGTACAGACTACATCAGAAAGTGGAAAAATTTGGTGCTCGCCCTTATTTAAGAAATTTAAGGTTTCATGGCAAATTCATACATGCTCTAATTTTTAGAAGTGAGGAAGGTGATGCTGCACAAAATGTCTTACCACTTTTTTGAAATGCAGATGATCGTGTATGATTGTTTAACAGCTGGGGATCCAATCTTGAGTTGATGCTCTGTTACCGTATAAGTCTCTTCAATTATTTTTTAACAGCAACAATGTTTTTGTTGGTAACAGCCGTAGGAGGACTCCTGCTCCTTTTTGATGCTGAACAGAATTCCTTTTACGTTCAAATTTCTTATATCATCGGTAAATTGTAGCTAAGGAAGATGCTTGTTCACTAAAAACTGAATCTAAACTCTCTTTGCACTCATAAGCACTTAAATCTCTTTTAAAGTAATAATAAATTATGATTCGAATGTGCTCTCTGGTTAATTCCATTTTCTTTTACTTTTAAAACTAAGCAGCTAAGTTATAACGAACGTAACATCAACGACAAAACGTCATATGATGGATAAAGAGTTTAATTAAACACTGTATGATTACACAGGTCTACAAAATTAAACTTTTTGACAGATGTTTTTATTTTGAAAACTGATTTTATATAATTTTGGTAGGCTGATTTCAAAAATTCTATGCATTTATTTGTATCACGTAAGGTTTTTTTGCACATATTAAATGAAAAAAAACGATATTCCTAAAAAAAATTATTTGTTTATTTAGTAAAAAGGTGGAATACAAGTTAAAAAAGTGGGAAAAAATACTTTACTCAGTCTTTTTTAAGTGAAATCTTTGTCTTTTTGCCAGAAAGCTGCGTTGTCCGGACATTCGGTTGTATGTTTTTAAGGGCATATCCCGTTTTAACATCCAGTAGTAGTCCGCCATCATCGTTATGCTCCATCTGCCTTGGTATCGCCGTTCCATTTCCTTACTTCTTTACTTCTTTAAATGAAACCCAGGCGTTTTTCTCGACATTGGTCATTGTGTTTTGAAAATCCTTGTCTTTGCATAATGTTCTTATCTGCGGCCCAACAAAAATACCTTCTTTTAACTTGACATCGGATAAGGCTGGAAATGTCTCGCACAAATATTTAAAACACTGTCCATTTTTGTCTAGGGCTTTAACAAACTGCTTCATCAAGCCGAGTTTGATATGGAGAGGAGGCAGTAAAACTTTTTTGGGGTCGACCAAGCTATCTCTTAATACATTTTTGCTACCAGGTGTAAGGCTTGTTCTAGAGGGCCATTCTATTTGAGTCCAATGTCTATCCCTTGCTCGACTATCCCACTCACAAATAAAGCATGGAAATTTTGTATAACCTCCTTGTTGTCCTAGTAGCATGCACAGCACTTTAAGGTCACCACAAAGCATTCATTGATGTTCTTGGTAGTTTATTTTCTTTAAAAGAAGTTCAAAATTTTCATACGTTTCCATTAAATGTACCGAATGGGCAACGGGAACCGAGGCCAGCTCGTTACCATTGTGCAATAAAACGCCTTTTAAACTACGCTTACTTGAGTCAATAAACAGGCGCCATTCTTCTTTTACATACGGCACATTTCCTAATTTTGAAATTAAGTCAGGAATATTGTTGCAATACACTAGCGGTCCGTCTTGAGTAAAATATTGACATAACTCTTTTTCGCGATCCCGGTAAAAGCTTGATGTGACGCCAGGTGCCAGTAAATGTTTCTCACGAAATCGGGAGGCTAACAATTCGGATGCATCCTTTGGAAGATGCAAATCTCTAATTAAATAATTTAGTTCGCTCTGGTTAAACACTTCGGGCTCTCTGAAATCTGGTGTGAAATCTGAGTCATCTGGGTCGAAATTAGATTCCTCTAATTCTGACGATATGACGTTTTCTAGTGCTTTTGGGGCGGTAGGTATCGGTACATCTGGTCCATGAGGAACTGGTCGAACAGCAGAGTCAAGATTGGGATACACAATTTGTTTCTTATTTTTTCTGTTGAATCCTTGAACATTACACGAACAAAAATAACAATCATCACTGTGATTTCTTGGCTCTCGCCATACCATAGGAACACCAAAGCTTAAACATTTCTTCCTACCGTTTTGCCAGTTTCTTAATGATTCAACGCAATCGGAACAAACAGTATGAGGAGCCCAGGACTTGTCTTGGTCGCCAATTTTTACACCAAAATAAGCGTGGTATACATTTTTCACAAACGAAGTTATAGTTTGCCTCTGCTTTACTACGACATAACTACCACAGATATAACAAAAGTTATTCGGATTGTTCACACAATGTCTTCTTTCCATATTTATACGTTCTAGAACACTTAAAATACGCAACAACGAAGACAACAAGCGCGCGGACATAGTAGCACGACGACTAACACAACCAAACTGCACATAAGCAGGTTTCAACGTTGTATTGACGCTTCTGCGCCGACTCTGCTGCTTTGCTGAGAAATCTAATATTAACCAGTGTTGCCAAATCACATTTAATTTCATAAAAATCAATTCAATTAAAAATCATGCCTAACATTGAACAAACATATTCTTGTCATAGGTATGTATATTAATAAATTAACATTTTTAAGATATAGAGCGCTATAAAAAAAATTTACGTGATAGAGCAAAAATATGGCGTTTTTTAGAATAAGGGCCCCCAAACATATACAAATTAGCAAACATCAACATCAAAATCACTGTAGATCTGTGTTATTTTTCACAGTCTACTAGATTTTCTTATTCTCAACAAATTCAGCTTATCCCTTGTAACTAGTATATTTCAAAGTTTACTGTTATAAAATTGATAGGGTAAATAAATCATGGTTTTCATTATATTACTACAATTTTGTGTCCTTAACATTGTCCTTCAATTTAAGCATATACATTTTATATTTCGAATAAAAGTATATGTATGTACATGCATGTATAATAAAATATTTAAAGCCGATTAAGAATGTGCAAGTTAAAATTTCATAAATCACTAGATTTCCGTTGATGAAATAATTGAAATCGCTAGATTTTTCCTACTAGCCACCAAATACTAGCTTTATGGAACATTCCAGACAGGTGCTTATATTAGATTAGATTACTTAATCTTGACGTGACCACAGAGCTTATTACACTGCGACCTTTCTAAATCTATTGTGGTTCCCATGTCTCGCTAGAACATTTTCTATAGCCTGCTGTTTTAATTAAGCTTAGCAACTTCGAAAGCGAATCTTATAAATATAGTTTCCCTTCAGAATATTAATATCCCATTTGTAAGAACAGCGTTTTTTATCATACCTTCGCATTGGAATAGTACATGTATCGCAACTTCCTCTTCCGCTTAGCAAAATCTACATACCGTTTCTTCTGTCATATTATTGATATGTTTATTGACCATACAATGGCCTTTAATAGGCACACTATCATCTTAATATTCTGTCTATTCAGTAGGTCCGTTAGTAAACTTGGGCGAATGTTGCCTAGATCTGAGTTTAAACCGACGTGAGCCAGGTTGGTTTATATTTTTGAGAAAGATTAAGGAACTGTCTTAGTCTTCTACTACCTTTCTCTAGATCTATTTTCATCCCATTTTTTCATGGCTGTCTTGATATTCGTTTTTGAAATGCCACAGGAAGGCTTCTGCTCTAGGAAGGCTATAGACGTAGCTCATTAGATCAATGGCCTTTGTGCTCTGGTACCCAGGCTAATAATAATTTCTAGTGATTACTGAGCTCGTTCAGGGCATACAGACAATCCCATATAGGTTTAGATTTAAATTACATCGAATTCAGTACTTTTAACATTGCTTGGCTGTCGGCGAAAATGGCCACGACACGATTAGTGCAACGGTACGCTTTAGTTTCTCCAACGCAATGATGCAATGCAACAACTTCTCCATAAAGCCATCAATGTAACTGATAGATTTCGCCTAGACATTTTATATTTCTTTCCAAAGTTTAATTTGTGAATCATGCCATCGCTCGGCTTCACTGTAGTGGATTCTTCTTTGGTTCTTCTATAAAGTTTTGATGATCAGTGCCGTGGACTTGGCTTATAGATATTTGGACTTGCATTAGTCTGTAAACTAATGATTTTGCTTCTCCTCGTATCTGGATATTGGTAGTAAAATCAATACCACCTCCAGCGCAGCGGTAGGAGTTGCTATCATGGTTTCTGTGACATATAAGCATTCTAGCCTTTGAATGCCACATAGCCACCTACTAACTCCCTTTTGCTTAGTTTGCTTAGGCCTGCATAGCTTATCATGGATTTAATTACCTTTGTGTAAAGCCATAGAGTCATCTTGGGACTAAGTTTCCAGTTTCACATTTGCCTACGCCTGCCCAATGCAATTATATAGGCTGCTTGATGAGTAGTTTTGTACAATGTGGGGATTTCACGTAAGCCTTTGGCCAAACAGTACATATAAGTGCTTGACTTCTCGGAAAAATGAAATTTCTGTATTTCTGTAAGCCTTGTGATACTCTTTTTTGTGAAGTTGATTATTTGCATTTTCTAAGCGTTTATATAAAGCTGCTCTTTTTCCGTCGTCTACGAGGTTTAAGGCAGTTTGAGTTCGTTCTGCAATAACACCTGCAAAGCGTCTTCAGAAGATAATTGCTATATCGTCAGTATATCCTAGGCAGTGAAAGCTTTAGTTGTATAGTCTCTAAAAGGGATCATCTATTAAGATCGCCCATCTTGCCTTCAATGGTGGCGTTGCCTGTGCAGGACTTTATTATCCTTCGCGAGACGCTCTCACCTATCTGCCTATCACTGGTGCTACTCCTTTACATTCTAAGGCCTCAATTAAGGAGTTTATTTCAGCATTATTAGACTTAGCATTATTAGATATTAGATTATTAGATATAAAAGGAGTTTTATATCTAGAAAAATGACTACCGCTATTTCTTTGTTCTCAATCAACTTAGAGAGTAGCCTATTTAAATCATCGAACGCCCTAGATATTGTCGGATGGTATGCATATTGTCTATTACTTAGAGGAAGACAGGAGCTTACAGCGCAGTTTACATCAAGATTTAAAGTGACAGAAGTACAAAATTCAAGTAGTGCATGCATTGAGCGATCATTCACCGCTACGATATCAGCATAGTCACAAAAAATAAGCCGAAATCCAAGAAATATTTCGATTGCCTTTGGCTTTATACTGGATGTAGTAAAATACGTATGGCAATGTAGATATACTTCGATTGCATCGAATATATTTATTTCAGTTTCCTTTTTTCACATCCCGTTGTTAATTTCTTCTTATGACAATCCAATGTTTTTATGAAACCTTTTCGAATATATTCAATTTTTCTCGAAATGTTCATTAAATTGAAATTCTTTTATATATTATTTACAATTATGTGGTAACTTCTCTCTATTTTTCCGCAGCTTTTCAGACATAATACTCTTTTGGTATTGTCGTTAGATAATTTTATTATTTATGTCAGTATTAGAGAGAACCATATCTTCGAAAATGTACGACCAAACTAAACCAAACTTCTAATTGTAACAATTAAATTCATAGCGATATATGTATTAATATTGTCTTAATTTCCATCCAAAATAAGGATTGAATGTAGCTTGTAAATTTTTTCTTAATATTAATGGCGGTTTTTTCATATTTATCTCATACATTGTCGTAGTGATGTCGAAAAAGTAACTTTTCGGTACATTAGTATTCGTTACACGCGCAGACCCGATGTTACGATTACCTATTTGAAAATGTAATCGTTACTTTCGTATTTGATTACTTTTGGTACATATCGTTATATTCGCATTTACTTACTTTTGGTACATATCGTTACACTCGTATTTGATTACTTTCGGTACATATCGTTATATTCGTATTTTATTACTTTCGGTTCATATCGCTAAACTCGCAGTTTGATTACATTTGGTACATGGAAAGATATTTTTCCGAACCGGAGATCGCTAAAAAACTTTTTGTACTTTAAATATGCCCCCTAGTTAAACTCATATTTGATTACTTTTGTATATCACGTTACATTTATACATATATATTATATGTATATAGTACAAATCTACGAGTAAAAATTTCATAGTCATTAATTATTTATACTCTATAGCAGGGGTGGCCAAGAGGTCGACCGCGGTCTACCGGTCGACCGCGAAGGCGATTTAGGTAGCCCCCAAGAGATAAATAAATAAACTGAAAAAGAAGACAAAAAAAATCAACTGTATTCGCGCCAATAACTACCCACGCGCTTTGGTCGTAGCGCAGTGCAAGTTACGCCATCTAGTTTCACTAGGTAGTACTAACTTGCCTAGAACAATATCGACGGCGGCGACGGAAGATTCGTGAAGACGCGCGAGCGAACGCTGTGTGGGTTCGCGAGTTGTTTCTCGAAATTTCTAGATGTCTCTAATCCCATCATATAATATAAATAGCTGGCGGAAGCCACAGCCAGTCAGTTTGAATTCAGAAGCGATACGAAACGATAAAAAGTGCGTGAAGAGTCCTGGACTGAGTGTGTTTGGACAGACGTATGCGTTATGACTGTGAATACCGAACTCTCGGTCGATATCGTTCGTTCGTTCGTTCCTCACGTTAAATTCGTCAGGCAGCGGCGTAACAATACTAAGTAACGTAGGGACCTTTGTGAGTTTGTGACTTTTATTTAATCAAAATGAGTGTGCCATCTGGCTCAAGTGCAAAAAAAAGTAAGACTTACCATTATCACAGTGAGTGGGAAGAGGATTTTTTTTTCGTTATGGTCAACGACAAATGTGTGTGCCTAATTTGTAATTCAAGTGTAGCATTACTGAAAAGGGCAAATGTGGAAAGGCACTTTAAAACTACACATTCCAAATACGCCACAGATTTTCCATTTGGCAGTGAAATTCGGAAGGTAAAAGTACGAGAATTAAAAAGCAGCATAAGTGCGCAACAATCTTTTTTTACGAAACCAGACTTGAAATCAAAAGCTGCTGCACTGGCGTCATTTGCTGTTACGGAAATATAGATAAAACGAAAGAAACCTTTTGAAGATGGAGAAATGATCAAGGAAGCCATGCAGAGAGCTGGAGAAGTACTGTTTAATGACTTTAAAAATAAGAAAGAAATTATTTCAGCCATAAATGCCATTTCTCTGTCACGAAACACTGTGATGCGACGAAGTGAAGCCTTAAGTGGAAATTTGGAACAATTGCTTAAGGAAGACTTGCAAAAATGTAGTTTTTTGTCACTACAATTCGATGAATCCACCGATGTGACGGAGACTGCTGAATTGTGCATTTTCGTGCGTCTAGTTTTTGAAGATATGACGTCAAAAGAAGAATTATTGACGATGATTCCATTGAAGGGGCAAACAAGAGGTGAGGATATCTACAGATCTTTTAAAGATTTTGTAAAAAAACTGAGTTTCCGATTCACAAAATAGTTGCTATTACGACAGATGGAGCACCCGCTATGCTGGGACAAAGAGTTGGTTATATTTCATTGCGTAAAAATGATGACAACATTCCAAGTTTCACCAACTATCACTGCATCATACACCAGCAAGTTTTGTGCTCTAAAATTCTTGACTCGGATATTATCATGAAAATTGCCTATAAAATAGTTAATTCTATTCGAGCCAGAAGTTTGCAAAGGCGTCAATTTCGAGCTTTACTTGAAGAGACTGAAGCCGAACACTCGGATCTTTTGCTACATACAGATGTTAGGTGGCTTAGCCGTGGTGCTTTTTTGAAGAGGTTTCGCCAATTACTGCCAGAAATCAAAACATTCATCCATTCGAAAGAAGAAAATGTACCTGAGCTTGAAGATGAAAAATAGCTCATGAAGCTCGCCTTTCTTTGTGACATAACGGAGAAACTCAATCAGTTGAACTTAAATCTTCAAGGAAAAGACAGGAATGTGATTGATATGACAACTTTGATTAAAACATTTAAAAATCAAATTCAAGTGCATGCATCTCAATTAAGACGAGGTGAACTAAGAAACTATAAAAAACATGGAAGAAGAATGCACGCACAACTCAAATCGGGACTTGGAAAGTTTCGCCAGACAGCTGGAGAACTTGCACCTGGGTTCGAAAGAAGGTTTTTGGATTTCTTCGCTCTCGAAGAAGTGCTAAGTTTCATGACATTCCCTTTTAATGAAAGCAATGACCCTCCCAGCTTGACTGCAAAAATCGGCAAGTTAATTGATTCTGAATCTGTTGTGGTGGAAGAAGAAATAATTAAAATGAGATGCGACATATTTCTGAAAGCAAGAGTATTTGGCAGTAATACTGATTTTTGGAAACTGATTTGCAAAGAAAAGTTCACATGCCCAAGAAAGGTTGCCTTATATTTTACTTCGTTTTTCGGTTCCACCTATCTTTGCGAATCGACATTTTCTACTATGGATATAATAAAAACCAAAGATCGTTCTCGTTTAACAGATGCCCACTTAACTTCCTGTTTGCGCATCGCAGTTACTTCTTGCACTCCTCAATATAATAAACTTGTGGAGAATATGTAGTGCCAAATATCCACCCAAAAACCTAATACAGAATGAACATTATGTATTTTGTTTTCAACGTATATAATAGAAAAATACTTACTAACTTATCGCTAAAATGTTTTATTTCTCTCTTGTAAACTCTACCTTAGAGTCGCCCGCAAGAAACATTTTTGAACACAAGTAGACCTCAGAGGTCAAAAGTTTGGCCACCCCTGCTCTATAGCATACTTCTTAAATATAGACGTGTCAAATATAAACAAAAGAATTTTGCAATTCAATTTACTTGCGTAATTATAAAATTCAGATTTATGTGCAGCCACTTTAATTTATTATAATTAAATAAATTTCAAACAAGCTGATAATGTTTACCGGGGATTATTTTTAAATTAGTTACATATTTGCTAATAACTACAAAACTGCAACATAGACAAATACGGCACATAATTGGGAGTTAAAATATATTATGATTTGATAAAACTAGCAGCAGTCTCGGTTAGAAATTTGGTTGGGGAAAGCTGAAAATACTCTTTTAATTGTCTATTTGTACCCAATACTTCGCCACTCAATTGGTGTGCTTCATCAGGGTAAAGTAACGGTAATTAGGTTGTACCTAATAACAAGTGTTCATTTGAAAAGTCAATCTAGGTCACTTTGAAATTTTGATAGAATAAGACGCAAATATATTAGTATGTGTTTGTTGTTCCGTAAACGTAAATCCAAATGACATTTGATAATGTCAATCACAAATATCAGTTAGTGCATAAAATAATCGTGCGGCGATTCTAGTTTAAATAAATTGCTTCTCAGTTTTAAAATGGCTTTCAGTTTAGAACATAAATTTTTTTTAGTCCAGGCTTATTTTCGAAGTGGTAATAAAATTGATGATTTATGGGTTTATTCACTTCAAGATTGCATGGTAGAATTTCAAGTTGAGTTTCCACATTTTGTAATAGATTATATACAATTTAAGAATACTTTGGATAGAACTTTAAAACTTTTTTCTGAAACTGGTAGTCTCTTAAGAAAATCATCTTTGCTGATGAAGTATGGTTTTATAAAACGGGATACCTAAATTCACAAAATACAAGAATTTGTAGTAGTGAAAATCCACATATAATTAATGAAGAATCGCAACATCCAGAGAAAATTGGTGTTTGGGCAGTAGGGCTGGGCGAAGTATCGATACATCGTCCAATACCCGATACCATAACTGGTATCGGGTACCCGATACCTCATATAACGAAGGTATCGATTCTTAGGTATCGATTCCAAAGCATCGATTCCAAGGTATCGATTCCAGGGTATCGATTCCAAGGTATCGATTCCAAGCTATCGATTCCAAGGTATCGATTCCAAAGCATCGATACCTATCGATACTTTACCGATTCCAGTACTCGCTAAGTATCGATGTATCGGGTAGCGAGGTATCGATTCCAAAGCATCGATACCTATTCCGATTCCGGTACTCGCTAAGTATCGATGTATCGGGTAGCGAGGTATCGGGTAGCGATGTATCGGGTAGGGAGGTATCGATTCCAAAGCATCGATACCTATCGATACTTTAGCGATTCCAGTACTCGCTAAGTATCGATGAATCGGGTAGCGATGTATCGGGTAGCCATGTATCGGGTCTTACCTTTGTGCATTTTTTTAAATGAGTATGCGTACATCATAGGTATATAAGTTGTTTTATGCAAAATGACAATTTAGAATTTTCTTATTTTTCATGCAAGGATTAAAAAAGAACTACATACATAAGTCTGCAGCTAGTATAATTATAATTTTACCTTTCGGAGGCCAATATTTCAACGTCAGTAACTTCACTATCACCGTCTCTTTTGTCTTTCTTTTCAATAATATTAAAATATGTAAAAGGATGAACACATTTTATATGCTTTAGCATATTTGTAGTATTACCAGTATACTTATCAGGCGCGGCTCGTGATGACGTATTTTGGTTTGCAGTACAATGATCCGAGTGCTTCGTGTACTAAATGTAACGTTTGCTTAGTAAACACCGAAAACACACGAGGCACTCGTATCATTGTACTGCAAACCAAAATACGTCATCACGAGCCGCGCCTGATACTTATATTCTTTTTTACATACATTACAACTCACGCCCTGGTCGTTAATTTTATCAAAGTATTTCCAAACTACACTATTTTTTTTCGACATTTTGGTACGTACATATCCACTTATTACACCAAGTTATAAGAACAAAGTGATGAAGCTTAAAATGATATGAAATATAAGTGCTTATATTAAACTTTAGACGACGAATAAAGGTAGGAATTATAATAAATCAAAACTAGGGAACAGCAAAAATTTGTTGACACATAATTTGTATAAAGCAGTGTTGAGAGAAATATAGGTGATATTCATATTCATATAAATATAAAACACTTTCCTGTTCTATAGAATGCACAATACACAATACACGACTGTAAATTGGAACTAAAATAAACAAAATATAATATAAATATGTAGTATTAATTAATATAATAAGGTAAAAAAAGTTGGGTCAAGAATTCTTATCAAGCTATTGTAGGTATAAAACGTGCTTGGTTTGTTTCTATTTTGAAATGAATATTTTAGGCTTTTTGTATAATTTTGTAATAGCACGCATATTTGCCTATATTATTTTATATTTCTGCGTTTTTTAAATGTATATAAAAATAACTTTTTAAGTAAAGAATTTTTAAGTATGTATGCTTAATATATATTTTAAAGACGTTGGTTATTATGCGTAGCAAATTCCATATTATGACATAACTTTAATTATTACAAACAAAAAAAACAAAATATCACAATATTGCAAATTTCATACCGTAGTTATGGTAGAATCGGTAAATTAATTTTACATCTCTTGAAACCGATATCAAACAATCGACACCTAGAAAACGGGTTATGAATACTGATTCCTAGGTATCGAATCAAGGTATCGATTCCAAGGTATCGATTCAAGGTATCGATTCCAAGGTATCGATTCCAAGGTATCGATTCCAAGGTATCGATTCCAAGGTATCGATTCCAAGGTATCGATTCCAAGGTATCGATTCCAAGGTATCGATTCCAAGGTATCGATTCCAAGGTATCGATACTTTACCGATTCCAGTACTCAGAATCGATACCGTGCACAGACCCGATACATCGCTAAGTATCGATACCTCGATTGGTATCGGTACCCGATACCGAAAACGCCGGTATCGCCCAGCCCTATTGGGCAGCGATAAGCCAAAGGCGAATCATTGGACCAATATTTTTTCAGGGAACGTTAACTGCTCAAAAGTACCGTACGGAAATTTTACAACCATTTGTCAATCAGTTGCATGATGATAAACTTCAAAATGCATATTTCCAACAAGACGGAGCACCTTGTCCTTGATACTGCAGAATCTTTGGATTATTTAAGAGAATTTTTTGATGAGCGTATAATTAGTCGAAATACTGAAATTGCCTGGCCTGCACGTTCATGCGATTTAACACCTTGCGACTTCTTTTTGTGGCCTTATCTAAAAAATAACATATTTCGAACACCTATATTGAATTTGAACGATATGCTATAGAGAATCGAACAGAAATGCATGGAAATTAATAACAATCCAGTAATGTTGCAGAATATCATCAGAAATTTTGAACGGAGGATTTTAAAGTGCATTGATCTTGAAGGACAACATTTTCAACATTTGTTATAGTTTTCAATAAATACCTATTATTTGTTATTTATTTGTATGTATGAAACTGGCAAAATATATGACTTCGTAGGTTAAGTAGTAAATTTTAATTTACGACATACTTCAAAATGTTCTCAGTAAATCACATGCTACTAGATTGACTTTTAAAATGAACACTTGTTATAACATATTATATAATATCTATACAACAAAAATATACTTATCAGAATAATTGAAACATACATGAGTAGGTAAACCCCACCAGTTTTGTATAATACAAAGGTATTTTTAATAATATAAAATATTATTAAAAACCTGGTGTGAAGAACACAAATACAGGTTCACCATTAATATTTTTGTGAACGTGTCCGAAAATATCTTTCTCCAGAGACGTAGATACGTATTTCACCTTTCTACA
The DNA here is from genome assembly GCA_935421215.2 of Melolontha melolontha. Classification (NCBI taxonomy): domain Eukaryota; kingdom Metazoa; phylum Arthropoda; class Insecta; order Coleoptera; family Scarabaeidae; genus Melolontha; species Melolontha melolontha. The sequence goes on along the minus strand of OW285235.1, from coordinate 135,369,238 downwards.
GGCTCATCGGTACGCCCCTGCTGGAGAAAGAATACTTCCAGACACATTCACAAAAAAAAAAACCACATCACCACATCACCGTAATTATCCAGACCGGGCGTAGAAGTAAATTCAGCGCTGCCTGTTGTCAGACAACCGAAGTACCTCGCCCCGTCCACATAACCAATGTGAAGTAACGACGCCTTTCCAGCAGGGGCGTACCGATGAGCCTGTGTAAAGGTGAAATACGTATCTACGTCTCTGGGGAAAGATATTTTTGGACACGTTCACAAAAATATTAATAGTGAACCTGTATTTGTGTTCTTCACACCAGGTTTTTAATAATATTTTATATTATTAAAAATACCTTTGTATTATACAAAACTGGTGGGGTTTACCTACTCATGTATGTTTCAATTATTCTGATACATTACACATGCGGTTAGTCCGTAGTATGAGTGAAGTCACAAACAAAATACAGTTTCTAGAGGGATGACTGTGCCACCTTTGGAAAGGCGTCGCTCCTTCACATTGGTTATGTGGACGGGGCGAGGTACTTCGGTTGTCTGACAACAGGCAGCGCTGAATTTACTTCTACGCCCGGTCTAGATAATTACGGTGATGTGGCGATGTGGTTCTTTTTTGTGAATGTGTCTGGAAATATTCTTTCTCCAGCAGGGGCGTACCGATGAGCCTGTAGAAAGGTGAAATACGTATCTACGTCTCTGGGGAAAGATATTTTCGGACACGTTCACAAAAATATTAATAGTGAACCTGTATTTGTGTTCTTCACACCAGGTTTTTAATAATATTTTATATTATTAAAAATACCTTTGTAAGAATATACTTACAAATTGAACTATTGCGTGGAAAAGTTTTACGACAGCATACTTAGTGTCAACAAATACAATGATGTCAAAAGGTGAAAAGGCAAAACATGTTTTTTAACCGTCAACAGTCAACATCATTTTATTAGTTTACACTTTACCTGTTGTTACATGCTGTCGCAAAACATTTATATGTAATATATGAAGGTTTATTTTTTTGTTTGCCTATATTTTTTAATATTTCATCACGAATCATGTGATTCATGTGCGCTATATTACTATAAATATATTATGATACAATTTGATAAAATTTATGCAGTTATCTTAATATTTCCGCAAATTCAGTGAAAAGCGGCTACGTATACCATTACTAATTCTGCGAGGCAAATAATATCGATTACTGATATAGGAAATCCAATAAGATGAAGCCGGTTAAATTGGTACTTATGTAAAATGGATATGTGAATGAATCAAAGTAATCAAGGTAATTAAAATAGTCAAAGTATCAAGATATCAATGTAATCAAAATAATCAGTGTAATAAAAATAATCAAACTAACGAATACATCCCACAACTACTTAAGGTTTGAGTAAGGAATAGTAAGGATTACCTGAAAGTACCGAAAATCGCCATCTCTAGTTTCAGGTGACTTGAAAACACTGCTATAAATGTAATTTCTTTTTTCAGAAGACCTCCTCATATTTATTTGTTTATGTAATATAAATTGTCCCTACACCGAAAGGTAGAAAGGGAACTTAGATTATATATATATATATATATATATATATATATATATATATATATAATATAAATTATTTTGCAAATAAATATAAAAGTAATTTAAAATTAAAGTAAAATTTGTTTATTGTTTTACTATGTGTTAAAATAACTTAGTTAATCGCTGTTTGATTTAGCGTTTTGTCGCCTAGGAACGCGTCCTAAGCACTAAACGATGTCTGCCGTATTTACACTTGTATATACGTATGAATGTAGGATCTTCAAATATGTACTTTATCTTCCTTGACCAGTTTGAACAAAAATTCAACTCAGCAATTTTAGGGTTTTCACATTATTTTTATTGCTAGTTATAAATTATTTTATTTCAATTTTAGTTGCATTATTTGTTCCCAGTATTTTTATATTATTAATCATATATTATTTATTTGAATATACATACTTGTACTATAATTAAAAAATGTTGAACAAATATTCATAAATTATAAATATATTATTATTAAAGCTTACTTATAGTATATAATATAATAATGATATTTTATTTATAGCCCAGTAAATACAAATCAATCAAGAGGAAATTAAAGTAAGGAGTACATATATATATATATATATATATATATATATATATATATATATATATATATATATATATATATATTAATTGATAAATTCTTGGACTTTTTCGGCTTTCTTATGAAATATTTACAAATATTATCAAATTAGTATGTAGTTGCGAAGTAAGTGTGAATGTAAACATTGCTGTCTACAAATTACAAAGCAACTCAAACGAAATCTTTAATTGTAAAATTTTGTCTACGTTGGGACTTGAACCAAAGCCTACGGTTTGCCGGACCGTTGCTTTACCACTTAAGCCACGAGAGACCTTGGTTCAAGCTATTTAGAAATGCATTATAAACTAACAGTGTTAATGATTCAGATATCAGTTATTGAATGTAGATGTCAGGTTTGAAAGCTGAAGTCAGTTTTGACAGCAGATGTCGGTTATTGAATCAAATGTCAGTTATTGAAAGTAGATGTTAGTTTTGAAAGCAGATGTCAGTTTTGAAAGCAAATGTCAGTTTTGAAAGCAAATGTCAGTTTTGAAAGCAGATGTCAGTATTGAAAGTTTGAAATTCCTAATTATTATTCCATAGCTATATGTGTGTTTAGATAATTTCTTAGCCGTTCATTAAATATATCAATTGATAAATTTTAGATGTATTTTTAATAACTGACATATGAATCATTAACACTGTTACTTTATAATTAATTTTAACATATTTTAAATTTCCTTGAGACGATGTCGTCTTAAAGATTCTCTGATTTTCATTTAAAGCCAAATTTTTAAGGACTAGAATACAAAGTAAAATACAAAGTAAAATCTATGTATTTATATACATATATGGTCACATATTTCTTAAGAAAATTAATGAAAATTAATAAAAAGATAGAAGAATGGTTTACTTTTGGAAAACAGAGTTAATAAATAGAAAAAAACATAAAACATTCACTTATTCCTTGTGGCCACAGATTTGATAATGTTACAAGATCCCTGTCTGACAACGGATAAATAAAAATGCTTTGTTTTTAGTTATTTATATGTTATTTTATTTCAGAAGAGAATATTTGTTCACATTGGGGTAGAGTTTCCGATAATCCGCAACAATTTGCACTATCAATTGTTTTTCTTCTTCATCTTTGGATAACACTAAATTAAAATCTTCCATTAGCTTAACTGCTCGTTCTGCCGAGTCATTAACAACATTCATATTTCCAACGATATTAAGGCCAACGTTAAAACTAGGTTCATTTACCCACTCCTTTGGATCATTTGTTAAAAAGTCCGTTGGAATACCACACCTTTTAAAAAAATTACGTTATTTTTGGGTTAGATCTACAATCGTGAATAATATTAAATCGGTCCTTACAAACACCCGCATTTCCATAATATTGGAAGCATGTCCGAATATGTCCCGTTTTAAACAAAGAAGATAAAACGGATGTAACTAATTATAGGCCAATCGCCACTATTTCAACTTTTGCCAAAATATTCGAATCGGTTGTCAATAAAGTCCTATCTTATAGATGCAACTCTTTTTTGTCTCCTTTCCAATATGGATCGCTTAGAGGCGATCTACAATCGTGAATCTTTTTTCTATAACCTAGAAATTAGAGAAGCTTTAGATAAAGGTGGTCAACTCGATGTAATCCCTACCGATTTGAGTCGAGCCTTTGATACCATCGACCATTGTATTCTCCTTCACAAACTCTCTTCTTTTGGTTTTAATAACGCCATGATTAAATTGAAATCTTACTAGACTAACAAATAGGATTATGTGTACTATATCGGCTATAAATCTCATACTCGTTTTACTAAAGGACTAAACTTTTAGCACTTTTAATATACTATTAACAGTATTCTATTGTCTCAAAAAATATCTATTAGAAACTTGGACGTTACATTTGACTCTTTCATAACTTTTTCAAAACTGTTTAGAGTGTCTCTAAGTTAGCTACTAAACATTGGGATTTATCATAAGAAGAGCTAGAGTTCGAATTCGAATTGGAAATCCGTCTGGTATATTTACGAGAGCGGATTGATATATAATATCTCAACAAGCTAGTGTGTGAGTAGTGGGGATAGAAACAAGTTCTAACCTGGAAATTTCGAGTATCGCGTCTTAGCATGTAAAGTTTTATTTTACTGTGTAGTTGTGTACCTTAGTTGAGTAACAGTGTCATTTATCATAAGTTCGAGTTCTGAGACGCGTACCAAGCAAGGATCCGTGATAGAATTTTTAAAGCTGGAAGGTTGTGCGCCAATCGAAATTATCATTACGACCCCGAAAACAAGCGGCAGTCAATATATTCCTGATTCTCTACGTGTACTAAAATTCAAATATTTCAGTTCCATCAGCGCCGAAAGTCATGTTCATCATTTTCTGGGATGCAAAGCCCGACTATTTGCTGAAGTGATCATCGGTTAATTAAATAAGATACTGCCAAGCTTTACAATCATTAAAGAATCGTATCCGTAAAGTAGGTCAGAAAGATTTTTTCTTGCAGCTTTATATTTCTGGGTGTTACCAAAGTTGAAGGAGATATTGAAAGCTTACCATTTTTCATTAGACACTAATGGGATCAACAGTAAACAAGAAAAAAACTTTCATGGACCGATTGAAGAAATGGATTTAGCGTTTGGAGAAATATGTTGCATATGTGGAAAAGTAATATATACGTTGGTAATATAATAAATTTACTTCATTTTGAGAGTGGTTTCATTCTTTTGTCTTTTCTTATTCTTGTTTTATAGAGCAGGAGACCTTATATATCATTCCGCCCTCGTACTAATAAATTCGGGTCAATTAAAGGGAGATATCTACAATTTCATATCAATCACTGCAATTTGAATACTGCTTCTTGAACGGCGTTTCATATAATTTGTTTCTTCAAAGTTTTATAATATTACTTGAAATAGCCTAATATTAATTTAAATAGATTTTGCATTATTTTATAAATACTTAGATTTGTTTTCATTAATAATGACAAAAATAGGATTAATATTGAAATCCTATTTTAAAATATTTCTCTGTAATTTCTTTTATTAATTCTTAGATATATGTATGTGTCATCAATTTGCAATTACATATATATATATATAATTTATTTAAAATGAATATATATAAAACAAAATAAAATAATAAATGGTACTTACGTAACACTATAAGTGCATTATAATATGTATGTATATATATGCATATGTTCGAATACAACTAATTTATAATGTTCAGTAATCATTTTTCAAACGTTTTGCTTAAAGAACGCATAAATTTCATTGCCGGTCGTAAAAATACGGAATGAAATGACATTTTTATTTTTGTTTGGTTCGTATTTATTGAAAAGAGAATCGTCTTAAATTGTAGGTCCGAGAATTTTAATACGTAACTTGATACTTAAATCTAAAGCAAGGGCAGGTGGTGGCGCACGTGCAAAGAATAAACAAGATTATCATAAGAAATACATTGCTCAGCTTGAGGAACTATTTAACATATTTATTTTGAGAGATAATTTTGTATCAAATGTGCGGAGCGTGGTTTTCGTCTAGTTCGCACAATACATGTTGCAACATACTATAAAAAATCCACAGGACAAATCCATCAACAAGTTCGAGCACATGAATAATCTTTTATATAGGTTTAACGACGTTTTAGGGTATTTAAATTTAAAAGCAATCTGCCCTTAATGTGCACGATCATTACTTGTCATACTTGTGAAGGAAAGAAATGTAAACATTGTTAATGGACGATGCCCCTGACACGCCAATTTTTATTGTGACGATATAAAATAAAAACAACATTAATTACCCATACAATCTGAAATGTCTTTGTGATTGTATCAGTTAAAAATCTAAAATAAACATCCAGTGAGCAAGCATCTTTTTAATATATAAGTGAAGAGCAAAATTATAAATTCATAATGATAAAAGTTTTATCACAAAACGTCGGTATGTAAGTACATATACTAACTAACTAGTCATTAAATTTTATTACACATTATTTTTTCATAAAAATTTGTATCTATTATTTTCAAAATCCTAACCCCATAAGTTTTGAAAATTCATATCTGAGAAATGACGCGACGTATTCACTATAAAAAAAGTTGTAGAGCAATTACACTACCTTCATACATAAAATAAATGTGTCTCGTTCTGATCCCTTCTGCAGATTGATGCTAGTTTATTCTTAATACATTCAAATATGTGTTCTGGCTAGAGCAGACCAATTTCCGTGCGCGCCATGTGCGCCGATGTGCGAATGATTGTATTGCATCAGAACTAATAAAAAGCATTCAGTATGTGTTTGGTACTTGCTTAGACTGCATGTAAGTGTAAGCATACGTAATAAAATGTCGTCGACACATAAATCGAGGATTTCCCGGACTTAATATACGACGGCTCAAAAATTAAATGTTGAGTGTGCAATACATATCTAATGTGTTGGTCAAAAACACATTATAAAGAACACGTAAGAATTTTTCGTGTGTTTATGCATATTACTTTAATAGCAGAAAACCAAATGTATATTTAATTATTTCTGATAGAATAAATGTCTCTACTTCTATAAACAAGCTCATGTTGCGTCCCTATTCTATCGCATATTCTAATATATTACGAATAATACTCCCATACCGGCGCTCATGGGGCGCACGGAAATTGGTCTGCTCTAGTTCTGGCTTATAATACTCTTAACGAAGTATAAATTTCCACAGTTTTAGGTTCTAACAGTAATTGATATGCCACCGTGTTCAATGGCGGCTTTTAAATTTTTCTCACACAATTCTATATTGGATTCCCTTCATGTCAAATGTCTTTTAATTAAATGCGAGTAGTTTAAATTTGATTTTGTCAGGAAAAAAGAATGATACTCCGAAAATGAAAAGTTTATTTCTGCATTTATTTTATGTACTTCACTAGATATTGTTCTACCTAATTTGCTAGCACACACACAAACACACGCACGAACACGCATACGCACACGCGCAACCACACGCACTCGCACACGCCACACGCACACGCACTCGCCCACACCCACACCCACACAAACAAGCAAACAAAAAAAAACAAAAAACAAAAAAAAACAAACAAACAAACCAACCAACAAGCCAACAAACCAACAAACCAACAAACCAACAAACCAACAAACCAACAAACCAACAAACCAACAAACCAACAAACCAACAAACCAACAAACCAACAAACCAACAAACCAACAAACCAACAAACCAACAAACCAACAAACCAACAAACCAACAAACCAACAAACCAACAAACCAACAAACCAACAAACCAACAAACCAACAAACCAACAAACCAACAAACCAACAAACCAACAAACCAACAAACCAACAAACCAACAAACAAACAAACAAACAAACCAACAAACCAACAAACCAACAAACCAACAAACCAACAAACCAACAAACCAACAAAGCAACAAACCAACAAACCAACAAACCAACAAACCAACAAACCAACAAACCAACAAACCAACAAGCCAACTAGCTAACAGACCAACAGACCAACAGACCAACAGACCAACAGACCAACAGACCAACAGACCAACAGACCAACAGACCAACACACCAACAGACCAACAGACCAACAGACCAACAGACAAACAGACCAACAAATCAACAAACCAACAAACCAACAAACCAACAAACCAACAAACCAACAAACCAACAAACCAACACACCAACACACCAAAACACCAAAACACCAACAGACCAACAAGCCAACAGACCAACAAACCAACAAACCAACAAACCAACAAACCAACAAACCAACAAACCAACAAACCAACAAACCAACAAACCAACAAACCAACAAACCAACAAACCAACAAACCAACAAACCAACAAACCAACAAACCAACAAACCAACAAACCAACGAACCAACAAACCAGCAAGCCAACAAGCCAACAAGCTAACAAACCAACAAACCAACAAACCAACAAACCAACAAACCAACAAACCAACAAACCAACAAACCAACAAATCAACAAACCAACAAACCAACAAGCCAACAAGCCAACAAACCAACAAACCAACAAACCAACAAACCAACAAACCAACAAACCAACAAACCAACAAGCCAACAAGCCAACAAGCCAACAAGCCAACAAACCAACAAACCAACAAATCAACAAACCAACAAACCAACAAACCAACAAACCAACAAACCAACAAACCAACAAGCCAACAAGCCAACAAGCCAACAAGCCAACAAACCAACAAACCAACAAACCAACAAACCAACAAACCCACAAACCAACAAACCAACAAACCAACAAACCAACAAACCAACAAACCAACAAACCAACAAACCAACAAACCAACAAACTAACAAACCAACAAACTAACAAACCAACAAACCAACAAACCAACAAACCAACAAACCAACAAACGAACGAACGAACGAACGAACGAACGAACGAACGAACGAACGAACGAACGAACGAACGAACGAACGAACGAACGATCGAACGAACGAACGAACGAACGAACGAACGAACGAACTGTTATGTTGAGAGTCTTGTCTTGAACACTGTTGTGTTGACACTTGCGACTGTTGTCGCGCACACTGGTCTATTGAGATTGTTTAAGAATTGTAGGAAAAATTTACCCCTAACTTCAGTAAACTTTGGAACAATTCTTTCAATGGAGACTGTGGTTAAATAACAATTTAAAAAAGGTATATAACCCCTTACCACAATTATTAGTCGTATCCTAAATACGTATCCTAAATACGTATTTCGGCAACTAAGTTGTCATCATCAGTAGGTAAAAACTACTAATTAAAAGTCGCACATGGGGCACAGTAAAGTAAAGAAAAACGCTTCCGCACAACTACTATACACTGCAACCCTGTAAAGACTAAAGACTACAGTCTTTACAGGGTTGCAGTGTATAGTAGTTGTGCGGAAGCGCTTTTCTTTACTTTACTGTGCCCCATGTGCGACTTTTAATTAGTAGTTTTTACCTACTGATGATGACAACTTAGTTGTCGAAATACGTATTTAGGATACGACTAATAATTGAGGTAAGGGGTTATATACCTTTTTTAAATTTTTTAAATTTTTATTTAACCACAGTCTCCATTGAAAGAATTTTAATAAATGAAATGTTTGACAGATTGAAATTCCATGGCTACCTTATTTAATCTTATAAATTATTCTTTCAAATAAAACCTAATGTCAAAAACTTTAGTCAGCATGTGGTACATGGTTGAAATCAGAAAAAAAAACTCTTTCTGAAGATGTCTAAATCCAATATGGCGCCTATAAGAAATTAGATAATTGATGGTGGCCAGAAAGAAATGAAACGTCGTATAAAATTTAGAGTACACCAGAGGTTTAGAAATGGCCACAAGGGTGTGTTTTTATTTTTTCTCTACAAGGCCAAATGTCGGTGCTACAGGTAAAAGAAGAAAATGGGGTTTTCGCGTTTTTTTTTTTAAATAACGAAGGTCATTTGTCACAGGTCTATTTTTTTTACGGATTTATAACAAACACAAAATTTAACAACTTTGCCAAATTTAAACCTATACTCTATCTCCAATAATAAGCGAGATCCCCATGGTCAGGGCCGAAAATGAATCAGCCTGTGTATATATATATATATATATATATATATATATAATCTTAGTTGTATATAGTAACAAAGAAAAAAAAGATGTGAAAGATATATATGAGTAATGCCTTCATACAAAAAATCGCTGTCCAATATTTACGTAATAACGACAAAATGATTTTTCTTTATTAGAGTCCGGCCCTGTCGCAGTTAATATACGGGCGGCAATACGATAATCGCCACTACAAACAACGCTGAGAGTTTACATTTTGTATGGACATAGTCTTCACTGTGGTTAGATGCGTTCGCAACGGTACACGAATATCGAATATATTGAGCTGATTTTAATTTATGGAGAAATAAGATAGAATAGTCTTGCGGGAAAAAATTTGAACGCAAAACATTTCTAAATCAACGTGTTCCTTCGACTAAGACAATTTGAGAGCCATATATCGACTTTGGGATATATGATTAGTAAGTCCAGATTTCGGAGGTCGTGGGTTTCAAAGATCACGTAGAGTGCAACAAGCAGCAGAGATTGTTCTAAATATCGTGGAATCAAATTTCGGCTCAGTGCGACAACTCTAACATGGGAAGTAAATGTGTCTCAAACCACGGTGCATCGAATTTTTAAAGCTAATTTACTTCAACCATATCATATCCAACTTAACGGAATTATATTTGCCTCGCTTCTCTCTCGCCTATGTGAGTGGCTTCAACACAGAGAAGTTTATCAGCCAGATCCTTGCATTAGTAATTCTCTTTACCGACGAAACATGGTATTTTGAATTATTATAATATTCACCACTACGAAAATTCCCACGATATACGCCCAAGATATTCTATTTAACTATACATATTACCATAAGGTTGTCGACATATTCGACGTAAATATTTTTGATAAAAAAAACGTTAGAATAAAAGGACCTTATGTTCTACTGCCTATATTGTATAAATCGTTTGGTAAACAAAAAACAATGTTCAGTATTCAAGCCTAAGTCTGGGAGTTCCATCGATTTTTTTTGTAGGTATATGATTGAATCGATTCTGCCTTTACTTGATGTAAATCCATATCAAACGATAAAAACACACAATGTTGTATTAGATTTACACTTTATTTAATAATAATAATAATAACTATATAACAGCTGTTTCACCGTACAACGGTTTCTTCGGATATAGCAAGCGGTACTATAAAACATTTTACTTAAACGTAAATATTTTTTTATTTTATTACTTAATGGTATTCTCAGAAATTGGAAACCGAAATATTTTTACCCGCCTCTTTTAGTAGGGATACAAATAGATAACATAAATTATATAAGTGACACATATCTAACAAAATATTTCAATCACAAATAGGAAATAAATTCAACAGAGGGGAGGAATTAAGCTCTGTTTTGTCATTTAATAATTTATTTGAAAATTTTTGTTTATTAATTTGCATTGCTTCTAATAAATCGAGTTTCTTACTTTTGTTTTCTTCGTGTAGGATCTTGAAATTATTATTAAAACTATGGCTTTCTTCAATTAAATGGTTGGAGTATGCTGAATCTGTTTTCCCATTTCTAAACGAATAATAATGCTCGTATATGCGCTTTTTGAACGTTCTACCTGTTTGCCCGATATATGTTTTAGTACATGTGCCACAAGTTAGTTTATACACACCTGACTTATTATGATGTGCTGTTTTACTTTTATTGTTTTTGATGTAGTTACTAATATGGTTGTTGGTTTTATATGCAATGTTTATATTTTGTTTTCTTAAAAATTTTTCCAATGGTTTATTTTGTCTGCCTAGGTAAGTAATAATTTTAAATTTCCTGTCATGATCTTTAGTAATCGGATATATATCTTGTATTGCTTTAGTTTCTCGTTTTTTGGATATTATTTTATCTATTATATTCGGGTCATAACCATTATTGATTGCAATCTGTTTTATAATGTTGTATTCTGAATTAAAGTCTTCTATTGACATGGGTATATTTAATAGTCTATGAATCATACTATAGAATGCTGCTAATTTATGTTGAATTGGGTGCATTGATTTATTATGTATTGTTGTGTCTGTGTGCGATACTTTATGGTATATCGAGAATTTTAGTAAGTTATTGTTTCTCTTAATCGTTAAATCTAAAAAGTTAATGCTATTATTCTGTTCTTTCTCTATTGTGAACTTAATGTTTTTATGTATTGAGTTGATAAATTCTTCAAGTTTATTAAGTTGTCTATCTGTACCTGTATAACAAATTAAGATATCATCTACGTACCTATGCCAAAATAAAATGTTCTTAACTAATTCACTGTTATTAAATATAGTGGTCTCAAGGTTATCTATAAAAATATCCGCTAATAACGGGCTAAGTGGGTTGCCCATTATTAATCCGTCTTTACAACTGTAAATATTATCATTAAACACAAAATAATTTTGATCAACACAAATTGAAAGTAAAAATAAAATTTCTTCTGTTATGGTGGGGTTGGTTCTATTATTTTCTAGCATATTCTTAATTAGCAAATTGGCTTCTTTAGGAGGAACACTAGGAAATAGGTTTTGTACATCAAACGATATTAGTTTCGCATTATTCGGTAAATTAACCTCTTTAATCTTATTAACTAATTCATAGCTATTTTTAACGCTGTAATGTGGTTTAAATTTTGTGTGTTTAATAATTATATTTATGAGATTTTTAGATAATTTAACTGCTGGGGCTGTGATATATGAAACTACTGGTCTTATGGGGAAGTTTTGTTTGTGTAATTTAATTAATGAATATAGTTTGGGGGGTTGTGGGTTCATTACCTTTAGTTTAAATTTTTCGATATTAGTAAATAGGGTCGACGAGGACTTAATAGCATTAATAATCTGAGATTGGAACGATTGAGTAGGGTCTTTTTTAATTAACACGTATTTGTTAGGATCTAAAAAATTAATAGTTTTAAGTGTGTATTCCTGTTTAGAAATTGCAATAATCGTTTTGCCTTTGTCTGCTCTTGTGAAAATCAAATTATTATCCTTCATTTTGACACTAATATCTTTTACTGTTTTAAATTCTTGGTTAAATGTCTGTTTAATATTAATATTTTTAATAATCTTACTTGCTTGATATTTATTTATTAAATTATTGCTCTCCGATAACGCTAATTCGGTTTCGACTGCTAAATGTTCTAGTGATTTAGTGTTAATATCTGGTGTTAAATTATAATTAAAGCCTTTATTTAAAATTTCTTTCTCTTTGTTGTTAAATACGACATTACTGAGATTATAAAATCTAGGAAAAAATATGTGATCTGAAAATTTCTCTTGTTTGATATTATTACAGGTCGGTTTATTAGCGATTAAAGCATCTCCGCTATATCCGAAGAAACCGTTGTACGGTGAAACAGCTGTTATATAGTTATTATTATTATTATTAAATAAAGTGTAAATCTAATACAACATTGTGTGTTTTTATCGTAGGTATATGAACTTGAATTATCAGCTGTATTTACGTAAATATAGATCTGGATCGACTTAAACTATGTTTTGGCTTCTAAAATTTGGAAAATTTGGATGAATTACAAATAAATTTCTTTTTTGATTTTCAGTTAGACATTTATACGTATTCTTGAGATTCGCAAAGCTTTGGCGCTATTACCAGCGGTAACCATATATATATATATATATATATATATATATATATATATATATATATATATATATATATATATATATAATATTTTCGTGACCTTGGTATGATATGGTAAACTTAACTTGATTTATATTTTTTATATCCTTGACAAAGGAATCATTTCCGAAACATGTAGGGTTGTTTTGAATGTATATACTTTGAAGTAATAAACCAGACCTTGTATATACTTTGAAGTAATAAACCAGACCTTTAATCGCCGACTTATTAAGTTTACTATATATATATATATATATATATATATATATATATAAGTGAAAATTCATTAACGGGTGAGCGGTCTGTCAAGAAAAAATAAAACTCCTTTATTCCACTCTATATTTCATAACGGATTTGTTACTTCATCAGGAGTGTAATTGAGAGTTTATCGTCAACCTTTTAAAAACTTTAAAAAACAGTTTTTAAAAGGTTGTTTTTAATTTGATAAATTTTAACAAGTAACAAATCCGTTATGAAATATAGAGTGGAATAAAGGAGTTTTATTTTTACATGACAGACCGCTCACCCGTTAATGAATTTTTACTTATACAGTACGGTCGATAATACTTAATAGTATATATATATATATATATATATATATATATATATATATATTGTTCTACGGCTGACGCTGAATGTATACGCCCTTACGTTGGGCTGACATAATGTTCTACTGCTGGTGCTGTCTTTATACGCCCCTACGTTGGGCTGACATAATGTTCTACGGCTTGTATAAAGTCATAGATACAAAGTACTGATAATGGGATATATAGAAAACTGATAATGATGTTGAAAATACTTAATAAAATACTTCTCTTATAAATGGCTAGCTCTTAATCTTCAGGGTTTAAAAGTCAGTTCAAATCTATCCACTCCAGTTAACTTATATATCTAACTAATCAAATTGAACAACCCTTCAAGTAATGAAAAAACAAAAATAAAGCAGAAAAAAAAAATTTACTTTATTGTTTAGGTTAGTTTAAAATTCAAATTTCGTATTTCGTGGCACAATACTCAATTAAATGGGTGTCTAAAGTTGGTACTAATTTAAATCAATTTCAATATGGTGAATACACACGTGGTTAAATATTATCGATATATTAAATTATTTTATAAGTGCTAAATTAAATTAAGTTTTTATATTCTAAATAGTGCAAAGTGATATTAAACAAGTTTTATAAAGGATTATAGTGTTTGAAGAACAGTTAACCAAATGTAAGTACTAATAGATTGAAAAACAACAAGTTTTCTGTGTGTTCATGAATATTCTTAATGACGTAGATAAATTTGTTAAATAACCTGAATATACGGGATATAATTTCTTGCAATCTCTGACAATAGGTAGTGGATGGGTTCTCAAAGTAGGAAACAGGAAAATAAAACAGGAAAAGTCCCTCTAGGTGGCTCAATATTCAAAGTTTTGAGTCCGACGACAGCTATCTTATGGCGGCTTGCGTGGCGTCCAACAGATCGCTCGGGCTCGATAAAATTTTCACTGCGTACTTCGGCGTGTGTTGTGTGCGCCCAAATTTTTGAAAATTAATAAATCAGGAACGGAATGGTCTTGTGTATTGAAACTTGGTCAAAAGGTAGTCAGCAGGTAAGAAAATAGTTTGATATACATACTTTATATTATCGAATATTAGGTATTTCCGCAGAAATATTTTAATTTTGTCGGAGTAAATTCTGAGTGACCTCTTATTACAAATACCGATGGCATAGACGCCGTTTTTACTTTTGTTTTTAAGTATAAATAACTTGTTGTAAATTGCCTTATTTTTACTTACATTATCTTTTGATATAAATATAAATTAAATGATATTACATTATCAATTGGTTTATTAAATTATTTTGATAATTATCAAATATGTTTGGTTAGGAATCATATGCTGATTTGTTTACAAAACTCTGTCAAACATATGTTCCTACACCGTTCATTATATCGTTTGAAATGAAGGCGGGGCTTAATTAATTTGAATATTTGAATATAAATACGTTAGGTATATATTTAATATATATTTAATAAAAATATTTTGAAATAAAAAATGAATAGAAACATAAATAATATTAATAAGAAAATATAAATTAATTATTTTAAGGTAAAATGTGTCGTCATAATAATGTATTTATACTTTGAAGTAATTTTTCCCCTCTTCTGTATGACAAATAAATTTTACACAGGAATATAATTAATTAATAACCTTTTCGTATCTCTTTCAGAGGAGGAGCCTGCTCGTGAAGTGTATCAATATATATATAGATATATAGATAATTATTTCGTGAAACACATGTCATCTATAAAATACCATGTCGCGATTGCGATAGTTACTACATATGCCAAACTAAACAATATTTATACAAAAGAATACAAACCCATAAATACTCTAAAGCAGACAAAACTGCTTTATCTACACACAATCTACAACGCGATCACCATTTCGATTTTGAAAACACAGATAATTGATAAAGAACAACACACAATGAAAAGAGAAATTAAAGAAATGATTAGTATTAAACCGGAAAAAAATTCAATTAACAACAGAAGTGATATAAAAAATTTAAGCAGTATATACTATAACTTAATTATGTAACGATCTGCAATTTACCATCATAATATATTTTGCTGTTAGTATTATATATCTTATATTATTTAAATATCTATACATTTACTTATCATACTGACAGTTCCGTGTTTTGATCCCTGACTGGCTGTCCGAGTAGGTTTTCGTGGTTTTCCTTTGAATGCCGACAGCTTAACATCTTAGTCGCTCCACGGGCGCATACATAATAATAACTCATGTCTTGTTTTTCCCTGTTCTTGTTGTCTATCTATTTTAGAATACTAAGGCATGATTTATTATTATTAAACTGGAATGAATCTTTGAATAATTTTATCCATGGCAACAACAAATGTATAAGTATGACATTAATATGCTGTCATTTATATTTTATATTCCTCGAAAAAGGCATCATTTGCCGAAACATGTAGGATTGTTTTAAATATATACATTTTGAAGTAAAGCCAGACCTTAAATCGCCAACAAATTGAATTTACTTTATATATATTGTTATAAGAAGATGCTTGGTAACATCTTATGGGCACCTAAACAAGAGAAATAATAATTAAAATGTGTCTAGTTAAGAAAATATAGTATCCTAAAAGCCGAATTTGACAGTCATGTAATGTATGTTACGGGAAATTTTTAAAATGTTTATTTTGCTTAGTTGTGATATATAAATTCAATAAAAATCCGTTATTTACAGTTTTGCAATAAAAACAAACAATTAGTACCCGACTCGACATTTAAAGTTACAGAATTGTTGTAAAATATTTTAATTATTTTATGTACACACGTGTATTTTTTGAAAAGGACATGGCGCGAAACACCAAATTAAGTGATTTAATAATAAGCATAAGCTATATTGTAAAACATCTACTATGCTTATGATAAATCTAAACACGATTTATGCAAGATATTGAGAAAGAAAATTTACATAAATTATTAGTATTTATCTAATAATTTACTTCATAAATTACCAGCTCTAAAAACAAAAGGCAGAGAACGGTGTCCTTTTCATCATTTTGCTATAGAAGGCATTACATTTTTTCGCCGCTCTTTCAAAGAAAATTTAAAAATACAGTTAAATCAATGTTACTAAAAACGTGTATTAAATTCATCTTTACCAAAACAAGTATTTTCCGTATCCTAACATCCAAGGGAGGTGGGAAATCAGAAAATTTAAAAAAATACAATCGCTCCAGCCGCAGATTTACGAAGAATTCCCGCTCCTGTCCTTAATATCATTTACAGAAGAACTAATTTATCCTGTATTTCCATTTTCAAACGTCCACACACCTATTTAACAGATTACAAGGTTCAAGGTATTTTCGTCTCAAAGTCAACCCTTATATTATAGTTAAACAGTCAAAATTTTGTACAAAATATTGTTAAACAGCTAATTTAATATTACGTTTAAACCGCTTTATCAAACACATATTACCGTATATTCATTATTAAAATACATTAAAAAAAAAACAAAGAAGGTTATAATTTTATTTAGTAGATCAAGCATTTCTATAACGTTTATATGTCAAATTTAACACACGCGTAGAGGCCGGACACATATGGCTGAAATGACGTCATTACGACGGACGATATAAATAATCTACAACATCTGTAAGTACATCACGCAGCAATTGAATAGCACTATTTATTCGATTAACCGCACACAAAAAATAGATGTGCAGTTAACCGAATGAATAGTACTATTCAACAACTGCGTGATGTACTCACAGATGTTGTAGATTATTTATATCGTCCGTCGTAATGACGTCCATTTCAGCCCGATGTGTCCGGTCTCTACACACGCGCATAATTCATACATGTCATTTGACCGATTGTTTATATTACCTGCTTGCAAATATACTATAATAAGAATTTACAACTTTTTAATACTAACACATTGTTTTATTTGTACTTGTGATTTATAATTATAGTTTATCTTATGCCCAATCATTACATTAAAGTCTTTCTTTGGAGACTGTGGTTAAGTAAAAACTTAAAAAAAGGTATATAACCCCTTACCACAATTATTAATCGTATCCTAAATACGTATTTCGACAACTAAGTTGTCATCATCAGTAGGTAAAACCACTAATCAAGGTGTCGCACATGGGGCACAGTAAAGCTAGCACACCGCTTACGCAACAACTACTTTACACGGCGTCCACGTATAGACCAATTTAAACATGCAAATATATCCAACGAAAAGATCGACAAACTTATCTCTTTTAAGGAAACGGCATTCACATATGTTTATACTCCAATTTGAAATATATCGAACGAAAGATCGCCAAAAATTACCTCTCATAAGGAAACGGCACTCAACATGTGTTAATACTTCAATTTAAAACGTCGACGACCCTTTTATGGTTCTAAGAATGAAAAGAGACAAGTGAAGGGGATCGGTGCTTTATCACCGTTCATAGAGTGTTGTTTGTTTTTAGCGATATGAATACTTTCGTAGGCGTCAAGATCGCGGGGGTTATTAATGGCCTTGACAAACTTTAACCCTTTAATCGACATATTGTGTAGTGTACTTAAAGCATGGTTGGCAACGTTAGATTTATCCGGTCTATTGTATTTAATATGTGATATGTGTTCTTTAAACCGCGTTATTATTGGTCGTTTTGTTTGGCCAATATATATTTCAAATTACAATCATCGCAACTATTTCGTATATACCTGATTTCGAATTAAAATTAACTCTATCTTTAGTATTCCCTAGGAGACTTTTGATAGTATTTTCGGACCGAAAGGCAACTTGGAGACCTCTTTCTTTCACAACTTTATTAATGTTTTTCATGATGGGGTGGTATGGTAAACACATGTACTTTTTCTCCTGGTTACTTTGAGATATCAAACTAGTGGATTCGCGGATTGTACTTTTTATTTTTGTTTTTCTAATTAATTTATTGATTATTTCTATTTCAAAGCCATTATATGTCGCGATATTTTTAATGAAATCCAGTTCTATTTCATATCTCTCTCTTGTTAATGGAAAATTTAGTAACCGATTGACTAAGAAATTAAAGGAAGCTGCCTTATGTTGATAACTATAATTTGAATCCGCGATGATGAATCTATTAACATTGGTTTCTTTCCGGAAAATATCGATTTCTATTTTATGTTTATTCCTAATCAGTAAAGTATCTGAAAATGGTGGGTAAAAATGGTAATTTTAATGTTAAACAAAGGTTTAAAATACTGTTTGCCAAGCCGCCAGATTCCTATAGAACAGGTGATTGCAAGTATCGAAACTTCGATTAAGTATTTTGAACAAGGGCCAAAAAACTTTATTCGAGAAGCTTGTAAAACCCAAATCGATAAGAATTTGTAGCAGCACAAACAGAAGTCGGTCAATAAAGAATGGAATATCATTAAAACTCTTATATCGAAGGACTGTTTTTACCTAAAAGCAGATAAAGGGAACAAGTTAGTAATTATGGACAAAATCGACTATTTTCAAAGAGTCAAATATTTAATTTCCGAAGGTCCGTATGTAGAAATTAAGAGAAACCCGTTACCTAAAATGATTAGTGACACAAAAGACGCGTTAAAGAAATGTCCAATTTTAATAACTTCTACCCAAAAGTATAAATTAAATGTTAGTAATCCTTTAGTACCAAGAATGTATTGTTTGCCGAAGATACATAAACCAGGTAACTCGATGAGACCTATCGTTTCAGGTATCAACTCACCGACTTACTTGATTTCCAAATGGTTAGTGAATGAATTTAAAAATTTACCCGTAAAACCAGAAAATTTGTCAGTTAGTAATTCCTTATAATTTGTTAAATTAATTAAAGATTGTGAACTGGAAGCCGGGAAAATTTTAGTTTCATTCGATGTAACGTCTTTATTCCCCTCGGTATCTATTCCAGAGACTATGAAATATTTAGAAAGCTTGCTCCACAAGAATAACATTGAACCTTCAAAAATAAAAGAATACATGAGATTGACAACTCTGTGCATGACGCAAAATTGTTTCCAAGTAGGAGAAAAATTTTATGAACAGAAACAAGGCACAACAATGGGTAACTGCCTATCTCCTTTCATAGCCAATTTATTCATGAGTCAATTTGAAGTAGAATTTAAAAATAACGCTAAATATTTCCCGAGAGTCTGGATTAGGTACGTAGATGACATTCTCGCGATTTTTGATACACGGAAATGCGAATTAGACATGTTCGTTAATCAATTAAATTTGAAATTTCCGACGATTAAATTTACGGTGGAAAAGGAACACAATGGCAGGATATCATTTTTAGATACTTTACTGATTAGGAATAAACATAAAATAGAAATCGATATTTTCCGGAAAGAAACCAATGTTAATAGATTCATCATCGCGGATTCAAATCATATTTATCAACATAAGGCAGCTTCCTTTAATTTCTTAGTCAATCGGTTACTAAATTTTCCGTTAACAAAAGAGAGATATGAAATAGAACTGGATTTCATTAAAAATATCGCGACATATAATGGCTTTGAAATAGAAATAATTAATAAATTAATTAGAAAAACAAAAATAAAAAATACAATCCGCGAATCCACAAGTTTGATATCTCAAAGAAACCAGAAGAGAAAGTACATGTGTTTACCATACCACCCCATCACGAAAAACATTAATAAAGTTGTGAAAGAAAGAGGTCTCCAAGTTGCCTTTCGTCCCGAAAATACTATCAAAAGTCTCCTAGGGAATACTAAAGATAGAGATAATTTTAATTCGAAATCAGGTAGGTATATACGAAATTAGTTGCGATGATTGTAATTTGAAATATATAGGCCAAACAAAACGACCAATAATAACGCGCTTTAAAGAACACATATCACATATTAAATACAATAGACCGGATAAATCTAACGTTGCCAACCATGCTTTAAGTACACTACACAATGTGTCGATTAAAGGGTTAAAGCTTGTCAAGGCCATTAATAACCCCCGCGATCTTGCCGCCTACGAAAGTATTCATATCGCTAAAAACAAACAACACTCTATGAACGGTGATAAAGCACCGATCCCCTTCACTTGTCTCTTTTTATTCTTAGAACCATAAAAGGGTCGTCGACGTTTTAAATTGAAGTATTAACACATGTTGAGTGCCGTTTCCTTATGAGAGGTAATAATTTTTGGCGATCTTTCGTTCGATATATTTCAAATTGGAGTATAAACATATGTGAATGCCGTTTCCTTAAGAGAGATAAGTTTGTCGATCTTTTCGTTGGATATATTTTCATATTGAAATTAGTCTATACGTGGACGGCGTGTAAAGTAGTTGTTGCGTAAGCGGTGTGCTAGCTTTACTGTGCCCCATGTGCGACACCTTGATTAGTAGTTTTACCTACTGATGATGACAACTTAGTTGTCGAAATACCTATTTAGGATACGATTAATAATTGTGGTAAGGGGTTATATACCTTTTTTTAAGTTTTTAATCATTACATTAACAAAAACAGTATTGTGAATGCCTTTGAACTGACTACTCCATCTATTATAACAAAATCTAATTACTAAAATAACTATTCAAATTTAAATAATAGATTAGCATTTTTGAATTCTATATAATTTTACCCTCATGTGTCCAGGAAGGTTTACCTTTTGGTGACAGTTCCGTAATTGTCTGGGCAGGAATGCTCTGACTAAACGGCGATATATTCGAGCAGGCCCTCATTGAAGAATGGGATCGTAATTCCGCAAGAAACAAATCGAAGACTAATTTAATTAATTATTTAGTTTGTTTAATATCGTTTTGTATTATTTTTAATTGTTTAATAAAGAAAACATTTGGTAAGTAATTATAAATTGCTTTATTTTATTTGCCTAAAAATATTTTAATTATTATATAGAAATGTAACGCGAGCATAATTAATATTTTAAAGAAAAATGTATATTCTAACCGTAAAATTACTCGAAAACTATACAGATCATTATGGGTGGCAATTACAGTGCAATTAAACGAAAGAACTCTAATTTGATGATTAGGGATAAACCGCGAAATTCATGAAGCAATTCGAAAATATTTAAATGCATCATAATAGTAAATAAATTAGGCAAATTCTGCAAAATGGTTCATATATAAAATGTCGGAATGTCTTGAGAATAAGAGACTATATTTCGTTGAGGAAAATGTTGCGAAGGAATGGAAGAAATAGTTTTTTGTTATGAAAAAAAAAGTTTAGATAATCCTGATGGACAAAATTAGCATTGTCAAGATTTAAAAACAAAACCGAAGATAAGAATACATCGAAACTTTGGCGGAGGGATTGTTATGATTCGGGGAGCTTTTTCTTACAATGGTGTATTACCGCTTGTATTTTTGCTAATAAAATGAATAATTATAAATAATAAAATCATGTGTCAAAATGTTCAAGTTGAATGTTCCTGACAAGATAACGCATCTATGCATAATCCCCGTTTAATATGGTTTAGAAGAAACAGGTGTTAAAAGCCTTGTACACACTGCAGCCGCACTGTACAGTGCACTCTGTAATGCAACATGTAACGCAACGTGGACGGCTTGAAATAGACAGCGCAACGTTGAGAGCGCGCAACCTACTTTCAACGCGTTTCTAATGGTTTCCACTAGTGGTTCGCGAGCACTGTAGCAACATGGGGTGTTCCTTTAGTTATGATTATTATCCCACAAGGCACGATAAGTTGGCTTCAGGCTTGACAGTTCTTTCGTGACCAAATATAATATGGGCTGTTCTTCATTTGCTATTTGGAGACTCTTCCCAATTGCTGGTCCCTGCTGCCTTAATTTATCGATTCTGCCAAATCTCTCTTTAAATACTCTGGCCATTCCTTTGGCCATTGGCAGATCTCGGGCTACACAATGAGTAAGCGCTTAGTCTGGCGGCATCGTAAACAAATCATGCTGTTTCTCAATGGTCACCTCAAATCGAGCTTTTCTCGAACCAGAATATTTTTCCATAAAGTCTTCGAAGGTTAGTTCTTGGTATTGGCTATCCAATCGGCGCAAGTCAGCGGCACACGGCGTCATTATTGTCTCCAGAGTATGGGGCTAATTGACTAAAATATACGACTCCTAGCTTAGTATGAGATGTTCGCCTTATGCGGTATATTACATCGTTAATTCACTTTAAAACCTCGAATGGCCCCTCCCAATTCTTTTAAAGTTTTGGAGATAGGCCCCGTCAGCGTTGGGGATTATATAACGCCTTCATGGTAACCACTGTCACTAGCATCTTGGATATTATGTCTTACTTGTTCATGGATATTATCTAGTCGTCGTCTGAGCGTGCTGATATAATCCTCTCCCTATGGCAAGATCTTCACCAGGCTTGCTCCCTAACTTGAAATCACAGGGCAATCGGAGTTTTCTCCCGAATAGCACGTTTGCTGGTGATTGGCCAGTTGTCTTTTGAACAGAGGCCCGATACGCTATTAGGAATAATGGTAAAAGTTCGTCCCAATCTCTCTGGTGTTCGGAGACCACTTTGGATAAGTGTCTGATCATAATCCGGGAAGACCGGGTCCGGGTCTTGTTCATTCGCTCTACCATCCCATCTGATTGTGGATGCAAGGGAGTTGTTCTCGTCTTTCGTATGCCTAAAAGCACACACCACTTTGGATAAGTGTCTGATCATGATCCGGGAAGACCGGGTCCGGGTCTTGTCCATTCGCTCTACCATCCCATCTGATTGTGGATGCAAGGGAGTTGTTCTCGTCTTTCGTATGCCTAAAAGTACACACATCTTTTCGAATAGACTGGACTCGGAATTGCGCCCTTGATCGGAATATAGTTCCGGGGGTACACCAAACCGGCTGACGAACTCCTTCACAATAACGTCTGCTACAGTTCCAGCCTCTTGATTTGGTAGAGCATATGCTTCAACCCATTTATTAAAATAGTCCATGGCCACTATTATGTATTTATTTCCCTTGTCGCTTTCTGGAAAAGGACCGGCGGCATCTATGGCGATTCTTTCAAATGGGCTTCCCACATTGTATTGGCGCATGGGTGCACGTCGACGCCTCTAGGGACCATTACTTCCGGCGCAATTAGCACACTTTCGGTACCACTCTTTCACATCTCGTGAGCTATCACCCAGTAAAATCTCTGGTGCACCTTGTCCAGTGTTTTATGGACGCCAAAATGTCTCCCAGAAGCACCATGGAGTTCTCGCAATACCTCTGATATTCTTTTCTTGAGAACCACCATTTGCATCTTCTGCTCGCCTCCATCGTGACTTTCGACCTCACGTTTCAGGAGATCGTTTTCCATGGTTAAGGAATCCCACTGTGCCCAGTATGAATTCTCGTGAATGGGGAGCAATTTCTTACCAGGTCGGTCTTTGTCCATTTCACTGCCAAGCTCTGAAGACTGCAAGATCCGGATCTGCTTCTTGATCTGCGCGAAAGTTGTCAGGCTGCCATTGGTCATCAACTACGATGGTTCGAAGAGCGTTGGCCGATTTGTCTTCGATTCGGTTGCAATGTCGACAGTCTTCTGGACAGGGCCTTCTGGAAAGAACATCTGTATTTCGATGTTTGAGGCCTGCTCTGTGCTCAATGTCGAAGTCATACTTCTGTAGCCTCTCAATCCATCTAGCTACTGGACCCTCGGGATTCTTAAATTGCAAGAGCCACTTCAAAGCGGCATGATGGGCGCGAATCAGGAACTTCTGCCCGTACAGATACTTGTAAAAGTGCTCAATGGTTTTAACTACTGCCAGCAGTTCTCCTCTGGTTACGCAGTAGTTCCTCTCTGGTTTGGACAAGGTCTTGCTGAAGTATCCAATGACCTTTTCTTGTCCATCTTCGATTTGAAAGCGCACACCACCAATCCCGACGTTACTGGCATCTGTATCCAGAACAAAACCCCCAGATGGCAGTGGATAGTTTAAAACAGGTGCACTTATCAGCGTTCCTTTTAAAAAGACGCTTGGCATTCGTTATATCAAATGAATGCTCGATTTTCTGTTAGGCGGGTAAGTGGTTTCGCAATGTTAGAGAATCCAGGAACGTAGCGTCGATAATACGTGCACAATCCCAAAAAGCTTCTTAGCTGCTGTCTGTCTTTGGATACAGGCCATTTTTCCACAGCTCTTACTTTTTTTTATCCACAGCAACTCCTCTTCCGGAAACCACATGTCCAAGGTAATTTACCTCTTTGCGGAAAAGGTAACACTTCTTTGGACGTAATCTCAGGTTGGCATCTCTCAACCTCTGGAATACCACCCCCAAATTTTCCATGTGATCTTCAAAGGTCTTTCCTACTACCATCACATCATCAAGATATACCAGGCAGGTATTCCAAGACACTCCCCTCAGTACAGTGTCCATGAGTCGCTCAAAAGTAGCTGGGGCGATAAATAGTCCAAATGGCATGACTGTAAACTGCCAGTGCCTCAACTGAAGGCAGTCTTTATCATTGGGGTCCATTCCCACTTGCCAATAGCCGCTCTCAAGTCGAGAGTGGAAAACCATTTCGCTCCTGCCAGGGTGTCTAGTGTTTCGTCTATTCTTGGGAGAGGATAACTGTCTTTCTTGGTTACACTATTCAGACGACGATAGTTCACGCAAAATCTGGTAGATCCATCCTTCTTTCTTATAAGGACCTCTGGTGAAGCCCATGGACTATTTTAAGGTTAAATTACTTCTTGGCCTTCCATATCTTGTATAATCTACTTGGCTTCCTCACGCAGATACAAGTCTATCAACTTCCGGAAAGGTGTCTCTGATATATTCACAAATTCTGTGGAAAGCATGTGTTACACAAGTAATATGCAGCATACTGGGATATGTTGCCTTTAATAGTCTGCCTGTTTTTAACATATATGTAGCACTGTCACTGACCAATAAAAGTATTCTTTTTTTGTACCTGTCGTTCAAATGAAGCATCATCGTAATTTCGGTCCAATGCATTAGTTAGTTAGCGTCTCTAGTTTTTATACAATAGCGTTAACAAATTCCCGGGATAAATTTAATGTTTTTCTATCCAACTATAATAATTATGTGGTGCAATAAAGGGGCAAGTTGTATTCGAAAGTGAAAATGAAAAAATCTAGGCCAGCCTAATTGTTTTGGCATAGTTTTCGCTAAAACTATTGCTTCAAAAACTGTGATGTACCATATAGGTACAGATTCTCAACTGTACTCCTTTTATCATCTTTAGATGCAATCTTAAAATAGTGTTAACAATAAATGAAAGTGAAAAGCGTGATTTACACTTCATAAAGCAATGTCAATAAATGTTTAAAATTATATTATTCAGCGGATGTTTTCAATAAAATATATTTAGACACGCGAGTTAAATATTTGTTTTACTTACAAATATAATATCGCAGGAAGTTTAACAAGTTTATCAAATTTTAATAAATGTAAATAATAAATTCCGTTGGCAAGTAGGGGTGTACTTACATATACATATTTCAAAATATAATCTTAAGTAACTGATTGTTGAAGATAATAATGAGATATGAAAGAAGGTGTAAATGTTATATTTATTACATGAGTAATAAATGAGTTAACAATTCTATTACAAGGTTTATTATAATTATTAACAAATACCTAATATATCCGCGTACATACTATTATGGTACCTATTACGAGAGTTAAATATGAAGTATAAAATTTACCTGATGTGCAGGTCCTTATTAACTTACGACCTCAAGCAATTTTCAAGCTTACGGATACACCATCGTTAAGCTGCAAATATTCTCTGTTGTTATATTTCGTATATACCTATGTATCTATAAGTATAATGTGATGGGAATTAAGGAAGTTAAAGAATGCATTAAGGTTATCATGACTATTATGGACAACGACCGCGAAATCCTATAAACCAGATTTTATCAAGTATATACCATATATTTTTACACATTAGAATCATCTAAGTTCAGTTACATTTTGTTATTTTGATTTTTGTATTTTATTAGTTCTATTAAATTTTTCACGAAACAGTTTACAGCACATGCAATTCTACATGGGACTTCTTTTATGTCAAATATCTTTTAATTAAAAGTGAGTAGTTTAAATTTTATTTTGTGAGGAAAAAGAATGTTCCGAAAAGGAAAACTTTATTTCTGCAATAATTTTATGTACTTCACTAGATATTGTTCTACTTCATTTTTTAGTAGCATATATATATATATATATATATATATATATATATATATATATAATTATAAATGACAGTATATTAATGTCATATTTATATATGTGAAGTTGTCATGGATAAAAATTACATTATTTAAAAATACATTCAAGTTTAATATTAATAATTAGAGCTGAGGATGTTTGCGGTATAACCATGGTTATACCGCAAACATCCTCAGCTCTATTAATAATTCATGCTTTAGCATTCCCCAACAGCTTGACGCCAATTACAGGGGGCATTGTTACGCCATGAATTATTATTATGTCTGCGCCCGTGGAGTGACTTAAGGTGCTCAGCTGTCGGCATTCGCCTAGAACGAAAAGAAAAAGTGTTTGTTTAATCGAACTAACAATGTTATTTAATAATGAATGGGTCCGCTGCGGTTTCTTATGCATAATGCATTCGAGGTTTGTTCTTTAGCTGTAAGTTCCTGATCAAGCCACTGTGCTGGCGAAACAATTGTCGTTTTAAGATTACGTATTAAAAAAGTGAAGATTTTAACCATTAGTTTTATTTCTATTTTAAATTATGGATCTTCATCAAGTAAAAAGCGGAACAATTCAATGAGTAAATAACTACTAATTACATTATAAAACACACAAAACATTTTCAATGTTTAATCTCGATTAGTTCGTTCCCGCGGTCAGATAATACTGCGCGCTGCGATATACTTTTTTCTGTATATTAACACTACGCATTTTAATATATCACGCACTTGTGTTTAGTTTGGAGTTTTTGAAAGAACTTGCTTTCGGGCGTTATAAATGTTTTTCCTCGATAGGTGTACATCAGTTACGGTTAGCAAATCGACATTGTTCTTCTTTAATTATGTATGTAAAAGCTTCATTGGTTTCTCTCATCTGTTATCCATGGCTCTTCTTTTTAAACAATTACTAAATTTTTGTCTGTTTAAAGTATGCACGTCACTGCTTAGATGGTTATTGTTTTGTTTACATTCAATCGCACTATTACATAGGCTTACAGTCTTGATTGTAAGATTTATATCCACGTTGTAAGCACTGCTAATGTTTCACGTTACCAGGAAGTATTTGATGAAAGTTATATTTAAAACTGTTAAGAGCTAACATTGGCTTTCCTTTTCGCTCAACATTTTGCACACTTCTAACGAATTCATATTAAACAGAAATATATTCATACATTCATATATTGTACAAAGAACTTTCTGCATATAAATATGACACTATAGGTTTGTTCCAATTCGCTAAGAAAACCGTACAGTGACGGTCCGGTACATGCGCGCTGCAGAAAAAGCCTTCCAACTTCATTTCTATTGTACATTGAACGATACCAAAAGTCTTCCAAACCAATCACAAGACAGTCAAATCAGTTAACCAATCGAATGTACCGCTAGCATGTACCGCTTGGACTGACATGCACATTATATAACTTGATACTGTGGAACTACAGTTGGCAATAGGAATATCACACAATATCATACGACAGAACAAGATTGATTATTTAAATTATTGCTATTGACAGTATTTCAGTATTATTGGCATTACTACAAGCATTTATTTTTTATTTTCAGGATCTATTTTCTTCAAAATATTAAACATTTCTTGTTCTAGAAAAGAAGTAGCCCCAGTAGCATTTTCAGTACTACTAAAACCTACTCTTTTAAATCGAGGGTCTAAAACAGTTGCTGTTCTAGTAACTGATCGTCCGTCATATGAAAATAGTTTTTTGCTATTTAAGATAGAATGGAACCGTTTTATTAAACGATCAGATAAGTTGCTGGTATTTCCACTAGCCTTGTATTCTTTCCCATAAGTTATACATTTAGCTAGTTTTCTGTCATTTGAAGCTTTAAAATATTTCCAAACAGCTGTTTCCTTTTTCATTTTATTGGGTAGTTTAAAGTTTTTTATCTTAGTTTTTTTAGGCACTGTATTCTCATTATATCCTTATTCAGTTGAGTGCAGTAATAGACTTGTTGTAGATTCCAAATCTCCTGCAAATTAATGCTTCGTTAAACATTACACCCATAGACAAAAGATAGTACACCATACTAAAACTTTTTTAGACTACATACCATTTCATTTCCCACTACTGCTTTTAAGATAAATTTCTCCATTTTATAAAACCACTTATTCGTAAGATACCGGGGTGTCATTTGTTTAACGTATACGTAGGTACATTATTTTATCGTGCTACTAAAAAGCCCCCATTAGGTCTCTGACCGTTATTAAACTATTATTCTTCTGGTACCACATTATCATTGCAAATATTTTCGCCTTTGTTATACTTAGTCATTCATAATAAAATTTATTTAATTTAAGATTAATGTATAAAAAATTTGACTGTGAATTTGACGGTGAATTTTATACTTCATATTCAACTCTCTATAAAATAACTATAGTAAGCCCTGTAATGATTATTATCATTACAGGGCTTTCTATAGTTATTTCTATTACGAGACTATATATTTGTCAAATATATAATTATATATTTGCTAACTAATGGTTAAAATCTTCACTATTTTAATACGTAATCTTAAAACGACAATTGTTTCGCCAGCACAGTGGCTTCATCAGGAACTTACAGCTAAAGAGCACCCTCGAAGAGATATTGAATGCATAAGAAACCGCGGTGGACCCATTCATTATTAAATATCATTGTTATTTTTTAATATTTTAGTTTGAAAATGTAATTATTTCTTAAGTTAGATTAATCAAACACTTTTTTATTTTCGTTCTAGGCGAATGCCGACAGCTGAACATCTTAAGTCGCTCCACGGGCGCAGACATAATAATAACTCATGGCGTGCCAGTGCCCCCTGTAATTGGCGTCAAGCTGTTGGGGAATGCTAAGGCATGAATTATTAATATTAAACTTGAATGTATTTTTAAATAATGTAATTTAATGTAATATATATATATGCTACTAACAAATTAAGTAGAACAATATCTAGTGAAGTACATCAAATTATTGCAAAAATTAATTTTTCCTTTTCGGAACATTTTTTTCTTAACAAAATAAAATTTAAACTACTCACTTTTAATTAAACGATATTTGACATGAAAGAAGTCCCATGTAGAATTGCATGAGAAAAATGTAGAATTGGGACCACCATCTACTACCTCATAATAGTCATGATAACCTTAATTAATTATTTAACTTAATTAATTCCCAACACAGCTCCATTCATTTGTCTACTCAGGTTCGTTTCCTTTCCCGGACGTCTTGGGGAAGCGTCAGTTTCATGGTTCATCAAACGTACCTTGTTAAGGACGGGGCTTCACCCAGAAATTCTAGAACCTATCACTGGATACACAAATTTATAAATATATTAAATATTAAAATATATTTGTCTATTATCTATTAAAAAAGAACATAAATGAGTGAATAAAAAATATAAAAGTTTTTAATGAAGCTCTAAAAACCAGGTTCATAAAATTGTTTCGTTAAATTCGCCACTTTTAATGTAGTATACGAGGGGGTCTTGATATACTCTTAGCCTACTATTTAAACAATTTAAAGTTGGTGCTTAGAATATTTTATTATTCAACATAGTCTTCTCTTAAATTAATGCACTTAATACAGCGATCCTGCAATGACTTTAACCCTTCTAAAAAAATATTCTTCTTTGTCTGCAAACCAGCTCTCCACAGTTTCTATTACATCTTCGTTACACAAAAATTACACAAAATGTTCCTTTAAACTTTTTTTCAAAAAAAGGAACAGATAATAATCTGAGGGGGCTAAGTCTGGGGAATAGGGTGGGTGTTCCAGTAATTGGAACCCTAGATCCCGAGTTGTATTCATGGTTAATGCGCGATTTGTGTGGAGGGGCATTACCCCACAAAAACAACACACCTTTCGCTAATATGCCACGTCTTTTCTTAATTTTCTTGCTTAGTGTGGTTAGTAATTTAGAATAGGAATCTAAAGTGATGATCTTATCATTTTTTAGGTAATCGATCATAATTTTTTCACGGATATCCAAAAAAACTGAACTTTTCCAGCGGATTTTTGAATTCAAAACTTCTTAGGCCTTGAATGCTATTTGTTTATATGCTCTTTGGCAAATAGCAATAACTAACTAGTGACGATTGGATGGTGAAATCAATTTATTCGGCGTAATCATTCAATAATTTTTTGATGTATATTACAAAGTTAACAGAATGCAAAAGTCTTCCTAGCGTATTATTACTTTAACTTGCACATGTTTCCATTTTTCGTAGTTTTATCGTTGTCTATGGAAATTAATTTGCTGTGCAATTTTTAGTACATTTGTAAAGATTTACCGTTGAAATTTGGTTTTTTTTTGTCGATTCTGTATTTTAGTTTTAGTTATAATATACAAATATATAACAACATATATGTGGAGTAGTTATGAATATAGATGATTCTTACAGCATACATCTTTAAAATTCTGTTTTAGTAGCAACTATGCCATTTAAAATAAGACTACTGTACTACCTACAATTAACAAATAAGCATAAGAAACGAAAAAACTGTATACGCCTAAAATTTTTGTATAATTGTGTTTGCATAAAGTAAATGTTATATTCATAAACATATGCATATGTATATACATAAATGGATACAAAAGTTATTCTAAATTATTTAATTTGCACTGCGTTCTACTTCGTGGAACTTGTGTTGCGTGTCACTTTTTCAAGCAGCTTATGTCATCGAAATATTTTTAAACGGAGTATTCACGGAATTTGACCACCCTTACTTTGATTAAGTATTCATCACTCTTAAATGCAAGAGTAGAATTGATGAAGTGACATGAATGTAGTAGGGTCAAGAGTATAGGTTCACCTTCAATCGGTCCAAGATCCTAGATTGTTTACTCGGCGGCATTTTCAATATGACAAAGCAAGCATGACTAACGTATTTTTCGATTTTTTAATATGTAAATGAAACAACAATACCAGTTCTCTAACATGTCATTGTTGACAAATTTTTAATTTTCTGTAAAACTATTTTAAACATGTATATATATATATATATATATATATATATATATATATATATAACAATTGATAAATTATTGGAGTTTTTCGGCTTTTATATGAATTATTTAGAAATATCAAGTTAGTATGTATGTAATTGCAGAGTAAGGGGGGATGTAAACATTGCTGTCTACAAATTACAAAGCAAATCATACGAAATTTTTAATTGAAAAAATTTCAATTAAAAATTCTCGTTTGGGGAGGTTCGGACACGTTCACAAAAATATTAATAGTGAACCTGTATTTGTGTTTTTCACACCAGATTTTTAATAATATTTTATATTATTAAAAATACCTTTGTAATATATATATATATATATATCATTAGCCTTTTATGTGATATTTTTCTTATTATATGCATGCGTAAAGATACAATACTTTCGCGCGGTTACTTTTTCGAATGGTACTGCAAAATCAAATAAATAACAATTCAATAATATTGAATAATAAGTTAAATATCTATAAAATAAAGACGGCATTGATAAATTTTATTAAATAAATCGAAATGTATAATTTGAATTGGTATTACCTACCCTTTAATTATACTAACAAGAAATTAACTCGTTTAATATTTGACAGATATTTGCATACGGGTCTACTGAAAATTGATATTCTAATACACAAAATTATAACTTAAATTCTAAATTAACATGAATTATCTTTTCCTTGTTCCTAGAATACTTGGGTTAATGCAGCCTGAATTACAGATATATATATTGTCCTGAAAAGGACTATTTACTCTACGTTTCAACGAGATCGCACTCGTCATCTTCAGGGGCTAGTCGGTCTGTCGCTGGTTAGAGCTGGAGATCGTCTGATGTGCGCCTAGCACTACCTCTTGTTATATGCTGCTGTGTCGGGAAAGAGCGTCCCACTATTGACGTCATGCGTGCGCGGCTTCGTGTAATTGGTCCGAGTGCCTGTAAGTTCCCTGGTCGGTCCGTGTGCCTGTGTAGGGGTTGCGATCTGTTCGGGATTTGGTTGTGTTTTTTCAGTCGGTGAGCTAGGAGCGGTTTCCATGTATGCGGCAAGCGCTGGCCGTCGTCACGTTTATTTAAGCACTTAGGACGCTTTTCTATTTCTATCGCTTCTCTTGTAATTCTCGTCGTATATATATATATATATATATATATATATATATATATATAAATATAATATTTTCGTGACCTTGGTATGATATGGTAAACTTAATAAGTCGGCGATTAAAGGTCTGGTTTATTACTTCAAAGTATATATATTTAAAACAACCCTACATGTTTCGGCAATGATGCCTTTGTCAAGGATATATCCTTGACAAAGGCATCATTGCCGAAACATGTAGGGTTGTTTTAAATATATATACTTTGAAGTAATAAACCAGACCTTCAATCGCCGACTTATTAAGTTTACTATATATATATAAGGTAAAAAGGCGTATTGCCGAAACATGTAGAGTTGCTTTAAATATATATACTCTGAAGTAAACCAGACCTTTAATCGCCGACTTATTAAGTTTACCTTATCATACCAAGGTCACGAAGATATTATATTTATATATATATATATATATATATATATATATGCATGCTGTGGAAGCGAGGTAACTAAACGCCGGCACGGCACAGATACAGTTTCCTATCACCGTTTGTACGTTATTGGTCAGTTGAGCGTACTGCGTACCGTAACTGCACTT
This sequence comes from Melolontha melolontha, assembly GCA_935421215.2. NCBI lineage: Eukaryota > Metazoa > Arthropoda > Insecta > Coleoptera > Scarabaeidae > Melolontha > Melolontha melolontha. The sequence goes on along the minus strand of OW285235.1, from coordinate 135,335,551 downwards.
AGAAACAACCAGGCATAAAATTAAGAAATTATGTAATAAATTTATTTAAATAAATAAAAGTAAAAAAAATTAAAACAATAGAATTCTAGAAGAGAAAAATAAACGTTTATTTGAAAAATAAATAAAATATTCTTCATTATTATTCGTAAATATGAACGACAAATTCCTCTTTATTAAGAAATAAAAATAATAAATTGAATATTCTCCTGAAGCAATAAACTAAAAAAAGAATCTAGAATAAATAGTATTTATAAAATAAATGGTTCGAATATTCCATTTACTTTAGCCAAACAATACCTTAAGCGATCATAAAAAGGTTTTGTACATTAACCAAAGTTTCAGCAGTAATGCTATTTAAAGTGTCTATAATTTTGTAATCCAATTCATCTAAAGTAATTGGCCTTTCGTGACTGCAAATTTTTTGTGTTAAGTGACCCCCAATAAAAGAAAAATCCAACACGTACAAATATGATTAGCGGGGCGGCCAAAAAATTGGATTAGAGATAGGTACCCATCAATCGATTAGGAAATTGTTCGTTTAGATAATTTTGTACAATCAATGTATAATGAACAGGGCATCCATCTTGCTAAAATTGTATTGCTTGCATATCAATATCGACCAGATTTCGAATCGTCGGTAGAATTTAAGGACCTATTTATTAAACCTGTATTTAGACCATACATTACCATTTGCCGATATTGAGTATGTGGCGATAAACTTCGGTATTTATTTTGATTGGGCCACTATCTAAAAGTTATCATCATTTTGAAATTTTTCTATCATAGATTCACAAAATTGCATTTTCCTCAACATATCATCATGAAGTAATTCTTGATGTTTTCGTCGAACTTCTGAGTTTATTTATTTGAAAGCATATCATTGTTGTGTTTATTATGAATTGTATTAACACATAAAAAACTTAATTTTAATTTGCTTTATATTTTTTGAGTTTAACAGAAAACACAATCCGTTAATTTTTTTAAAGCTGATAAGCGAAATGAGAATCGTTTGATTGTACGTATTTCTAGTATCTTTTGTATGCGTTCGCGTTCATTAATAATAACTTAATTTTAAGTTACGTCTAAATAATAAAACCACCAAATGTTTGTAACCTTTTTCGAAATTTGAAAATAAAACGAATGCACACTTGAGATATTTATTAAAAAAAATTAGTCATTAATGAAATATACCTGGCTTAGTATTGAAGTGCTACTCTCAATGGTCTAAAGGTCTCTTTTTTCATTCAAACAATTTTGCGATTATTAAAAAAGGTAAAAATTCGAGGGCGAGAGATGTAACACTTCTCAACTTAGTTGTATCAATTTTCTTTACGTCGCTAAAGAAGCATATAGTAAAGTGTTATCATACTGTGAAACATTTCCTTTTCTGTTGACCGAAACTATGGTTGCAAAAGTTCAAAATAAAAATGTTTGTTTGCACGATATTTGTTTTTCTTACGAAAAATCTGTTGGGGCCAATTGACCAAGTTATATATAAACTACAACTATTACAGTAATGTTACTTATAAGATTATTATAGTAAATCTATTTTTCGTCTCCTATAAATAAACCACCCAAAATAGGAAATTTATATTCCTTGCTAGTAGCGACAAAAAGAAATTCAACCCGGTCCATCAAATTTCACTCCGTTACAATTGAAACAGACATGCAATATACATATCTGTAACTGTACACATGGACAATACACCTCGTATTTTCAGCATTTACTTCTGCTTAAGACACGTGTTTCTGCCATCTATAGGCGTCATCAGTCAAGCTAGTGAAGGAATGTAATACAAATGATACAAATCTTTTTAAGAACAGATTTGTATCTGTATATACACTTACGCTGAAATCGCCTACAAGATATAGCAAATTTCGTCCTATAAGGTGGCACTATTTAATAAGTGACATCTGACGGACAAAAGAGACTATGCCGAAAAAGGCGACCTTTCGCTTGACCAGCTATGCTGGTACATAAACGAAAAAATACGTATAGGTGTAGTCCATTAACACGAGCCAGATGGCGGTAAATATACAAAAAGGTTTAAGTATATCAATACGTTATGCACGTATTACGCATTTGTTACAAATGAAACATTTGTAACATACGTTTTATTTGGCATATTTCTAGTATTGTATTTAATGTACTATATTGTTACGATAGGTTTAGGCAGTTCGATTTATTATATTCTTTCTGGATTCTTCGAAATATTGTATGTTATCTCTAGCTTACTTCCTGTTTATGGTAATTTACGTATTTGGTAGATTGCCATTCAATATGCCAACAATTGTATTGTGTATTTAAGATTTATTTTATTTTCCCATAATTAAGGTTTCTTTTTTCTTTGAAGAAGGGTAAATTATTTGTATGGCAATTGCTGCATAATCAATTTAGTTGTTTTCTCCCTCTCTTGTAATTGGCAGGGACCAAACTTTCTTGCCAAAAATAAGTTAAAGCAATAATAGTTCCAGTTTAGATCTCACTAGAAGAAAATATTTTTTATTAGCCAGTTTCTCGGTCTTTAGTATTAAGACCAGATTCCTGCATTTGGATTTATTTTTATCGGAACTCCAAGATTAAATCAATTAATTATATTGTAAATATATTAATGTTATCCAAAACTATTGCATTATTTCAACTCATACTTCGGCCGATACATACCGAAAACTTCCTTCAAATCAGGAGGGACAACATTTATTCATAAGAAAATATTTGTTCCGTCAGGATAACGCGCCTTCTTATTCATCTGCTGTTGCAACCGCTAAATTTGTTGAATTAAAATTATTCCCTCATCCACTATATTCGGCAGACCTGGTTTTGAGTGATTTTTTTGGTTCCAAAACTTAAAAAAATGGCTTAGTGGAAAGAGATTCGGAGCATATGAGGAAAGTGAATGCTTATTTGGACGAGACTACGAAAGATTACTTTTTCGATGATTTAAAAAAATTAGGGAGGCATTATGCTAGTATTGGATGAGAATTATGTTTAAAAACAAAATATGTTCTTACCCTAAAATAAGTATTCCATTGAAATGTCACTTTCGCGTCAACTCACCCTCGTGTTTAAGGTATTTGTACGAGCATGAATAATGTATTGCCATTACTTTTATATTTTAATTATTGATTATATAACAATAATAATAGCTTACCCTAAGGGCCTTGAAAGCCTATGGGATTGTAACATGGAAGGCTTGGAGCCGCACGGTGCACTAGGCTAGCGTTACGTACCAAGCACTTATTATACCACCAGGTACACATTTTCTGTCAGCTGGGTCAAGCTTAGATTGAGAAAATGCCATTGATATTATTGGCTAGATCGAGATTTTAACCCCATGCACTAGATCAATAGTCTAGACCAACACGGTCCTATAATATGTTTGAACAATTAAATTGTTGTAAGAAATTATATTATAATAACAAGAAATAAAATATTGTATCCGTTATTAATAAACACACTGATGTCAAAAATTTTCAAACGATTCTTTTTTAATTATTGCATATGACATGTCAATTGTTTCTCTGCCCAGTGACTTCCTCTGGTGTTTGACCACTGCATAGTGAAACAATTGTTACTGGCTTGCAATAAAATCCCGTACACTTTAATGTCAAGTTAGCTTATTTTTAAGATTATTTACTAATGTCTGACTTTAGATTTGACAGATTTGACATATGTATAAGATATGAACCCGTGTGGGGATTTGTCAGTTACCTCCATCGGGTGCGTCCCTATGGGAATTAGGGGAAGCTCGCTGGGTCTGCAATCCAGCAGATTCAGAGGGTAGTGAGGAAATAAAATACTCACCGTGAAACAAAAACTGACCCGGTCCTCCAGGATGGGGGTTGAGGCATTAGACTGGTTCTCTAATACTCGGAAAAAATATACAAATACCAAAAAACCTAAGCGAAGCCTCGGAACAATGGACGGATCTTTGAGACAACGAAAACGGCAAAGAAGATGGATTATGAATTTTGCTACGTGGAATGTACAGGGTATTAGACTGAAAACGGATATTATTGCATCAGAGATTAAGAAATTGAACATCGATTTGATAGCGCTGACAGAAACCAAGAAAAAGGGAAGTGGCACCGAGAATGTCGGAGAATACGTTCACCTGTTTACTGGGGTGTCGAAGGAGATGAGAGCAGCTAGAGGGGTATCCATACTAATAAGGAAAGACTGGAAGAACAAAATTAACAACTGGGAAGCAGTGGACGAGAATATTCTAATGGTCAACTTGAAACTACATGGATATAACATCACCATTATAGCGGCCTACGCACCGTCAGATGACGAAAGAGTCGGCATTAAGCAGGAATTCCTAGACAAATTGGACGAAATCCTAATAGGTATTGGAAGAAAGAGAGAAGTCATAATGATGGGAGATTTCAATGGAAGAACAGGAAGGGCAAACAATAGCCCAGTAGTGGGACCATTTGGTGAAGAAATAATCAATGATAATGGCCGAAGACTCATAAATCTCTGCGAGACCCACGATCTTAGAATAAACAACGGATTCTTCAAACACAAAGACATCAATCGCTACACATGGATGCAGAACACCCGTAATCTAAAAACCATTATTGACTATGTAATAAGTAGACAAGAAACAAACATAGAGATAAACGACGTAAGAGTCCTGAGGGGAATAACTTGCGGGTCGGATCATTTTTTGGTGAGAGCCAAAATAAGAATGCAATTTAGGAAAGGAAACAAGACCCAAGATGAACAAGACGGCAGGACAACACTCACAAACGCGGTGGATACAATCAAATATAATTTTGACAGTTTTAAGGACGAAAGCACTGTATTTCTATATCAAAGACGACTCGACAGCAAACTACTGAACCCGGAAGGGTGTACCTTTAACGAACTCTACGATAACGTTTTAAGCAGTCTAATAGAAGCCAGCCAAGAAGCTGTAGGAGTCAGAAAGAAGAACAACAACAACAAGAAATACTGGTGGAACGAGGAAATAGAACAATTAGTCAAAGAAAAGAATCAGAAATATCTGAAATGGCTGACGACAAAAAGTGAACGGGACTTTGACGACTACAAAGATACGAAAAGACAACTAAGAACGAGCATCTCTATAGCTAAAAACGAGTCATGGGATAAGAAATGCGAAGAAATTAATAACTACATGGGAGGTAGGAAGTGCTCGGAGGTGTGGAGATTTATATCAAATGTTAAAACCCCAGGAAGGAACAATGCTAACATCCGAATAATCAAACCGGAACAGTGGCTAGAACACTACAAGGGCCTACTACAAGAAGATAGACAAGAGTATATAATAGACTCCCCCAGACAGTTTGTGGTACATGGGGAAGAAGTTGAGATATCGGAAGAAACAATAAAGAAGACTGTTAGGAATCTTAAGTCAGGCAGGGCCAGCGGCCCGGAAGGGATATACTCCGAAATGCTCAAATATGGAACAGAAAGGCTCTATAAAAGTCTTACAGTAATTATCAATAAATGCCTAAATGGACATCCTGTTCCGCAAGACTGGAAAACGGCTTTTATATCATCCATTCATAAAAAAGAAAATAAGCTAGACTGCAATAACTATAGGGGCATATCAGTCACAAGCACACTAAGCAGACTGTACGGTAGAGTCCTGCGTGACCTCATTGAAGAAGATTACCAAGGCAAAGAAGAGGAAGAGCAATGTGGTTTTAGAGCAGGAAGATCATGTACGGACAACGTATTCTGCCTAAAACAAGTTATAGAAAAAAGATCTGCTAGACAGCTGGAAACCCACCTCACGTTCGTGGACCTACAAAAAGCATATGACACAGTCCCAGTATCAAGATTATGGAAGGTATTAGAACAATCTAACATCAATTACAACTATATAACGGCCCTTAAAGAGTTGTATAAAGACTTCCCATCAAGAATTAAGATGGGTAAAGAACTCACAGATGCATTTACGGTAAATAAAGGACTACCCCAAGGATGCTGTATTTCTCCAACACTCTTTAAGATATATGTAGCGGTGGCACTAAGAAATTGGAAGAGGAAGGTCCAGAGAATGGGTATAGAGATAAATGACAGGTGCTTATTTACCCTTCAGTTTGCTGACGACCAGGTCATAGTGGCCAATGACAAGGAGGACATGCAATACATGGTGAGGAAAATGATGGAAGAATATCGAAAATGGGGCTTGACAATCAATATAAACAAAACAAAATATCTATGTATTGGCAACCAGGACGGAAATCTGGAAGTGGACAATGGTCAAGAAATAATTCAATGTCAGGAATATGAATATCTGGGCGTAACTTTCGACAACACCGGAACAGATGTGAGAGAGATCGAAAAACGTATAGTCAAAGCAAAAAAAGTGATCGGATGCCTGAATGGAATTCTATGGAGCAAGGAAATAACAAAGAAGAGAAAATTTAACATATACGAGACTATGGTAAAGAGCAGCCTTCTATATGGAGCCGAAACCTGGAGGATTGCAGATAGACAAAGGAAGAAGGTTGAGGCGGTTGAAATGGATGCCATTAGAAGATCCATGCGAATTTTACGAAGAGAGAGAATAAGGAATGACTATATAAAGCAACAAATGGGAATAGAAGGCACGATAGTTCAAGACATCGAAAAGAAACAACTTACTTGGTACGGACACGTAGAACGAATGCAAAATAACAGGTGGCCCAAAACAATAATGCACTGGCACCCAAGAGGGAGAAGGAAACGGGGAAGACCGAAACTGGAATGGCAGAAGAGCATACAAAGATCCATGAGTGAAAGAAACCTCACACCAGAGGAGTGTGGCGATAGAAGAGGATGGAAGTTAGGTGTCGGACAACGAAGAAAAACGTTCTAAACCGGCATATATATATATATATAAGATATGAAGCAAATATGATGTGATCAGCAATATATTGCTATGAACTGTGGTTTCGAAATTAGCTATACCACTATTCACGACAAATCTATCCAGCTAGGATATTCAGTCGGCTTATATCCAAAATGGGACTGCTTTCCTCTCAGGGTTCCAATCGGAAATGTGGAAAAGAATTAAGTTAGTTTTAGTTGGACGCCACTCAAAATTCGTTTGAGAAAAGTTATAATAATATCTTTAAGTTACTTATTAAACTGTGTAGAAAGGATATTTAAATTAAAAATCAGAATATAAAATTTAAATGAAATTTAATACAAAAAAAAAAAATCTTTATAGAGTATAAAGATTAATATTGCATCATTTAACAATATTGTAAAGGTAAAAATAACGCATGGAAATGACAGCTGCGTGCGTGCAAAAATCTTTTTGAAAGCCGAACAAAATAAACTAAAGTAAATGACAAAGAAAATTTCTAATTTCACCCCAGAGAAACAAAATAAACAAACTATCTTGACAGCACGAAGCAAACTCTACAAAACATGCGCACAAATATGTCTCAGAAAAAATGCCCTTGAAGTCCCAGCGTACTAAACTTTACATTTACAGATTTTTTTTACTAGAAATGTCAAAAACCTTTTTTGTTATCTATATCAAATAACTAAGTCTAAATCTCAATACGATAATATTAATACAATAGAAAATTACGAGATTACAAACTCGTACAAATCGGTAATGAATTTAAACAACACCAACCAATTAAATCAAAAATAACCCGAAGTTACTCTAAAAATATAAAGATTTATCTTTAAATAAACACGACTTTCTTATCTCACAATACACTTGTGTCTGTCTAAAGGTCAAAGCAAGCGCGCAGGCTTAGAATGTAAAACCAGTTTTTACACAACAAATAATTTCAAAAATATACACTTGCGTTCAAAATAATTGTACATATATTTATAATTATATTTTAATATTTTTATGGGGAAAAATCCACAGCAATATGTAGTCCATTTGACAGTGCGGTATTTAGCATAAAATCAAATACAAAATTTGATTAATATCATATTGTTAATAATAACGATAAATATACGAATATAGAAGTAGGTATCTAATTATAAGAGTCAGTACTTAATCATTGCACAATTAGCTTTTAAAACCTGTGCAAGTCTTGTTGACATTTACGGAATAAGGTTTCTCCAAATATCCTGAGCCTCGCTTAATTCCTCCCAAGCATCATCTCCATTGCCGCCCATAATTCATTTTTATTAAGGAATTTTAATTTCGTTCATACATTCGTTTCACCATTACACCCCAAACGTTTTCAATCGGATTTAAATCAGGGCTGCCTGATGGGCAAGATAATATGTCAACTTTGCGACTGATAATCTACTGTGTGTAACTGAAAAATGGATGAAAATCACGTCCTGTCTCGCAACGTGCAGATGTCGATATTTCACTGTCATTACAGATCATCAGTACACGATATTCAGACACAGACATGATTTTCATTTGTATACTTTCGTATATATATATATATATATATATATATATAGTAAATTCAATCAGTCGGCGATTAAAGGTCTGGTTTACTTTAAAGTATATATATTTAAAACAACCCTACATGTGTCGGCAATGATGCCTTTATCAAGGATATAAAATATAAATGACCGAATACAAATGTCAAATAATTGAGTTCATACCAAGGTCACGAAAATATTATATATATATATATATATATATATATATATATATATATATATATATGTTTTAACCGGTTTTCTTCCGCGTTTCCACTGTTTGGTCTTTGTAAAGACCGGTGCAGGGTTCTGGACGACGTTTCGGCAAAATCACATTTGCCATCTTCAGTTTACGAGTAACCAGAAGCAGAAGCAAACAGTTATCGCAGATCTGATGATGGCAAATGTGATTTTGCCGAAACGTCGTCCAGAAACCAGCACCGGTCTTTACGAAGACCAAACAGTGGAAACGCGGAAAAAAACCCGGAATCCAGTTAAAACACATACTACTACCCGCGGAAACCTAAAAGAGAACATATGAGGGGTATATATGCAAAATGCGACATGTCCTTTTAAACGAATTTTAAGAAAACTGCAAACAATTGTCACAAGCGTCTTTATAGTGATAGCCTGGTTTTCATGAATTGGCTACAGTTTTTCTTTAAGTAACACTATGCCTTTTAAAATGATGTGTTGAAACAAAGCCAAAATTAAAAAAAAATAGATTGACATGTCCAGTTTTGCATTTAAATGGTGGACTTGTCGACATTTGAATCTAAAAATATACAAAAACAAGTACTAAGAGACAATAATAATTTTAATTTGAAGTCACGTTTATTGAACATAATAATAGAACACACTCTGGACATGAATAAAATATAATTTAGAGTTAAGTGTCCACTGAACATAATTCAAATTCTAAAGGAAAAACAAACAGACTCATTAAACTTAAAGTAATAGTATCACAAAAACAATACACAATAATAATTAGGAATAATAAAGTTAAGCTTTAATTGCAAACTGCTCCTGCTACATCTTCCGGTTCTGAATTTTCGCCGATGGCAGCATCAACGATTTCTTTATTACGTTCAAAAAGTTGAACAAGATACTGCAATGCTGGATTTACTCTGTAATTCTCGCCATAATGGTTAAGCAATAAACTTTCAATACTTTTTATCTTATCTGGTTTAGGTGGTACCTCTACATGTAGTTCTTTTGGCTTCATGCCTATAATTTTTAGGCCTCTCTTACAAACTCCTTTAGCATGCCCCATGTCACTTCTATACAAGGTTTCACCTCTTATTAAAACAGTATCCTTGCTCTTTTGAAAAATAAATCGTTTGCAAGGTTTAAATTTGAAGTGCCAGTTGGATGGACTTTTAAGGATTCTTTGAGTTTCTTTTTTCCAATCAAAAACTTTAAAGTCTTGTCTTGTCCATCTTTAAAACTTTTGCCCGAGATTGTATGATGTTTATGTAACCTTCTGGGTTTAGTATTTCAGATTGTTTTCTCACAGCTTTTTCTATATTGCCGAACACTCTGTCGGGTGGTAGAAACAAATGACCTACCACAGGAAAAAAACTTAGCAATGCTTAATATGGGGTGGAGCAGAACAATACAGCCAGCTGCAAAGCATTCCCATAAATGTGGAGTTCTTGTTCTGCCCACCGCACGCATCACAAAATAGACGAACTGTCGTTATGTTTTCAGAATATCCAAAATTTGATAAAACGTGATAAACTCCGGAGGCAATATCATTCGAACTTTTCGGTCTGTCCGCTTCTGTCCAAACAAAACTCCAAACATTGTTATCAGAAAGCTTTGATTTTGAATTTCCAGCTACTACACTGAAATTATAGAAATTAATCTGCATAGAAAAATACGCTTGTTGATCTGGCAATTTAGGCAACGGCATATTCTTTTCACAGTCAAAAGAGAAATTGGCAATGTGAGGTTCATCTTTTTTCAACAGGTCATAGAAACTTTTAGCCTGGAGTTTATGTATCTTATGATTAGTTATTAATTCTGTTTATCTAATTTTGACACATAAAGTGACACTTTTCAAAACTGTATGACGTTAGGAAACGGTTTACTTTTCGTAACTAGTTACGAAAAGTAAAATATTTCGTAACTAGTGTTGAAAAGTTCATTTCATCACTAGTTACGAAATATTTTGAAAAAATCATTTCATCTCAAGTTAATAAAGGGGAACGTTAAATGACACAAACTGGTTAAATTTTTATTTTATGCATTATAAATATATATGACACAATGTGAACAATTGGTGAGGTTAATTCCTGCACACGTAGAATTCATGGCAGGTACTCTGATGTTATGATGCAAAACGGAATGTGCATTTGAGCTTGATTCACCAAGAATATCATTGGCAATCCTTTTCTTATTTTCTATAGAATTCTTTGCATAGCCATCAGCTACAGTATTGGACTTCCAGCCTCCATGTCGTTTAACCTTAAAAATATCCGCACCAGACTCTGCCAAAAAGGTAGCCGATGACCTTCTGAAGCAGTGTCCGGTAAATAAGAAGGGATTTGGTAGTTTCAAAAACTGAGCAATTCTTTTCGGTAGATTACCGATTGTATTAATGCCAACTGGCTGTGCCCCGCATTTACCATTATTATATTTGACGAAAAACCTATCGTGATTAACGTTTTGTGGACGCAAAGAAATATATTTTCTAATAAGATCAAGAAAATTTTGCCCTTCAATATTTCCTTCTGTGATCACAAACTCGCGCGTTACTTTTGTCTTTGTATTAGGGATTTTTATTACAAAATGAGAAAACTCGTTTAAAATATCCCCCACACTAGAAAAGTTAGCTCACTTTTTCGACAAGCACCAGCTATTCCAACGATCAATGCGACCTTTGTCATTAAATATGTTTTATCCTCAGCTTCTGTCATAAACCGGGAGACGTTTTCCTTTGACAAAATATTAGACTTTTTTGCATGGTATCCCTCTGACTGCCTCTTTAGAAATGCATGTAAACTGGCATATTTTGCAATATCAATATTCTTCTTCAAAGACAATTCACTTCGTAACATGGAATAAAGAGTCCAGAGTGTTGAAGCTTTTTGATTCTTTCTTCCCTCGAAATAGGCTAATAAAACCTTCTCATTAACACATTTAATTTTTTGTCTTTAAGCCACTTCCCAAATTTTTTATAAGCCAAATCGTACTGGGCTTTCGACTTTTGTGGAATCACAGTCGATAATGCACTTTGTGCAGCCTCTTCTATATCGCTTGGTAGTCCACCTGAATCTGAATCCGACATTTTTACTCGCACCGAACACCGTACAATGCACCGTACAATGCACCGTACAATGCACCGAAATATTTAGCTAATAAAAGTAAATACTTATACTTAAATTAACAAACACCTGTCAAGTCAAATGAATTATTATCAATAGCATGAAAACTGTCACTAATTATTTAATACGACTTATGACGTTTAATGTCAGATCAACTGGAAAATTCTAAATCTATGTTTTGGTCAAAATTAGTTAAAATCTTGTATGAAACACGTTATGAAATGTTATTTTGTGTAACTCATGTCATTTTGCAGGATCTCGCTCGCTACGCTCGCTACGCTCGCTCGTCCTGCAAACATTCCATTTCGTTACACAAAATAATCCATTTCATAACTGGTTACATAAATAGCTATTTTGCAGTGGGATCGGTACAGTGCTTAATTTTTTCTTTAAACTGTAAGCATTTGGAACACTGATCTGTCTGGGGAGTCCCAAAACCCACATTAAAATGTCTGTTAAAATAAGTTCTGAAATAACAAAGCTTCACTTTCAGACTGTTTTCGGCCTGCTGATTATACATAAACCAAAGCTTCTTCACATTCAATTCACAGGGTAAATAAACTCGATGAGGAGTATCACTACGGCAGTAATGGCTTTCGGTACATTTGAGACATTCAACAAATTGCTTTATGCTTTCTTTTTTTGTATCGTTTTGATTTTTTTCTCTATCTCCTCCTCGAGTTTCTATGGGTGGCAATCCAGTTTGTCCAAATTTCTTTACTAATCGTATAACTCGGTCTTTTTTTATACCTAATACACCCAAAAATGCCTCTCGACAAACTGGAATTTTTAGTCCCTCTGTAGTTTTAATTGTATATGCAATGGAGATGGCGTGGGCCTTAGATTTTGCTCGGTGATTAACCCTAGGTCTCTTTCTTTTAGGGGGAGTTCCAGTGCAATATGTAAGAACGAATGTGTTTTGAGCGGCTTTGTCTCTCGTACGATAGAAAAACTCGTGGAACTTTTTTACATCAGTTATGTTTAGATGTGAAGTACATTGATAAGGCTGGTATGGTTTTCCTTTATGGCCGCATCGAGGAAATATGGGCAAAGATTTAGGGGCATACCTTCAAATAATAAAATAGATTTATTGTAAATTTCATAGATACATAACCCTACTGTTATGCTTACCTTGCACGTTTTGCTTTTGTTCGCTTCCAGTCTTCTGGGTTGCAATGTCTTTTTCTTGCTCGATTTTCTTTATCTTCCACTATTCTTGAACATCCCGTTTCCATCTCGTAGTATTTGAAAATTCACTTCACTTTTATTAAACAACACCTGTTGCATTTATCTAATAGCATATTTACCATATTTACCACAATCGGCCATGATATCAACAAGATCACATGAGAATAATTCTTTATTTCTATTGGCTACTGTGGACGTGTCGGTCTTTGCAACTGAACCAAGTAGACAAATATCGCACTTTGCATCTTATCAGATATTTCAACCTATGAAATTTCTATTCATTTGTTGGATTTTGCAGCTAAATATATAGTAAAACCTTACAGAAACAGTCGACAAGTCTAATGATTTATATAACTCAATTTTCGTTCTTTTGTGACTTGTCGCGTTTTGGATATATACCCCTCATATATAAATTATATTGAACTTATTGCATATGAGAATTCATAATTATTCAAATCTCATTTCACATGAAATTGCCGCTTAATTTATTACTTTGGTTCTACAATCTGGCAATAATGTAAACGAAACACGTCGCGACGTCAACCATCCAGGTTGTGCGAATAATGAAAAATGTATGAACCAACACAACAAATTACCGACAATTGCATGTGAGATGAGATTTGATTAATTATCAATTCTCACATGCAACAAATTAAATGTGTGATAACTCTGGCGGTATGCACAGCATTGTTATCTTGTTGAAAAATGAAAGTATTATTAGGGTATGTTTGTGATACTGACGGAAGCATAACACTCTCTCAAATATCTATGAGTTTAATCAGCCTTCAATTTCCTATGCAATTCTCGCACCCTGTGCACACATCCATGCCCAGACGTTAAGAGAAAATCTTCCAGATCTATTTGGCGGAGACACATATCTTTCATCACATCTTATGTTTCTTGGGCGGTACACATTCACGTGATCATCGTGGCTTGACTGGAATATTTTTTTGTCCGAAAATACTACACTTTCCCAGAAATTTTGTTCGCGATATATATAATTTAATGAACATAATAATCTGGATTGTGTTATTTTCTACAGATAATAGATAATAACTGTTTTTTAGCACTTGCATAATTTTTTTAATTCGGAAGTGCTTATTTTGCGACATGCTGTTGATCAAGATCCTTGAAAATGTGTATAAAATATAGTATCCCTTGCTGTTTTGAATGGATTTTCTCTTACATAATCTAATAAAAATTCATCTTGTTGCTGATTTGAAATTCTTGACCGCCCTGAACCTTCTTCCTTTTAACATTTCCATCTGCTTCCCATTTTTTCTTAAGACTCAAAACCGTTGATTTATTTATATTAAATATTCTAGCTACATTTCTAATGAACCATTCTTCTTCTAATTTTGATAAAATTAATACTTTATCACATTCAGATAATTTTAACATTTTGATCAATTTTGATTGATTTAAATTGCCTAATGTCGAATTAGATATGTCACCAGAAAGGTCAATTTAATACAACCAAAACTAGTTGTATGGAATTTTATTGCAAGCCAGTGTACAATAATTTTAAAATAACAGTGAAAGTTTCTGTATTTATTAGTAATAGATATGAACATACATTTTCACCAAACAAAGGCCGAACCAATTTAATAATAAAAATATTGTGATTGGTTGTGATTAATTAATTACATAATATTATTAATTAAATTATTTAATGCCATGCTGCTAATTTCGGCTGTTGTACAAATATGAATGCGAGTGATTGTAAATACTTCAATGAAAATTCCTATAGTATTTCCTGTAAATCATAGATTATAAGAGAAATTTGTTTTAACGAGATATCAATTCATTTGTTGGTAAACATCCAACTAGATTGTATTATTTTTAAGCATAAAAATTACAAAAATATTTTTATATATAACTTTCAAGTCACCGGATAAGAGCCCCGTTGCTAGATACAGTAGTCACTTGTTTATAGTCAATCTTCCGTGCAAATTGCACTTCTTTGATGATAACTAAAAAGTTAATTGGTCTATGTTGATATGTAAGTTGAACAGTTTATGCTCTGACAGTTATATATTGCCAAGTGTGTTAAATTATTTAAATGTTGTACATACACGAACACATAATTACGCGCTTCAGATTATGGGCACGTGCTGTTAGAATTGTGTACATATTTTGTCAAACAAAATGTTCCAAATATCTTTCATTGCGATTAAACAGTGTATGTGTATGCAAAATAAACTTAGGTTACTTAGTAAATGAAATTGTAAAAATACAGTGAGTTTAAGTGTCATATATTTAACAAAACTAGTTGTTTGTATTGAAAGTTGACAATAGTTAAGAATATTTTAGGTACTGTAAGGTGCAAACTTTTTTTTTGAAGGCATACATAGATGAAATTACTTGAATTTTTGTCACATACTTCTTCTGAAGAATCTATAGAATTTCTTATTCAAGGACCTTTAAAAGCTATTTACAACGCAAGTTATGTTGTTTATTATAATTAAGGATAATATTATTTAAAATAAGAATATTATTATTATTAATTTATTTTTCTCTCTTTTATTTCAATTTGCACGGTTCAAATTCACCTAATTTATCACTTGTTTTGCCAATTCGTTCATAAATATTATAAATAGGCAGAACCCTTCCATCTTACTCTTTTACTAGCCGAGAACGCTTTCAGTTTATTTTTCGGTCTAAAAATGATTTCATTGCATCGATTAGATATCTGATAGCATATTCCAGGCATGCTACTGAAAACTTACGTTCTCATTTGAGAATGATTTAACAGCAAGTGAAACTTAAAATGAAACAAATCTTTATGGGCATTAAGGTTTTTACTATTTTCGAACATATTCCTCTTCAACTTCAACACACTTGGACCAGGACTAAGGATGATGAAGTGCCGTTATGCCATTTTCGTAATGATCTTTCCCAAAATCCTTAAAATACTACTGCGTTGCTACAATAAGTTTTCACTAAGGACAAATTTGAATTTGTGGACTAAGGTGGGAGTCACTTAGGACTGGATCTGATGAATGATGCCGATGAGGAATTGACAACTTGACAATCGTAACAAACCTTCCAAAAAATCAGCATTCTTTTACATTTTTGATCATAATTAAAAACTCGCAACACCCATTCTTCTAACAGCTTAGACATAATATGAATTCTAAATGTAAAATGTGATGTATGTATCTACTTGACGTCAATTATTCAGTTGATGAAAACAGTATCACTAGTTTTATTAATCATTTCTGGAGTTGTTGCAGTTTTTAATCACCTTCGATGTTCATGTTTAAATTCTGAAGCTCTGCTACAAATTGGGACTTGCGAAGAAGCATTCTCAGCCAAAGTTTATTGTGTATCAGTCAAAACTTTACGCGTCCTCCTCTAGAAAATAAATATTGGATTGCCCCACGAATTGCGAGTGTTGTGCATTTTAGGATTTGACATTTAAATACTTCATTCATGCTTCTGTAACTTCGAAACCAAATGTTACAAATTAACCAAATTTTACTTATCATTATAAATAAGATGACAAAATTAGAATGAAATGTTGAGTTTTTTTCGAAAGATTTTGTTAGTGGACGCTAATTTCGAGCTGTTTACGCAAAGAACTATCTCACAGACTCTGCTTAGATGATACTTGTGATTGCTGTCCAGACGATGAGTCTGAGTATATTGAAACGGCATTATAATCTCATTATAAACTCTTTGTGGATACCATCATTATCGAAAAAAAAAACAGATCAGTAGACTTTATGTTGCTTTTGACTCGAGGGTCTTTTTTAGCCGAGGTGAAGATGTTCGCCCGCGAACGTTTTCTTAACATTTTGTGTTCCACTTGCAATCACGCCGCTTAACATACTGACCAAAAAGGGTGCAGACAATTCCACGGTGCGCCGTTTGATAACTGCGTATGTATATATGTATACAGGGTGTTCGGGCAAAATAGATTTAATTTTGTATTTTTAGTTTTATTTAGATGTAGGTATAATATATTTAATTCTAGTTTTTAAATTGTAAATATTATATATTGTATATAGAAAAGGTCTTGGAGTTCTGAGATATCTTTAATATTGTTAATTATTTTAGGACTGGTCAGGCATTACATTTCTTCATTGTCTTATTTTCTACAGTCATAAAAACTATTTATTTTTATTACAGGCAAAACCCTCTGCATCCATTAGGTAAATAATGTATTTGAATAAGCATAATTATAATAGAATAAGTTTTATTGTACATATTTCCTGTTATATATTATTATAATAGGTTAAATGGTTTCGGTTCGATACGATTCTGCGAACATTAGGTTATCTCTGTGCATTGTATATTTATTACTTTAAGACTATTTTCTATAATTAAGGGTTTCCGGCGTATATTGTTTATTTCAATACATTTGTGACGTCGGAAACTACAGCATATACTTTTCTTGGAAAGGTAAAATAATTGTTATATGGAAATTTGCGTATACTCTTTTTCATTGTTTTCTCCCTCTCTTGGACTGGCGGGGAGAAAACTTTCTTGCCGAAAAATAAGGTAATGACGAAGTAGTTCCAAACAAGATCTCTTAGAGCTCACTACAGTTACAAGTACGATCTCTTCGAGTTAATGCTTAGGTCTCAGTGATCTAACAAACAGCTCCTACGAAGATCTAAGTGATCTAAATACGAGCAAATATTATTTATTAGCCAGCTTTTCTCGGTCTTTAGTATTAAGACCAGATACTGCATTTATTAACGGAACTCCAAAATTAAACTTGTAAATAAATTAGTGTTGTACAAAAAATATTGTATTATTTCAACACATACTTCGGTCTACACATACCGACTTCCTTCAAACCAGGAGGAAGAAACACAGGGTGTAAACCAAATATAATAGCCGAAAAACTCCAATAATTTATCAATTGTTATATATATATATATATATATATACATATATATATATATATATATATATATATATATATACATATATATATATATATATATATAAAACAATTGATAAATTATTGGAGTTTTTCGGCTTTTATATGAAATATTTACAAATATTAAATGAGTATGTATGTAATTGCAAAGTAAGTGCGGATGTAAACATTGCTGTCTACAAATTATAAAGCAAAATTTTTAATTGAAAAATATTGTCTATGTTGGGACTCGAACTCAAGTCTACAGTTTGCCGGACTGTAGCTTTTACCACTTAGCCACAATAGACCTAGGTTCAAACTATTTAGAAATGCATTATAAAGTAACAGTGTTAACGAATCAGATGTCAGTTATTGAATGTAGATGTCAAGATGAAAGCAGAAGTCAGTTTTGTAAGCTGCTGTCAGTTTTGATAGCAGATGTCAGTTAGTGAAAGCAAATGTCAGTTATTGAAAGCAGATGCCTATTTTGAAAGTAGATGTCAGTTTTTGAAAGCGGTTGCCAGTATCTTGAGAGCAGATGTCAGATTTGAATGTTTGAAAATGCTAATTAATACTCCATAGCTATATGAGTGTTTAGATAATTTCTTAGCCGTTTATTAAATATAACAATTGTTAAATTATTGGAGTTTTTCGGCTTTTATATGAAATATTTACAAATACTAAATTAGTATGTATGCAATTGCAAAGTAAGTGGGGATGTAAACATTGCTGTCTACAAATTACAAAGCAAATCATTCGAGATTTTTAATTGAAAAATATTGTCTATGTTGGGACTCGAACCCAAGTCTGCAGTTTGCCGGACTGTCGCTTTTACCACTTTACTTTGCAATTACATAAATACTAATTAAATATTTGTAAATATTTGATATAAAAGCCGAGAAGCTCCAATAATTTATTAATTGTTATATTTAATAAACGCCTAAGAAATTATCTAAACACTGACACTTATATATATATATATATATATATATATATATATATATATAAGTGTTTAGATAATTTCTTAGCCGTTTATTAAATATAACAATTAATAAATTATTGGAGATTTTCGGCTTTTATATCAAATATTTACAAATATTTAATTAGTATGTATGTAATTGCAAAGTAAAGTGGTAAAAGCGACAGTCCGGCAAACTGCAGACTTGGGTTCGAGATATATACATATATATATATATATATATATATATATATTTATATATATATATATAAATATAATAACTTCGTGACCTTGGTATGATATGGCAAACCTAATCAGTAGGCGATTATATTTATATTTTGTATTCTCTTGATAAAGGCGAACTGCCGAAACATGTAGAGTTTTTTAAATACATATATTTTGAAGTAATATACAGACCTTTAATCGCCTACTGATTAGGTTTACCATATATATATATATATATATATATATATATATATATATATATATATATATATATATTATTTTTAATATTAAGACACGGCCAATAAAATAAATAAGAAAAATAAAATTCTTATAAACACTAAATATATATATATATATATATATATATATATATATATAGATAATTATTTCGTGACCTTTGTATGTTATGGTAAATTCAATATGTTGGCGGTTTAAGGTCTGGTTTTACTTTAAAATATATATTTTTAAAACAACCCTACATGTTTCGATAAATGATGCCTTTATCAAGGAATATAAAATATAAATAATAATAATTATAATTATATAATTTATATTTTATATTCCTTGATAAAGGCATTATTTGCCGAAACATGTAGGGTTGTTTTAAATATATATATTTTAAAGTAAAACCAGACCTTAAATCGCCAACATATTGAATTTACCATATATATAAGTAAAAATTCATTAACGGCTGAGCGGTCTGTCAAGTAAAAATAAAACTCCTTTATTCCACTCTATATTTCATAACGGATTTGTTACTTCATCAGGAGTGTAATTGAGAGTTAAAATTTAGCAAACAACAGCACTAAACATGTTAAAATTCATCAAATTTAAAACATCAAATCAATATGCTGTTAGTTTATCGTCAACCTTTCAAAACAAAAAATTTAAGTCTCAATTACACTCCTGATGAAGTAACAAATCCGCTATATATATATATATATATATATATATATATATATATATATATAAGTAGACAAAGAGTCTTTGCCGTTAAAACAAGTATGTAAAATAAAAATTGTTGGGGAATCCGGCAATAAAAACCTTTAGTTAGTCAATTAGAGTCCTTTATTTTTTACCTTATATTTCGCTCTGTAGATTTAGAGCTTCATCAGAGGTCAAAAAGCGAAACTATTTTTTGTGAGAGATATAACATTTTTAAAAAAACAAAACCTATAGAGAAACAAGCAGTCCACGTAATACAAATAAAACTTTATATTAATTAAAAATTGTTACTTTAAAAGCTTATTGTTTTTACATATTAAAACCATTTAAAAAATTATTATTTTTTCAACAAACACATCTAAAAAGAAACACACACGTAGTAAAGAACTACTTGTCTTGATGTAAATTACATTTTAACAATTCAAGTGTCGACAAGGTAGTGACTACCTTGTCGACACTTGAATTGTTAAAATGTAATTTACATCAAGACAAGTAGTTCTTTACTACGTGTGTGTTTCTTTTTAGATGTGTTTGTTGAAAAAATAATAATTTTTTAAATGGTTTTAATATGTAAAAACAATAAGCTTTTAAAGTAACAATTTTTAATTAATATAAAGTTTTATTTGTATTACGTGGACTGCTTGTTTCTCTATAGGTTTTGTTTTTTTAAAAATGTTATATCTCTCACAAAAAATAGCTTCGCTTTTTGACCTCTGATGAAGCTCTAAATCTACAGAGCGAAATATAAGGTAAAAAATAAAGGACTCTAATTGACTAACTAAAGGTTTTTATTGCCGGATTCCCCAACAATTTTTATTTTATATATATATATATATATATATAAATATAATATTTTCCTGACCTGGGTATGATATGGTAAATTCAATCAGTCGGCGATTAAAGGTCTGGTTTACTTCAAAGTACATATATTTAAAACAACCCTACATGTTTCGGCAATGATGCTTTTATCAAGGAAATAAAATATAAATGACAGAATACAAATGTCAAATAATTGAGTTGCTATGGTTTAAATTATTCAAAGATACATTCCAATTGCATAATAATAAATCATGCCTTAGTATTCCAAAAACAGATAGCAAGGTGTGAACATATGTGTTGTTCGCTGCTAGCAGCTTGTGTCTCTTTCTGGGTATGAACTTGTGTGTTGGCTGCTGCTGGCAGCTTGCGTCTCTCTCTGGGTGTGTGGTTTTGTGTTTGTGTGAGCGTGTAAGTGTAGGGTTTTGTATGTTGGCGCGCTCGTGCTTGTGCTTAGTGACCGGTCGCGTAAATTTAGAGAGATCGGATAACCAGCCGTTGCGCAGGGCCGCCAACCCTTTCCCGGCAACTTCTTTACTTTTCCGTGCAGTACTTCGACGGCCCGACCCCCGCATCGAGGCAAGGCGCAGACCAGCGAAGCGCACCCTGCACGGGGTTGCTCATCGCCAACCGAGGGAGCACTCTTAGCGGCTACTTCGGTCGACGACGGTCACACTTTGTGTCATCTTATCGTATTCCGCCAAGGCGGGGGCACTGCACACACGTCGAACGTGTGTGTGCTGTTAACGGCAGCCTAGCCAGGTTGCCGTCTAGGACCGGTCCTAGTGGTGTGTGCATTGCACGGCGCCGTGATTTGCGCCGCGTAGCTTGGTTCCTTTCTCCTGCTGGAAAGGCGGAATGGCACCTGTCCGCCCATCGGGCAGACCCCCCTAGAGTTTGGTAGCGCATATGCTAGGCTACAACCCAGTAGAGGACCACATCAGCACAAAACAAAAACAGGGAAAAGCAAGACATGAGTTATTATTATGTATTAATTGAAAAATATTGCCCACGTTGGGACTTGAATCCAAGTAAACAGTTTACTTGGGTTCAAGTCCCAACGTAGACAATATTTTTTAATTAAAAATTTCATATGATTTGCTTCGTAATTTGTAGACAGCAATGTTTACATCCCCACTTACTTTGCAATTACATACATACTAATTTGATATTTGTAAATATTTCATATAAAAGCCGAAAAACTCCAATAATTTAATAGTTGTTATATTTAATAAACGGCTAATAAATTATCTAAACACTTATATATATATATATATATATATATATATATACATATATATAATAACTTCGTGACCTTGGTATGATATGGTAAACCTAATCAGTAGGCGATTAAAGGTCTGTATATTACTTCAAAATATATGTATTTAAAAAACTCTACATGTTTCGGCTATATACGCCTTTTTCAAGAGAATACAAAATATGAATGACAGGATATAAATGTCAAGTAATTAAGTTAACTTAATTACTTGACATTTATATCCTGTCATTCATATTTTGTATTCTCTTGAAAAAGGCGTATATAGCCGAAACATGTAGAGTTTTTTAAATACATATATTTTGAAGTAATATACAGACCTTTAATCGCCTACTGATTAGGTTTACCATATACATATATATATATATATATATATATATATATATATATATATATATAATTGTTTCTCGACCTTTATATATTATAGTAGATTTAGATAATCGGCGATCTGCTTTACTTTAATATGTATATATTTAAAATAATAAAAATACAGTACTATACTATTATGTTTTATAATTTAAAATTCTTTGATACATGCAGTAATTTCCGAAACATGTAAGAATTAAATTATTTTAAATAGACAGACCTTAAATATATTAATTTATGTGTATATTTAAAAAGAAACTGAGTTGATTAAGTAGCTAATTTTGATAGGTTACTACTTCGTTTAATTAAAATTACTTTTTAAGATTAAATCTATATTGTGTTCTTCTTTAAAACAATTTTTATAAGTTAAGTTTGTACAATGTGTAATTGAAGAAATGCGAACTTGTGAATAACTAACTGCTTTAGATAAAATATATGTGCGCTTGTGCTACTTAAGTATGTAATTACGACCTTACTAATTGTGAAAAAAATATGGCAAGTGTGCATTTGTGTGTTATATTAGAGCCACTAATTAAAGTAAAGTAAAATAATTATCAACTTCAAAGTAATAACTGAACAGAAGCCGCTCATTTAGGCGTTTGTGTAACATGCTTTCTTAGCGTTATTGACTCTTATGAAACTATTTTGCATTAAAATAAGTGTATTTACGTGTTAATAATAAATTCTTTTGGCTTTGGAATTTTCTAATTGTTTTAAAATGGTACATAACTTTTTACACCTCGTGAGTAACTACTTGGAAGTGCGGCAACTTAACTTCTATTTGTTTTATGATTCAATTCTACAATAAATTTAGATAGAAACGCCTTCACAAATACGATAAAATTGTAAATTAAATAATCAATAAAGAAACGAAGCGGAAAGAATTATTAGTACCTATATACTAATATTGTGATGGGAAAGCATTACAAATAATTAGGAAAATAAGAACAAAATGAAAAAATTTAAGTGGGATTGAACGCAACAGTAGGCGTATTTATTAAATATACACAGTGTACGATTGAAATAAGGAAAGTTTTTTCACATTGTGTTTTCAGAAAATACAAGTTTTTGAAAACGCTTATTTTGAAATTAGATCCATATTTTGATTCGTTTTGAAGGGTATATTTTTTATTGCATAATTCTATAAATTTATTTTCGTACTTTTACAAGTTATAAGTGCATTCATTTAAGCATTCCAATCGGTTCTTAGTATTTTACCAAAGTGTTTGTTTAATACGTGTACAAAATTATCAACCGTTCGAAAAATCATTTGAAGAAACCTCGTTCCACGAAAAGCATTGTGAAAGATGGAGTATAGGGAACAGCTCAACCAATGAAAAATATGTTAATGTACACATCATTGCACTCAAAGATTCAAGTATTTGGCGTGTTTCTTTTAAGGTTTATGAACTTTAAGCTGTAAAAGCGTTTATGTTGATTCGAATATGGATAAAATTTAAATGAGAATAAAGTATCGTTGCAAAAAGAGTTTATCGCTCCAAAAGATTCTCAATAACACAATCGATGGATGTATTAGGTGCCTCTTGATATTAAATATTAAGAATTGGCCAAATTTTTCTATTAGATTTTTTTTTGGTATTTCCTTGATGTATTCTTTTTCTACACTGTACCCAATTTAGCTCGTAGCTCGTATGTGCTTTTTAACAACATGTGCTATCTTATTTACTATTGCATCTACTTTGAGGTTCTTCTCAAAAATTTTCTTCACTGTCTTTTTACTCCGATGAGTTGTTGTTACTCGTCCTTCCTCTTCATATTAGTATAAGCTCTCTTAATATTTCTTCGTTTCTAGCCGTTGTTCTGCAAATTTTAATTTTGGTATTTCTTCGGACCTGTTCTTAGAATAATTGATCTTCTCTGCTCTCCTAGAAATATCTAATCTCTTCCGTTATAGACGATGGCGTAATTTTACATGAAGATATTTATTTGCGCGAGCTTCTTTCCTGTATTTCATATGAACATTTTTATATTTATATATATATATATATATATATATATATATATATATATATATATATTTATTGTCGATGCTCTCCACTAAAACATCCAGGAAAGGCATGTGTCTGAAATTTTTAATTTTTATAATAAAGTTTTCTATTTAAGTGGTTTAAAGAAGTATTACTGGACCTCTACAAGATCTATAACATAATTGTACTAACAGAGGCTACGAAACAGCAGAAATGAATAAGAAACGTCTACGATGACAAAATACAGGCACTATTGAACCCGAAACACTGCAGAAAACAATTGAGATAACAACAAAAATTGAAAGAGAATAAGAGCGATAAAAGGTTCTTCAATCCCTAAAATAAAGGATAAATATTAGTTAGCAGCTACGACTATGATTTGTCCAACAGAATCCAGTGTGAAGAGTACGGCTTTCGTCGATCCATCGACCTTTTTGAGGAAATTCATCAGATATCTACTTGCTCAATTACTTTCTAATTTTACCTATACCTGAAGCTGAAAGCACCCATGACATAAAGATGAAACCACGCACCCTATGCGATACCGAAGCTGTCGATGTCAAACAAGATGTTGACTTAGTTAATAACACGATTTTTAGTAGGCCGTGCGTAAAAATTTTACGCCACGAAATAATTCCTAAAAAAGTTTCTTCGTTGGATACCCAGAATCTTAAGAGTTGTTTAAAAACGTCTCAAATACATAAGAGCTGAAGAAATTTGGCGATAATTAACGTAGATCCGGAAAAATCTATGTTAAATTTTGATATTTTATCGTAGATTGCGTGTATTATAGTTTGGAAAAAAAACAACTTGAACCGTTTTTGACACATTTATTATTACGTTCTTGATTACTGTTGCCAACCTACATATGCTAGTGGAATTGAACTCAATTTTAAAATATAACAGCAGTCCCCTGCAATTCTATATTTCAAGTACATTCAGTAAATTCCTAAAGTAAATTAATTTATTCAGATTTATTCAGACTTTTGTCAACATTGCCTGTTGTTGATCAGTTGAAATATATTCAATTTCTATCTTTTTATTATTTGCACAATCTGTACCATAGTGATGTCTTACATATATGTGCTTAGTATGTGCTTAGTAGTGTGCAACTTAGTATCTAAATTTATGGTAATTTTTATGCATGACAGATTGTCTTCATATACAATTACTGGATAAATATTACTTTTAAGAGTTGGCTTAAACAAACACATTCTGTGACACAATTTCATAATGCTACATACTCAGCTTCACAGTTGGATAATGCTACAAAAAAAATCTGTTGTGAAGAACACAATACAAGTTCATTACTAATATTTTTGTGAACGTATCTGAACATATCCCTCCCCAGAGATGCAGATACGTATTTCATCTTTCTACAGATTCGTCAGTACGCCCCTGCTGAAGAAGGATATATTCAGACACATTCACAAAAAAGAAAAACTTCGCTATCTTACAGAAATTATTAAGACCGAGCGTAAAAGTACATCCAGCGCTGCATATTAGCAAATAACTGAGGTACCTACGCCCTGACCACATAATAACTGCCGAACTAGCAAAGTGTTGCCCATCAGATGGCATTGCCATATGTCTGGAAACTATATTTATAGTGTTTTCACGATTCTTTACGGGATAACCGCAAACGTAATGCAACAGAATAATTTGAAACATACATGACTGGGTAAAACCTCACCAGTTTTGTATAATACAAAAGTATTTTTAATAATATAAAATATTATTAAAAATCTGGTGTGAAGAACACAATACAAGTTCATTACTAATATTTTTGTGAACGTATCGGAACATATCCCTCCCCAGAGACGCAGATACGTATTTCATCTTTCTACAGATTCGTCAGTATGCCCCTGCTGAAGAAAGATATATTCAAACACATTCACAAAAAATAACTTGAAAAGAATATTAGTAATGAGTTTGTATTGTGTTTTTCACATCAGGTCTTTAATAGTTATTTATGTACCTAGGTTCGTAAGTACAGTTTTATGGTCGAGAATACGATTGCAAACCGAGACCCGTAGGGTCGAGGTTTGCATGTATTCGAGACCTTGAAAGTGTACTGTACGAACCGTGGTGCACATGAGATTTTTCGTCATACCTACGTTTTTTTTAAATAGACGAATTTGAATGATTTTCCACTTTACTTTTACTATATGTATACACATTAGTAACATCAAATCAGGAATATTTGTCGTATCTATGGTAACCATGTTTGTGTCGATATAAATTTATATTTTTGATAAATGTCAAAGTATATGCAATAGAATTTCAAAAGTTTTTCTTTCTAAATAAAATTTATAAACATGAATCAAATAGAGATGGACGCTATTATAGCTTGTACTGAGATTTTGCCGAAGAAATCTAAAAACAGATACAATGAAACCTATAAAATGTTCAAAGATTGGTGTCACCAGAGGTATGTGGAGAGTATTTCAGAAAGTGTAATGCTGGCATATTTTCGTGATAGATCTATGAAGTTAAAATCACCAAACAGTTTATGGTGTGAATACTCCATGTTAAAAACTACCATATTTATTAACGAAAATGAAGATATTTCAAAATATCCTAAATTGAAAGGATTTTTGAAGCGTAAAAATGATGGTTTTAAGACTAAAAAGTCTAGTATCTTTACAAGAGAGGAAATTAATAAATTTCTTATTGAAGCTTTCGACGATACATATTTGTTGATGAAGGTAAGTTTACAGAATGATTCTTTTTAATTCGTTTTCATTCTATACTAATTTTTTGCAGGTTCTTATGATTATGGGAATTGCTGGGGCTTGTAGGAAAGATGAACTAGTTAAAATGAAAATTCAAGATGTGGAAAATAAAAATTATGTAATAATAATTAAAATGCCGGATACTAAAAATGGATTAAAACGTTCTTTTACAATTATTGCGAAGGAAGAATATCCAATTAATTTTATGCTAATTATTAAAAAATACATTGGTCTGAGATTAGAAAATATTACCAATGATAGATTTTTCTTAAAGTACAGTTTTGGTAAATGTCGAAATCAGCCTGTAGGAAAAAACACTCTCGCAAAAATTCCTAGCCAAATAGCAAAATACTTGTCGTTGGAGAACCCCACTACCTACACCGGACATTCCTTTCGAAGGACCTCGGCAACATTATTAGCCGATTCAGGAATTGATGTTCTTGGTCTGAAAAGACACGGCGGATGGAAATCTTCTACCGTGGCAGAAAGCTATGTTTCCGATTCAATGATAAATAATGCACAGATAGCTGACCGAATTTTATATAAACAAAATATTACAGAGGCTGTTTACTCAACTGTGATACAGAAAAATGAGAAGAAAGTTGATGATTCCATTAGGAATCCAACCATTAATAATGTTGACATTATTGAAAATATAAACTTGCCTAGTCAGAAAGAAGACTCTATTGTTCAGATATCTAATTATTCTAATTGTTCGTTTACATTTAATATTACAAAATCAGAAGTTTTTGTACAAGATTCTATTTTTCCTAGTTATGTTAATTAATCATGTTTGAAATAAATTTGTCATAAATTTTCTAATATTGCTATTATTTCCCTAGGGTCGTAATAAATATTACAGCCCGCTACCATAGCAACTGTCAATACGGTATGTAAAGTGTCACTTACGTTTCAAAAAAAGGTGTCATAATTGTTTACTTACGCAGTAGGTGTGACGAAAAAATATTTTATATTATTAAAAATACTTTTGTATTATTGGATTATTTCCTAGTTTGATTAAGAAATTAAGAAACCTGTAACGCTTTTCCTATCATGTTGATCATTGGCAAAGTTTGTATCAACAAAAGCATTTATTTTAATATTCTGTTCACTTTTTATAAATTTTAAACAATACCTAGTTCTTTGTATTTTGAAGATATCTTAAGACATTTTTAAGATTTCTCCAGTGACCTTCGCTGTAACAATTCTGAAACTGACCAAGATAACTTATACCAAAATAGCCTAGTGCTTAACATTGTAACATTGTAACATTACAGGGTTAGTATAAGTCCCGGAACGGTTGCATAACTTTGTTTTTCAGAAGTAATTTTTTTGAAATTTATTGATATATAAATTATATAATTAAAGATTACGAATTTACTCATGAGATTCATATTTATTTTCTATTCCCGGTTTGACCGGAAATGCTTCCTACTATATTTTATTAATGCCCTGTATATTGTTGCAATTTCAGAAAGGGAATTAACAACTACATTCCGAAATGTAATTTTTTTTTCTTTATCCTAAAGAAACTAAAAGAAAAATTTAAAAAAAAATAGTTAACGTGAAATAAAAACGTATTCATAAATAGATTTACAAACTACAATAAATGTTGAAATTGCGTTCCGTTAACCACTTTGCAGTGATATAATCTATCAACGAAATGTCTTAGTGAATTATGTAAAACTAGCAGTCTGATACTGTTGATTTCTGCAGTTATTCGTCCCTCTAATGCTTCTAGATTATTTGGTTTATTTTTATACACTTGACAAGTAATCCCTCAAGAAGAAATCAAGTAGCGATAAGTCTGGGCAACGGTCTGGCCATTCGATTGCTCCTTTGCGACCATTCCATCGTACAGGAAATTCGCCTTGCTTTCTTTTTTTCTTTAAATTTATGAAATATACTTCGTGTTTGCTTCCCTGTCAAGCATATTCCATATAAAGTTTTTGCTGGATAGATGGATGGGTGGCCCATTTGTTTATGCCATAAGTCCATATCCTCACTGATGTTAACACTGAACTTATTTGGCTTCACCTTTAAGATATATACATTTCCATATAATTTTCCTTCGACTAATGAATAATTATTGTCTGTAATTTTTATTCTTTCATTTGCAAACAATACTTGAAGATCTTGTCGTTCAATTTTTCGAATTGATAAAAAGTTATATGCAAGACCCTGCATTCCAAAACTTTGTGGATTCTTATTGATATATTCGCTTAGCTGCATTTATTGGATAGACTACATTTTCTACATTTACCAAGTACTTTCCTGTTGTAGTATTCACCAAGTGATGAACCTGAACCTGAATCCATAACAAAGTTTAATTCATCTGTTTTAGTACTCACCATTCCTTTGGTAATGTAAATTCCCTTGTTCCTGTTTCATCAGTTCTGTTTTTCTCACAATTCCCCTCGTACGTATTTGCCGAAAAGGAAATTTCTTTGTCATTTTCTATTTTTGAAGAATCTGGTTGACTTTCACTACTTTTCTCATATTTTGCACTATTTACAAATTTTCTATCTGGGCATGTTGTTTGTTTATGTCCTTCTTTTCCACAGCCATGGCATGTGTAAGGAAAATAATTTACATTCTCTTTTTCCGAGTAATTGTGTGTCTTGGTAGTATTTTTATTAAATGGCTTTCGATTTTTGATGATTTCTTATCACTACAGTTTCAACATTGTTTTCTAGATTTTTATTTTGTCTATATTGCAATATTCGCTCGTAGCCCTGATTTTAATGTCCTGAAAAACTTTTGTAAATGCATTATATATATATATATTGTAATGTGACAATGGACGTTATAATATTTATATAAAAAATTGTTTATTATCGTTATAAAGGCCCCAAAAGTTGGGCTGACAAATGTAATGTGTCGAGCGTGATCTAATATATCTGTAATGTGCTTATTATTGATTAATATAATGTAATCTTACGAATTGTTAAAATATATAAAAAAACGTATGTATATAAAAGAATGAATGTTATATAACTGTGAATTGTTGTATAATAAAAAGTTTATTTAAATCGGGCTCGTTCAATACTTATCTGTTTTTGGTTATTTTCGTCGTCGGCTAGCTTCTTTAATTTCTTCAGGGTTAAGGTAGGTTCACCTCTCTCCACTTTGACTTTATGTACGTAGTTTATTTAATTGGGATCGGAACAATATCTCAAGTATATTACAAAGAAAACCAAAGTAAAATATTGACAATTAACTTTATTAATCAAAAAATTATCTAGCAAAGTTTGGAATTTATATTAACAATTTTCGTGACACACAAATAACAATACGGGAGATACACTCAACGGTTGGTATTCTTATAGTCTAACAATATGGTGTACGACAAGTGCAATTTGGTGTTGTTTTATTAAAAGAGTTTATAAAAGTAACATAGAATCAAGTTTTAAAATTACAAACAGTGGATTCTAATATTTAAATAAGTGGAATAAAAATTACAGTGATATTATATCGGTGAAAACAAAGTAAATAGTTAGTTATGGAATAAACAAAGAAAATTCTAGAAAAGTATATGAGCAAGTAAAAATGGCGCGTAAAATATTGTTAAAGTTAGCAAAAACCTGAGTCTTCGGATATAGCTTCCGTTGCTTCCTGCTCCTGTGTTCTGTTGGTTTTCGCAACGGGAAACTGGATAATATTTCTGCGATGGTCCCTCGGGATGACTTGAGTTTTTTAGAATCTCCAAGTCCGACGGCGGCTTGCTCGGATGACCGGTTTCAAGCGTACCAAGATGCTGGTCGTTGCACGGTGAAACTTATGGCGGGTAATTTACGTATTGAAACTTTAAAAATTCGTAGTTCTTGAACTAATTGGTCGGCAGATGGTAAACTTTGTCTACAGGTAGATCGTAGGTGTGAGTAACGTTGTGTAGACTCAAAAATCTCCAGAACTTAATAATTTCACCAATTTGTTTTAATTAATTCGGAGCACAAAAAGCGTGACCTCTCACTGTGACGACTAATTACCGACGCTTACTTTTTCACTTGTTTTTAATTGCATAACTTTCCGCAAAATCGCCCCCTTCTTTACTTGCATTATCTTTTCGAACATTGTTATTTTAGACATTTTTACAGAGTAAAACAGTAAAAAAAATTACAATTTGATTTATCAAATAACTTTGGTTGAATAACATATGTTTATGTGTTTACAAACACTCTGGCAATATCGGTTTATTTTCGGGTTATTGCACCGTTAGAATTGTGGGCGGGGCTTAATTGTTCAAATACATTTGAAAATAAATACGTTACATTTGTTTGAATAAACACGCGTTGAATATTAATTTGAATAAAAAAATTGAAAGTAAACATTATAAAAAAAATAGAAAAATAAGTTAATTATTTCAAAGCAAATTTGTCGTCAAAATAACGTATTTATACTTTGGATCAATCTTTCCCCTTCTTGGTATTAAAGTACATATTAGATATAAATATTATGGTTACAAGTATTCTTTGTTTCTTTCAGAGAAAAGAAACCCTTCTTGCAATGCCTCAATTTCCCCCTTGATTAAAAGTTAGAAACTTGTTGAGAGCTTTTAATCAACCGTATCTAGGAGTAAAACAGAAATATATAAGTGCAGTATAGTGATCTGATGAAAATTTAATGAAATGTGTGTGTCCACGTTAAAAATATTTCAAATTCTATAAGTGGTTATTTGTATTATTCTAGCTAATAATTCCCTATTTAATAATTGTCATTCCATGGTTAAAGTTAATTGTTTTATTTTGTTGTTCGGGTTCTTTTGTTTGAAAACCCCTTTTAATATTAAGTGATTATTTTCTTCTTCCTTTTTTTTTTCTTTCTCTTATTTAATAATAATATGATTAATTTAATTAGCCTAGTCTAAATGTAAACTTATGATTAGTATAGATAATAAAATATAGTAATATAGTATTTATTATTGGCTTACGGACTATAACATGCTTGGCTGGTTTTGTTCTGAAAGTTGTTTCGGCTTGTTATGTACATATATAAAAAAATACTTTATTTTTAAGTGTGGTGGTCTTGCAACATAGTTATGTGATATCTACCTTTAATGTAATTTGTTTCGGGTTCAAAAAGTTCGTAGGTATTATTACCAATGATTCTCTTAATCGTATAGGGACCTTGGTAGGCTTTCAGTAGCTTTCCCATTATTTTGTGTTTTAAATCTGTTACTCTTAATCTCTTAACTATAACTTGGTCTCCTACATTGTAAGTTTTGTACTTCTTATTTGCCGTATTTCTCTTTTCCTCCCATCTTCGCTTTCTTAGTGCTAATCTTTCTCTGACTTCTTGTAAACGATTATGTAAATTTATATGCTCAGAATCTGTCCATGGTCGTTGTGGTGGTTGTCCAGTGAATAAAGTTATTGGGCAGTGATTATGTACTGTGCTAGGTGTATTGTTTATAGTAAATTCTATCTGTGGTAACAGTCTGGCCCATTTCCTGTGATTTTCGTCCAGTAACATACGTAAATATTTTATCGTTTCGCGTATATATCGCTCGGTAGGATTTCCCTGTGGGTAGCGGATTGATGTATAGACGGTGTTGATGTCGTGTGAATGTAAGAACTCCTTGTAGCGATCGTTAGTGAAATAAGTAGCGTTGTCTGATAGTATCGTTTGTGGTTTACCATAATGTGCGAAGTAGTCCACTAAAGCTTGTAAAACGGTGTTTGTATCGCATTTTTGCGTAGGTATGAGTTTGATGAACTTAGAAAATATATCACATATTACCAAAATGTGGCGATAACCTTTAGTGCTAGGAATAAGGTGTGATAGAAAATCAATTGATATTAACTCTAGTCTATCATATGCAATTATATTATGGCTTATGTTGGTGTTAGTGAAAGTTTATCTTTGGTTATTTCGCAGAGTCGACATTGTTTTACCACGCTATTTATTATTCGTTCGTCATTTATACAGTAGAAAGCTTCTCTGTAGAGCATCCAGCACTTTCTTGCACCTATGTGGGAGTATATTCGGTGTAAGTATTCTGTTATTTCTCTGGTGTGTTGTTCGTTTGTGACGTATACAGTAGTTCTTCCTATTTGTTTTACTATGAATTGGTCTCTGATTGACATACCTTTATATTCACCTACAGTTCTTAAATGTTGTCTTATTTTATCGAAGTCTGGGCTTGATTGTATCTGTAAGATTTTTGTTTTTGAGAAAATGCCTCTCCTTTGTAGATTTATTAAGTTGATGCAAATATTCTGTCTCTTTACGACCCCCTCCTGTCTCGTGAGTGCATCGGCAGTTACCATTTCTTTTCCAGGTTTATATTTTATTATGAACTCGTACTGTTGTATTAACAAAGTCCAACGATAAATGCGACTGTTATTAAGTTTACAGCTCATGATGTTGACTAAGGCTTTGTGATCCGTTTCTAATACGAATGACTTTCCTATCAGATAATATCTGAGTTTCGTTAACGCAAATACGATAGCAAGCATTTCCTTCTCGGAAATCGTGTATCGAATCTCGCATGTTTTCAAAGTGCGTGATATAAAATAAATAGGAATTTCTTGATCGTCTTTCATTTGTACTAGCTCTGCTGCAATGGTCTTGTGTGAAGCATCTGTTCGCACAACAAATGGCAGAGTAAAATCTGGGTGATGTAAACGGAGATTTTCTACAAAGTTTTCTTTTAAAGTGGTGAAGCATAATTCGCATTCAGCCGTCCAGTTCCATTTCTTCCCCTTCTTGATTAGTTCCAACAAGGGTAACGTTTTCTCGCTATAGTTTGAGACAAATTTCCTATAATAATTTAACACTCCTAAAAAAACTTCTTAACGTTTTTAAATTCTTCGGTCTCGCATACTCCTGAATGATATCTAACCGTGTCGGGTCTAATAAAATGTTATTCTGATTAATCACATATCCTAGATAGTTAATTTCATGTCTAAAGAATTGACATTTCGCTAAGTTAAGTTTCATACCATGAGGTTTTAAAGTGTTAAGGATAATGTTAATATGTTGTAGGTGTTGTTCCACAGTTTCGGAAAATATAATAATGTCGTCTAGGTAATGCAAAGCGAATTCATCATATCGGTCTAGTATACGATGTAGAAAACGTATCAGAGCGGCTGGTGATGTCTTTAAACCAAATGGACATACCCTAAACTGATATACTATTCCATTCACTAAGAAACCACAGTATTTCCTGGATTCCGGTTCTAAGTTTATTAACCAAAAAGCATTCTTTAAGTCTAATTTACTATAAATTTGTTTACTTCCGCATTTCGTTAATAAGATGTCTATGTTTTGCGGCATCTCGAATTCTGGCTTAATTCGTTTGTTCAGAGCTCTAGCGTCTAAGCATATTCTTAATGATAGGTCCTTCTTTTGAACTATTACAATGGGATTAATAAAGTATGTGTTCGATCTCTCAATAATTCCGGATTGTTCTAATCTCTCTAATTCTAAACTAACTTTCTGTTGGTAGTAGTGCGGAATCGGGTAATTCTTACTTATTAATGGGCAGTCATTGTCAATATTAATTGGATGTTCATATCCTTTTGCAAAAACAATATCGTTATTAATTAAAGTGATGTTTTCGTTTAAAATGTTAATTAATTGCGGTACGACGTTTGTATAAGGTATTTCTTGTTTATCAATTATATTCGTTATATCATTCTTATCATTTATAATGTCAGTTGTCTGTAAATCCTCCTTAGTCTTGACCTCTTCTTCGCCCTCGTAACTATCTAACGTTCCTAACAAATCTGGCCTATTATTCACTCCTATATATTCATTATTTATAATATTATCATTTCCAACTCTATCAATAAACCTTTCTTCTGCTCTCCTATAGTACGGTACATTATATTCTAATACATTATTTATTACAACTGCTAAAACTTCTTTCTTATAAGTATTATATTCGTGCACTTCCTCTACGGACAAATGTTTATTAAATGTTAAATTGTTCTTTCCAATTGATAAAATACCTTTTTCAAAATTCAATATCATTTTCAACCTGTTGGTATTGTCTATACCCAATATACAGTCATATTGTAACTTCTCTATTACGTAACAGTGAATTAAATAACCGATTTCGTTTATTCTTATTTCGGTATTGAGTTGCTTGGTGACAGTGCCCATCTTTCTTCCATTTGCGGTAACTATGTCGGTACCCTTAGTTTTAACAACGTGTTGTTCATATCCCTTTATTTGTTTTGCCAGATCTTCTCTAACTAATGTAATCTCGGCTCCGGTGTCGATTAAACAATTTAATTTTATGTTGCTGAATTGTAAAATAATAATGGGTAGAGAATATACTTCATTTACGGCGTCCCCTGCGTCTTCTATGTTTATGAATTCCTCCGGTGATTGGTAAAATTTTATATTTTGTAACTTCCAGAACATAGCCGTTATAGCCGTTATCCGTATTTAATTTTGTTGGTTTGACGGTCCGGGTGTTGGGTTCAGATACGGATCGTCTTGTAAAATTGGAGTTTTTTTTTGTAGCTCCTCTAGGTCTGTTCTGTCAGGTGATGACGATCTATGTCGCCGGTAAGCATTATTACCTCGACCTCTTCCTCTACTTGCGTAGTGATTTATTCCGCGTCTCGATTGGTGAGTTTGTGGGCGCTGCGTGTTATAAGCATCGTTATTATCGGGTCGGTTATGGTTATAGTTGTTGTTCGAAGAATTATTATGATAATTGTTCGGATAAGGTCGGTTGTACGTATGTTGTGTATTCGGTCGATTCTGATTATTATTATAATTATTGTGAGGATGGTTATTGTAGTTGGTATTATTATAGTTATTATTCTGGTTGTATGGTCGAGAGGTTGCTGGTGGATAACGATTATTTTGAGCATAATTATTTGTATTGTTATGATTAGGATAATTATTGAAACGTGGTATGGGGTTGGGAATGTAGTTCGGTGCTTGTGGGTTCCTAGTGTTGTTCGTCCGATTATTAGGCTGTTGTTGTTGGTTGGTTTCAGCGAAATCGTCCAGTCTTCGGAGTATCTCGATTAGAGAGTCCATGTCAGTGACCTTCTGACAGATAATCGCCTGAGTATCCGTGAAAATAAAGTGGTTTAACAATAGGCGCGCGATCCTCGATTCACTCATGTCGCCGATGTGTTTGCACTGGTTGTATACGCGAGATGCATACATCTCCCTCGTCACTTGTCCCAATCTAAATTTCCCTGTTAACAAGCGAACTTTGGCCCGGTTCTGCTGGTTTTCGTCCCAGTAGTTCTTTGTAAATGACACAACAAATTGATCTAAAGAGTGGCAATGTTCCTCTATCCTTTGAAACCATTCTTGTGCGCTATTCCGCAATGTCGCTCGCACTACTTCGATCCGGTGTTTCTCGTCTATAACATCCTCTAAATACCGTAGTATCCCATTTAAATACGCCATGGGGTGTACTTTGGTCATATCTCCGTCAAAATGTTGTAAGTTTTCGATTTTTATTATCGAATTACCTGTATTTATGTTATGTATAGGTGCTGTGTAAGTTCTAAGTTTATTTTCTAATTTGTGTAAGTTGTGCTGTGTTTCATTATAATTTTCGGTTTGTACGGTTTTCATATTATCTAGGTTTAAATTCACCGCCTGTATTTCTTGATTATGCATTTCTTTATTTTCGTTAATTTGTGTAGTAAGTTCGCGTCTTAGATGTTGGGTCTGTTCCTCATTTATTTGATTATATGTTGTTAATTTTGTATCTAACGTACAATTATTTTCGAGTATTATTTTATTTAGGTCTTTGTGGAGTTCTTTGTTCGCTGTGTTAATTTTCGATTCGGTTATTTCGTAAATTTGTGTGGTTGAAGTTTCTAGTTGTTGTGCCCACTGTAAATTTTGTGCTTTGACGGTCTCATCCAGTTTTAGGAGATACTTCAATTCATTTTGTTCCATGGCCTTTTGTGTTGCGGTGATTTCTGCGATTTGTACGTCGATATCCCCCTTGAATGTATTAAGTTTCATTTCTATGTTAGCGTTGTTTAATTCTATTTTTTCATTTATATTAATTAGGTTAACTTCTAATCTCGTCGTAAGTTCGTTATTTAAGTTATTTAAATCTTGTTTTAGCTCGCTATTTAAATTAGTTAGGTCTTGTTTTAGTTCGCGGTTATTGGTATCTAGTTTGTTGTTAAGGTCTTTATTTGCAGTGTTCATGTCTTAATTATTAGTATCTAATTTGGTATTTATATCTTGTTTTAATTCTTGGTTATTGGTGTCTAATTTGGTATTTAAATCTTTATTTGAATTATTTATATCTTGTTTTAATTCTTGCATTTGTGTTATTAACATGTTAAACATGTCCATGAATTTACTATCAGGCGAAATACTGGCTTCCCCTGAAACGGACGGTTGCGGTACTGTAATGTCCCCCTGTTCACTCCGGTCTTCTTCTACTGCGTCTTTCGGGGTCTTAGCTCTGTGTCTTGTATCCATTGTAGAGAATATTTAGTTAGTTTGTAAGTTATATTAGTATTTGTACAGGTAGTTGTAATTATATTATTAATATTTTGGTTGTAAAATATTATTGTTTATAGTGTTATTAGATTTAATGTACACACGTAAATGCAATGACAAATAACAAAATATATGTATATAAAAGAAATATGAGTCTGCACTTTAATATTTCCCCGTAACAACCTTTTGAATATCTTACCGATGGTCTCGAAAACAGCAATCCCCTGAAATGCAAAACTGTGTTCTCTCTCTGAAGTTCCACAAAGACAAAATAACAAATACATAAACAAATAGTACAGTATGGTAAATGCGAATACAACGGTTCTCCTTGGGTTTTTTTATTAATTCTTTGTGCCACGAAACTTTGTTACTTGAGAAAGTGTTCCTTCTTAATATACTTGACAATAGAGTGACTTTTTATTGAAATGTGGAGTAGAAGTACGCCCCAAAACGTTAGGGTGCCAAATGTAATGTGACAATGGACGTTATAATATTTATATAAAAAATTGTTTATTATCGTTATAAAGGCCCCAAAAGTTGGGCTGACAAATGTAATGTGTCGAGCGTGATCTAATATATCTGTAATGTGCTTATTATTGATTAATATAATGTAATCTTACGAATTGTTAAAATATATAAAAAAACGTATGTATATAAAAGAATGAATGTTATATAACTGTGAATTGTTGTATAATAAAAAGTTTATTTAAATCGGGCTCGTTCAATACTTATCTGTTTTTGGTTATTTTCGTCGTCGGCTAGCTTCTTTAATTTCTTCAGGGTTAAGGTAGGTTCACCTCTCTC
This sequence comes from Melolontha melolontha, assembly GCA_935421215.2. Classification (NCBI taxonomy): domain Eukaryota; kingdom Metazoa; phylum Arthropoda; class Insecta; order Coleoptera; family Scarabaeidae; genus Melolontha; species Melolontha melolontha. Next base: position 135,297,231 of record OW285235.1, on the reverse strand, counting down.
CACTTTGACTTTATGTACGTAGTTTATTTAATTGGGATCGGAACAATATCTCAAGTATATTACAAAGAAAACCAAAGTAAAATATTGACAATTAACTTTATTAATCAAAAAATTATCTAGCAAAGTTTGGAATTTATATTAACAATTTTCGTGACACACAAATAACAATACGGGAGATACACTCAACGGTTGGTATTCTTATAGTCTAACAATATGGTGTACGACAAGTGCAATTTGGTGTTGTTTTATTAAAAGAGTTTATAAAAGTAACATAGAATCAAGTTTTAAAATTACAAACAGTGGATTCTAATATTTAAATAAGTGGAATAAAAATTACAGTGATATTATATCGGTGAAAACAAAGTAAATAGTTAGTTATGGAATAAACAAAGAAAATTCTAGAAAAGTATATGAGCAAGTAAAAATGGCGCGTAAAATATTGTTAAAGTTAGCAAAAACCTGAGTCTTCGGATATAGCTTCCGTTGCTTCCTGCTCCTGTGTTCTGCTGGTTTTCGCAACGGGAAACTGGATAATATTTCTGCGATGGTCCCTCGGGATGACTTGAGTTTTTTAGAATCTCCAAGTCCGACGGCGGCTTGCTCGGATGACCGGTTTCAAGCGTACCAAGATGCTGGTCGTTGCACGGTGAAACTTATGGCGGGTAATTTACGTATTGAAACTTTAAAAATTCGTAGTTCTTGAACTAATGGGTCGGCAGATGGTAAACTTTGTCTACAGGTAGATCGTAGGTGTGAGTAACGTTGTGTAGACTCAAAAATCTCCAGAACTTAATAATTTCACCAATTTGTTTTAATTAATTCGGAGCACAAAAAGCGTGACCTCTCACTGTGACGACTAATTACCGACGCTTACTTTTTCACTTGTTTTTAATTGCATAACTTTCCGCAAAATCGCCCCCTTCTTTACTTGCATTATCTTTTCGAACATTGTTATTTTAGACATTTTTACAGAGTAAAACAGTAAAAAAAATTACAATTTGATTTATCAAATAACTTTGGTTGAATAACATATGTTTATGTGTTTACAAACACTCTGGCAATATCGGTTTATTTTCGGGTTATTGCACCGTTAGAATTGTGGGCGGGGCTTAATTGTTCAAATACATTTGAAAATAAATACGTTACATTTGTTTGAATAAACACGCGTTGAATATTAATTTGAATAAAAAAATTGAAAGTAAACATTATAAAAAAAATAGAAAAATAAGTTAATTATTTCAAAGCAAATTTGTCGTCAAAATAACGTATTTATACTTTGGATCAATCTTTCCCCTTCTTGGTATTAAAGTACATATTAGATATAAATATTATGGTTACAAGTATTCTTTGTTTCTTTCAGAGAAAAGAAACCCTTCTTGCAATGCCTCAATATATATATATATATATATATATATATATATATATATATATATATATATATATATATATATATATACAAAATGTTAATTTCAATTCATTTAACTTCAGTGTTTTATTTATTTTCGTAAAAATAAATTTCCGTATATACATTTCATTGCCTTTATTACGACTCTGGCGAAATATATTTCAGAACTCCGTCTGTTTGCATTAAAATACGTACAAACGAACATTTTTTATTAATGCCATCGCGCTATAACATTTATATATACATGAACTCAATATTCAAATATAACAGATTTTTGGATAGATTTATGACAGTGAATGAAACCTGGGTTCATTACTTTTATACAATATCAAAGAAATTGTGAAATGGCAATATAAAAGGTCACCGTCTCCACGAAAATATCACTTCTTGTATTTTGAAACAATTCATTTTGTTGATTATTTACATCATAGATATACACATAAGGTGGAACTTAGAACGAAATTGTGTAAGGCAATAAATGAAAAAGGACAGGGAAATTGGTCAGAGGCATTTTATTTTACCAGAATGGTTTCTCAGTTCATAAGAATTGCGTTTCAGTGATTGTCCTCTACAGCATTGGTTTTGAAATTTCAAAGAAATTCTCCTATTCTCCAAATATGGGGATTATTTTTTGTTCTCTAAGCTTTAAGACAATTTATGGGGAATCATTTTTTATTGACAAAGTTGTAATTGCTGTTGTGAATGAGGATCGAGCAAGAGCATCAAAGCCTCTCGTCATCGATACATAAAATATACATAAATCTAAAAAATAAAATTGATTTAGAAGTCCTAGTTGTTTGCAGTCGTGGCTCCCCTCGTAAATACTGTTACCCACAAAATTGAGCGTACGTTTTTAAAAGACCGTACACCTTTAAAAATGAAAAAAATATGAAATTTCATATAATATTTTTCAAATAATTTTGTTTATTCTTATGGCCTCTCAGTTTCCCCTATCTAAAGTGCTAAGCTGTTCGCAAATGATAAGGCATATGGCCTTGAGTCTTCAACCTATAGCCGGGAAACATTTTCCTCAATCCACATATTTGTGAGTATTAGATCGGTGATACGCGGCAGATATTATATATCATGGAAGGGAATTTACTATAAGTTCTATGATTGTTTTAATGTTACTATTTTTTCTTGAGATTATAGAAGTCTAGAACGGGGTGTTTAATCAACGATTATAATTTACTCTATTTGTAAAAATTTGCATGTGTTGAATTATTGATGGCTGCATTAATTCGCGGACTTTAGATGATAATTATAATAATTTGACCATTCGAAAACTGATGGAGTGTGATTTCATCTGGTATTACGTATACGTTTTTCTGTTTCCATCTCTGGTGGTAGATGTAGTTGTACTTTTGTGCAATTGCTTGGTGTGGTATTTTAGTTGCATTATTATGTCTACTAGTATATTCTGTTCTTGTTACTGTTTTACATTCTGTACTGATATGGTCAATGGTTTAGGGTGTAAATTGCATCTCCTGCAGCTATCATTCTGAATGTTTGTGTCTCTAAAAGTATTTCCTAAAAGTATAGTTCGGACAAAATAGATTTAATTTTGTATTTTTGTTTCATTTAGATATAAGCAAATAGATGTAGGTATATTTATGTTTAATCCTAGTTTTAAATTGTAAATATTATATATTCTATATAGAAAAGGTCTTGGAGTTCAGATATATTTAATATTGTTAATTACTTTAGGCCTGGTCAGGTATTACATTCTTTATTCATTGTCTTATTTTCTACAGTCAAAAAAACTATTTATTTTATTACAGGCACAACCCTCTGTTTAATCCATCCATTATGTAAATGTATTTGAATAAGCATAAGTATAATAGAATAAGTTTTATTGGACATATTTCCTGTTATATATTATTATAATAGGTTAAATGGTTTCGGTTCGATGCGATTCTGCGAACTATTAGGTTATCTCTGAGCATTGTATATTTATTACTTTAAGAGGTATTTTATTTTCTATAATTAAAGGTTTCCGGCGTATATTGTTTATTTTAATACATTTATGACGTTGGAAACTACAGCATATACTTTTCTTGGAAAGGTAAAAATGGTTATATGGAAATTTCCGTATACTCAATTTCATTGTTTTCTCCCTCTCTTGTGACTGACGGGGACAAGACTTTCTTGCCAAAAAATAAGGGAATGAAGAAACAGTTCCAAACAAGATCTCTTAGAGCTCACTACAGTTCCAAACAAGATCTCTTAGAGCTCACTACAGTTCCAAACAAGATCTCTTAGAGCTCACTACAGTTCCAAGTACGATCTCTACAGTTCTAGCTTAGGTTTCAGTGATCTAACTAACAGTTCCTACTAAGATCTCAGTGATCTAAATAGAAGCAAATATTATTTATTAGCCAGTTTTCTCGGTCTTTGGTATTAAGACCAGATACTGCATTTATATTAAGTTAACGGAACTCCAAGATTAAATTTGTAAATATATTAGTGCTATACAAAAACTATTGTATTATTTCAACTCATACTTCGGTCGATACATACCGAACTTCCTTCAAACCAGGAGGAAGAAACAAGTATTATAAAAAGTATCCTGTATTATGGAGATGAAACCTTCGGTCTCTGGGAAAAGTTGTTCACTTTCTAACCATTCGTAACTTGTGTTTTCCCTCGTCATATGGCAGCAATGTTTGCCATGAAGTTTTTTTCTCTATCCATTTCGTCTACTTGATTTGGATGTTCATTTAATCATTATATGAATTGCGTGTGTGGTTTTTAATGTTAGATTTAACGGTGTGTAGTTTTGATCTGCTTTGGTAATGGCGATGTGTAGGTTACCGTGTTTATCGTGGAAGTATTGTCGAAGGTTATATATGTATTTCGCACGGTGTGAAGGTACATCAGATATTCCTCTTCTTCCCAGTTTTCTACTCACATAGGGAGATCCCGAGCCCGAAAACTAAAAAAAATTATGAAACTTTGGCAACATGTACAGCACATATAGGTATGTACAACGCATTTTTTTTCTGCGGAAAAGACTTGGTGTAATGAATTTTTGAAAATTGGAAATTTTCCATTTTGCCTCTGCGCATAACTCGTTAATGGTAAGAGGTAGAAAAAAGTTTTAACACAAAAAATGTCTATTTGAATAAGTTTATCCGATGTGCATGGTGTAACAAATTTCCGTGTTTTAAACATTTCTTTGAGGAGTTTCATCACCATTCAGAATAATTAATTATATGTTTAAATATAAAAACTCTATATTGGTAGGTGTTTTAACGTTTAATAAAATTGACAGGTATTATTATTAACTCTATTGCAAAATAATTCATAATGTAGTTATCAATATTTTTGTTAGTTTTTAAAATTAATATCAATACTGCAACTACGGGTCTGTTACACAACCAAACAAACCCTGTTACCTATTATTAAGCCCAAATATATCTACCCGTCGAAAAAAATATATATAAAAATGTAGATACATACTACTATAGATTTCACTTTTTTTCTTACCTGCTCAATAAAACTCATTCAAACAGACATTTTTTGTGTTAAAACTTTTTTTCTACCTCTTACCATTAACGAGTTATGCACAGAGGCAAAATGGAAAATTTCCAATTTTCAAAAATTCATTACACCAAGTCTTTTCCGCAGAAAAAAAATGCGTTGTACATACCTATATGTGCTGTACATGTTGCCAAAGTTTCATAATTTTTTTTAGTTTTCGGGCTCGGGATCTCCCTACGTGAGTAGAAAACTGGGAAGAAGAGGAATATCTGATGTACATTCACACCGTGCGAAATACATATATAACCTTCGACAATACTTCCACGATAAACACGGTAACCTACACATCGCCATTACCAAAGCAGATCAAAACTACACACCGTTAAATCTAACATTAAAAACCACACACGCAATTCATATAATGATTAAACGAACATCCAAATCAAGTAGACGAAATGGATAGAGAAAAAACTTCATGGCAAACATTGCTGCCATATGACGAGGGAAAACACAAGTTACGAATGGTTAGAAAGTGAACAACTTTTCCCAGAGACCGAAGGTTTCATCTCCATAATACAGGATACTTTTTATAATACTTGTTTCTTCCTCCTGGTTTGAAGGAAGTTCGGTATGTATCGACCGAAGTATGAGTTGAAATAATACAATAGTTTTTGTATAGCACTAATATATTTTCAAATTTAATCTTGGAGTTCCGTTAACTTAATATAAATGCAGTATCTGGTCTTAATACTAAAGGCCGAAAAAACTGGCTAATAAATAATATTTGCTTCTATTTAGATCACTGAGATCTTAGTAGGAACTGTTAGTTAGATCACTGAAACCTAAGCTAGAACTGTAGAGATCGTACTTGGAACTGTAGTGAGCTCTAAGAGATCTTGTTTGGAACTGTAGTGAGCTCTAAGAGATCTTGTTTGGAACTGTAGTGAGCTCTAAGAGATCTTGTTTGGAACTGTTTCTTCATTCCCTTATTTTTTGGCAAGAAAGTCTTGTCCCCGCCAGTCACAAGAGAGGGAGAAAACAATGAAATTGAGTATACGGAAATTTCCATATAACCATTTTTACCTTTCCAAGAAAAGTATATGCTGTAGTTTCCAACGTCATAAATGTATTAAAATAAACAATATACGCCGGAAACCTTTAATTATAGAAAATAAAATACCTCTTAAAGTAATAAATATACAATGCTCAGAGATAACCTAATAGTTCGCAGAATCGCATCGAACCGAAACCATTTAACCTATTATAATAATATATAACAGGAAATATGTACAATAGAACTTATTCTATTATACTTATGCTTATTCAAATACATTTACATAATGTATGGATTAAACAGAGGGTTGTGCCTGTAATAAAATAAATAGTTTTTTTGACTGTAGAAAATAAGACAATGAATAAAGAAATGTAATACCTGACCAGGCCTAAAGTAATTAACAATATTAAATATATCTGAACTCCAAGACCTTTTCTATATAGTATATATAATATTTACAATTTAAAACTAGGATTAAACATAAATATACCTACATCTATTTGCTTATATCTAAATGAAACAAAAATACAAAATTAAATCTATTTTGTCCGAACAATACTTTTAGGAAATACTTTTAGAGACACAAACATTCAGAATGATAGCTGCAGGAGATGCAATTTACACCCTAAATTGAGAAATTTTAGCAACTTTTCTCGTCGCGTACCACCTCTGTTTATTGCTTCGTCTCACCTAGAAAAAAAATCTAATAATACTATAGAATAATACAAATAGGAACAAATCGTTGCTATGTCACAATATTACTTCACCTTTTACCTGTACAATTGCTACATAGATGAAACTTCGCGAAACTTTTGCTGGACAGTATTCAACGGAAGTTATCTTCTTCTCACTTTTCTAATATATAACAGCGTTGGTTTTATATTCTAAAGTTACAATACCTCCTTCTTCTATTGTACACTCTTCTTCTTCAGCTGCTATTGTTTATACTGTTTCTTCCTTATGGGCGCATATACCTCATCTACAAATTTTCGGGAATGTGGTCTGTGCGGTTGCAAGAATTCTAGGAGTTGAGCATCTTTGAGCATCGAGAAGGATATTTTTTATTATGTGCACGACCTAATAAAAAATATCCTCGTTATATATTCGATTTCGTTGGTATTATTATTATTGGCAACTACGCACTTTATCAGTAAACGACTTACATTTATAATACTCATGGCGGGCATTTTCAACATTACAGGTCAACTATATAACAAACTTAGTTTAAAATTAATTTCAAGTTTGATGAGTTATATTTTGCTTATCTCATTCATTGTCAGCCAAGTTTCTTTACAAAAACATGTTTACTATTTACTGGTCTAATGTGGCTTTCTTCGATAAGCTATATCTTTTAGATAAGAAACAGTCTAATATATTTTTTTCCTACCTGATTAATAAAACCCATTCAGACAAACATTTTTTGTGTTAAAACTTTTTCTCTACGTCTTATCGTTAACGAGTTATGCGCAGAGGCCGACTGGAAAATTTCCAATTTTCAAAAATCCATTTCACCCAGTCAGAGTGTTTTTCCGCAGAAAAAAAATTGCGTAGTACATACCTATATGTGATGTACATGTTCCTAAAGTTTCATAATTTTTTGAATTTCCGGTTTCGGGATCTTCCTTGTCAGTGTTATTCTTTCAACGCTCCCTGTAAATGGCGTTAAGCTGTTAGGGAAATGCTAAATCATGAATTATTATTATTGTTGTTACATCTTTCAGGGTGGTCTTTGCCAATAATAAACTACGCAGATAATTGTTTATGCTTACAACTTGCAGTCATTTTCCAAGAGAAAACTATATATTTTTTCTAAAACGACGCGCCAGGCCTACTTACTTATAATCATAATAATTATCTCAATACACTATAATTATATTCTCTTGTCAAATATTATAATTATAATAAATATATATAATTACAATAACTGTATTATTCTACGAACGAGAAATTTGAAATAAATTACCTAGTCGTCGGTGTGATAAAATTGAGTCTACACTTTAATACTCTAGTAAATTTAATAAACTCTAGGTAAATTTTCTAACTCAGAAGTGTGTTGGCGACGCTGTATTATCATTTTTGAGTGTTAGTAAAAATACCATACAACAACGTGACAGTTATTAATAATTGTGTTGTAAAGGGAAATCCTTGAGCTGCTTCCTCTTGGTGTAATAAAAACTCAATTTCTTATGTGGTTTGGTGTTTCTCATTCATTTTCATTATGTTTATTATGAATATAATGCATAAAGACACAGATGAATTTTAATTTTAATTAAATAAAATATGTACAGTTCATAAAGTATTTCTTTTCAGTTCGTACCGCCCAAGTGTGAACAGCAAATTGTACTTTATCGCTTTCTAACACAAATAAATACGCGCTGTAATACTACACACTTTTGTAATTTTATGCTAACGGCTTACTGTTAAATTATTTGAATACCGTTGTTTATTGACTTCATAATTGACTTGTTTCCAGTATTCTGGCTTCTTGGTTAAGCATCTTTCAGATTTGAATATTTAGTTTGTCAACAAAAATTACAAAATCGGTTCTTTTTTCAAAACGATACTGATAATAAATAGTAATATCAATATGTGGCAATAAGTACGAAATAGTTTGATTATCACTTTGACATTTTTAACCTATTTATTTCACAGAATATTTCTTACCTTAAAACTCTAAGCAATGTTTTAGCTACCAAATAATTTGTCCATACAAGTACTACTTCTTTAGAAATATTGCTTAACAGGAGAGCGCTTGGAGAGGGAGAAATTAAATATAGTCTGTGTGAGAAATGTGTTTTAAGGAAATATATGGATAATTTAAATTCAAGTTTAGGAAGTGTTTCTTGATGAAACTTTGATATTTTGAAAAGGCCATAGAATGAAATCTGCTATATAAATAAAACGTGTTAGGAGCCCTGAAGGCTATGATGGTAATTAAGGCTACGAAGGTAAACGATTTATTATTATACGTGCCAGCACAGAAAATGGCTTCTTTAAAGGAGCTAATCTGATTACCATGAGAAATGAATGGTGACTTATTTAAGCAATGGATAAATGATCAACTTATATCAAATCTTCAGGTTCTATCATTTATAATAATGGATAATGCTCCTTATCACAGTGTTATTGAACATAAACAACCAAATACCTCCTCAAAAAAGCAGACATTGTTGAAAGGTTGCCTCCCTACTATTGTGACTTCAACGCAATTAAAATGATTTGGGTTAAGATAAGAAATTGTTATAATTCAAGTATTGGAAGAAATGATTATTCAGATGAAAGAATTAAAAAAATGTGAAATGAAGCTTTACAATAGTGTGATGAAATTACTTGGGATAATTGTGTTAGGCATGCAGAATATTTAATTAAAAAATGGCATGAAGGAGAGCAATTTCTTGATAGGGCAGAGATTACTCCAATAATAATTAATATAAATGACTGAAATTCTGAGCCAGAATCAGAAACTGATTAGTTTTTATTTATTTTTATAACAAATAGTCCATTCACTTTAAAAATAACATTGGGAATAATACAAGTAATATTTTCGAAGTTTTACTTGGCCGAAACACGCAAGTTTACTTCTCTAAAATTTCATTAAACATTAATAACCAGGTAACTATCTTATTTTGACAAAATATTTATAATATTTCGTAGAACTTTTATATGAAAATATTAATACTGCCATAAAAATCTTCAATGTGCATCATTTGCATGTACGTGATACCAACCAGCGAAGAAATGACTGCCACTGGTTCAACAAAATACTACGTGATACAGATCTCAAGGCAACATTTTATTTGAATGAAGTTTCTTTGTCTTATTGGGGTGCACTAACTTGCATAATTATCAGCAAATTCTCATGTGTTTGTTAAATATTATCTTCATCTAATAGAGGATAATATAGATTTGGATTGCATTATCTACAAGACAAATTATTATACTATTATTTTCTTAGGAAACAATAAAATATGAAATGTTGACTACATAAATGTTTTCTTTTATATGTATAATTTTAAATATAATTTAAAAACATATATTAACAATTCTCAAAATGTTTTAATTCTTTTTCAAAGAGTTACGAAGATAACTTTCACATTCTTTTCCAACATATTAAAACTTTTTAAAATATAAGCAATATATATATAAATTAAGTAGAAATCTGAATTTATACCACGAATTCATCTATTCCCAATCTTAGCCCAGGTATATTGCATGAAAATTATTTTGGTAAGTATTCTTAATAATGCAAACACTTTTTAACATTGATCTTTTTCAATATCTATGCATTTAATTACTGATATCTGACTTGACATATTTCTTTTTAAATAAATTTTTGATCGAATATTCTCGCGAGTTTATAATTATAAATAATATTTCAAATATTAAAGTAATAATTTCCGCATGGTTTTCTTGGGTGGAAAATATTTATACAAATCTAGAAAAGAAACAATACTTTTGAACTATTCATGTTATCACTTTACTCATTATTATTATTTTGAGTTGTAGATTATGTATATGCTTTCTTTGGTTATATTGCAAGTAACATTCTAAAATTTTGACAATATTGCAAAGCATGATATTTAAATTTTATGATGACAGACGGTTGTTTCCGTGATTGAATGCTGACTTCATTTGACTTTGCAGTACTGATTTGAATCACATGCTTCGAATTTGGCCTTGAACTGAAAAGCAATACTTTATGAACTGTAATTAAAAATTCAATATTACTACATAATATACAAAATACATCATTTTTAATTACATACTTGTATTATGTGTAAGTTTACATAAAATATGTAATAACTCCTTGGTGTTAGTTTCTTATATAATTTAATTTTGGTTCTCATTGCTTGACAAAAAGTAGATACCATGTACCTCCCATAATCGATAATTAGTAACGTTGCGTGAAATAATTTGGCTTAAGCAACTTTTCACAGCGCTTCTAAACTATTATTTCTTATTAAAGTATGAGTGATTTAATGGTACATATTCAAATGTACGTAATGTCAATGAACTTTAGAATGGGAAAATGTAGTAGAAAGTAATATTTCAAAAATAATGTGAGTCGCACAATAAATATAAAATGTATTAAAAGCTCGATAAAACAAATTGTTTATATCATTAGCTAGTTTCTACAATGGATATATGTAATAGTAGGTAAATATTTATATACTTGACTTTTGAAGTGTATGATATACATACATATAGCTACTGCCACTTTAAAACTAATCTAATCGAAATTATTATGAACATAAACAGCGTTGAGGTAATCATTAAACTTAATATTGATAGTAAAAGCAACAAGTATCGTAAATCTTCTATGTAAAAGTATAAAAGTACTCATAAAGTCAAGTGTAACAGGAAAGAAATACGAAGAAGGTCGAAGTTCAGGCGGATCGGGCAAAAAAAAACTAAAAATGCCTTAACGAAATATTTTATTGTGGCACCGAACTGGCGCTTTATTTTGACATATCATTTTTAAAATATCTTTGCTTAAAACATAAAAATTTTAGAACCATTAACTGTTTGTTGAGGTATATATGTCCGTAGAACTAATTTACGTTTCAAGTGAATAGGCAAGTATATTTTTTATGATGGCACCAACCATACTTAAGTAATAATTACAGGTAATAGAAATAATTACTTTTAAATATATTTTTGTTTTTACAGAAAAACTACATACTGAGAAAACATAAAGTAGAATAAATATGGAACAAAATGATGCATATTGCAATGTTATTTTACCTTAGCGCAAACATGAAAACTACTGAATTAAAATGTTGAACATCATATGTAAGATACACGTGCTCATGTGATGTTTACACACACAATCCAGTTGTAAAATCTACCCAATTTATGCTTATTTAATAAACTTATAATCTAAACTGTAATCAAGAAAAAGAAAAATCATATAAATAAAAAGAATATTTATATACGAACGGACTTCCATCTAAGTAACCATAAGAATCAAAATAGTTTGTATTTGTGTTCGCAGAACTTTTTCATATATTCGTAAAGTTCGATTCCAATTTAATGCTAGAAAGAAGAGTTACTTTAACACTTCTTTTTATTTCATGTATAGGTAACGACATTTTATGTGATTGATAGTGACATCTTACACATTAATATCATTGAAAACAATACATTGAATGGACAGGAAAATGGAAGAACTTATCCAAGATGATACCAAAAAGACAACATCATAATAGTTATAAAGAACTTACAACCCCTAGAAAAGAAGAAAAAAATTACTGTAATTCAAGACATATTTACAATCAAAGAGAATGAATACTTAAAAATTAAAAAAAGAAACATATTAGAGTACCAAATGGAGAAAGAATTAAGATAAATGTTTAAAATAGATAAAATCAAGAACGAAAATGAAACATGGTGGTAAAAAAATTTATACAAACCATTTTTAGAAACACAATATTATTGGAAATATGTAAAAGTTTTAAATTTGTTAATCAGAAAAATTTGGTTATGTTAGAAATATCCAATTCAATTGCTATGTTCAAAAGATTTATAAGCTCAGATACACATTAACACATACAAAAATAAAGTTGGAATCTGCCACATACTACTATTTGAATTGAAAAGTTAAATGTCAAATTAAAAACGGCGTAGTAATAAGAATTTATCTAGTCCAAGTGAAATAGATGAATTCAGGCAAGATCGGATGGCCGAATAAGTGTTATATAAGAAGCCTCAGCAATAAGAATAAAAAAGAAGATCTATCTGGCGATTAAAACTAAACAGCCGTATACGCTTCGCTAATAAAAAATTACGCAATTAATATTTTTCGAATATACATATATATGTATATAGTACGAAATAATTATTATTACGAAAAAAAGTTATTATTCAGTAAAGAACAAAATTTTTCAAATTTGATTAATTAACTTACGAATTTACTGTAACAATTTAATATTAAAAAAATATTTTTATTTAATTAAATTTTTTTATTATTAAAATACGGAAAAGTTATAAAAGTCATGAAACATAAATTTATCTTATATTTAAGACGTATATTTACATTTTAGAAAATTATATGTATGAGATATCTGGACATACTGCGTAGAGTCTATGTCCACAAGGTGTTTCAGAGAATAAACATATTTATTATTTCATAATTTGAAAATATATAGTGTGGTATAATCTGGTACACTGTGTAGGGTCTATATATCCAAAAATATTGAGAGAATAGTACATTTTAAACTTTTATACATCAAAAATTATCTTTAAACTCAAGTTTAAGTTTATATGCAAAATATTTTATGACAACAGTCAGAATTTTATCGTTAGAATCGATTACATAATCTTGGAGGGTCTATATGTCCCTCGGTTAAGTAAAAAATTTTCGCATGCTATCTGGTGATAATTTAAAACGAATTATATGAGAACTTTAAAAATATAAACTTAATAAAATAAGCATAGGAAGCGCACATATTTATTTATTTAGTTTATGGCTTGCATGGATTGAAAATATACGTCTATACAGAAGAGAGTTAAATTTTTTAAATCCAGTAATTGGCTTCAAAGAAGTCACTCATCTCACCTTCATATATTGCAAGAGGACACTCAGCTGTAATAAGGTAAATAGTTTCGTGACGTTCTCTACATTCGCAAGTCGATGTTTCAGATAGTCCCCGTTTATAGAATGAGTCACGACAAATGCTGTGGAACGTTCTTATTCTATTGAGTGTCTTCCATTTGTGACGAAGCAGCTGCATTCTTGATAATGGTACGGTAGAATCGGTGACATGGGCCGCTTGAACCGATTTCGAAGCTACCCAAGCCTCTCTCTAACTATCATTTCGGTTGAAATATTCTGCTGTAAGGTGTTCCGCTAGCCGTAGTTGAGGAGATCTAGACTTCAGTCTCGACAGGCCGGCATCAGACAGGTCATTGTGTACTGGGAAGTGGGTATAAAATATTATTTTATTATATTCTACGAGTATAACCAGGCTTTTCAGTCTCCGGATGGTGGGAGGTGCAATATGGCTTATAACGGGGAGCCAGGATAGAGGTGTAATTTTTAAACAAACCTTAATTATTTTCTTGGTCTCACTGAGTTTGATGTCGATGTCGATCATCTTTGCATGGCAGGTGTTTAGGCCGCAGTATTCAGCTGCAGAGAAAACAAGTCTAAGAACTGACGTTTTAAGTGTGTATGCGTTCGCGCCCTAAGCAGTACCGCAACTCCGGCAAGCTAGAGGTCATGGGTTCGATTCCTACTTGAGGGCGAACCTTTTCTATGAAAAATTCGAATAAAATAGCGTCGTAAAGTGTAAAAAGAATATTTACAATTATATTACTTCGCGAAAACGCAATTAATTTGCACAACTGCCGTACTACGGGCAAGATATATTCATCTGTTTCCTTTGATGTAACTCAAAGCATTCCCATAGAAGTTTTTAATTCACGCCTCAACAGCTCAGTGGTCGAGCAATGGTCCGGCAAGCCAGAGGTCGTGGGTTCGATTCCTACTTGAGGGCGAATTTTTTTCTATGAAAAAATCGAATAAAATAGCGTCGTAAAGTGTAGAAAGAATATTTACAATTACATTACTTCGCGAAAACGCAATTAATTTGCACAACTGCCGTACTACGGGCAAGATATATTCATCTGTTTCCTTTGGTGTAACTCAAAGCATCCACATAAAAGTTTCTAATTCACGCCTCAACAGCTCAGTGGTCGAGCAATGGTCCGGCAAACCAGAGGTCGTGGTTTCGATTCCTACTTGAGGGCGAATTTTTTTCTATGCAAAATTCGTAAAGTGTAGAAAGAATATTTATAATTACATTACTTCGCGAAAACGCAATTAATTTGCAGTATCGCATACCGTTTGTGGATTATATTATTTCTAGTGTTTATTTTAGCTGCGGTGTTCTCTAGGTGTTTTTTATGTGAGAGTGTTTGATCCATTATTACTCTTAGATATTTTAGGTAAGGATTATAACGTACCTAACATTTTGCAAAATCAAAGTTCTAAACCCATAAAGTATAAAACATCAATATAATATTTAAATTCAGTTTAAAATGTTAATTAGAATTAAGGTATGAGGTATATAGTTCGTGAAATAATATATTAATAAACGAAGATAAATTTTGAATAAATTAATTTTATCAACAATCACATTATAATAGGAGTTTCAAAGCATATAAAGTGACCTATTATCCACTAGTGAAATAATGAACCATAGCAACCGGTAAGTATGCCACATTTCATTTTATGATACGAATATTTTTTAATTATATTTCGAATAATTCCATTCCATTAATGTGGTGATTGTAGATAAAACGTTGTATTGCATGCGTATTTTAGATTAATTTTATCCATTTAAGAAAATTAAACGCACGAACTGACGTTCTCGCGTTTAAACAATCGTGCGTGGATAAAATGCTATTTAGAACACTTATGCAATAAATAACTATTAATATACAATACAAACTTGTTGTATCGTTTATTTTGAAGTATTTACTAATTGGTTGCTAGGCCTAACAAAACGAACTAGATCAACTCCTGCAATCTATGAGTATTTTAAGAAAAGGTCCAGTAAGATATATAGCAAAGCATAACAACGAACAAAAAGATATATTAGAAATATATCAAACACAAAGTAGCCAGCTTTCTAAGGCGCACTCGTACATTCCCGCTTTCAAATATCTAAACGCTACTAATGTGAAGAGAATCACCTTCGTGTAATACAAAAAAAAATTAAAATGAAACCAAATTCCTGTGGCTAAAATACACACATATAAATATATTTTCATTAAAATTGTATCTGAACAATAAAATTCCTTTTTAAAAAGTTTTATATAAAATGTGTTTTATTTTGAACGTTTGTTTTAATTGTTTTTTTGTGAAATACAAGAATTTTTAAAAGAAAACTATTTATAAATTGGATATCTTTATTTTTTAATTGCATGTAATATATACACGCGAATAATAAGATTTCTTTTTAGGACGTTTTGTATGTGTCCTGCTTTATTTACTGAAAATGTATAGCTTATTCAGTTCTCTCTATCGAGGGATAAAAAAATTCGGACGGTTGTTCCGTAGATGTGGCACTTTTCTTTATACGGGGTTGGGCAGAAGTAACGCATCAGTCTAATAATTCCGTAAATATAAACTTTAGAACAAAATGTTGTCAACAAAAGTTTTTTGACAAGTTATTTTGTATTGACTTCAATCATTTGCGTTTTTTTTTCATGATGATTACATATGACAGCAAAAAAATTTTTTTTTTTAAATGGAAATAATATTTTCTTTTAGAAAATTCGGAATATTTATTAATTTCTGAATATGAATATGTACTCTTTTCGTAGGGTTAGATAATAAAAATATTGAGAAAAAAAAATTTAATAAACGTATATTTGGACTAGTGCAGTGTTTTGTAGATTGCTTTGGAAATTGTATATTTTTTGACTGTCTTGAATTATTGACGTTTCACAATAAAATAGTTTCCAATCCATCGTAAAACTTGCTTTTTTTAATACGTGTTTTGTGTGAAAATGGTCAAATTAACTACTAAAGAAAGAATAGAAATTCTTATGATGGTCGGATATGGTGACAGGCAACGTTCACATCACTAAGCTTGCACTTTATTCAATAATGTTTATTTGGATCGAGATCCTATAGCTCAATCAACAGTTTCGAGATTAGTTACTAAATTTAGAGAAACGGGCGATGTTAGAGATATACCTAAAGCTGGCCGACCAAAATAAATCACTAATGAAGACCGATCTCTTCATGTTTTACTTGCTGTAGCGGAAAATCCCACTACGTCAACCACTCAACTAGGATTAGAAAATGATATGAGTAGCAGATCTATTAGACGAATATTAAAAGCGAACAAATACAAGCCCTATAAGATACACTTACAGAAGATTACAGTTTTGTGAAACAATAATGGAATTGTCCAATAACGATCCAAATTTTTTAAACAACATCGTATTTTCTGACGAAGCTACATTTTGTCTAAATGAATTTGTTAATAGGCATAACTGCCGTTATTGGGTGACTTAGAATCCACATTGTATGCGAGAAAATCATACATAGCATCGCCACAAACTTAATGTGCTGGCATTGTTGGGCAACGAATCATAGGTCCGTACTTCTTGGAACACAACCTAAATGGTGATGGTTACTTACATTTATTGCGTAACCATATTGTACCAGATCTGTTGATTTTATTTCCTCACGACAATCAACCAAGCATGCCAAACCGTAATCTATGGTTTCAACAAGATGGAGCACGACCACATTATGCTATTAATGTTCGACAGTATTTAGACACAATTTTTCCCGGTAGTTGGATTGGACGTCGGGGTTTTATTGATTGGCCCGCTAGGTCTCCCTATTTAAATCCATTGGATTTCTTTCTTTTGGGACACTTGAAGTCGCAAGTATACAAGGAGAAACCTAGAGGTTTTGAGAGCAAAAATTACTCGTGAGATACAAGCCATACCACCTAATAGTTTACAAAATACAATTCGTCATCGTTGGGAACGTTTAGGATACTGTCAGGTCGTAGAAGGACGTCACTTTGAGCATTTAATTTAATTTTGTAGTTCGTTTACTTTTATTAAATTTTATTTTTTTCTGAATATTTTTATTATCTAACCCCATGAAAATAGTACGCATTCATATTCAGAACTTAATAAAGATTTCGAATTGTCTAAAAAATAATATTATTTCCATTAAAAAAAAATTTTTTTTGCTGTCATATGTAATCATCATGAAAAAAAAAATAAATGATTGAAGCCAATACAAAATAACTTGTATTCGACTGATGCGTTACTTTTGCCCAACCCTGTATATTAACGATTTGTTGGCGCTTATTGGTACACTGGCAGACAAGTACTGTAGCAGTATCAGTAATCACTGCAGTACGAGTTATGATTTGGCTAAACACGCAAATTAGTTTTGTACTAGGTTGCCATATGTATTTCCGTTTAAAAAAATGCTAATGCTCAAATTTTAAAAATGTAAAGTATCGGTATTAATCGATTAGTTACGTCAATGCAATTTTACACAATTCCACTTTCTAATTTCATCACAATGATGTTCTATAAGCAATTCAAAAAAATTTTGCTTAATTCTAGTTATTTATTTTTAAATTTGATGACCTCGTGTGGCTTAACTTATGATGAATAATTCATTGATAAATAATTCTGAAGGGTTAAATTTCTAGATTTGCCAATAAACCATATTTTTTATTATTTGAAAATTTTTCGTAATATCTCCGACATTAGCGTTGTGAAGGACCTTTTTAATATTTATCGTTTGTGTAATAGAAAATAATAATAGAAAATAAGCTTTCCCTAAATGCAGCTAAATGCAAAAAGTATTGACCTTTCCCGGAAAACAGTCTCCAAAAGTTTTTAAGTACAAACTAAGCTCCATAAATTTGGATGGAGTTAAAGAGAGACTTAGAAGTTACTAAAAAACATTAGGGTTTATTGTCCCCAACTGCAAATATAATAGCATTCGATTTATTATATATTGCTTTAGTCGGATCGCACCTTGAGAATACCTCGATTATTTGGTCTCCTTATTATTGCATCCATATCAATCAAATTGATATGGTACAACGTAAATTTATTTAGGTTCTATGTTCTGGTTGAATGGCAGATATTCGAATAGAAAATATAGATCCATTATATGCTTTCACAACGAATAAATTTACACTCTCTTCGAGTTAAACATATCTGTGTGCAATTTTTCTATATAAACTTTGTAACAATCTTGAACCTTGAATCTTGATCCTGGAACGCAGTACATTGCTACTTTATACTTAGTCTTCGTACGTATCAACCCCCTGGTTAATTGACCAATTTATTTTATGTGTCATAACTTTAATTATCTCTCACAAGATTGCAATATATTTTGTTACTCTAAATTTCCTTAATCATGTTAATATATTTATATATTTTTTCCTTGCTGTTATAAATTTTTCTTTTAGTTTATGGATTACATATCTACCATATGAGCAAAAATTATTTAGATAAGGGATGGTCGGGAGGATCACTGTTTAAAGGTTCAGGTTGTTGTTGACAATTAAATGTCAGTCTTGACTTGAAGTAGTTGTAATTATATTGGTCATTTTAGCTAATCAGTTTGTTATTTAAATAATGTCAAATAAAAATTCAAATCGAAACTGACATCCAACCAACATGTAGAACCAACAACAGGCTGAACCTATCAAAGACAATGATCCTCCCAACCATGGCCATCCCTTATCTAAATAATTTTTGCTCATATGATATATTGAGTGACAAACAATACAGTTAATCTAATTTTTATTTCCTTTTTTCCTGTAATTGGAGTTATTGTAACTTCTATTATTTTATAAACTGAAAGAGTCATTGTAATTTAATTGGGAAACTGTATACTAGCTTTACGATGACTCAAGAAATGTTAAATTGTTGTAGCTATATCATATAAACTTAGTAATACTAATAAACATCTATTTTCAAAACTTAAAACGAAAATAGAAAAAAATCGAGAAACACATGTCATCTATAGAATACCATGTCGCGATTGCGATAGTTACTGCATAGGCCAAACTAAACAATATTTATACAAAAGAATACAAGCCCACAAATACTCTAAAACAGACAAAACTGCTTTATCTACACACAAACTACAACGCGATCACCATTTCGATTTTGAAAACAGATAATTGATAAAGAACAACACACAATGAAAAGGGAAATTAAAGAAATGATTAGTATTAAACAGGAAAAAAATTCAATTAACAACAGAAGTGATATAAAAAATTTAAGCAGTATATACTATAACTTAATTATGTAACGATCTGCAATTTACCATCATAATATATGTTGCCGTTATATAATCATATATCTTATGTTATTTAAATATCTATACATTTGCTTATCATGCTGACCGTTCCGTGTTTTGATTCCTGTCTGGCTGTCCGAGTAGGTTTTCGTGGTTTTCCTTCTCGTTTAAAGCGAATGCCGAAAGCTTAACATCTTAAGTCGCTCCACGGGCGCATACATAATAATAACTCATGTCTTGCGTTTCCCTGTTTTTGTTGTCTATCTATTTTGAATACTAAGACATGATTTATTATTATTAAATTGGAATGTATCTTTGAATAATTTTATCCATAGCAACTACAAATGTATGACATTAATATACTGTCATTTATTTTTTATATTCCTTGAAAAAGGCATCATTTGCCGAAACTTGTAGGATTGTTGCCAACAAATTGAATTTACCATAACATACAAAGGTCACGAAATAATCTTAAGTCGCTCCACGGGCGCATACATAATAATAACTCATGTCTTGCGTTTCCCTGTTTTTGTTGTCTATCTATTTTGAATACTAAGACATGATTTATTATTATTAAATTGGAATGTATCTTTGAATAATTTTATCCATAGCAACTACAAATGTATGACATTAATATACTGTCATTTATTTTTTATATTCCTTGAAAAAGGCATCATTTGCCGAAACATGTAGGATTGTTGCCAACAAATTGAATTTACCATAACATACAAAGGTCACGAAATAATTATCTTTATATATATATATATATATATATATATATATATATATATATATATATATGTGTGTATATATATATATATATATATATATATATGACTACCTTGACTACCTTGTCGACACTTGAATTGTTAAAATGTAATTTACATCAAGACAAGTAGTTTTTTTACTACGTGTGTGTTTCTTTTTAGAGGTGTTTGTTGAAAAAATAATAATTTTTTAAATGGTTTTAATATGTAAAAACAATAAGCTTTTAAAGTAACAATTTTTAATTAATATAAAGTTTTATTTGTATTACGTGGACTGCTTGTTTCTCTATAGGTTTTGTTTTTTTAAAAATGTTATATCTCTCACAAAAAATAGTTTCGCTTTTTGACCTCTGATGAAGCTCTAAATCTACAGAGCGAAATATAAGGTAAAAAAAAAAATAAAGGACTCTAATTGACTAACTAAAGGTTTTTATTGCCGGATTCCCCAACAATTTTTATTTTACATACTTGTTGTTTTAACGGCAAAGACTCTTTGTCTACTTATATATATATATATATATATATATATATATATATATATATATATATGGTAAACTTAATAAGTCGGCGATTAAAGGTAAACATGTAGGGTTATTTTAAATATATATACTTTGAAGTAATAAACCAGACCTTTAATCGCCGACTTATTAAGTTTACCATATCATACCAAGGTCACGAAAATATTATATTTATATATATTGTGTGGCATCGTACTGAGATTTTGTTTATTGTTTCTGATTGGTTGTTTATATAAGGTATTGGGACATATTTATAAGTAGTTTTAGGGTTTCTTCTAAAGAATTTTTCGTTTGTGATAGAATTTCTGGTCTTAAGTCCGGATTTGTTAGCCTAATTGCTGGATTGATTAATCCCGTTGCTACATTCTTTTTTTGTGTGACTTTTATTGGCATGAATCGAAATTCAAAAAGTGATTAGATCCAGTTAGTTTTTGATATAATTTGGTTTAAATCTTTTGTTTTTTGGTATTTGGGTTAGATCTAAGAAGTTAATTTTTGAATTATTTTCTTTTTCTATAGTGAAATACAGTTTTGGATTAAATGAATTATATTTATTTAGTGTGTATTCTGCTTTATATGATGGGTACCAGCGATGCAATCATCTAGGTATCTTTTAAAAATAATAATAGTACAGGACCAGGGCGATCCATTTCCACACGCATGTGTTTCTTTGTAATAATGGTTATTATGTTGAAAGTATGTTGTGTTTAGGATTAACTCTATTGCTTTCTTAAATTCATCGAGTTAGGAGTGTAAAATTTTGAAGTTCGTTCGAATTAATTTTTGTTGCCTTTTTGGCGAGGTTAGTGGGTATATTGATATACGTCGTAACAACATCCAGGGTAACAAGTATGTGATTTTCAGGGAAATAGCAGACCGTGATCTGCTATTTTCATATGACAAAACTCACAAAATAATTATCAAATTTATTTTAAATGTTTGATTAATTAAAGCAAAAGTACCTCATAGGCTAGTTACCACAATAGGATATCTTATCACCCTTGTCGGTTATATACAGCTCCCTACGTAACTATTTTACTCATTAAAAATATTTTCATTGAAAGGAGAATTTCACAGCAATATGTAGGTATGAGAAAAGTTAATTTTTGTCTGGCTGTCGTAGGTTTTCGTGGTTTTCCTTCTCGTTTAAGGCGAATGCCGACAGCTTAACATCTTAAGTCGCTCCACGGGCGCATACATAATAATAACTCATGTCTTGCGTTAAGATAATTTTTGATATCTCGGTATATATATATATATATATATATATACGTATATATATATATATATATATATATATATATATATATATATATATATATATATAATTAGACCAGGAGTCTTTGCCATTAGAACATGTATGGAAAGGATAATCGTTTTTTGGGGAATCCAGCAAAAGTAATTATAATTTTGCTGGATTCCCCAAAAAACGATTATACTTATTATTATATACGATTATACTTTGATATATAAAGAAAACGTGTTTGAATGTTAATATATTTATAAGTAGATATGAGAAAGAAATAATCTGAATTGGTTTTAATTTTTAATAATTAGACTGTTAAATATAAAGATACCTACTTTATCGTATTGCTTAGTTTGACTGAAGTTTATAAGATGTCGCTCTGACAACTATATATATTGGCAGGTATAGATTAAATACATATTTTTTCAATGATTCTTTAAGAAATAAGGGCACCAGTTCATCTAATGCTTTTATTAAATAAACAAAATTATGATATTCGGTTACTTAGCGGTTGAGCAAGATCTCTTTCTCAGGAGCCGATTCTTCTTTTTTAAAAATAAAATCTTATTTTGCCTTCATAAACAACCTCGATCATTTACACTTATTATAGGTTTAAAATGTAATATCACACGCATACGACATTAAGTCAGGTAAACGGTAAATAAAAATATTGTGTGTATTTTGTGGAAATTTAAGTTTTAATCGTAATTTTTTTAAGATATTTGGTCCAAAATAATAATATATCTAAATCAGCTGATGATTGTGCGTAAATCACGTGACATAATAGGGTTACAAATCGTAAAAGTTAAAGTCACTATATCTAACAAAGTACCGCAATTAGGACGCCATATTGATTCCAATACCAACTGAAATGTAGTGAGTAGCGCGATTTTTAAATGTTCTGTTTTAGTGACTTTATGGAATTGACACATATTATGACGATTTTCAATATTATTTATTGTTTAAATTTGTTTTAGTAACTATACATGCATTTTTTTGTAAATAAAACGAAATATGTATTATGGCAAGCTTATATTTATTTTTTGACAGCGGATCTCATAGCAATGCTTCTACTATTTTTATCACAAGTTGTTGATACCTTTTTATTTTTATATCGACAAGTACTTAATGACTTTACTGCTTACTTTTAACCGCATTACATTAAATATATCTTCGAGAATACCTGCTTCCATTTTTAAATTTCGTAGGCGATGTTGAATAGTACGTATGCTGGGATATGGAAGGTGTTGATTTCGCAATTCCTCGTAGCCTTTTTCACCACAGACCAAGTATAACTTTACAGCTTTTGTTAGTGTTTCTTCTGTCCATTTTGTCCCTCGATGCGAGCCTTTTTGCAAAAACCACAATTGATCTTCATTAAAAAGTTGCTTCAGCCTTTCATCTTGTTTCTCACACTGTCTCTTATACACACTACATTGTTTCATACTCTTCCTTAGTGCCTTCCTCAACTTTTTGATCAACAGTGTTTGAGTTTCTTGCATGTCACCATCAGAAAGCAGTATGATCATTTCTGGATCTGGATCACCTAATACCATCGCCTCATCTTCATCTGCTTGATTTTTCTCATCTAACAATCCACAATGTATAATGTAATAACTTAATAAACAGACCGATAAACATTAGTTTTACAATATGCAATATAACTACAACAGATAAATAAAGTATTTCAAATTCATACCATGACATAATTCATCTAATGTAATATTGCTGGAGACATCTTCTGCAAGTTCTTCATTTATATGTTTCCTTTTCCGGCCTGAAGTTTCACCAAATGAACTTGCTTCCATTATTATTGTCTCATCGGTGGAATTAGATGAACGTTCATTTTCTGTTAATAAATCTGGAACTGCATCAGGACGTAACAGTTTTCGATTATCCATCCGTTTTTGTTCGAATTGTTTTTCCGAAAAATGAATCTAAATGTTTTCTAATCAAATTAAACGATATATTAGGTTACTGAGCACTTACCTCACAGATCATAGACATTGGGCTTAAGTCACTTTGTCCAATACATTTCATCCATAATTCTTTCCGTTGTGTGTTACGTTTGCCTTATGTCAAAACAAATAAGATAATATAATAACAATTAGACAAAGTATGAACATATATATTAAATACATTGCATTTATAATTACATACCACTTGGCAATCGGAACAGACGATATCCATTTTCGCTTCTGCTTTTGCATCGTGCAACACAGCAGCCAGTCATTGTCAGAACAAATACAAACGTATGTATAACACCAAACATAATATAAATAAGCGACCAACGAGCGATTTCGTGTTTTTACAGTAATAATATGACAGCAGTCAAACGGCCATTTTGTTTCCAAAATATGTCTTTCTCTCTCTTACTCATGGTCCTTACCAATTGCGGTACTTTATTAGATATAGTGACTTTAGTAAAAGTGTTTATAATAGACATATGGTGTAATAAATGTGAATAATATTACTTAAAATAGTGGTTTTAGATTTATGAAAATATAATTCGAAGGAAACCATTCAGTTTCGGGTAATCTTAGTCTAATTAATGTTTCTATCTTTAAATTCTATTATTATAGTGCAAATAAGAAGGTTATGTTGTTATGATATGCTAATATGGATATAAAATAAAGATTTGTATTTGTTATTACGTTTAGTCCGATGTCTATTAGAGGGACTTTCTTGGTGATATAGGATTCAATTGAGAACAGGCTGAAATTTGATGCACGTATGTTTGAGGCAACCAGGTACTGGGATGACGCCAACAGTTTTTCGGAGGAATGGTCCGTATATTTCAGAAATGCTGTACCATTTTGGTATTCGGACGATGTATGTATACTTTCTTCATATATTGTGGACGTTTTCGGGTTAGTAAATAACAGTTTTAATATTTTAAATGATATTTTAAGTTTTACAATACTTTTTTAACGTAGTTTTTTCTTACAACGGCCCAAGCGACGCTCTTATCTATTGTTATTTCCTTGGCCTCCATATGCTTTATTTTTGCTTAATACAAGTATTTAATTTTGTATTTATTCTAATCGACTTATTTTATATCTCATATTAACTGACATTACCGTTATAATAAAAAATAATAATTATAAAATTGTAATTACATTCTTTTAAATGTCTATTAATATCATATGTATGTAAATTAAAATCGATGATTCCCGCGGTGAATTAGTTCAAATCAAAAAATATTACGGTCGATAAAATAGATTTCCATATGATATTAATATTATAAATCAAGTAATTATTTTCGAAATATTTCGGAATGAATTTTGATAATGAAAAGTGATCTACAAAAATAATAAAAATTATACCAAATAAATTTTCTAATTAAATCCGTGGTATTAACTTGTTTAATATCTTACACTGTAACTGTATGGTCTTCTTTCATAATAGTTAATCTAACGCTTATTTCAAACATGTATGTTCTTTTTCTTCCAGTTTCTGGTAACAAGAAGAACTATAACATTATATATATACATATATATATATATATATATATATATATATATATATATAGGTATATATATATATATATAAACACATTATGACTTTCCAATACAAGGTTGTATACATCGGACAGACAAGACAATACTTACAAGAACGATTAAATGGATACAAATTTTCAAGCTACAGTACAGCCTTAAAAAACACACCAAACAAACTAAACAGACATTTAATTTTGAAAAGACCTGTAACATTATATCCAAGAAAAAAACAATGCTTGAAATATTTTGGAAAACATCCACATTCAAAGAAGCACAAATTTCATATATGACAGAACGGACATAAATAATCTTTCAACAATATACTTGCCCATCATATAAACTCTCTTACGGTGGCACTGGAAAACATTATCCATCCGTACATAAATACAAAAATAAACATGTAAGTGGCCGAGAAAAACAGTCAAAACTTGCATTTAAGCGTAAATAGATAATCAAATTCTAGAAAAAATTAGTTCAGAATACAAACCGATAACACGCACTATTACATAAAACCAATTTCTCTTTAAATATTGATACCTAATTAATTATGGCATCTTAAAAACGCAGATTCTAATTTTAAAATTTAGTATACAATGCAACGGAATAATATAAGTTTAGAAATACAGTGCAACCTTATCTCAACTGTATAATATTTAATGTAAATAGATTTTAATTTAAACGTTGGTCATTTACTAATTTGAACCAATAACTGTTGCAGTTTGAAAAACTTCTATAATAGGACCAAAACGTCACTAGAGATTACATATTATTTTAGTTACTGTAACTTTTAATTAAATAATTAATTTTACATTTGCTCCAACAAACAGCATACATCTTGGAAATTATTCATGACATCTATTACTAAATACGGTAAAGTAAATTATTGCTTATAAATCTGTTTCTGTGGTTTGTTTTCTAATTATTAGTCTATTTATTTAAACCATTGAACACTGAATATAATGATTTTGAATGTAATTCATTATAAATAACTCTTATTTTCAATTCTATATACTTAAAATATACCTAATTCAGTTTTAGATTCATTCCTGAAAAAGTTAGCAAGAAGGGATAACTGGGATAACAGGGATATCTGTCGGGTGCCGTAATTTAATTGCATTATTAACTGAGGTGGCCTTCCTCGATGTAAAATTTAAGAAATTACACAATTCTGTTTCGAATTTAATTAAATAATACATATCTCTCATTCGATTGTATATGACGTATTCCTTCCTCCAAATTTTCTTAAAACTAAGGAAAATATGATTTACTAAGCTGTGTTTAGAATTATAGCAATATAGTTAAAATAACCTTTAATTACGGAACTCGAAAAATTTGTTGTACATATTTGAATTTAATAGTTAGGTAATGCTATGAAAAAAAAATTTGAAGATTCTAATCATTCACTGTAATACTCGAGTCATATTTTCATATTCTTAGTCGTCTGTTGGTAATGTATTATTGAAATAAATAATTGATTGGTTATTTCGTAATAAAAGTAAAATACGTATAATTTTCTGTTTATCAGTAATTGACTTTCTATTGTATAATAAATGTCAATATCAAAATTCAATTGTGAAAGGTTAAAGGACGCATAAAAATTGTACGTACCTACCCAATTCAACTCTTTGCATACGAAGTCTTCGCGTCGGAATGTACCACACAATCACAAAAACTTTGAGAGGCGTTAATCCAAACGAATAACATAACATTTGATCCATCAGGCGGAGTCATTGAGGTGCTCTTGAGTTGAGATTTCTCGAGGACCGCTGACGTACCCGGCCCAGGTCACACTTTAAAACTTTTTAAAACACCCACGAATCCATAATTTGAAATCGCATTGTTGTTACACGTCAAAATTTAGTATATCATCATTTTATTTTTAAATATGTAGACCGTACTAACATAAAAAAAGAACTTCATTAGTATGTTCTACTTACGTATACGTATGTATCCATGTAGCCTTGCATTATTTATTTTGGGTCACCACAATGCAAAACATTTTTAAGTTTATTTAAATACGTACAAAATTGGAGGTTTTATAAATTTATTTGTAAATTCAGCTCGGGGAAAATTCACGAACATAAACAAGTGCCAAATAACACTCAAAAACATACAGTCATATTCCAAATAAAACAAAGTTCCTAATTTTGTGCTTGTAAAAAAACGTTTTAATTTTTTTCTGCATGACTTTTTAATGCGTAAATACGTTAATTTAAATGTAATTAGTATTACTATTTTTTATTTCATTTTATTTTATAATTTATTCAATAATTACTTATTTATTTATGCTTAATATGCTATATATACTCAAAGAAATTACTTACACCCTCAAATAGATTAATTCATTTTGTTGTTATATTCTAAATTACCGAAAGACCTTGGCGTCTATTTTATAGTTACATACTTTACCCAACACCCACACCGGTATAGTTATCACAAACTTTTAACTTGAACACCATAGAATTAGCACCACTATACAAACTAATTTATGAATATTTGTTGAACTTATGTTTTAAAGTCTGATACAGTGAGACATGGATTTCTTTTTAAATAAAACAAATTGAGCAAGATAAAAATAAATTATATACGGAGAAAATCTTCCTTTAATTACTATTTCTTCGGATGGATTAATACATTTTCCTGCTATTAATTGTCATTTTAAAATATTTTCGCCCCGTAAAACCAAGTGGCTAATTTGAAACAAATAAGTTTATGGCGATTTAAATTGTGTAAAAATTGAAATATATTTAAAACATACAACATCCAAATAAAAGTAATCCTGACAACATATAAGTAATATAAATTATTAAATTTTGCGGACATCCACTCTATTAGTTTTTCCAGAACTGTATTTGGCATATTGGTGAACTGTTTTTGCGAATATTCTACACATGTATTTTGGACGCAGTTGGACGAGTTTTATATTCCACACCCTTTTATCTAATTCGTCTAAAAAAAGCTCAATGGGATTAACGTTTGAAGTTTGCGGTGGCCATACCATTATTTGCAGTATTATTTTCTTGTTGACTATTTAAATAATTTTTATATATTAACTGTAGATATTATCATGTCTAGAATTAAATATTTTGCCTATTAAACGTTACTGCACTTTCTAGATAAGTTTCTTGTCACATAGTACCGGCGTAAGAAAAGCAACTCCAAAGAAGCACGGAAAACCTTTCCTTGCTCGACAGTTGGTACGATAGAATCGGGCAGTATTTTTTCGGTCTTTGATTATTTCATAAAAGCACGCCTTACTTGTCCGAATAAATCCAAGTTCAATTAGTCAGTCAACAGTTCTATTTTAAAGTTTTCCACTACCTATGTGTTTCTGCCCATTAGTTCGTTCACTAGTCGTTTGTGACCCAGCAATAGTTTTTTCATACCAATACGACCATGAAGATGCAGCTTTTAGACGTCGTTTTACCGCAATTTGTCTTTGCTTGGCAATACTCATGGTCTATTGTCGATGTTTTTCGCAAACGATCTGAACGTAGTCGGCGCTGTATATTACCCATGCATTGGCGTTTACAAATGATATCACCCACATTTCTTTTACGGACATATGACTTTTTCGCTACTGAATCACCTCCATAACTGCCTTTATACGTGATTTTTCTCTCGCCTTTTTAACAAAGGCTACATGTAATACACTATGGAAATTAAGCAGTTAAATTTTGTGTTTTACTTATGTTTAAACTTGGAAACTAAACTTCTAGTTTCAAAAATTATTTTATTGTAAATACACTACAATATTGTTTCGCCATACAATGGCTTCATCAGGTGGATGAATACTCAGTATTCATCCACCTGATGAAGCCATTGTATGGCGAAACAATATTGTAGTATATTTACAATAAAAGAATTTTTGAAACTAGAAGTTTAATTACTTATTTCTTAGCGTTATAATGAAGTTTCAACAAGTATCTCCTTCGTCAATTAACATATATTGCATATATATGATTGTATTTCGCATGGACATGTCTTCATACAAATTACTTGTTGCACAATAAATTTATCTATCTATCAATCTGTATCTGGGAAATTTTGACATAAAAATGAACACGTCCTTTCTTTCAAAAGAGATTTTGAATGTTGTTAGTCAAATATTATTTTTTTAAACTTTCATTTGTTTAACTGAAATATAAGTTTCCAATAAGAAACTTGACAGTGTTTCAAAACATGTTAATTTCTTTGCTATAGTAAAGAAATTTACGCTATTGGCAAATAAAGTGCCATACTGTTATTAAATCGATTTATTACTGATATTTTATATAATATTTTTTAAAAAGAAAACTTGTCTCCATTCTCTGAGATTGGTTAGGGAGAGAAAGTACTAGGTATATCATGTATAAATTATTCTAATAACCAAATATAAAAGAAGATTAGAAGGAAGTGAGCGTATCTTGTCCGTACAACAGTGTGCATATAACTTATAAATTAATCTACGGCATTTGTTTAAATATGCTTTCATTCTTCTGTATTTATTTTAGAGACCGGACACATCGAGCTGAAATGGACGTCATTACGATGGACGATATAAATAGTCTACAACATCTGTAAGTACATCACGCAGTTGTTGAATAAGCACTATTCATTCGGTTAACTGCACATCTATTTTTTGTGTCTCTAATTATATTTATATAATAATTTTAAATTATTATTTAAATATAATTTCCGTTTATAATATATATAATATATAAGTAGCTGATAATATTATATTTTTTTACTTCGTATGTTTGAATTAATTAGTCCAAAATCGTAAAACGAGACATTTAGTCCGTTTCTGTTGTACAGACGAAATATTCCATCTTTATTTATTATTTACAAAACAGAATATAAATGCCAAATGTATAAAATACGTCGCAGTTTAGGTAACAATAATAATGAAGTTGTTTAAAGTGTTGGATGTTCAATCTTAAAAATTATCTAGCCGCCTGCAATAAAACCAAAGTGATTGTAAATCTATAAATTCAAACTAAAGGACAGCAAGAAGAATAAATGATTCATTTATGAAGAAAGCACAGATGTATGTTAATAAAATGGATTCTTTATATCGATATGTATATATGCAAACACTTACATAAAATAAAGCATTAATAGCAAACCTAAAATATATGTAAAATAAATACAAATTCAATTAAAGTGAACGAAAGGAAATGAAATGAAATCATGATAACATTACATTTACAATTATTTTCAAACAGCTTTTTGGTGAAATTAGAACACGCATTTTATGCCAGTCTGACATTTCAGACTGATTAATTGCGCTAATTCTATTTTCATTTGTTATACACGGGTTTTTTAAATTTTATATATCCTTCAGTACTTTTGTCCGTAGGTAGAATTTAATTTATGATTATAATACAATAATTATTATGTAGTATACATAAAACTTCTTCACTAATTTTTTTTAACATTCAAATTTACTTACAATTTGTACAAAGAAAATACAATACATAAATTGTGTGTTTGAAATTTGACATGTGGGAAACTGTCCATTAATACGTTCTTGGTTCAGTAAATAATGAATAATATAAATAAAAAATTAAAATTTTCAAAAATTAAAATTTCAAAAAGAAATTCAATGAAACAGCAACGATATTATACTATTATTCATATACTCTAGATTTTAAATAAATTTGATGTGCATACTTAGTATTACATGGAAAACCGCTTTTGTTCCAGAAGAGCTCTCAATCTGCTAGTCCTGAAGACTAAAGAGGAAATGTTGTGTTGGTCAGTGAATGAAACTTTATTTTGAAAAGTGTATTCTTATTTTAAAAAGGGACGCACCACTACTACCAAATTTCGAAAAAATTAGCGTTATATTCTAATTGTGCATATCTTTTTTATGGTGAAAGGTTACGTTTGGTTAATTTCTGACCTCTAATTTGAGTTCAATTTATGTTACAGCAGTGTAAATAAAGTGTCGAAATTGAAAGTCCTTAAATGTATAAACTTACAATCGTGGTGCAATCTAATACTTACTTTTTAAATTATGTACTTAAATTTTGATCGATGATATTGCACCTGATATGTGGTTAGGGCCACTAAAAACTGTAACTTCAGAAGTAATGAATAAAATTAAAGACATTGTTATAAACGACCAAGGAGATAGCTCGAGCATTTCGAGCATATCGACTGAACGTAGAATTGGATATGTCCAAGTTGTCAGCAAGCTGGATTTCACGAATCTTGAATTGTGATCAAAAAATTTAAAAGAAAGCGAACTTTACCCAAGCTGATTTTTTGCGAAATTTTTTTACCGTTTATGGCTTGGCTACTGTTCCTGAATCCAAAGTACTATCTCAACAGTGGACACAATAGCAGACCTCTCTTTTTGGGAGGTCTGCCATTGGAACTTCTGGCTACGATTTTTTGGGATTCAAAAGGAATAATTTTTATAGACTATCTTACAAAGTACCAAACCGTTAACTGTATATTATATCGCTCTACTCGACAAATTGAAGAGAACGATTTCTAAAAAACCGCATTGAATGATTTATAAAAAGTTGTTTTTCATTACGACAACGCGCCTCTCACACCAATCAAGTGGTTCGCGAAAGATTGATTAATTAAGATTTCAGGACGTGTCTCATCCATCCTATTCGCTATATACATAGACTCAAGTGATTTATTCATTTATTTCCTAAACTTAAACTTTTCCTTGTGAGAAAGAAGTTTTGGTCGAATGAAGAACTTACTGCTGCAACGGAACAGTATTTTAAAGACCTTGAGAAAGATCATTACAAAAATGGCATGACGGCACTTCAGCATCCTTGGTCTACGTGGGCTAAAGTTGAGGAAAATACGTACGGCTTTTTGGCTATTATTCCAGAAGGGATAAATATGTCCGCTAGCTATAATATTACTTCGTCGTATCGTAAATTAGAAACCAAATTGTTCAACACCTTTCGAAAGATCATAGATGCATTTGACAGTCTAAAAAATATTATGTGCCTTTAAACCGGTATTTGATTTTGTCTAGACCATACTAAATAATTTTTGCCTTTTAATCGTCCTATTTGTGGAAAAAGATATAGATTTTAATTTTATAATTATTCCATTTTCTGAAATGTCATTTACATGTTATTATTTCCCTCTCATACTCAAGCTTCCTATGAAGTCTATATCTGTAGCAACAGAGTAATATTTTGAGAGCCCTGAGATCATTACAAAAATGGTATAATGGCACTTCAGCCTTATTGAGACAAATGAATTGAATGGGAATATGTTGGAAAATAATAAACCTAATGTTTTATGTAATTTCTTTAATTTCGTCGTCAAAGGTTACGTATTACATACTTTTGCAGTTGTGTATTATTTTTATTATAAGTAAAGTTTCACAACGTTCCTCTCAAAACTATTCGCAAATGCGGGTTTTCCTTCTCAAGACGTTTAAGTATTATTTGCTTTAATTATACAGTTTTCAACGCATTGTCTCAGGGTTACACAATTTCGAGAACTTGGCATGCTCTTTGATTTTCATTTGTTTTTCACACACATATTACTAGCACTTGTCCATCAGCATCTAAGTCTCTAGGATTTCTTATTTGATCTTGTTGTAAAAGAGTAGTCATAGTGAGATAAATACATTCAATACATCCATTCAAATAATAATAATTCATGACCAAACATCTCACCATGACTACATCACTTATATAACTTTGACGTTAGTATACTCTCATTTATAATTCTTTGATAAAGGTAATATTTACCGAAACATGTAAGAGATTATTTTGAATATATACATATTAAAGTAAAACAGACCTTAAATTGCCGAATATTTAAATCTACTATAACATACAAAGGTCAAGAAATATTTATTTATATATATATATATATATATATAGATAATTATTTCGTGACCTTTGTATGTTATGGTAGATTTAATTAGTTGGCGATTTAAGGTCTGGTTTTACTTAAAAATGCATATATTTAAAACAATCTTACATGTTTCGGCAAATTGAATAGCAAATATCCACCCTGTGACACTAACTACAAGAGTTCAACAAATAGACACGATTTCATTTCCCTAAACCAAAGAATAGACAAAGCAAGCGGCAAGTTCTGATTAAACTTTTTAACAGTGATGTTGCTTCGCCCTTGCTGCTTCGACAAATAAAATTGCTGGTGCCGAAGTATAACATTAGGTTATCAGTAGAGCTTGGAAAACATGCAAAATACATGATATTTCTTTTAAATATATATAAAAAAATCAATAATGCATATATGAAGATTTCTGTCCTAATGTCTAAAATTTAAAAATTTAATTTTCTACATTTAAAATATTTTATTGTGACCTGGAGCATTACCTTGCAAAGATGACCCTTTTACCTATAATTTGTTCCCCGCTGTGTTAACGATTTTGTTAAAAGGAAAAGGAAAGAGAAATGTAAATAGAAAGGTACAAAAAAAAATGGAGAATAGATACGATACAGGTTGCTCTTCTGATGAAACTGATAATGAGACTATATGTTTAGAATGCACTGAATCTATTTCTTTTAGCACGCCTGGAGAAGAATGGGTTCAGTGCATTACCTGCAAGATGTGGGTTCATTCGAATTGCGCCAAAGGAAATTTACTATTCTACCAATGTAAAAATTGCAACTCTGATGATGGTGAAGATTATGATTGATTACCAAAGTGTTGTTAATTCTAACAGAAGTAAAGAATTGTTGCATTATTATTACTTCCAAAGATATTTTTAATTATAAATAGAACTTAAGATTATTTTTTTCTTCCAAAGCTATTTTTAATTTCAAGTAGAATTTTTACGTGGCTAGTAATTATTTTGAAGATACTTCTGATTCTCTTTGATTTAAGAATTGTTGCATGATTATTTAATTTAGAATACTTACAGATAAATTCGTAGCTTATGTTTATTTTTTTACAGCATTGCAAAACCTTTTTTGTAAAACAAATTACTTTTTAATAAAACAATAATTATACAAGTATTTTTACTTTTATGCTGATATTTTCCTAACTTTATAGCCTTAGGTCTACTTGCCCCATACTGTTAGTCAACCCACCCCTATTCTGGGGTTGGTTGACCAGCGTGTAAGGGTTTGGAAATACATTGGAAAATATATGAAATATTTATTATAATCTACATTTAAGAATTAAGTTACATAGTGTAATATGTATATTACCGCATGTAACTATTTTTGTAATTATATTCTGTATAACTATTTAATTAAAAATCAAAGACTGAAAAACTGGCCTACTAGCCCCGGTCTCCCCTACATTGACAGTACTAACTGTTTTATAAACAGTCTCATAATCTTCAGGCAGAATGCTCTCAGGTTTCCTTCGGAGTTGTTTTTTGACCATGCCAAAAACTCGATCCGCTGGTAAATAGCAGTGTCCTGTAACGGGGAAAAAAGGGTCAATGCTTACAACAGATGCAGGAGCTTCTTTATAAAGCCAGTACATTAAAAGATGGATTATGTGGCAATTCTTATTCTGGCCTCCACATCCATCACTGAAGAAACGAACCTTCTCGATACCAGTGAAATCCTGATTTTTCAGTAAATGAAGGATAACGGAATAGGTTGCACTGGATGTTCGACTGCAAAGATTCTCTGTCCAGGTATAAAATACTGGGTTAAGACTTTTTTGATCTACATGATAGTTGAAGTGAGTAAAATGCTTTCTGTATTGGAAGTTTTGGGAGTACTTGGACTTGTTGGAGGTCAAAACATAATGTTAGGACATTATAATTTTGCTGTTGATATAGCAATAAGCGAAACTGTTTTGCATGCATCTTGTGCATATTTCTAGCTGGTGATCCAAATCCCAAATTGCACTCATTTGAAAACACTTTATTAAAATAGCCGAAATTTACTTGTAAATATTTATCAACATTGGAATTGTACAATGTACACATTTTAGAAATCGTTAACTCGCTCGGTAAATACTGCTTCTGGGATTTTTGTCGATTATAGTGTGAAAGTTCCAAAAGTGTTTCAAAAAATTTCTTGCACACTTGATAACGTTTAGTTTTCGTTACAATCTTATATCCTATTTGAAGCTGATGCGGTTTTATAGTTGAAGCTGTTACACATTCACTATTTCTTTTAGGATGCTTTACTTCTTTTAAATGAGAACGCTTCACATTTTGATTCATTAAGTTATTGTCTCTATAAAACCTCCGTTTACACGAAGCATCGTTTCTTCTCCAATATCTTTACATTCGAATTTCTTGTAATACGAATGATTACACGGCAACTTCCAGTTTTGCACCTGCACATCTCTGACTGTATATATACAAACAAATTCAATTAATTATCATATTAACTAGTAACAAGTGCGTAGCAATATACGTAGCTTCCTTTACTTGTTTTCTAGCCTCTTTCTTTACACTTCTCCATTTTCCGCTATCTCCATTCTTTTCAC
This sequence comes from Melolontha melolontha, assembly GCA_935421215.2. Lineage (NCBI taxonomy): Eukaryota > Metazoa > Arthropoda > Insecta > Coleoptera > Scarabaeidae > Melolontha > Melolontha melolontha. Next base: position 135,261,047 of record OW285235.1, on the reverse strand, counting down.
CTCCTACTTCTTCCATTTCAGTAAAACTTGAATTATAAGTTTTTTTTAATTATAATGACAAAGCATCAAAATCTTAGTGTTATCCCAACGAAGCAATGAAATCAAGTAAGTAAAACATGCAACGCCCCTACTTTGTGAGCATACCGACGTTCCTAATTGGCTGATTGAACATGTTGCGGTTAGAAAAAATACGCAGGACTTGTTGAAGTTTGAAAATTTAACAAATATTCGTTGTCATAAAAGTGTAATAACCAACTTTTAGAGGTGGTTATGGACATAGTTAATGTCGTTACAAATAACGACATTTATATCGCAAAATTATAATTTTTGGACATGTTGCGTTTTGAAAATAAGCTCCTCACATTGTTTTAACGAATGTGCAGTGTTTGTTATGTGAAGTTAAATTTGGATTCGTATTTGTTTCCACTGTTCTTGTGTCCAATTTTGCCGCTATTTTGTGCGTATGTAGTATTTTTGATGCCTGACATACAATGAATATTTTTATTTCTTTCATTGCATATAACTGATATAACAAATATAAGAGAATAATATAATTTGTTTTTAAAAAGTTTTATATACAACATCTACTTTGCTTTGAATTTTTATTTTCTTGTAAATTTGTAGCTTTTCAATTCTTTGGAATACGTATTAATTTGTAATCTATAACCGTTCTTAAATTTATTAAAATCATACATAGTTTATAGAAATTTGAAACTTGTATGATGATATTCAAAATGTTAATCCATTTAAATACATTTTACAGAAAATAAAAAACCAAGTTTCTATATGATTTTAATAAATTTAATAAATTGTAGATTACAAATAATAATAATATATTATGAATTCAATTTAGTTTGTTGAGAAAAAGCCGTCAACAGCTTTTTTTATCGATTAATAGAAAGAATTGAATAAGCCATAAATTGATAAAAAAATAAAATTTCCAAACAAAGCATGCATCTAAAACATTTTAAAACGAATTTTTAAATTTAAATATATTAAAACATTTATAAACACTGAAATAATAAAAGTTTTCTAGAATCAAATGAGTTTTATTGCTTTTAGTTTCCTATTTTTATTCCAGGCTCTACAAATATAAATATATGTCAGCTTTTCATTAGTAATTTAAAATAACATGAATAATTGTAACTTCTCTAATATTTACATCCAGTCGTGATGCCAAATTTTGTTATATGTAATATACATATATTTCCAATACAAATTTGTAGTAAAAGCAATTTTGTTCATACATATTGTAGTACATTTTGTAGATTAATCTGCAGATCTTGGAATTTCTATAAATGAATAATATTGGCTCAAATTTTATTTCATGTATAAATAAGGAAAACATAAACATCGCTGATATAGTTTAGTATTTTTATTTACAATCATGATATTTTGAAATAAACCGTTTAAATATCTTGACATAGTCTCCTTTCTGTTATTCTGTGCTTTTACTTACTACCAACCCGTTTGTGTTTGTACGCATAAATTTAGTAGGTTAAACATATGACAGTGTTCTTAAGCATATTTGTTCACATTTGTTCACTTGATCTATGAAACCAGTATCTTCTAATAACCTACAACAGTTGTAAGTTTCACATTGATATCTCTTGATGGCTCTAAAGTTGACAAAGGCCTTTAACCCGAAATCTAACCAGAATTCCTCAAAAACTTGATAAAAAATTAGAGCCGGTCCTAATTCGTCAATTTCTTCATGTTCATTTCTTCATAATGTCGTCAAGAAATTCGCGACAATTTTGGGTACTACACTTGTGAATAAATTTAAGGTCAGAAAATTTATGAATTTCCTTGACCGTGTAAAGCCGCCTTTACATTCCATGAAGGAAATACTGACATATAGACACATATAAACCTACGTATTATAATATACGTATATGTTTATAAAATGTTTCAGTTTCAAACATTTCCGTATTTCACAAAGAAATAACTTCCTAGTGCTTACTACATATTTGAAATATTTATATAGAAAAAATTGAAAATTTTAAGAATTTATAAGCAAATATAATAACGAAATAATAATTGAACAATTTATCAAAATCTATGAGATGGTGAAACTATGAACTTCTATAATCAAGAGAATCTGAAAGAATAATATAAATTTGCACAAAAGGTTTTTTAATTTATAGTTTCTTCTCGATATTGGATTTTTCCCGGTCTATTTTAAAATTATTCAGAACCATTTAATTTATTCAGTGGTTAAAATATGAATACAAAATATGAATAATGAAATTAATAGCATTACATGTTCTATCTTATTGCTGCAAAAATTGCGAAATCCATTGGTTACAAAAAATGATACGTGTTTTCGGGACATGTTGCCGTAGCAAGAAACACGAAATCACAAGAATGTTATGACGAGTTATATTAGAGACCGGACGAATCAGGTCGAAATTACGATGCACCATATAATAGTCTATAATATCGCTAAGTACTACACGCAGTTATTGAATAGTACTATTAATTCGGTTAACCGCACATATGTTTTTTGTCGTTGAATTGTGACGCAATTACTTCAATATTACAGTGAAATTCCTTTCTTCATAGGCGTAGATAGAAGCGTGAGGAGTTTTTATAGTTTATTTTATTTATTAGTTTATATTTCGTAGGATAAATAAAGTGCGGTGAGCTGGTTTCTTTTTTTCATCGTTTTAACTGTTAAAAAAAAACTGGTAAATAAACGGATGGTGATCTATAAAATACGAAATACATTTTTATTTGTCCATTTTGTAGTTCAAGTTGATTAAAGGAGTACTAATATTAACTAGCAATACTTTCTCAAGGTTCTCTTCTGTAAAATTTGTTCTCTTTAAATGAAATACATCCTTGTAGATAAAAAAACGTCCTTTCTACATCGCAACTGGTTATAGATGCATACTGAAAATTTTATTCTATTTCAGCGTATTTAGCAGTTAGAATTTGAGGCATTGTCCTCATACCCAAATGCCACAATTTTATTAAATCTGGATTTCTATTAAAAACTGCGTTTAACTTTTGCCGAAGGCCACAATCGAAGTCACTTGGGGTATTTTTCAAATTATTAATAGCCACATTTAATGTGGTTAAACCATTATTTAATTTGAGATTTTGGTTTTCAAAATAAGTGATTAGTTCTGTCAAATTTCCAAAGTGTTCCTGAAGAAAGTACAACTGATTTTTTAAATTTGGAATTTGTATTAGTTCCTTGCATTCAGAAATACTTCAAAAATCGTCATTTAAACATGTAACTATCGAAATTCTCTGAATAAAAACTAGTAGCTTCCAACCATGGTTCCCCATCTGTTATTACTGGGGAAGGAGGCAGTGACAAAGATGGATTTTCTCTGTAAAGAGATACTCTCAATGGTGCTTTTCTGAAAACTCTTTTAAAAGCGGATACAAGTCTATCAAATACCGGATAGGTGTCTCTGATATATTCACAGTTTCTGTGGACAGCATGTGCTACACAAGCAATATGCAGTATATTAGGATATGTTTCCTTTAATAGTCTGCCGGCTTTTAACATATATGCAGCACTGTCACTGACAAATAAAAGTATTATTTCTTTGTACCTGTCGTCCGAATGAAGTATTTGGTGCATATTCTCGTAAATGGTTTTAGCTACTGTTTCTGTATCAACTGTATTTATCATTTTTGTTGCTCTTATATATGCGTTATATGGAATAGTTGGATATAGTACACCAGCTACAACATTTACCACACGGCGTCCTAATATATCGACAGTTTCGTCGGCACTTATCCATAGGTACTGATTTGAAAGATGGCTTCTAATATTCTGCTGCTTTCGTGTAGCATTTAGAAACATAATATTTGTGTAAGGTGGATTCATCAGGAACATTTTGACCAGTATATTTTTGGAGAAATGTTTTGAAGGTGGGAGATTGTTAAGTTTATTTAATGGAATATTAGCTGTCATTAAAGTTTCACAGAGTTCTTCGTTAAAATTGTCAGATTCCAACGGGTCTAATTTCTGGGTATGTGTTTGCGATGCTAAGTGATGTTTTACGTGCGATTTCTTGGAATTTTTTAACAATATTTTACAGACTTTGTAATAAATTTCAGAATCACTGGCAATGGACATACAATCAGTATGACCCTTAATCCAACTCGCCATAGTTTCATGATGTTATTCTCGACCTTGTTCCATATCATATCTGAAAAATTAACTTAAACAATGTTCTAGATCTAAATAAATGAAAATTAAAAATGTATGCGTAAGTTATTGAAACTTAACGGAATTCACTGGATACTTACGTCAAAATAATTGGGAGAGGTAGATTTGATGAAACGATATGAAACAGGATCTATTAAAGAAATTACGAAGTACGTACATAATAAAGTTAAAATAATGAAAAAAGGAAACTAACTCACCGTACTTTATTTTTCTTACGAAATATAAACTAATAAATAAAATTTAAATTAAATTTAAATTATAAAACTCCTCACGCTTCTATCTACGCCCTTAAAGAAAGGAATTTTACTGTAAAATTGGAGTAATTGCGTTTCGGCAATGATGCCTTTGTCAAGGATATAAAAAATATAAATGACAGAATATAAAATTTTATATTCTGTCATTTAAATTACACGGAACGTCCGGTGTCTCCGAGCGTCCGACATACGGACGCTCGGTGACAAGTAAATTGCCACTACAATCCTAGATGTCCATATCATCTTTTGGCATAAAAATCTCGGGGACATCCGGATGTTCATTTTTGTGATGCGTGTATAAAAATATACAAAAAAGGTTTAAGTACATATATCAATACGTTAAGCACGTATTACGCATTTGTTACAAATAAAACAGACATGCAATATACATATCTGTAACTGTACACATGGACAATACACCTCGTATTTTCAGCATTTACTTCTGCTTAAGACACGTGTTTCTGCCATTTACTATAGTAAATGTCCATGTGTACAGTTACAGATATGTATATTGCATGTCTGTTTCATTTGTAACAAATGCGTAATACGTGTTAACCTATTGATATACTTATACCTTTTTTGTATATTTACTGCCATCAAGCATCGTGTTAATGGACTTATACCTATATACGTATTTTCTTGCCTTCTATACCGGCATAGCCGGTCAAGGGAAGGGTTGCCATTTTCGGCATAGTCTCTTTCGTCCGTCAGATGTCACTATATTACATGGTGCTACCTGATAGGACAAAATTTGCTATACCTTATAGGCGATTTAAGCTTTAATTACTTCACTAGCTTAACCGATGACGCCTAATAGTAAATGGCAGAAACACGTGTCTTAAGCAGAAGTAAATGCTGAAAATACGAGGTGTATTGTCCATGTGTACAGTTACAGATATGTATATTGCATGTCTGTTTCATTTGTGTATAAAGATAGTTCACGGAAATTCCATCACTAGGCGCTGCCAGCGGTCAGATGTATATTGTTATTGCTCCTGGTTTGAAGGAATTTTCGGAATGTGTTTGACCGAAATATGTTTTGAATAATACACTAGTTTGAATTAACACTAATATATTTACAAGATAATTATTAATAAACTAAATCTTGGAGTTCCATTTTAATATAAATGTATGAATCTGGCCTTAATAGTAAAGACCGAGAAACTGGCTAATACATAAATATATTCTTGAAACGCGATCGCTGATATCTGGGTTGGAACTGATTACTATTTTTACTTATTTTTACAATGAAAGTTTTGTCACCGCCAGTTACAAGGGAGGGAGAAAACAACTAAATAATTATAATGAAATTGCGATACAAATACTTTACCCTTCTTCAAGGAAAGGTACATGATGTAGTAACCAATGTCATAAATGGATTAAAATAAACAATAAAATTGTTACAGGTATTGGATGGGAATACCTAGTACGTAAATTACAAACAAATAGTATATGGACCGAACATATATCTTATACAAAAAAATTATTTTAGCTGTCAGCCGAGCGCCTCTATTTATCAAACATATTTGACATATTTGACTGATTATTATGTCCACCTAAATTTTAATGCTAAACGAGGCAGGAATAAAATTTTAAGGAAACGATTGTAATCTACTTGATATTAATTGCGATGAACCTCAGTAAGCAGTCTAAATACATATAACCGTAAATTGTTGAGGACGCTCCCTCTGCCGCTACATGGGTCTGTAGGTTCGGTTGTCCAATAAACCAATTTTTCGATTTACACCTCTATATACGCCGGCGCTCAGTTGGAATGTTTTTGTATAGACGCTCTATTGTACGGCAGAGCTATAAGTAGAGTTTGTCGTCAGTTAAGAAAATATGTGGAAACATATTCGTTTCTTTCTTTAATTTAAAATCAGAATAGAGTTGTAAAATATGAAACCTCAAGTAAAGTTAAAGTATTACTTCACATTAGTCCCTTCCGACTGAGAAGAGTAAACATGTCAAGTTAAAGTAAATCGTTTTAAATGATCGTTAACAGTATCAATCAATATATATATTTTTTGAAGATCTTGCTAGTGAAACATCCCTTAATTTAGCTATATATAATATAGTGATTTATATATAAAATCAATCAAACTAAACTTCAAAATCTGAAAGAACACCACAGACCGAACGAAAAATATAATATACTCGTACTTATGAGCAGAGGACGAACTGAAGCGGTTGACCCGATAAATCGTTGTGGTGGTCTCAGGTATTGTATGCATTTTATAACAGCCATACTATTTGCTTGATTGCATTCGTGGATCAGATGTTGTTATTTCCGTCGTAATGAATAGTGTGTATTCCTTCATATATTTAATTTAACGGTGGCCTGTAAGACGGAATATACATTTATATATTATTTCGTTAGACTTCGTTGAAATACTCGCTTAAAAAATTATATCCGTTAATTTCCAAAGTGTATTCTCGTGTTTACATGCTGTTATACATGAATATACATATAACGTGTGTTCATTTGAAAAGTCAATCTAGTTACTTTGAAATTTTGATAGAATAAGACGCAAATATATTAGTATGTGCTTGTTGTTCCGTAAACGTAAATCCAAATGACATTTGATAATGTCAATCACATTTGTTATTTATTTGTATGTATGAAACTGTCAAAAGATACGACTTCGTAGGTTAAGTAGCAAATTTTAATTTACGACATACTTCAAAATGTTCTCAGTAAATCACATGCTACTAGATTGACTTTTCAAATGAACACTTGTTATGTATTTATTGTTCTTGAGATAGTATATTTTCTATTCTCTTCTGTAAGGGATTGTTTCTGGTTTCGTTTCTTTCAGAGTTATTTGGTTACAACGTTTAATATTTTAAAAAATCCGTTTTATATTGTTATATTGGATCTTATATTTTTTTATAAATATTAAGTTTAATTTACTACCTTATTTTTGGAGTAGTTTTTGTTTCTTCTTTTTAGCCCATTTCTTTCTGTTCTTAGTATTTCTCTATATTTTCATTAACTATGGAATAAACAAATTTTAGTTGTTCATGGTAATGTTTTACACTTTCAATGTTTCACAGAAAATACATAGTTTTGAGTTTTCTTCTTTGTAAATTATTTTTATTCAAAATTCGATATGCAATTCGCTTGTCAGCATTATTTTTGTTTCAGCAGTAGTTGCCGCCGGTTACCAAACTGTTTATTACATTCGCTTTGTCGTGCATTGACAGATACATATTAATTGCATATGTAGGTACAGTTCATAAAGTATAAGTTTTCAGTTCAAGGTCAAATTCGAAGCATATGATTCAAATCAGTACTGCGGAGTCAAATGAAGTCATGTATTCAGTCGCGGAAACAACCGTCTGTCATCATAAAATATAAATGTCATGTTTCGCAAACATTGTCAAAATTTCAGTTTTACTTGCAATATAACCAAAGAAAGCAAATACATAACCTACATGTCAAAATAATGAGTAAAGTGGGAACATGAATAGTTCAAAAGTATTGTTTCTTTTCTAGTTTTATATAAATATTTTCAACACAAGAAAACTGTGCGGAAATTATTACTTCGAACAAATTTTTTTAAATGTTATTTAAAATTATAAACTCACGATAATATTCGATCAAAAATTTATTTAAAAAGAAATATTTCAAGTCAGATATCAATTGTGAAATGCATAGGTATTGAAAAGATCTTTAGGACCGTATTCACAGAAAACGGAATAATGGTTCATTATGAAATGGTCGTTTTAATTATAATGATCATTAAATGAAATAGCACATTCATAAACGTTAGAAAGAATTTTTTAACAGATCAATACGAAATTATCGATCTAGGGAATTTTAACGAAATTATTTGGGAAAAACATACTTCACTGTAATCAAATCACAGCAAATCGCAAAAATGGAGATGTCAAAACGTGTAAAAGGTAAACACTTTTCGGACAGAGAGATTTGTCTCTTGCTGGATATTGTAGAATCACATATCGGTGTTATTGAGAATAAAAAGACCGATGCCATCACATCGAAGGGTAAAACAACAGCATGGGAAGAAATCACACGTAATTTCAATAGCTCTAATAGCGGTCCACATACAACAATTGAAAGTGTTCTATGATAATTTTAAACGAAAAAGTAGGAAAGAACAGGCGGATGATAAGGTTAATTTTTGTAAATTACACAATATAAGTCCATTACTTAATAAATTTAATGTAGGCTAATCTGTACCTCACAGGTAGAGGGATGTTTAGAAAGACTAGGAGAAAATGGAGAACGTCTCCAAAGCATGTTGAAGAAGCATTTCGAATGTGATGCCAATAACTTTGACAGTGAATCATGCTATCACAAAAATATAGAGTCTGGTAAAGTTATATGTTTATATTTACGGTGTATTCAACTAGTTGTCATTGTAGATCCTCTATATATTGTAGTAGAAGCTGACAACGATGCTATCATTGAGTTAAGCGAATTAACCAGTATTAGTAAAGAAAATAATCCAAATTGTGTTAATAGTGAATATATATTTGCCAATATAAAAGAGTCGGATCTACTACAAAGTAGTTCACTTGAAACCCAAAATAATGTACCTAGTATATCCGTTTCAAATAACAAAACTAATAAACAAGCATTGTTAATATAAAGTGGTGCATATGAAAATATAAGCAATACCACAAAGCTACCTGTAAACAGAAAAAGACAGTATCTTCAAAATAGAACAAGTGCAAGTGACGTATATGCAAATTTAAATGACATTGTTCATAATAGAAAAAAAAAATCAAATGAACAAATTTATTTAAAAAGAAAGTAGGAGTTGGCCATTGAAGTTCAAGAACAACAACTTCGAAATGCACAATTGGATGAAAATATTCTTCAAGCAAAATTAAGGTTGTATCATATTACGAGCCTTAGTGAATACAGGGGTGTTAAAAATGTTTGCATTATTAAGAATGACATACCTACCGAAATCATTTTCTTGCACTATATCTGGGTTAAAAAGATTGGGAATGTATTAATTTGATGAATAATTTAGATTTCTACTTAACTTATATATTGTTTATATTTTAAATAAATTTAAATATATTGGAATAGAATGTAAAAGTTATGTTCGTAACTCTTTGAAAAAGAATTAAAACCTTTTGAAAGTTGTAAATATATGTTGTCAAATTAATAAAAGAAACATTTATATAGTCTACATTTAATATTTTATTGTTTCTTAAGAAAATAATGGTATAATAATACAATCCAAATCCATATTATCCTTTATTAGATGAAGATAATATTTAACAAACACATGAGGGTTTTCTGATAACTTCATTTGATAATTTTGCAGGTTAGTACACTACCGTTAAAAAAAAAATCCACCAGTAAGAAAAACAAACTTCATTCAAATAAAAAATGTTGCCTCGAGATCTTTATCATGTAATGTTTCGTTGAACTAGTGGCAGTAATTTCTTCTTAGCTTCATATTATGTGCATGCAAATGATGCACATGATGATTTTTATGGCAATATTAATGTTACTATGTCAATTCTACAAAATATAAATACAAAAATATTTTGCCAAAATAAGATAGTTACCTGATTATTAATGTTTAGAGAAGTAAACTTGATTGTTTCAACCAAATAAAAACTTCGAAAATATTGTATTATTTGCAATATGTTATTTTTAACGTGAATGGGATATATATTACAAAAATAAATGAAAACTAGTCAGTTTCTGATTCTGACTCAGAACTAGAGTCATTTACATTAATTATTATTCGAGCAATCTCTCGAATAATAATTAATGTAAATGACTCTAGTTCTGAGTCAGAATCAGAAACTGACTAGTTTTGACTAGGGCAATCTCTGCCCTATCAAGAAATTGCTTGCGCTCGTGCCATTTTTTAATTAAATTTTCCGTATGCCTAACACAATTATACCAAGTATTTTCATTACACTGTTGCAGAGTTTCATTCCACATTTCTTTTACTCATTCATCTGAATAACCATTTCTTCCAATATTTGAATTATAATAATTTTTAACTTTAGCCCAAATCATTTCAATTGCGTTGAAATCACAATGGTAGGGAGGTAACCTTAAAACTTCATGTCCACTTTCTCTTATTATTTCATCTATAATAAATATTTTATCTTTATGATATTTTACTAATTGAATTAACTTGTTTTTAGACATTGCAGGTGAATAGCTTATATCTTTTTTTCTCAACCATTCCATAATTTCTGTTTTTTTGGAGGAGGTATTCGGTTGTTTATTTTGAATAGCATTATGATAAGGAGCATTATCCATTATTATTAGTGATGGTACTTCAAGATTTGGTATAAGCTGATGATTTACCCATTGCTTAAAGGAGTCACCATTCATTTCTCCATGGTAATCACCAGTGATTGCTTTTGATGGAAAAATCAGACTAGCTCCTTTAATGAAGCCATTTTCTGTGCCAGCATGAATAATTATAAACCGTTTACCATCATAGCCTTCGGGTTTCCTAACACTTTTTATATTATCATTTTGCCAGGATTTCATTCTAAAGTTGAATTTAAGTTATTCATATATTCCCTTAAAAACACATTTCTCATGCAGACTATATTTAATTTCTCTGTGAGTGCTCTTCTGTTATATTCTTTCTTGTATTTAAAACCAATATCTTTAAGCAATATTGCTAAAGAAATTGTACTCGTATGAATAATTCTTTCGTTGCCAAAACATTTCTTAGAGTTTTTAAGGTAAGATGCTCTCCTGAAAAATTTGAACATGTAATAAATGTTTACAATATATTAAACACATACTTTCTTTATACATGTCATAAACAGTATTTCGAACTTCCATTTTTGTTGCTTCTGGTAAATCCTTAGTTTTTGGCTTCCTACAAGACCTGTTTTTGCCAGCAGATGATAAGACTGGATTCTGAACGCTACGATGTTTAATAGTGTAGACCGTTCTACTAGAAATATTAAGGGCTTGTGCTACCCTCTAAAATAAAACTAATTTTATAACTGCCTTATGTGATTATGTGAATTACCTCATGAACACGATCGATGGACATAATTGGCCCACCATTCTCTTTTTCTCGTTCAAAATAGGCTGTAAAATTTAATACAAGCTGTTGAGCTTGAGAACCAAGCGGCTTACCAGGCATCTAAGAAATATTCTGTCAAATAAATAGGTTAGAAATGTCAAAGTGATAATCAAACAATTTCGTACTTATTGCCACTAATTGATATTATTATTTATTACCAGTATTGTTCTCAAAAGGACAAATTTTGTAACTTTTTGATGAGAAACGAGATATTCAAATTAGATTACTTAACCAAGAAGTCAGAATACCGGAAACAAAGTCAATAAACAACAGTATTAAAATAATTTCACAGCAATCCGAATATCATAAGACTATCTCCTAGACAACCTATCCCTTTTTATTTAATATAATATTTCAAAGACGTACGTCTTAACTTAAAATGACAAACGTGTGTAGTATTACAGCGCGTATTCATGTGTGTCAGAAAGAGATAAAGTACAATTTGCGGTTCCCACTTGGGCAGTACGAACTGAAAACTTATACTTTATGAACTGTATGTGCCGCTTATGCAGTTGCCACACGTATCAAAATGTTCGAAACTGCCGGATCGCTTACAGAAACAAACCTATTGCGAATACAAGGCAGACGCCTATGGGCTATGAATCATCAATCGCTCTCTGCATATGAGTTATGGGACGGCAGACTATGTGCCCGGTGCATGGTGACAAGAATCATTTCACCATCTGTACTAAATATTATTTTTCATTCCTCTCGCTTTGTTTACATATCGGAGCAGAAAAACATATATTTAGTAGTTATAGTTATAGTTTACATTTAGTTTCCTAAATATTTCCATACATGCATTTATCAAAGAGGTAACAGAATTTGAAAATATATTTTACAGTTCTAAATCAAAATAAAAAAAAAACATTATTTTGTATTTCTAACAATGAACGAAACATTTATTCTAAAGAAAAAGTGGTATTATTGGCAATAACAGATGCACCTTCAAAACATATTTATATTATAGTATCCAAAACAATATTTAGTACACATGGTGAAATGATTCTTGTCTGTCTGGCACATAGTCTGCCGTCTTTAGTTATGGGGGATATTTCACGGGATCATTTCTTTTAAATGATAAAATTGATAAACTGTAGTTAGTACAAAAAAAAAATTTTTTTTTTACATAATCGCCTTTCAACACACCCTTTATTTTATTTACAATTAGGTCATATTTTTGTGAACATATTTTAAATCTTATTTTTAACATTAGAACTATACATTACTGCATTCTAAAACTATGCTAAAAACTAAAACTGTATCTATATAACTAACGTCCCTCGCTGTACCAGCTTAGAAATAAAAACTACTTCCTAAATAAATTATAAACTCTATACACTTAAACTAGCCATATTCCAACTTTTTCATGCCTTTAAAAATGTAGGTTCTCTGAAACTCTCCAAAATAAGCCTGTGTTTTAGCATGCGAATCTTTGCCTGTTGGGCCATTTCTTCAGGTTTGGAATTTTAATAAAATCAAAAGAGGCTGATCAATTTATGATCATAATTCGACTAATTTAACGGCTACCTTTGCAGACAAATTAGCTCGCATTATTATGGTGAAACGACACCCCTTCTTTCGATAAATGTGAATTTGGCATGTAGGCTTCCGCGGTCGTTGTCCGTGATTGTTTCTGGGTACCCGAGTTCTTGGTACTGCTTTCCTTTTAGCCAAGAGGGAAGCAATGTGCATGGACGCGGAGACACAGCAGCAATCGTGATTGTTTTTTTCTTTAATTCAACATAGAAATGGTCCAATAAATTAGTATAATAGGGTCCTGTGTTCGGTTTTTTCTTTTGAAAATAATCGATATCGTTTATTAACTTTTGCGGTAGATAGAACTCGTTTTGGTCTTTTTTGGTACTCGTTCGCCAACGAAAGCACATTGTTCCGACCGATGGATTCATGTTTAATCCCCAGTTATATAACGTCGTAGAAACTAACTTGGATTGTGCTTGTACATATTCAAACTTGCTTTGAAATTGGCAACCAATTTCATTTATGTCGTAAATGCGGCACCGATTTTGCTAATAACTTTTTTATACCCAAATCGTTCATTCATATTAAATACTCGTTCAATAGAGATTTTTACAATCTGAGCCATTTAATGCACCTTCAATTGATGATCTGTCAACAACATATAATGAACTTTGTTAACCATTTTCTCGATAATCACTATAAACGAAGATCCTAGACGCTCAACATTATCCATGCTCATCTCATATGATCACAACGAAATACAGCGAACCATTACATGCGAAGAAACAGAATACCTTTAATACTTTTTTAACTTTTCTTCAGTTTTTTCAATGCTTTTTCTACGCAAAAAATGGTGTTTATCAACATACGAAATTGCTTTTTTTGCATACTCACAATAAACTACAAAACTTATTCGCTTTCAAGGCGTGCTAAACAATAGATATGATAGTTATCAAATACCAAAAAGTATTAATTTCAAAATTCACGGTATCGTTAAACCGATTCTGTACATACATAGTCCTTCCTGCAGCGTTTTTCCCTTCCCGGCTACTGTTCCACGTTGTTTCTACTCCCTTTTCCTCTTCCTCTCCACCATATTTTCATATACGTATCTCCCACCATAAGGTGTTTCAATAAAAGTTCGGTTTAAAGAGAGTTCAGTAGCACTAGTTTTATTGTTTACTTCTGGCTCAAGATTCCTTTTTTTGTTCAGAAAAGCTAAATAATGAAGCTTGTGCATTCGTTTGAGACTAGTATCATCATTTACGTACATATATACTAAGAGCTTCTTTTGCATTTGACATTACTTTATTTCCGTATTTTTGATGTTTACGTTCAATAATTCAATTCAAAATTCTTGAAGCCTCGATGTCAAGCTTTTTTGCTAAATCGTTTATAGCCACTCAGTATATTATATATACATACATATGTACATATATACTTCAAAGTTCACATTACTATTTTAAAGTTTACTCTGTAAACATATGCATATTATTATGTGAATTTAAACGCTTTAATTGACAAAGATTCTGAAACTACTATAAATTTCTTATTAAAATATTATGACAAGGTAGAAGTAAGCATTTTCATCAAATTATACAGTCGAAATCAGAGAACAGAAAATCACTTTATATAACTAAAAAAAATATATAAAAAATGAAAGAACACATGGCATGCAATGAATGATCATATAATTTAAAGACGACGAGGGTACAGAACAAAAATAAATTTCAATGTATCACATGAAAAGCAATAAAACTTTTATACGTGATTTTTGTTTACATTCATATTGATTCGTTATAGTTCTATTTACATCTCGTATCAATGATTTTCAGAAAAAAGGACAATTACTTGGAATGTTATAAGTCATTTAAAAAGGGTATTCATCAATCAAATTAATAAAATTTGTTATATGTATTCATAGTGATACAATTGATGCAACGTTTACGATGATTTAATGAAATGGATACGACAATGTGGCTAATGAATGGCATTAGGACCTGTCTCTGTCAAAATGAAATGAATAAAAACAAAATCCAATTCAAACTGTTTTTATGGCATATTTAAATACTTTAATTCTCATATGGGTTATTTGGAATTTTATTTTAAAATATAGTGTGCAATTGAAGTTACAAGTGAGAAAGTACAAAAGTAAAATATAAGAAAAGAACAACGATAGTAAGAATGAGAGAAAAATTTATTAAATAAAACAAATTTAAATAAAGTTTTACTAAAGTTAAATTAAATTACACCTACAATTTTTTCTATATGTTTGGGTAATTCTTTGCTGCCTGAAACCATTAATATACAATGTGACAAAGACATTGCAACACCTAGTGGGTTTCATTTGAACCGCGCAGTTTAATACAATCGAACTTTTGTATTCTAGGTTGGCATCACTGTCTGGCATCTGTACAACATTTTATGTCATTATTAGAGAACGGACACGCTTACCACCCAGTGCAGTACTGGCGAAAGGCTGTATTTCTAAAATATTTAATTTTATTTATATAATTGGAAAACGAGCCGGTGGTGATCTATAAAATTACGAAATACATATGTATTTGTTGAAAAGTTGTATTTTTAAAGTTTTTAATTTTATTTCTATAATTGGAACATTTTTATTTGTTCATTTTGTCGTTCAAGTTGAGTAAAGGAGTATTAATATTGACTAGCAATAGTTTCTCAAGGTTTTCTTCTGTCAATTTTGTTCTCTTTGAATTAAGTACATCCTTATAAATAGAAAACGTCCTTTCTACATCGCAACTGGTTATAGGTGCATACTGGAAATATTCTTCTTCTTCTTATTTCTTCATATTTAGCCGTTAGATTTTGTGGAATTGTCTCCATACATAATTGCTGCAATGTGATTAAATCTAGATTTCTATTAAGAATTGCTTCAAACTTTTGCCGAAGGCCACATCCGAAGTCACTTGGAATACTTTTCAAATTATTAACAGCCACATCTAATGTGGTTAATCCGTCATTTAATTTGAGATTTCGATTTTCAAAATAAATGATAAAAGTGATTAGTTTTGGCAATTTTCGAAAGTGTTCGTGAAGAAAGTACAACTGATTTTTTAAATTTGAGATTTGTGTGAGCTCCTTGCACTCACCAATACTTCTAGCATCCTCCTTTAGAAGTGTTTCGAAATGTTTTAGACTATCGAAATTCTCAGCATAATAACTTGTAGCTTCCAGCCATGTTCCACATCTAGTTATTACTGGAGTGGGAGGCAGTGACAGAGATGGAAATTTTTCCCTGAAAAGAGCTACCCTCAGTGGTGCTTTTCTGAAAACTTTTTTAAAAGCTGATACAACTCTATCAACTTCCGGAAAAGTGTCTCTGATATATTCACAGATTCTGTGGAGAGCATGTGCTACACAAGTAATAAGCAGCATATTAGGATATGTTTTCTTCAATAGTCTGCCTGTTTTTAACATATATGCAGCACTATCACTGACAAATAAAAGTATTTTTTCTTTGTACGTGGCGTCCGAATGAAGAATTTTTTGCATATTCTCCTTAATGGTTTCAGCAACTGTTTCCGCATCAACTCTATTTATAACACTTGTTGCTATTAGATATGAGTTATAGGGAATAGTTGGATGTAGTACACCAGCTACAACATTTACCACACAGCGTCCTAACATATCCGCCGTTTCGTCGGCGCTTATCCATATGTATTGATTTAAAAGATGGCTTCTAATGCGTTCTACTGTTCTCGTATAGCACCTAGAAACATAATGTTTGCGTAAAGTTGATTCATCAGGAACATTTCGACCAGTATATTTTTGAAGAAATATTTTTAAAGTGGGATTGCTAAGTTTATTTAATGGAATATTAGCCGCCATAAAAGTTTTACAGAGTTCAGATGTGTTTGCGATCCTAAGTGACGAATTTTTGACGATATTTTACGGATTTTGTAATAAATTTCGGAATCACTGACAATGGACATACAATCAGTATGACCGTCAATCCAACTCGCCATTGTTTTACAATGCCATTCTCGACATTCTTCCATATCATGTCTGAAAAAGTAACTTAAACAATGCTCTAGATCAAAATAAATGAAAACTAAAAATGTGTGCGTAAGTTATTGAAACTGAACGAAATTCAATGCACACTCTTACGTCGAAATAATTGGTAGAAATAGATTCAATCAAACGATATTAAACAGGATCTATCACAAAAATTACGATGTTATACACAATTCCAATTGCCGATTGCGTTTTATGGAAATTGCGTCCGTTCTCTAGTCATTATTCTTGATAATAAGTAAACAAATGATAATTTTCCCAGCGTGAAGAAAGTGTTTCTGTGATCTTCATAATGTCGTTTGAGGTCCAAAACGTGGCTCACCTGGATTGATTCCAAATTATTCAATTCTTTCAAAAAAGATTGACGTGTTAATAACTGTACAGAGAAGATTTCTGATTTTGCATCTATGCCTATGATCCCGAAATAGCTGATGAATCTAGTGAACATGGTGCTAAAGGTGAAATAAGAACAAAAAAATCACGTCAAAATAGTTCGAAAATCACGAAAATGACTTTGATTTTCGAACTATTTTTATTTTTGTTGGAAAACCCGAAAGTTTTCGTGCAGCCAAAGTAGCCATCGATCGAATGGTGCGTTTGTTAACGCCAAATCATAGGTCTTGAAAATGCCATAGCGCTTTTCTTACCGTTTGATCAGACTCTCAGAGTAACAGCGCGCATAGCAAATATTGGGATCCCATAGCTTGTCTTGATGTTCAATGGTTAAGCCAAAATATTGAAAATATAAATTTTCTATTAAAAACGTACTATTCCGCTTATGCTGGTGACTAGTGAATTCTCCACATACATAACAGAAACTTTTTGGATTATTTATACGCGCGCGCGACATTATGAAATAAAAACACGTTCAACGTTCATCACAAACCGACTTATAACTTCAGACTTCAAGTTTTAAGTGAAACTCCCAGAGTAGAGCTCTATTAAAATTCGTCAAAATATGCAGGTGTTGCATTTGAAATAAAAGAGTTAACATCGTTTGCGGCTAAACCGGAGTCTAATTCGGATATAAATATACTCATCGGATTCCAAAATTGCATTTAGTTGCAATTAGTTGTGGAAAGTCTTATTAAAATCTAAGTAACCATATCAAAGATATTCGAATGGATCCGTACATTTGCCTAACCCTGTATATAATATGAAGAATTTCGCGGTGTTTCTTTTCTTTCTTGGTTATGAATTATGGCTATTTGAATGTTATTATTAACTATTAACCGATCAAGATTGGACGAAAAAAAGTCCGCAATAAATCTTCCAAAAATAGCCAGATTTGTAGATGGGACAATGAACAAATTTATACATATATAGATATTTTAAAGTAGAATTTTAAGTCATGTGCTAAACGAATGGGTCTAAAAGATTATTTTACCTTTTATCAAGATAATCACCCCTAACATAAAGCACAAATAACTGTTGAATTGTTGCTGTAGAATTGTCCAAAAATTATGGATACACCTCCACAATCAATTTAACTTAACGCTATAGAAAACGTAGGCTTAAATAAAAAAGTAAGTTTACAAAATATGATACAACGAACAAATATACAAAAGTACAAAGATAATGGGACAATATTTTTACGAAAATAATTAAAAAATTCTCTTTTACATTTGACGTGCAAGATTGTGTTTTATACTTAGCGGTAGCAACTGGCAATAGGTGCTTCGCCACCTGCTCTGACGAGATCTAAGAGGCGATCGAAACACGTGTTTGTACGGTGAAGTAACCATTGCTTAAGTATGTGTTGCTTATGTCCATATACCGGGTGCGGCAATAGTGTGTCGGCGGAGCTTAGCATGAAAACTAATAAAGTTGTAACAATGAAATTTTACGTACACATGTAGTATGCTACAGTGCATTTTCTAATTTTATTTATATATTTACAGGTGTTCCAAATTTGCGCAACCACTTTCAATTTTTTTTTTAAATAGATTGCTATACTTTCTTGTTATTATGATGATAGCCACCCAAATTATCTTTGCAATGATATATGACAATGTGCACTTACAACTGTTAGTTTTGGTTTTATTGCAAATTTTGTTAAAATCTTGACAGTTGCAGCGTCTAACATTTTAAGTCTTAGCCTGAAAATGAGTGCAGTGCCTCACGTAATTTTTTTGTTACCAATTTATGGACTAACACGTTATATGTTTTGAGGGTGAACAACGTGACAACATATACAGAGTGTTAAATATGTCGTGCCAAAGTTATCGAAGTTTAAAGGCTATTTTCTCTTTTTTTTTAAATTGAACCTATAATTTTTTTATTAGTCAGAAAATTCCTTGTAAAATTGCCGTTAAAATGGTACCAATAACACAGTACTTATTTCTAGTATTTTCGAAGTTATAACCCTTTAATGGGATATACCGATGTTTATAATATTCAATATGCGGTGCTGCATCTAATAGTTGGGTGGTTGGCCATGAAATGATATTAAGCAAAAATTGCTGTGTAACCAAACGTCAAATATCTACTTAGAATTTCCATATAAAGTGTTTTTCAATAGTTTCTCTTTACTGTAATCGCGTTTAATTGTTATAATTTAAGTTCGGCTAGTTAATTATCAATTTCCGTTTGTTCGTTATTAGTTGTTATCTTGTTGTCAGTTATATCGTTTTGTTGTCATTATTTTTTATTTCCATGCCGTAATAGTTTATAGTTGTGTTTCTTTAGAATGAATTTTTCGAAGGAGGAGCTAATAGACATGGTATTTGTTCTTGGCGCTAGCAATAGAAATCCACTTTTAGCATCAAGAACATATGCTATGGAGTATCCTCACCGAAGAGCACGTTTGAAAATTTGTTGACAACGTTGAAATGAAAGAACTAAGTCTATGGTTACAGATGATAACGAAGTGACAGTCGTCCTGTCCGTTGTGGAAAATCCGCGCGTATCTACAAGGATAATTTCGAAAGAACACGGGATAGAAGTCACTGCTGTAAGAAGGATTTTAAAAAAACATAAATTTCACCCTTACAAAATTCAAAATCATCAAGGCTTATTACAAACGGATTTTGAAAGGAGACTTGTTTACTGTGAATGGTTACTTTTCCAATTACGACAAGATCTAACTTTTCTAGATCATGTGCTTTTCACAGATGAAGCAACGTTTGCTAATTGTGGAATAACAAACAGAAAAAATTCTCATTATTATGACACTAGAAACCCTCATTTTGTGCAACCCATTTTATACCAACAAAAATGGAGTGTTAACACCCGGGGAGGCATCATAGGGACTATTGTAGGTCCATTCTTTTTAAATAATACTTTAAATTGTGAAATCTACACAAATTTCCTACAAAATAATTTACCATTGCTGTTAGAAGACCTACCAGATAACGTCATAAGGAGATTGTGGTACCAACATGATGGTGCACCTGCACATTACGGTGCTGCTGCAAGAACACATTTAGATAGGGTATTCACCAATAGGTGGATTGGGAGAGGAAGCTTTATAAGCTGGCCACCGCGGTCACCAGATCCAACCCCTTGTGATTTTTTTCTGTGGCCTACTGTAAAAAATATAGTTTACGAAACACCTCCTACAACGGCAGAGAACATGCAGCAACGAATCAGAAACGCTTTTCTTCAAGTAAGTGAAAACAACATGGCTCAAAATGTAAGTCTGTCGATGCAGAGGCGATTAAGAGCATGTGTAGAGCAGAATGGAAATATATTTGAACACATTTCAAATTAATTTTGTTTTATTATTGAAAAATTACAAAATGTAATTCTAAAACTAATAATAAAGAATTAAGAAACAGGTGTTTGTAAAAGTTACTTTGTTTGATATCATTTCATGGCCAACCAACTATTAGATGCACCGCATATTGAATATTAGAAACATAGGTATATCCCATTAAAGGGTTATAACTAGAGCTGAGGATGTTTGCGGTATAACCTTGGTTATACCGCAAACATCCTCAGCTCTAGTTATAACTTCGAAAATACTAGAAATAAGTACTATGTTATTGGTACCATTTTAACGGCAATTTTACAAGGAATTTGCTGACTAATAAAAAAATTATAGGTTCAATTTAAAAAAAAAGAGAAAATAGCCTTTAAACTTCGATAACTTTGGCACGACATATTTAACACTCTGTATATGTTGTCACGTTGTTCACCCTCAAAACATATAACGTGTTAGTCCATAAATTGGTAACAAAAAAGTTACGTGAGGCACTGCACCCATTTTCAGGCTAAGACTTAAAATGTTAGACGCTGCAACTGTCAAGATTTTAACAAAATTTGCAATAAAACCAAAACTAACAGTTGTAAGTGCACATTGTCATATATCATTGCAAAGATAATTTGGGTGGCTATCATCATAATAACAAGAAAGTATAGCATCTATTTAAAAAAAAAAATTGAAAGTGGTTGCGGAAATTTGGAACATCCTGTAAATATATAAATAAAATTAGAAAATGCACTGTAGCATACTACATGTGTACGTAAAATTTCATTGTTACAACTTTATTAGTTTTCATGCTAAGCTCCGCCGACACACTATTGCCGCACCCGGTATACATAATAAAGATATGTTTTTAACATTTTTGTATTATTGTATTTAATTATTCAAATTATTACATTTAACGTTAATTTCGACTGCTGTGTGAATATAAATATGAGTATATAATATTTCCTTGTTTGAAATATTAATACATTCGCAATTATTCCATTCACTTAACGCCATTTTTAGTACGCCAAATCTGTTTTCCATTGTATTATTACACACTTTGGCTTTAAGTTCATTGTATATATGTATAATGAATAAATTCTAATTAGTAATAATAAACTAAATACTTTACTTATTTAAATTTACACCACAAAGATATTGAAATCTATGAAATTATACTTACTTATGTTGGTTAGTAAATAAGAAAATTGATTTCTAAAAAATAGTAAAAAAAGTTTAAAAAAAATAATAAAAGCACATCATATTTAAATCGTAGTATAGGCAACTTAATATACTACCTTTAAGAAATGTTTTAGAAAATGTAGGTGTATTACTTGTGTATTACTTTTGTAAGTCAAATATTTGAAAGTAAAGCTTACTTTATATAACACTGATCATTAACATTATTATTAAATAAAATCTCTTTCATTATTGCTTATGGATGGAAGTGATATAGAGAACTTCCTATTTGAAGATAACAAAAGAATTTAAGCTATTTTTATTACATGTGAATTATTATAGTCATTACATGGACATTTGACATACACTGCCCCAAGAAATTAATGATCCTTTATAAAACTATAGTATATGACTAGATAAAGAAGTATATTCGATTCTTTAAAAATTAGCAACATTTAATAAATAAACCTTGTTTAATATTTAAATAAATTAGCCTTTGCAAATGAATACACAGTGAAAAGCGATTTAAATTCGAAAAAATATTAATTAACATTTTTAATGAAATCGTCTCAGTATCGAGTATTTCAACGTCTGCTTCTAATGATGGCTTGACATCGACGACTCATACTGAAAATAAGCGAGCTTATGTCATTCTGCGCTAATCCATTGCGTATTTCCACAAGGCGGCGCTCTACCTCTTCCAGGTTGTTGGCTGGTTTCGGATAATCTTGCAGGCGTTTGCCAAGCATGTTCCAGATATGCTCTATTGGATTGAGGGGCCGTTCAAGTATTACGTAAGCCCTCCTATACTTACGTAAGCATTGGTATAACTTTTACAAAATTTGTTCAAGTTTCTTTATTGTTATCCATGAGCAACTATATATAGTTATTAAGTCTATCACAACGAAATAAGCAATTTATAAACTATAAAGGAATTTAATGCACATTTAATATTTATTCAAGCAAATCATTAACATCATATTTAAATAAGTATTATATTATTAACATATAAATGATATCTATTTATTTTGTTCTATTTGAAAATTTGGTAAACTCAAATTAATCGTCCTCAGTCCAAAACACTTGAATCCATGACTCTAAGTCTTCGATAACATTGGATGTTTGCTTCTCGATTGTGCTTTTGTGTTCTTTCGAGATATCGACATCGTTTTTTTCAAGCCATTCAACAACTTCGTACTCGTCTAAAGTTTGTACTGTGCACATCAATTCATTAACACGACGAGCAGCCACTCTTATAGGTCTCACTCTTGTTTCGGTGTGTGTGTTTAGACCATATGTTTTGCATGTTCGACTTGATAGTTTCGATTTTACTGTTGGACAAAAATAATCATAGGGCATGTGTAGAAACTATTTAGGTGAAGAATTTAAGTGTAGAGCTAATCTGAGTAGATGGACAAAATGACGATATTATAAAGGATTCCGTTTTTTTGCCATTTCGTAACAATACTCTAAAAATATCGACTCTTAGACGCAATAATATCGAGTTTTTTGTCGGACTTTGCTTGTATCTTATAACCACGTCAAGTTTGACGTGTGCAGAAATTAATTAATGAAGTTTCATTAACCAATCTTTGCAAATTTTGTAATTTTGTGTTCGTGCGAGATTTTTTAAAACTTTCGAATAATTTTTGGTATAATTTTCAACGGGGTAATATTTCAACGGTGGCAAAAGTCGATCAATAGTAAACAAACATTAACTTAGAACACGTCAAATCGAATTATATTAGACCGGACAAATGCAGACAAGTGAATAGCGCGCGCGGTAATTCCCCTACTTCTATTCTTTCTTAACCATAAAATACCGCGTCAGACAAAGCAATATTTTTTTCGGGGAATCCCTGAACCTGCTTTTAGTTTTCGAGCATAAACAAGTAGGTTTGCCATATGTGTTCAAATCAGACAAAAATATAAGAAAAGTAAATAAATAAATATTGCTGACGTAATCACCATTCAGAGCCCCATGTCATCAAAAATAAGTAAAGCAAGGACCCCTCCCCCCCCTTTGGTGCTTACATAATACTTGAACGGCCCCTTACTGGCCAACCCATGTTATCGATTTCAACTTCCTCAAGATAATTTTGAAATGCACGAGCACAGTGGGGTTGTGCATTATCTTCCATTAATATAAAATTTAATCCCATATAAGGCGCGAATGGCACATGGCCTTGAAGGATGTTAGTTATGTACTGATCAGCATTAATACTTCCATTGTTGAACTATTAAGTCCGTACGAGCTGCCAACGAAATATCTCTCCACACCATTACAAAACCTCCACCAAATAATGTGGTATACGGAATGTTGTATTGAGCATAACGTTCATTTGGTCATCTGTACACACTGTAAAGTTTGTCTTTTTGGGTTCTTAAATAAAACTAACGATAACTTTAGACACACACTATATTAATAATAACACGAATAACAATTTAAAACTAATTACTAACAATAAGCACATTTATGTATTTATATTTATGTATTTAATCCGCGATGATTAGGTATGGAATGATTCAATCCCTTCCTCGACGGCTTTATATATCGTGGTGAATACTCTTCTAGAGCGTTCTGCATGCCTCGAGAAAACGCCAGAGGTATGACGCGCGACGCGTCGTTGGATGAGTCATCACATTTCCCCCTTCTTAAAAATGAAGTTTCGTCCCGAAACATGTCATGCTTTGGTTCCCTTAAACGATGGCGAAATCGACAGGAAGGGCCTTTGTTACATTGTGACGTCATATCGAAATAACAATCCACGGTCTTATCTTGCCTGGATGTAGAGGAATATTCAAGCCGGTAACTGCATACCAGAATTTCCATACCAGTATGTTGGAATATTACTTCTAACATGCTCCTTACAATTCTACAGTCCAGGCGGTCCAATCCACAACCCAATTTTGGAACTGCTAATTTCAAAATGTCTTGTTGTAACATTTGTTCGCGTAAGTGGACCAGGGCCTCCCATAAGGCACGATAGGATGGCTTCAGGTTTGACAGTTCTTTCGTGACCAAATAAAATATGGGCTGTTCTTCATTTAGTATTTGGAGACTCTCCCCAATTGCTGGTCCCTGCTGCCTTAATTTTTCGATTCAAATCTCTCTTTAAATTCTCTGACAATTCCTTTGGCCATTCGCAGATCTCGGGATACGCAATGAGCAAGCGCGTAGTCTGGCGGCACCGTAAATAAATCTTGCTGTTTCTCGATGGTCACTCCAAATCGAGCTTTTCTCGAACCAGAATACTCTTCCATAAAGTCTTCGAAGGTTAGCTCCTGGTATTGGCTATCCAATCGGCGTAAGTCAGCAGCTTCGTCATTATTGTCTCCAGAGTATGGGGCTAATCGATTAAAATGTACGACTCTTGGCTTAGTATGAGGTGCTCACCTGATGCGGTATATTACATCGTTAATCCGCTTCAACACCTCGCATGGCCCCTCCCAATTCTTTTGAACTTTTGGAGATAGGCGCCGTCGACTTTGTGGATTATATAACCAAACCCGGTCGCCTTCATGGTAACCACTCTTCTCGGCGTTGATGTCATAGCTCTCCTTCATTCTGTCACTAGCATCTTGGATATTATGTCTGACTTGTTCATGGATATTATCTAGTCGTCGTCTGGGCGTGCTGACATAATCTTCTCCGGCAAGATCTTCACCAGGCTTGCTCCCAAAATTTAAATCACAGGGCAATCGGAGTTCCCTCACGAATAGCACGTTTCCTGGTGATTGGCCAGTTGTCTCTTGAACAGAGGCCCGATATGCCATTAAGAATTATGGTAAATGTTCGTCCCAATCTCTCTCGTGTTCGAAGACCACTTTGGATAAGTGTCTGATCATGGTCTTGTTCATTCGCTCTACCATCCCATCTGATTGTGGATGCAAGGGAGTTGTTCTCGTCTTCCGATGCCCAAAAGTCCACAGATCTTTTCGAATAGACTGGACTCGAAATTTCGCCCTTGATCGGAATGAAGTTCCAGGGGTACATCAAAACGGCTTCTCGATTTGATAGAGCATATGCTTCAACCCATTTGGTAAAGTAATCCATGCCCACTATTATGTATTTATTTCCTTTGTCGCTTTCTGGAAACGGGCCGGCGGCATCTATGTCGATCCTTTCAAATGGGCTTCCTACATTGTATTGGCGCATGAGTACACGTCGACGCCTCTGGGGACCATTGCTTCCGGCGCAATTAGCATAATTTCGGCACCATTCTTTCACATCTCGTGAACAATTCACCCAGTAAAATCTCTGGCGCACCTTCTCCAGTGTTTTATGGACTACAAAATATCCCCCAGAAGCACCATTATGGAGTTCTCGCAATACCTCTGATATTCTTTTCTTGGGAACCATCATTTGCATCTTCAGCTCGCTTCCATCGTGATTTTCGACCTCGCGTCTCAGGAGATCGTCTACCATGGTTAAGGAATCCCATTGTGCCCAGTATGACTTCAATTCTCGTGAATGGGGAACAATTTCTTGCCAAGTCGGTCTTTCCCCATTTCTCTTCCAAGCCCTGTAGACTGCAAGATCCGGATCAGCTTCTTGATCTGCGCGCAAATTGTCAGGTCGCCATTGGTCATCAACCACGGTGGTTCGAAGAGCGTTGGCCGATTTGTCTTCGATTCGGTTGCAATGTTGACAGTCTTCTGGACAGGGCCTTCTAGAAAGAGCATCTGCATTTCGACGTTTGAGGCCTGCTCTGTGTTCAATGTCGAAGTCATACTCCTGTAACCTCTCAAGCCATCAAGCTACTTGACCCTCGGGATTCTTAAATTGTAGGAGCCACTTTAAGGCGGCATGATCAGTGCGGATCAGGAACTTCTGCCCATACAGGTACTTGTAAAAATGCTCAATGGTCTTAACTACTGCCAATAGTTTTCTCCTGGTTACGCAGTAGTTCCTCTCCGGTTTGGTCAGGGTCTTGCTGAAGTATCCAATGACCATATCTTGTCCATCTTGGATTTGAGAGAGCACACCACCAATCCCGACGTTACTGGCATCTGTATCCAGAACAAACCCCCCCAGATGGCAGTTGATAGTTTAAAACAGGTGCACTGATCAAAGCTTCTATTAACAACTCAAAGGACGGTTGGCATTCGTTGTTCCAAATGAATGCTCGATTCTCTGTTAGGCGGGTAAGTGGTTTTGCAATGTTAGAGAATCCAGGAACGTAGCGTCGATAGTATGTGCATAATCCCAAAAAGCTTCTTAGCTCATGTTTGTCTTTGGGTACAGGCCATTTTTCCACAGCTTTTACATTTTCTAGATCCACCGCAACTCCTTTTCCGGAAACCACATGTCCAGGTAATTTACCTCCTTGCGGAAAAGGTGACACTTCTTCGGACTTAATCTCAGGTTTGCATCTCGTAACCTCTGGAATACTACTTCCAAATTTTTCATGTGATCTTCAAAGTTCGTCCCTACCACAATCACATCATCGAGATATACCAGGCAGGTATTCCAAGACAGTCCCCTCAGTACAGTGTCGATGAGTCGGTCAAAAGTAGCTGGGGCATTACACAGTCCAAATGGCATGACTGTAAACTGCCAGAGTCCTGTACCTAAACTGAAGGCAGTCTTCTCTTTATCACTGGGGTCCATTCCCACTTGCCAATAACCGCTCTTCAAGTCAAGAGTGGAGAACCATTTTGCTCCTGCCAAGTTGTCTAGCGTATCGTCTATTCTTGGGGGAGGATAGCTGTCCTTTTTGGTCACACTATTCAAACGACGACAGTCTACACAGAATCTGGTAGATCCATCCTTCTTCCTGACAAGGACCACTGGACTATTCGACGGTTCAATTACTCCTTGGCTTTTCATATCTTGTATAATCTGCTTGGCTTCCTCACGCTTTGCCAGTGGTAAACTTCTCGGTCCTTGTCGTATTGGACTTGCATTGCCGGTATTTATTTTGTGCATGACAATATTGGTTATTCCTTTCGTACCACTTTCAGTTTCAAAGACGTCTTCATAATGTTTGATTAGATCCTTAACTTGGGTTTGCTCTTTCTTGCTCAATCCTTGACAGGCCGAGTCGATTATCTTGGACAATTTCTCAGGAGCCTGCACGAATCCATTCTTCTTCGTCTCTACACGACGAACGACGGCCGACACAGGCGAACACCACCCCAAAATAGTACCCTTCTTCAATGAAACAGGGTAAGTTCACATTCATTAGCCTTATCGGTATAGTCTTCTGAGTCTTAACCAGCATTTTGGCAACTACTATTCCTCGGCCCACCTCGTTATCATCAGCCTTTGGTTCTAACATTCTAACATTTCCGTCCAAATAATCACCTTCCATACACGCCGTCAAAAATGTATCACTTCTTGCATCCAGAACAACATTCTCTGCTGTAATTACTTGTACATTCCCACAATTTTTCCCATGAAGAAACAATTCCTCATTATTTATTTTTAAAGTGCCTTCTTTCATGTTTAACTGGAAACCGTAGGTGTTCATGATGTCTAATCCCAAGATTATTTATTCTTCTATGTCAGCTACGAGAACACGATGTCGGATTGATGTTGGTCCTATGATAAAATTGACATCTACTTCACCTGCCACAGAAGCTGTTTCTCCAGTAGCTGCCCTAAGTCTCCATTTGCTAGAAAGTAATTCTTTATTCCTGGAAATCAAATCGGGCCGCACGATGGTTTTCGTCGATCCAGTATCTAGCAAGCAAGCATAGGTCCTTCTTTCCATAATAGCGTCCACATACAGGCCATTGGTTTGATGTTGCAAGGATGCGACTTGGCCAAGCGTTCTTGGGGCTTCCTGACGCTGGATCGATGATTGCCCCCGCTCATCGACCCGCTTTAGTTTTCCTGCTGCTCAGACGAAGCTTTCTCTGCCACCTTACCACATATACTCCGAACGTGACCAATCTCTCCACAATTCCAGCATCGCAGTACTCTTTTATTTGGTTTGATCTGGTTTAGAACTTTACTAACCACCTGCTCCATAAACTTCTCATTTCTCTGTTTGTCAATAGTGCAGACACGAGCATGGTTCCGAGAGGCTTGTTTTGCAGTCTCAAACTCAAGCGCGTGCCCAAAGCATCGATCAAGGTTTTCGGTCATGCCAACCTTAATGCTTGCTGCGTATCAATATCTCGGAGACCATCTATGAACGTCTGGACAGCTAGGTGTTCCATGAAATTATCTGGCGCCATCGGATATGCAAGTCGAACTAGACGAGCTATGTCTGCCTCAAATTCCTGAAGATTCTCGCCTTTCTTCTGTGATCGATTCTTCAGTTGGGTATGGTATACTTGCTCCAAATGTGCATGGCCATATCTCATCTCCAACCGCTTAATGAGTTGAGAATAATCTTTACGTTCCTTAGGAGGTAATCTCTGCAAGATAGGACTGATTGTTCGACTCTTCTATTACACATGAATTTTTTGGTTCATTTCACCGGCTCGTCGAACACTTTTACCATCCTCATCGCTAGGACGAATGTGTTACTGAAAGCGGTTTTTATCGTACATAGTACACAGCCTGCACAAATATTACCCGAATGCCTTCTTTCTTTGATTTTACTTTTAAACATTTTATCTATTTTTATGTTATTTGTTTTTCTTGATTTTCCGCATTGTATTTTTTATTTTTATTTCTTTTTGCATTACATTATATGTAATTATGTTTAGATGTTTTTTTTTTGGAATTAGGCTTTAATTAAATATTTAAAAATATTAAGACATTTGATTGTTTTCAGAAAAAGGAATTGTATTGATAAACAATTTTTATAACTGTCAAATTTTAAATGATAACATTGTAATTAATTTAAGCTATGTGGGATGTATGTACTTACAATTTGAACGCTTTATGTGTGATATTGTTCACTATTTTAAAACTTGATCTAGTATATATAGGGACCGAACACGAGAGGCCCATGACTCATCGCCCATGGGCGTACTATTGAAAATTTATATTTTTAAAAAAATTTTAATTTTATTTATATAATTGGAAAACAAACTAACGGGTGGTGATCTATAAAATAGGAAATACATTTTTATTTGTTCATTTTGTAGTTCAAGTTGAGTAAAGGAGTATTAATATTAACTAGCAATACTCTCTCAATGTTCTCTTCTGTAAAATTTGTTCTCTTTCAATGCAATACATCCTTGTAGATATAAAACGTTCTTTCTACATCGCAACTGGTTATAGGTGCATACTGGAAATATTCTTTTATTTCAGCGTATTTAGCAGTTAGATTTTGAGAAATTGTCCCCATACACAATTGCCGCAATGTTATTAAATCTGGATTTCTGTTAAAAACTGGGGTCTAACTTTTGCCGAAGGCCACATCTGAAGTCACTGGGAATATTTTTTAAATTATTAATAGCCACATTAATGTGGTTAATCCAAGTAAGTGATTAGTTTTGGAAAAGTGTTCCTGAAGAAAGGTGTCTGATATATTCACAGATTCTGTGGATAGCATGTGCCACACAAGTACTATGCAGCATATTAGGATATGTTTGCTTTAATAGTCTGCCTGTTTTTAACATACCGATCGGTCCAGCTCGGAACGGGCCATAGTCAGCAATGAGTGGCAACAGCGAATCCCCTCTACGCGCATTAGCTTCAATTGCAGCACATTGCAGTTAAGAATTTAGTAAGACTTAAACCGCGCAAGGATATAGTCGTTTGCGTATTCGTTCTGGATACGTAATTTGCCCATTTGTTTCAGACATAATAAGGTCCAATTTATTATTATTATTGTATTCTTAGCTGCTACGGAAAAGTAATTTTAAGTAATAAAAAACAATAACGTTTTCTAAAAGATAAAAGTAAAAAAATCAATAATTCTGCAAAATAAATTTAAATTTTAAGGTCGCCCATTTCAACTAACGAACAAACCTTCACGTCTCTCTACTCCCGATCGGCAGGTATTAGAGGGATATGAGGCTGTTCGTCAATTTGTTGGCATTTGCGGCAATTTCCGACTACACAGCCATATTTCCTGAACGCATTTACGATCCTTTCAATCGTCGAATGCGAAGGAATAGGCCGATTTACGTACTCTACAGCAAATAAATCAGCGGTTGTTCGACAGAAATTGCCGGCAAGATACCACGAAACTATTTGTACCTTCTCTGCGGTTGTATACACTGACATGATAATTACCTTTACGTATGCACAGCTAAATACGAATGACGGGCAATCTGTTGCGCTGGACCATCGGACTTATGTTGTGCACGCGGAGTGGCATCGTACACACGTTGCCACATCGCATTACGTTCCATACGTATATTGGTGTCTATGGCCCGTAGCGGGCTGGACCTATCGGTATATGCAACACTGTCACAGACAAAAGTATTTTTGCTTTGTGCCTGTCGTCTGAATGAAGCATTTGGTGTATATTCTCGTAATGGTTTTAGTTACTGTTTCTGCATCAATTGTACTTATAAATTTGTTGCTATTACATATGCGCTATATGGAATAGATGAATGTAGTACACCAGCCACAACATTTACCACACAGCGTCCTAATATATCGACAGATTCGTCGGCACTTATTCATAGGTACTGATTTGAAAGATGGCTTCTAATGCGTTCTACTGCTTTCGTGTAGCACTTAGAAACATAATATTTGCGTAAGGTAGATTCATCAGGAATACTTCGACCAGTATATTTTTGGAGAAATGTCTTAAAGGTGGGATTGTTAAATTTATTTAATGAGATATTTGCTGCCATGAAAGTTTCACAGAGTTCTTTGTTAAAATTGTCTCAATCCTAAGTGACGTTTTACGTGCGATTTCTTGAAATTTTTTAAAGATATTTTACTGACTGCAATAAATTTCGGAATCACTGGCAATGGACATATAATCAGTATGACCCTTAATCCAACTCACCATTGTTTCACGATGCCATTCTCGACGTTGTCCTATATTATATCTAAAAAAGTATCTTGAGCAATTGTTCCGCGCCTGCGCACTCAATGTAATACCCACTTACGATTAATCAACTTACCACACTAACATGATTGCCCCGGAGATCTTTGGTAAAGACCAACTCAGTTTAGAGGCGAGCGGAAGGCAGGTTCTTATAATGTACGCGCCACCATGTTTAAACTCTTTAGCCGTTACAGTGAACATAGGCACTGCCGAAGGTAACTTGACTAAATCATAAGTATATACGTGTATCGTTGTTATCATAACAATAAAACAACAAATGTAAAACAATAACAATAGAGAATTTATTAATAACGAAATAGACCAATAACAAACAGAAAAGAATGTTAAACATCAAAATCTCAAAGTCAAAATCTCACGTAATATGAGAATATGCCAACAAAATCCACAAGAACAAAAATAATGGAGACAAGAAATCTACACAAGCTTTCAAGCCACAAAATTAATGAAAACAAATAAGAAAATATATATATTATTGACCAGTTTGGTAATTACATTAACATAGACATATTCATTCTCATTGTAAGCAAAGTAATGACTGGACATGAGCTAAAGACTCACCCAGTATAGTAAGTTAAATAAAAGACTAAATCTTATACAAAAAAAAAATGAATAATAACGTTAATTAATAGCGAATTATATGCACAGAATATAACTGAGTAAAAAAATAATAAGATCGACGTATCGACATGATTGAATAATACTTATAAACAGAAACTAAATTAAATAGTAAGTTTAACTTAAAAAATGCATAAGTAATTTATCTAAGATCTTGGATCAACCTCATATCGAGATTTTGGTATACACAGTATATGCAGACATTATTAAATATAACACAAAATTAGATGTTAATCAACAAAAATTGCACAAAGTAAATCTATAATTATTTTATGACACTCTGTGATCTATATCCTTATACTAAATGATACTGAATTTATATATATAAAAATATGTAATAAATGACTTTATTAAAATGATTATTAAATGACAATTACAAAATCGGGCATGGGTCTAGTGTTACACGAAGTGTTTCGATAACCCTATATATTAACGGTTATGGGTATGAATATCAGAACTAACTAAATAACGATGTAGAGTAATACAAAAAAATAAATGAAGGAACTTATTTATAATTTATATACAAAATTTACACTTGTCTTTTCCCTTGTGAGACGTCGCATGAAACTATTTGCAGGCTTCAATAATTTAAAGCAAAATAGTTCCTACCTTAGGTGTCCAGTGGTGTGATAAAAAAATGCTAACCTCGTGGTGGAGACAAAAATAATACATCGTGCGGGTTATTCTCTCACGTGATCGTTCATACTTGACAAGCTCCTGTTAAGTCCTCGATAACTGCTTGCTAAGTCCTCTAATCAATTCAAGAAAGAAAAGCAATATAAAGAACAGAAACAAAATAATGATGGAAACAATACCTTTACGCTATAAATCACTCACTTCATGTAAGCAAAATCGAATGAAACAAAATGAAGTTTCAGGCGATATGCTTGCAAAAATAAATCTAATCTGTTACATCAGACGACAAAACAACTTTATAGACCAGTATCCATTATTGTTTAATATAAACCAATATAACTATAATCCGCTAAGTGAGTCAAACCATACTTAAGTTAGTTATAAAAGTAAGATTCTTAGCGACACATGGACCTGTTGAGTTCTTATTTCACCAATCTATTTGTACAAGAGGAACGAATTACCACGTGTTCGCGCTTATATAAGACAGTTGCATAGTTCGCGAAATAATTCAAATATAGATGGAAACCCCCATCAAGAAAGATATAAGAAGGAATATCTTGTATCATAATCTTGTATCATAAGTAGATAAAAGAAACAAGACAAAAACCTTTCTGAAACTACTGGAAGTCTAAATTAAATATCGTTAATAAAGAAAAAATTGCTAATGACCGAATCAAGCCATTGGGCAGACTAATTACTCAGAGATGCCGCACTTATTCTACTACAACACCGTAAGTTCGAACTGAACTAACGAAATTAGGACCTGCAAAAATTCTAGTAATTAAAATAAGCAGAGTATTTCAGCCGATTCTAACACCTCCTCAATGAGGTGTTAGAATCTGCTGAGTGATCAAAGTCATTTAAAGGTCAAGCAATGTTATTAAAAGGTCACACCAAGGTCAATGTTATTTTAAAGGTTAATCAAGATCGTGGGAAAGGCAAGGTCGCGCCAAGATCAACAAGGTCAACCAAGGTTATCGGAAGGTCGTGTCAAAGTTAAAACCATTTTAAAGATCAATCAAGGTTATGGGGAGGCCAAGGTCGCGTCAAGGTCAATGTTATCCAAGGCCAATGACATTTTAAGGTCAAAGTCAATAACACTTGAGAGTCAAAGTCAATGACATTTGAAGTTCAAGGTTATTTAGACGTCAATAGGATCTCAAGCTCATCACTTTAAGATTACATCGAGGTAGGTGTTCAACAGTTAATATATAAATAATAACCAATTAATTTTTCTCTGATAAAGTGTTAAGTTTTCTCAATATTTGTTAGAACATATAAGTGGATATGGGTGCTGCACACGAAAGAAAAAATAGAGCGGAGATTATAGTGGAATTAGAATGAAGTAGTGATTATGAGTTAAGTGAAGCTGAAGACGATATCGAGGGCGATATTGAGGAGGAGTAAGGAGATGATATAAACGAGGAAGATACTGTGGAGGGAGAAATTGAGGAAGACATATTTGAAATGGAAACTATTATTTTAATCGATGATTTGGACAGTAGAATGTATGACTTTGATTAATTGGATGGATTTTTTAATTATACATATAATGCTAACATGTTTATTGTTACTGGTATAAATAAGTAAATGTAATTTATAAGTTTGAAATGATTTTACACATAAAATAGTATAATATTAAGCATGACCTTCGATGAGGTGTATATAAGGCAGCGATGCACATATCGCGGCCCGTGGGCCGCATGCGGCCTACTGTCGATATTTATGCGGCCCGCCAACGAATTTTAAAAATTGTTCGAAAAACTACAAAAGTAGGTAAAAATCCTTTCAAATCAATATTTCTTAACTTTTTATTTTATTCTAACTTTTGTAATTGTTAGTAAGATATATATCTTTAAGTACCTACTACTTTCTTGTTCAGGTTTACTACGTAGGACAGGTATGCTCCTCGTCGTTCCAAGCATATTGTTACGAGACTAGAAATCTGTCGAACCAACTAGATTACTCGAAGATTCGCGAAACACGTCGGTATTATCCCCGAACAATGTGGTAGGTTCTCGATGTTAGATAACTCGTATAAATACAACGCATCGCCCGCTATCGGGGCAGTTAAGTTTTAACTACGGACAAGCGAACGTTATATTGTTTGAATTGTAATCTGTAAATAATAAATATTTCGTCGTTCGAACTTGGCATCTACCTACGTAACAATATAATATCAATTTTGATATGGATAAACCAGGCCCCAGTAAAAAACGTAGTCGTAAGGTTGAAGATGAAAATCGACAGTTTCAAGATATTTGGACCGAAAAATACTTTTTTATTTCATCGCATAACAAAAGTGTCTGTGTAATATGCAAGAGTAGTGTTTCTATTCCGAAGGAATATAATGTGAAAAGGGATTATGAAACCCAGCATCATATTTTTACCAAATGAACCGGCGAAAATCGAACGCAAGAAATTTCCAATTTACAAAGGGAACTAATAGGCCAGCAAGCTATGTTTACAAAACCAATTCAAGATGCTGAAACAGCTACTGAAGTTAACTGTGAAATATCTCGAATAATAGCGAAAACTTGTCGGCCTTTTAAAGATGGTGAGTTTGTTAAGCAGTGTTTAGATATCGCCGCAAAAAGAGTGTGTCCGAAAGATGCAAAGAGGTTTGAGAAAATTCAACTAAATCGGATGACTGTTCAAAGAAGACTTACGACATTAGCAGCTAACATAGAAGAGCAATTAGCTGCGAAATCGAAAAGTTTTGAGAATTTTTCTATAGCATTCGACGAATCTACAGATATAAGTTCCACTGCTCAACTCTTAATATTTTTACGAGGTGTAACGCAAAATTTTGAAGTGAGTGAAGAACTGATTGGTATGAGTTCTTTGACAAGTTAAGCCAAGGGGAGTGACATGCTCAAAGCTCTTCTGGAAAAATGTTCTATACTGGATTTGGATTTAACGAAATTATCTGGAATTATGACTGACGGAGCACCTTCAATGGTTGGAAGTAAATCTGGGATAATAACTATGTTAAAAGAGTATTTACAAACTAAAAACATAGATACCAAGGAATAAATGCAGTTTCATTGCATTATACATCAAGAGGCCCTCTGTTCAAAATTATTGGGATTTGAAAAGGTGATAAAAGTTGTAGTACCTACTGTAAACTTTATAAAATCACGAGGTCTCAATCCCCGACAATTCACACAATTTCTCGAGGATATTGAAAGCGAATTTTGTGATCTCCTGTTTTACACTGAAGTAAGATGGCTGAGTCGTGGGTTGTCACTAGAGCGGTTTCTTAACTTGATTGAAGAAATCAAAATATTTCTGGCGGAAAAGAAAAAGGACGTCTCCGAACTCGACAACCCTGATTGGCTGTGTGACTTGGCGTTTCTTGTAGACATCACAAATCACTTGAATGTCTTAAATACGTGACTCCAAGGCAAAGATCACTTGATTTCGCGGTTATAATTCAGCCAATTACAGCGATTTTCCGAACTACAAAAAAATTATGGAGAAATTCAATAAAACTGATGTCAATTTCGCTTATGTTGAAAAAATTGATATTTTAATACAAGCTTTTTATGATCGTTTTCTAGACTTCAAAAAAGTTAAACCTCTATTAGACATTTTCAGCAATCCTTTCAACATTTCACCCGAAAATGCACCGGAATCAATAAAGCTGGAATTGATAATAGACATGCAAAATTATGATAATTTACGAAACAAGTTTAATGGCGGTAATTTGCTCAACTTTTGACAAAACCGCTTATAAAGAGTTGCGAATAAATGCATTGAAATGCGCAAGCTTATTTGGATGAGCCGGTACAGTAGAGGTGTTGTTTTTACATATTTGGAAATAATAAGTTAATATGTTTGAATGTGAATACTGTGGGAAGACGTTAACTCGAGGAGATAACAGAAGTCGCTACATGTGAACTTCTTGTAAAGGGAAGAGAATGAAATTTAACGATAACGAAGTAGAATTAACGAAATGTAAAATCTGTGATGTATATGTAGAAACAAATTGTTATAGTGCACATATCCGCAGTACTTTACACCGAACTAAAGTGTTCGTAATAACCGATAACGGGGTAAAGAAGAGCTTGGTGATAGAATAGTAAGTTATCAAGTATGTGATTCGTCTCGCAAATAATATTAGGGAGAAAATGATAGCACTTATGGATAGTATTCTAAGTATACATACTTCTATGAAAGTGAATTTGGAATTGTATGGCTTATACAAGGAGAATGTAGAAATAAATTCGTTTAATACTCGAAACGAAGTCGTAACCCATGGAAGTAATTTATATGAGCAATACGCAGATTTTATTGATAAGATTAAGAATAAAATGAGTGAATTTCAGGAGCACTATTTAGATAAAATAAGATTATTGTTAATTCATCACAGTGTTATAAATTACTATTTTATTAGGCTATAATAAATGTTCAAAATTCTGACAACAAATATTTCGCTTGGGCCGTTACTTCTGCTTTAAGGGACTTCCGCAAAGAGTTTTATCGTATCCACATTATAGTACAGTGGCAGATTTTACTGTAAATTTAAAAGATATCCATAAGTTTGAAGCGCAAAATAATATATCCATCAATGTATATGGTATAGAAGAAGAATGTTTTCAGAATAATATGAGATCTCATGAAGTAGTGGGTTCATTACATTTTAAGAAGCGTAGAAGAATTGCTCGTATTAATTTATAACTTGTTACCTCGGAAAATGCAAATTCACACTACTGTTGTATTAAGAATTTGTCGCGATTAGTTTCGTCACAGAAATCTTTATCAGGACATCAAAAATACATAGGTGAAGGGTGTTTAATTTTCTTCATATGCGAAGATAAATTACGAAGATATTAAAATGAAGATTGTAAGCAGGTGAAGGCAGAGTTTCCCGGCCTATCATTTAAACCAGATCGATTTGAAATAAGTCCCGAAATCCTTTTATGATGACGCGACGTCGAGTAAACCTCCTCCGAGCTGGTCTTTGTATTTGATTTACATCCCTCCCAATTGACGACATTTCCTTCGATGACTATTTCCACAAATACTGCTTCTGTTTTTGGCGGTGTAGGTTTGGTACCAATATATATCAACCTAAACGTTGTTTCTTCTGTCAATTCCATCGGTTTCGTGGGATTAAATAGTTCCTTATTAATTTGCAGTGACGCTGATTTCTCGTTGGAATAGTGGACATTTATAACCTTCCCACGATATAATTTATTCTTATATAAATAAGTATGTTTCGCCAATGACGTACTTTCATAAAAACCCATGAGGTTAATGGAACCGTCACTATATATTTGAATAATATACTTCAAAGTTGCTGTTGCACTGGGAGGAGGAATATTTTTTTATGCATTTGTAATACTTCTTGAAATCTAGGATGTTTTAGACTATCTGAGACTACGTCGACATCCATTAAATGTCTCTTAAGAACAACCAAATTTATCTATTTTCATCGCTACCTATCATTGGTGTCGAAATGTAAACTGTCATACAATCAAGACTTTACAGAGTATACAGAGTATTTGGTGAGGTATTTTATAATTTTTGACTCTTTCACCTCCTCTATTATTGACAATATCTCGTTCTGGTGCCCTGAGGGACCTGCATCCTTCGATGGATGGATTGGACTTATATTCAATTTTACTTTTAGGTACAATCATCTTTTGCATGGATACCTTATTTGACAAACCTAAGCCAGTCTTCCAAGTTCGACTCCACCAAACTTCAGGTTTCTTCCCGTGTATAATAGGTTTAATAAATGGTTTGTATTTAAAACCTTTACTGGCTGCAAACTTCCTGTCAGGATCGTAATCAACTCGATGAGAGTTTGTTCACTGAAAATGAATTTATAATTCTTGGATCAGCATGTAATGTCACCTGGTCCCGGAGGTCACATTGTTGCCTTTACGCCGGAGGTTTACCAGTATGTCAAATAATAGGCGGGACAACAATTAAATAACAACATATAATTTAATAAAGATTATAACAATGATAACAATAACAAACACTACATTATACTTATGAGGCACTAGTCTTGCAGGAACTCTAACTCTCTGACTCTGACTGTGACTCTGTCTGTCTCTGACTGTCGAGACCTCTGAGTGTCTCGTTATATATTAGAGTGTGTCCCCTTAGCCTAGTGACCTGGTTACAAGATAAACACAATGTGGTGAAAGATCATGACTCACCGAGGCCGTATTGTCGAAAGAGATGATTTGTAAATACATGACCTGGTTTAGTTATCGCAAGCATATACAAATTTCCTTGGTTTTTCCTTGAAAAGCAATTCTAGTAAACCTTTTGTTGTTTTATGAGTGAATCGACCGATGATAATGTTGGGTCCATCAAATCTAACATCAGCGTTTGCCATTTTTAAATCCCCACCGACATCGTGAACACCATAGTTTTCATCAAATTTATCGTTTTCATCGTTCATTAAAACGATAAAGTATGGCCGTATAGTACGATCATAATCCCTCAATGATTCTTTAACTTCATCCGTTTCTTGAAGGGTTTTATTCAACGATTTGTTAGCAATTATCGACTTAGCTGGTCGCGTACTCAATAGCGATACGGCATGCGCCATTGATTTATCTAAATCCATACATCCACTTGTGTCCGTTTCGTCTTCTTTACTTTCGTCTCCTTCCCTTCATTTTGGCGTTTCTGGCAACAGGTGGCTTATGTATTCATCTTCTAAGAATGTAGGTTGCGCAAACGACGCTGACATCCGAGGTTTTGGAGCATCTAGTTCAGACTCCGGTATTGCTAGAATTTTAGATGTTCGAGGTGTAGTCCAAACTCCTTCAAATTTGCGCTTTGCCGTATAATAGGCGTTCCTTGTACTGCTGCATAGGATTTTTCTAGTAAAATTTCAGACCATGTGTCTGGTGTATCCTCCACAGCGTCCTTCGAATGGGTTCTACCTTGCTTTCGAATAGTACTACCTAATTTATGGCAGTTTCTTGAAAAGGTTTGGATATAGGTGCATACTGGATATCAATATCTCTTTGAGAATTTTTCTTTTAAAACCGTACGAGCTTTTACTAAATTATTTATTAATTTATCTTCTATGTCTCTTTACTATTTAAGGAATACTTACATACTGATTAGACTTACTAAAGTAGGATCTTTAATGGTGTTTTTGCAGAAACTTATTGTAAATGTATGTAAGTATCAAAACCTAAACGGTATCTTCCTTCATTATACTTACAGTCAGTATCGATAAACAATAGACCAAATGATTTCTTCCAACATATTCTGCATGCGTTTAAAAACTGTTCAAAACTTAAGTCATGAATATGATCGTTAAATATATGTTTCAAATTAGTACCATCTTGTTGAAATAAAATTAAAAGATTTGTATTATGCCTCAATAATTGTTTAGGAACTGCGTTATATATTTGAATTAAATGAAAACAATCTAAATTCCGATGCCTACCGAAAGAGAATAACTGCTTTACAATATTCAAATTAACAGTGGGTATGTCGTCGAATATAACGACTGAATAGTCGGCTACTTGATGTGATGTTACCATATCATTTGGATCCGTACATTCAAAATAACCTATCTCTGGAATGGTTACATGTTTAAGATATTCATATTTCTGTTGATGAAGAGATCTACAGCAAATGTAAATATTAGGATGTAATAATAATGTAAGGAGAGCATTCGTTTTACCACATCCTGAAGAACCCACTATTAGTGCTCTGTTACAAGTACTATCGAATAGATTGCTGTGTCGGTTAAAATTTTTCTCATTAAATACAGAATCGTAGTTGTATAAAGGTAACGATAATGGTTGTGCTTCTAACTGCATACTGCACTTCATGAATTCACGATGTATACTGAACCATATCAGTTTTGTACACGTCTTATTAATTGAAAAAACAAATGCAGATATTTTCTAATTTATTAAAAAAATATAAATTTTTACATTAAATGACATCTAAATTTTTAATTTGCGCAATATTTAATTTTTTTTTACATTAAATGACATTAAAATTTAGACAATATTTGCTTTATTATTTGCGGAGGTACTAGCTGTGCAAGCTTTGGCGTTTTTCATATTCCTGATGGAGATGGTGGGTCATATCCTGATGGAAATTATGAAGGTGGTGGAAATGGCGAAGACGGTGGCGATATGAAAATAATAAACGCAAGACGGTGGAGATATGAAAATAGTGGAGATATGAAAATAATAAGCGAAAATACGAAAATAACGATCATCGCTTATTGTTTTTGTTAATTTGTTTTATACCTCCGCAGCAACTTCTTTATCACCCTCTGCGGTGCCATCGGTGCCGGTTTCGGCACTGGTTAGTTTGGTGTCTGGGGCACCTGAGCCTGCTCCGGAACTTCTGAAGACGATTCCCAATCAAAATATTCAAAAACCGGAAATCGTAAATATTCCGGAAGTGGTGAATCCGGTGTTGTTTGCGGCAGCGGTGGAGGTGATGGAATTGCTAGCGGTGGAGGTGTTGTTGCAGTTGGTGCTAGTGGTGCTGTAGATGACGGTGGCATTGCCATCGCTACCGATATTTTCAGTATCGGTGAGCGGTCAAGTGTCGGCGTCATGGTCACCATCACTTCGGTGGTCAGTAGGGTAGTGTCCAGTTTGAATTCCTGTAAATGTAATATCTTTATATTGAGCTCCATGAAAAAGTATAAAATCAACAAACAAACGATAATTAATCCAATGACACTATTTCTTCTTAGGAATATCACCCCATGGAAAAGATAATGTAAATATTCCCAAATCCATACTTCTTACCAAATGTCGCCCCAGGATGTTGACAGTTATCCTTACAGTAATACATTACTGTAAGGATGACTGTTAGGATGTTGACAGTTATATTTACTGTAAGTATTACTACTGTAAGGATGTTGACAGTTATATTTACTGTAAATATTACTGAAAACATTCCCTAATCATACTATTATGGTCTGCCTATGTCCAAGGGTCTAACTTCGTTATTGAAAATATCAATAAAACAAAGTCTGTGCAAAGCTTAAAAGCATGTAATTAATTTCTCAATTAATTAATTAATTTCCATATAACTTTCATTCCTTGTAATTAATTATTCATTTATCACTGTCATCATCATTACTATTGATATGTTCAAGTATCAAAGTCTTAATTTGTTAGAGTCGGCTTCTTTTCCTCCGGTAGGATTTAACTTTCTCATTAATATGAACACCTGGGATGTTCACATTAATGGCACCATTGCGGAGTTGAAGAAAGAGGTCGATACCTGTTCATTCACAGTGACTAGTGTATGGGAAAGGGAAGCATCTCTATCTGACGATTTCCCTTAAGGTGCAACATAATTTTGTCAGAAAGTTCTTTCAAATCCGCAGCGAGAATGTTGCGTGGTTGACGTTGACGCGATGGAAGTGGTTGAGGTTCTGATGGGAGTGGTTGTATTTGAGATGGTTGATATTCTGGTTCTGACGAAAGTGGTTGTGTTTCAAATTGAAGTGGTTGAGGTTTAAAAGGTGTATTTGATCTAGGTTAGGAGGCTTTTTAGTAGGGGGTAATCAAAGGTGAAAGATGAGAGAGTGATAGGTTTTAGTTTTGATCTCGAGAGAGACCTGGTTGAGAAGCTGATTGAGGATGACCCCGAGAGGGATCAGGTTGAAGCGATGGATTGTCAGGTGAATGAGCAGATAGAAATATAACCGATGATGATTCCTGTGCCACTACTGGTTCTACTATAGTTGATAGGTCCACCGCTGGTATTAATTGCAATATCACCGGTGGTGGTACTGCAGTTGACACCATTACACTACCAGGATGTACCTGCCTACCAAGAAGTA
The DNA here is from genome assembly GCA_935421215.2 of Melolontha melolontha. Lineage (NCBI taxonomy): Eukaryota > Metazoa > Arthropoda > Insecta > Coleoptera > Scarabaeidae > Melolontha > Melolontha melolontha. Next base: position 135,218,156 of record OW285235.1, on the reverse strand, counting down.
GTCTCTGGAGAGTATTACCCTTTCCGATACTTGCCCTAGAAATGGGTGTAGAAGCAATTGCATGCGTCCAAGCATATGTAGTGTATATGTAGTATTTGTCAGTTGACGTTATTGTTCTCGTCGTTGTCTTTGTTCTCGTTGTTGTTCTCGTTTTCGTTGTTGTTCTCGTTTTCGTTGTTGTTGTTCTCGTTTTTGTTGTTGTTGTTCTCGTGGTAGTTGTTGTTGGTACTGTTCGTACTGTGCCTGTTGGAATTGTCTTGGGTACGGTGTTTGTTGGAATTGTCCAGCTCTACTCATTTCAAAAGTTGCTCTACTCATTTCAGCAGTTGCTCTACTCATTTCAGCAGTGCTCAGCGGTGCAATAGTAGCAACTTGAGACAACACCGTCGGAAATTCTGTTTCCGTCGTAGTACGAACTATGAACTATTTATTTTTAGAATACATAAATGAAATAATTACTTTCCTGCTTTTAGAACACAAAAGAAATAAGAAATATTTTAAATAAATGTAATATATTAATTTCGAAAATACAACTACATTTGAAATTTTCTTCAGATATAAGAAATATATTACAGTGTATTATAAATAATTGAATAAACAAATACAAGAAAAACCAAATATAAATATAGTAATAATATTAATAATATAGATATTTACTAACTCAATAAAAAAATATATAATCAAATAAGCAGCAATTTATATAAATAAATAAAATATCAATTTCAAATACTGATATTAAACTTCCAATTTCGAATACTGAATTATAATTTTAAAATTTAAATCATTAATTACTTTCCTAATTTTAGGACACAAAAGAAATAAGAAATATTTTAAATAAATGTAACATATTAATTTCGAAAATACAAATATGTACATTTGAAATTTTGTTCAGATATAAGAAATATATTACAGTGAATTATAAATAATTGAATAAACAAATACAAGAAAAAACAAATATAAATATAGTAATAATATTAATAATGTAGATATTTACATACCATTGAATAACTTGTTATGTCTGTCTCCTCAAAACTAACTCGTATTTATATGAAAATAATGTCAATTAATTATGTAAATTTACATTTTAGAAATTTCCATTGACGTTAATCTTAACCTATTACATAATACGTATATGTACAAATTTGCATATATTAATCAATAATTCGGTCGAATATTTTGCAAAAGGTCAAGTTAACATTTTACATCTTAGGTGTGACCTTGAACACAGAAAATTCATAAATTCTCGTGTTCTTCTTCGAAGAATGGAGCGGGAAATTTTCGAATGTGGGTCACCGGGGTGGGGGCTTGCCCCAATCTCCACCTCCGCGCCCTCACTCCACGTTAATGCGTTCCGTGGCGGCGCTCCGGACTCCGTCTTTTTTCATTTTTTCCTCTTTCTTTCCTTTCTTCTCTTTTTACCTTTCTTTTCTTTAAAAAAAAACTACTTCCCACTTCTAACCATGATGACAACTAAAAGCATATCTTGCAACTTACCGATCCTCTTCTGCCAATACATCAAAACTCAAAACCGGTTTAAATATAAAATGACTCAAACCAAATGCATCAAACCATAATTATTAAATCGATACCATTGAAAATCTATAATTATATATTTCTTTCCACTTACTTAATCCAACATCTTTAACCAAACAACCTTCTTACACAACCAGTAACCATACGCTGCATACGCACGTTCCATAAAATATATTAACCATATCTCCCATCTCCATCTTACTCCTCAAAAAACAAAAATTACTAATACTGTCGCTGTACCACTTTATTAAATGGTGAATACTGATACAACTTATTATGTAATATCAACCAATACATAACCGTATCTTTTGGTATATTATCTTTCGCCGTAAATTCAATTCTTATCTCCACACCACTTCTATGTATAGCACCTTCCTGATATGAACAATCAATACCAATTAATGGACACAATTTAAATTTATTTAATTTTAACATCGGCTCAGTATATTCATGACCGTAACAAACTTGTTGAAATCTAGCATACATATATAAAACAGCTACACGATTTTCATCAAAATCCACCCAACATTTTCATATTAATATTTTTTACCATTTAAATAAGCCGTCACATCAGTTAAATTAATTGCATCAAATTTACTCATATTTTGATTCAATTTCCCTTTCTTTCCAGTCTGTAAACTCAAAATAATATATCTATAATGTGTCTCTAAATGTGGCGCTGTTTTAATAGCCCAGCCCAACTATGTTTTGATGTCTCTGGAATTCCCGGATTTTCATAAATTACCCATCCTCTAAAGAATATTTCCATTATAGTGTTTTTCGTTGTTAATTTAGATAACGATCAATTCTCACTTAATCCAACTTTAACACGTGGTACTCGCCATGCAATAGCATCAATAGTTAACTTAACACCCTCGTTAACAGCAACATTTGAATTATATATTACATCATTATTATCAGCGCATCTCTTCAACACTAGCTCCTGAGACATATTTAAGATACCAGACTTAAAATCTTCTGCGAAACCCATTAACATCTTCAATGGTATACATATACTAAAGTTACCTTTATTATCTAAAACCGGAGCTTTTCCTGTAGAAAATTCCAAACCACAATTCTCCAATTTATTTATATAACTTGGACTATGAGAAAAATATCCTTTCATCGTCGATGTAATACCTACATTCCTTCCTTCATCCACCTCCATTCCACTAATCACTTATCTGATATTGCATATATACAACGTGTCCAGGAAAGTATGCAACAAAGGGAAAACTTTTTTATTGTCTATTTCTCAGGAAATTTTATTCTTTATAGAAGTTTTTGCTTTACTTAAAACCTATTTACCCGTTAAAATAAATAAGTTATCATATTAGATAGTAAAAATACAATTATTTTATTAATTGTTCAAAATTTCCGTACCTAATTAATATCGTGTGTGCAGTAATTACTTTTTACTTTTAATCACGTATGCATGGTATTTGACAGTAACTTTGACATACTACAAAATACATTACTATGGCAGAACGTTTAACTTTGCAAGAAAGAGCAGAGTTAATGCTTATATGTGGCGATAATTATAAGACATGTAGAGACGTAGCTGCGACATATAACGAAAGGCATCCCAATAAAAACGTTAGTTGGTCTACGGTATCCCGAATTTTGCGACAACTTAAACAAACAGGCTCTTTGTAATTTAATTTTAAAAAGGAACATTAGACCAGCAAGAAATTTGGATAATTCTTTAAATGTTTTACAAAGTGTAATTGGGAATCCTAAATTATCTGTGAGAAAATGTGCAACTAATTTAGGATTACGTAAATCATCAGTACATCAAATATTGAAAACATACAAGTTTACTCCATTTAAACCAAGATATGTCCAAACGTTGCAAGAACGAGATTATGACCAGCGTTTAGAGTTTTCCTTTATGATACAAGGTGAAATAGAAACAGACATAACATTTCCCAGAAAATTATTATTTACCGATGAAGCGACATTTACCACAAATGGTGTAGTTTGTTCGCAAAACTGCCGTTGGTGGTCTCAAGAGAATCCACATTTCCAAATTGAGTGTAAAAACCAATATTCACGAAAGATAAATGTTTGGTGCAGAATTTTGGAGAGAAGAGTGGTCAGGCCGTATTTCTTTCAACAAACTCTAAATGCTGAAAGATATTTAGCATTTCTGACTACTGAATTAGAAGATGAATTTGACAACTTACCTTTACAAAGAAGACGTTCTTTGTGGTTTATGCGGGATGATGCACCTGCACATAGTTATCGTCGAGCCGTGCAGTATTTAAACCAAGAATTTCAAGAAAAATGAATAGGAAGATATTCAACATTTCCATGGCTTCCACGCTCGCCGGATTTAAATCCTTTGGATTATTTTTTATGGGGTTGGTTGAAAAATCGGGTGTATTCAGAAAGGCCATTTGATAACCAAGAAGATTTGCAGAACAGGATTCAGGAAGCGGTAACGCATTTAAATAATAATCCCAATTTCCTGCAAAATGCCGTCAGGACTTAAGTAGACGTACAAATGTATGTATTGAGCGCGAGGGGCATCATATCTAGTGACGTTTGTTTAAAACATAAAAATAACATTTTTTGTATTTTCAAGTTATTAAAGAATATTTTCATTATTTAAAGCGATATTTTATTTGTATTAACGGGTAAATAGGTTTCAAGTAAAGCAAAAATTATTATAAAGAATAAAATTTCCTGAGAAATAGACAATAATTTTTGCCTAATTTTTACTAGAAATCGTGGCGCACTTGTTGATTTTTTAAAGTCTACATACATACATGTTATAGGCTGCCAACAAGACCATTATTTAAATTGAATACCTGTGCTTTGCTCGAAGCAGGCTTGTTTTCGGTCGAAATTTTTACTGAAAAAATTATACTCCTCAAAATAGTGGTCAACGGCTGCTATCAGCCCCTCATCCGAAGCAAATCTCAAACCGCCGAGGTGTTTCTTCAGTTTGAGGAACAGATGATAGTCCGACGGAGCTAAATACAGCGAATAAGGTTTAATTTGGACAATTTTTCTTTGACAATTCCGCTCGTATGAACTGGAGCATTGTCTTGATGGAAAATGATTTTTTTATACTTTCTTCAGAGTCTCTTTTGGACGATAGCTGCGCTGCATTCAATCGATCCAAGAATAGTATAGTGCAGTAATCATTTGTGCCTTTGGCAGGTAGTCGATAAGCAAGATTTCCTTCGCATCCCAGATTATCTTTCCTGCCGATAGATTAACTTTGGCCTTTTTTGGAGCCGGTTCACCACGTTCAGTCCACTTTTTTGATTGCTGGTGTCGAGTGGTGGACCCAAGTTTCATCGTACGTCACTAATTTGAGCAAAAAATCCGTTGGAATTTTCCGAAACCGCTCCAAAATGGCTGTAGAACATTCCACGCGTTTGAGTTTTTGCTGTGTTGTTAGTAAACGCGGCACCCATCTAGCACACCGCTTAGACATGTCTAGTTCAGCATTTAAAATGTACAACACCCGTTCTCTGGAGATGCGTGTAGCCTCAGCAATATCTTGCAATGTGTATCCGCGATCAGCTTCCACAAATTTCAAAACTTTTTGCACACTTTCTGCAGAAGTGGCTATTTTAGGACGTCCAGAACGGGGATCGTTCATTTACTTTCGTACCACCTTTTTTTAACTTCGTTCGCCCATTTGCAAACAGTTTTAAAACAAGGAGATTCCTCGCCTAACACATTTACCATATCAACATCAATTTCTCTAGGCGAAGAATACTTTTTTCACAGGTATTTAATCACTGTGCGAATTTCAATATTGTCCATTTTTAAGAAGCGACAAAAATACTCTGCTTTGAACAAGTGTACACAACAAACAACAGATCGACATGAAGTTTAACACATATATTATTGAAACATCAAGCTATATAGTAGCGTCGAAGATTGCTTTTACATAGCGCCATCTCATAGTTAGTTACCAAATTTTTCCGCTTACCCTCGTAAATCGTTAGCATAATTACTGATCCATGGCGGAAAAACACGTCTAGATGTAGAAATGCCTAATCGACTCTAAAATATTTGTATATAAAGTAGACAGATCTGCTTTCAAAATTATAGTAAGGATTACTATTTGGAGATCATTTACTAACATTATTGTGATAAAGCTGAGGGTGTATATTTAGACTATTATGATATGGTTCTTTAATTACAAGCGGATTTTAATAATGTAAAATATCTATGCTACGCTCCATATTTCATACAACTAAATCCAGTACAGTCTGCCATTGGTATTAGTGATTAAAATTGTTAAATTGTTTGAGTTAAAGTATATAAATAAAATATGTTTCACAATTATTTATATATTTATCAGACTTATAATTTATACACTTGAAGTCATCCAAAGTAAATAAGCACTTACCAAGAAGGCATGTACCAAGCGTATAATTGCCAACAGAGCGTGGAATATAAATATTATCTGCATATAGTGTCTTATTGGAAAGATTACATTTAATAGCAATTGCTAAATCAATCAAAGGGCTTAGAGAAAGAGTAACCAATAGAAACGAAATTGAAAGAAGCATCGAAAGCAGACAGTATGCCATCATTATGAGACTCACAAACTGAAAGATATATCTATATCGCTATCGATAGAAAGTCAGATATTGGTGAACAGACAAACATTTATATCCCAGGCACAACTAAATGGATAAATTTAACTAATTTTGGAGCATAAACCCTGAACGTTTTGATTTATTTAAATATCGCTTGTCTATATGTGTGGATTTTCTACCGTTGAACTAGCTCAACGTTGTTCAGGGTATACCACGAGGAGGTAATCCATACTTACACCTACAAACAGAATTAAAGAAACACAACAAAAAGGTAAATAAAATAACAAAACTGTCAAACGACATTTAATTATAAAAATTAAAACCTTTTCACCAAAAAAGCAGATGAAAGAGAAACCATAACAAGTATAACAGTAAATTATTAATTAATAAACTAGTATCCAACTCAGAACGATAAATTAAAAAAAAGAAATAAAGGCTATAATATGAATTGGAGTAATGTAACTTTGACAGCTAACTCTACTAAAACACTGGGATAGTTTCACCAGATTTGGCGAAAAAAACTAAATCCATACTTAATCAGGAAACGCAGATAACAGCTACTTGAAGTACCATTAGTAAAAAACACCATAAAAAACACACAAAATTAAAATTTTGAATCTAAAATACGGAGCACATTTGAATATGTCAGATATGCTCGATTAGATCAATACGTTTTGATAATAGATTTCCATGGAAAATTAACTCTGGGACAGGATTAGCTTCCCTGCAAATTTCATAAATGATCGTAAAACTAGCATTTTATTTGATTTTATTGAAACTCTTTAACTGCGGTTCTAAACAATTTTAGAACCGTATGTAGACTTTTCAATGAAATATTTATTTTATGGTAAAAAATATATTTTACTTTTCAACATAATTCCCATCCATTTCAGTACACTTAGCCCGTCAAAATAGGCATTCGTTCCTGCTATTAAATTTGTCCCAAATCTCTTTCCACCAAGCCACCTGGTATCGTAACATGAGTACGCATTTGCTGAACAGTAAATCTCTTTCCACCAAGCTACTTGATATTGTAACATGTGTACGCATTTGCTCAACAGTAAGCAAACATGCATATATATTTGCATATTTAAATATTGGCGCAAAATATTGTATACCCGTTCGGTTGAGATATTTGCGGCATTAGTTATCTCATATACTTTTATTCGGCAGCCGCTTTTTACAATGGTGTAGACTTTATTAATCATTTCTGGAGAAGTTATTATAAATGACGGACACTAACGCTCAGCACTTTCTGTGCTCATATGACCACTTTTGAAAGAAGCGAACTATTTACAAACCATTCTATGGAAAGAAACAGATTTATCGTAATATTTAAGTAACGTTCATTCAGTTTCTTTAATGGCTTTTTCACATAAAAAACAATGTTTGATTAAAACGAACATTCTTTTTTTCTCCATTTACACAAATTTTGACATAAACCAATAAATTAATTATGCGCAGAAACTTCTTTATTCAGTAAGTAGAGAATTTGTGAGGACGAACATAATTACCAAAGAAAGAAACATGGATTCTGAACGATATCGACAGAAATAAAAAAAACACATGTGCCAGATGAAATACTTAAGAGCTGTACCAGGAGTGATTAGAAGATATAGATATATAAACGAATCCATACGAGTGGGCTGAGGTGGTACATGAAGTGGAGAGGAGACAGTTACAGTGACTGAGAATGAGCGATGATAGAATGATTAACTAGATGTGAAAATTTAGAAGTTAAAGTAAGCGGAAAAAAGAAAGGCCACCCTTGGAACAATGGAGTGGAAAAACTGCTGGAAGAAAAGAACATCTCGGGGACAAAAGCTGATAAAATGGCATGGGACCGTGCAGGATGGAAAAAACTCAACTCCACAGACTCAACGGCGAAGCTAGGAGACGAGGAAGAATTGAGTAAGTAAGCAAGTAAGCAAATATAACATGAGTATAAAAGGAAACAGTTACGAAAATAAAATATTTCTTTTCTAATGACCCGTAAACACTGCACTTAGTGTCTTTTTTAGAGTTTTAAAAATGGTTATATTAAAATTGTTTGCAGATTATCAAGTTATTACAAAAAATATAGCAAGTAGCTCATATTCTACATGAACTGAATGCCACATATAATCTAACGTATAAAAATCATTAACCGTGACGGTTCCTGGAAATAAGAGTAAAAGTAATCATTAACGTAACAATAGCAATAACAATCATTTTTAAATTACGCAACTATACGCAAAAACGTAGAAAAGTATAATATATTTACTATATTTCAAAAACAAATCAATATTAATTAGAGTACTTTACATTCAAAGATTAAAGTTAACGTTTTTCACTTGGCTAATGAACGCATGTTCATTTAGAAATTTGTTAGATTGGCAACTACATAAGGCAAATTTAAAGCAATATATCTCTTAAATGTCACGCTCTTTTTAACACAAAACAAATTTCCATAATGATTAAATTATCGAAACTTAAAATCGGATGACATGAATCTATTTCAAAAAGTTTGTGAAGGAAGTTATAAAGTCGCATTTCAATAAATTATTGAATGAGTTTTGGCGATATATACTATTATAGTCTGTTCATCAATCTAACGATTTGACTTTTTTGGATTTAAAAGGATTATCGGGGATTATCCACTACCTCGTATCGCGGGTACCGAGAAAACTTGTAAATGATGTAATGAACAGTATTAGGAGAAATTAGAGTGTTCTTAAGTAGAGAAGTAATTATGTTTCGTTTAATATAATCCACCGTTTATAATTTAAACTTTATTCTCGTGAAGCAAACAATTCTAATTGAACAGTAACTGTATAAAGAATATTGTAATGGTATTTTAAATAGCAACATCCCTGTCCCTAATTTAACTAATTTGTAAAGTTGCTCGGAATATCATACAGGAAGATTGGAGAAATTGTATTGGACATGCAGCTACCATAAGAAATGAATATTACCAATGCAAGTGTACGAATCAAGAATTTATAATTCATTTAAGTGATAATAGTGAAATGAGTATTGAAAATTCCAGAGAAGATTAATGCGTATATGTATATCTGCGCCTATAAATTATTATTTCAATATTATGGAAATAAACATGAGGAATCTTAGTGTTAGTCCTAATAGTATAAAAGTTAATATTTAATACTTCTCTGATTTCTATGCTGATATTATAATGACAGCTTGCATTTCTCTAAACCCTCGCCGCAGGGCGCATAATTAAATTATGTACACAGAAAATTAGTTTCTTGTTATTTGAAGTCAAATTGTTATATCTATGGACAGACTATACCATGCCTTGATTTTGTTATTATTTGAACTACCATAGAAACTTTATTAACGTATCAATATTTAAATGCAAGTTTTAAGAAAATAATTTCTGTAATTCACAAATCATATTAAAAATGTGAGTACCGAAGAATAACATGTGGAAAACTTTCATTTATAATTGTCTTTCGTATGGCTTTACTTCATTACAAAGAGAAAAATTGGTTTTGTCAAGGCCGACAAATTAGAAAGGACACAACTGAAACAGAAAACGTTATCAGCAAGTTTCTCATTAATTCAAAGATAATACAAATTAATACTAACATTTTAAAGTTTGTGGAAAGCGTTGAAAATCCGTGAATAGAAAGAAGCATGGATATTGCATCAAATGTTAATATTTAATCCTTTTGTGGACAGCAATGACTCCTGTAAGTAATGTAAGCAGTCGTTTACATAATTCTAAATTCCAATATAATAAATAGAACCGCTTAATCATTTTACTATTACCATATTACGTAACTATTACGTAATACATCTTCGTGAGCATACATACATCTTACATGCCAGTGTGCAACAAATATTTCCAAAATTATGCAATAATTATTGATTATTAAATACGATAACATATTCTCGACATCTCGAGAGCCCGCGAGTCCGGCGTTTGTGTCACGATTGTGCGTGGTTTTCACTGATGGCATAATCAGCATTACTAGTATCACACATTAGCCCAGTAGGAGGTTCAAGAAACTTTAACAAAATATAAGACCAGTTAAATTAAGTGGACATGGACTTGCACACTCCGATCATACGAAATAGCTAGGTATGCTTTTATAGCAGATAGTCCTGGCAGAAACATATATTTCATAAAAGAAATCAACTTGGATTAAAACTAAGACGATACTACTGGATTCTTGGAAGAAAATTACAGCTTACATAAGCTCCTTACATATGAAACAATCATTGTGACGAATTGGTCGTGCGGCATTCGATTTTTTGAGAACCGCTCGTAATTCGAATATTAACATTATACAAAGGTACCAAAACTTAAGGGCATTTTAGTAATACAAAATAACTTAAAATGTTAAAAAAAATAACCTTACAATTGCTGTAATGTATTGTAGATTACCAGCAGCACAACATTTTGTAACAGAGTTGATTGTTGAATATTTTTAAAAAATGTGTAAAAACGAATAATCAACAAGTAGACCAAGTTTTTTGTTTTGACGCGACTTTTGTTATGCTGTTAACAGGAGCTAGAAGGAGCTTCCCTATTTCATGATAAACATAATATCAAAACAACTTTTCAAAATAAAATTTATTTGTATATGAAGAAGATACCTGTAGTTTATCTATGGGATATTTAATAGTACAAATCCCATTTTTCAGAAAAACGTCGCAAAAAGGGCCTACAATATGAGGAAACAGATATTAGAATAAAATAGAATAATGAAAAACGAAAATTACGAGCCTAAACGACTAAAAAAGTTATCAATCAATACAGTATTTGACTAAAATCACTGTGTTTTAAATTTCAGCAATTATTAAAAAGAGGGCGCTGTAGAGAATATAAATAATTATATATATTGTAAAGATAAAAGAGATTATTTTAATTTTAATTAAGTAGATATCTCACACATTTTTTTGCGTTTAAGGAGACCGGAAGAGAAAGAATTTATTTGAAACTGTTTGTTTCTTAGACTAACTTTACTTTGATTATGTAATAATTTTTTTAGTATATTTTAAATGTAATACCGGGTGTCCTAGAAATAAAAAGAGGAAGTATGAAAAATAGAAAGATTAAATAATATATGTATACCCAAAATATTTTCCCAAAATTCCTTCTCATAAGCGAAAGAAAAACGACAAATATTTTTAAAGAAATGTCTTTACGCCACTGTACGACTAAATATATCATAGATACCATCGTAGACGATATTTTAAGCTGACCACACAATAACAAAAAGAATAATTTTGTTATTGTATATCTTGCTTTAAGTTTCCTTCTATTGTCGATCCTTACGTATGGTCGATACAATTTTTCGATTTAAGATAATAGATTGTAATTTAAATGCCTATAAAGCACATATCTTGCATGTTCCTTTAATATAGCTTTAAAAACAAGTATAAATTTTTAACAGCTGGCTGAGGTTATAGTACCATAAGAAAACTAATCGGTTTTATAAATATAAACATCGCCGCCTTTAAATACCATGGGGCATTTTGAATCCCATATTCGTATTTTATATTTCTTATTGCTACCAAAAAAAAACATGAAGTTTTAGTATCCTTCTTAAAATGGGTTTGTAAATGAATCTTCACTTTTAAGCGGCAAATTTTCAGGGGGTTTCTAATTTTGGGGTTCGCGTCGTAATTGACTCACGATATTTTGGATTCATATTCGATATAATTACATCTCTCCATTTTCATACGTTGTCTTTTTATTTCAACCACACCCTGTATATTTACTATTCAGTGGTGTATCTATACAAGTAAAAATGTGTCGCGTACTGTACTCTGGCCTACACACATCGTTGGGCACCTGTCTTTCACAAGGATTCTCTTCGTTCGTTGTTTGCACATTTTCACTAGTCCTATTAAATTTACTAAGTTATAGGTTGATAATAGAAACTGAAAAGGCGATTAAAATATTGAAGTAGGTACTGATAGCATAGCAATAAAATTCGTATTCCATATACATACGTACCTATATTTTATACTTCATCCTCTTATTTACATTTGTGATGTGGTGTTCTGGTTTCAGGGCTACTATCAAATAAAAATATTTCACTTAGAAGTTATTTATTTTAGTTGAATATTATATATGACGCATACACAGATGTTTCTAGAAGATTTTTTAATTACTGAATAAAAATGTTCCACATATTCCCGATTTTCTTGAGATTTTAAATTATAAGAGGTTATAGTTTTTAAAAATTTTAAAAATAGTAGATTTTGATTTTACTAGAATTAATGTTAGACCGATAATGATTTACTTTGGCAACAACATTGGTTTTGAAATTTATTTATCAAAGTTCATTTACAAGATAGTACAAAAAACAATTGTTCAAACCCTCTGACTACAACACAATAAATTAAATTAGTTGTTGAAGGTGTTCAAAAATATTAAGCGTATTTCTAATTGTGGCGCATGATGTCACACTCCGATTTCTAAGAATGTATTGGTAAATCGTAAACGGTTTAAGAGCACCTTAGAGAAAGGAAGCCAGCAGATTTAGGTCCGGAGTCTTCCTCCTCTTATTGATCTACTCCAATATACAGTGTTCGGGCCCGTTTAGCTGAAATGTACTGGGGCACCATCGTCCTTAATCCAAGCATTTCGTTTTTCTTGAATAGTGGACGCGATGTTGCATTCAGGCACCTATCGTTGTGGGTTTTCTTCCTGTATACCCCATGTTGTAGTCTCCCAGACCGTGTGAGGTGTATCATTACATCCAGGAATGGTAATCTCCCTTCTCCTTCTATTTCCATCGTAAATTTGATGAATGGCTGTCGTCGGTTGATGTGATTGAACAATTCCTGTAGCTTTTCTTTTCCGTGAGGCCAAATCACAAATGTGTTGTCGGCGTATCGTAGTCAGCACTTCAGTTTCTACTCGCTGCTGTCTATAGCTACTTCTTCAAAGGCTTCCATGAATCAGTTGACTATTGCTGGTGGTAGCGGACTCCCTATTACTGTGCCTTTCTCCTGTTCGTCCTATAGAAAATTCGTAATATCTATGTTCTCCAGGAGTGCGGGGAAATTTTCAATCATTCGACGGTATGATTTTCCATTTAGCCTAAAAGGAAGTATTAAATTATCATATAATCTACAATAATACCAACCTACACGTTTACTGAAAAGTGGTGTTGATGATGCGTGAGGATTTTCGTCGGTCCATTTATGATTATATGAAAATTTGTAATTGGATTTCGATAAAAGTTAGTTTCATTAGTAAATAGCACACGAGACGAGCATTTTCTGCAATGATATTAAGAAGCCACTGACGGAAAATCACTCATAGTGTAAAATCTCGTAGTAAAAGTTGCTGAACAAGTTAAATATGAATAGTATACAATAGTTGCTGCTCACCAAACTATTACGTGACTAATGTTTCAAGTATTGGCAGTTTTTCTCATACTTGTTTTTGGATTTTCATCAATATGTAAATATAGCGAGACCGTCCATAGTCACGAGTCTTTATTTGAAAACCGCCCGTTTCACAAGGGCGCTAATGTAAACAAACAAACATTGTATGATCCGGTCAGAATACATTTCTTCATGCAAACGTCTATCCTCTAACGAATTTCCATTGACTCGACCATAAAAAGAATACATATCGGGTATAATCAACTCTTACTAAAAACCAATACAAGGTCGGACATATGTGTCTATAGGAACATTATTAATTTATCGCACTTTTAAAATAAACATATTGTATATATATATATATATATATATATATATATATATATATATATATAATATCTTCGTGACCTTGGTATGATAAGGTAAACTTAATAAGTCGGCGATTAAAGGTCTGGTTTACTTCAGAGTATATATATTTAAAACAACCCTACATGTTTCAGCAATTCGCCTTTGTCAAGAGAATACAAAATATAAATGACAGAATATAAAAATAAATTTTATTTTTTATATTCTGTCATTTATATTTTGTATTCTCTTGACAAAGGCGTATTGCCGAAACATGTAGGGTTGTTTTAAATATATATACTCTGAAGTAAACCAGACCTTTAATCGCCGACTTATTAAGTTTACCTTATATATATATATATATATATATATATATATATATATATATATATATAGGGTGTCACACAAAAGCTGTAACTCTGTTATTTATATTTCGATTTTCATGCGACAGGTACCATTATCTTTGAGGGTATATTTACTTTTTTCCAACACCAGCTTCATTAACTAGCGATTGTCAATTTTTTTTTCAAATTGCACGGTATATATTTTTTGCATCATTAGGTAGCTATTTCTTTTCTGAATCCATTAATGTACAATAAATCTATTTTAATTGTAAATTTAGAAGAGAAAAAAAATAATGAAAACATTTTCCGAACATTCTCTTAAAGTTACTTGTGTTATTTTGTAGTATGCCATGAAGAAATAACTGTAAAAATAACGTATTGCCCATATGTAACTAATTTTAATTCACAAAGAAAAACAAATAACAAAACTAAAAAAATTTACAAATACTGTTCGAATTGATTACCGTCATGCTCAATACAATACTGGCATCTTCTTATAACACCATGGGTGATATTTAATACGAAATGATTAGGTATTTCCCGATAAGTTTCAATTGTTCTATTTCGTAAATCGTTGACGTTCTGTGGCACTGTTAAATAAACTCGATCTTGAAGATATCCCCAAAACCAAAAATCTAGAGACGTAAGATCAGGCGAACGCGCAGGCCAACATGTGCCAACCCATTGTTCATTAAAAGTTCTATTCAACCAACCAACATTTATTTGTGTATTATTAGGAGTAGCACCGTCTTGTTGAAAATATATTTCACGCAGTTCCGCAAGCGGTAATTTATCCAAAAAACTTCCGACATCTTCGCTTAATAGTTGGTAATATCTTGTTTGTGTTTGTGTAGTTGATTTAAGGAACCGTCTATAAAAAATGGCCCAATCAAGCGGGGTAACTTACGTTTTACGAGTAACCAGAAGAAGAAGAAGCAGACAGTTATCGCAGACCTGAAAATGACAAATGTGATTTTGCCGAAACGTCGTCCAGAAACCAGCACCGGTCTTTACGAAAACCAAACAGTGGAAACACGGAAGAAAACCCGGAATCCAGTTAAAACATATATATATATATATATATATATATATATATATATATATATATATATACAGACAGATAATTATTTCCTGACCTTTGTATGTTATGGTAGATTACATTAGTCGGCGATTTAAGGTCTGTTCCACTCCGATATCTATATATTTAAACAATCTTACATGTTTCGACACATAGTGCCTTTCTCAAAGAAATTAGAAATATAATTATTTATGTTTTTAACTTTTTTGATATACACACACACACATATACAGGGTTAGTTAAAAGTATGGAGACGGCGATTTATTGTCGTTAATATTCATTTTAGGGAATTGTTCAATATAAAAGTTTGTTAGGTATTTTGATCTACATTTGAGAATATTTGAATTTTTTTTTTCTTCAATTGTTTTTTAGTTACGCCTGTCTGCGCAGTTTTTTTAAATGGGAACTAGTAAATTTTACTCTACCATTCGATAGAGAATTTTTTTCTCTTTACAATAATATTTTTGTTTTTTAAAATTCATTTTAATAACTTTTTTTATAAGAAAAGGCTGGTTCATGTGTTTAACAGATGTTCGGTACATCGCAGATAGACAGAAGCGTAGCGATAAACAAACTTGAGCGAAAAGGCAAAAAGTGGCTTCGTCAGAGAAAAGAATATTGTTGACAAAATTTTCATTATTATTGCAAATATTTAACATTTCTTCAGAAAATTGTAATCTCCTATCAAAATCATCTTCCGTTAACTCGTGTACAAGGTGTACCTTATAAGGTTTATACTTTTCACTTTTTAAAAATGACACGATCGATGACTGTGAAATATTGAAATTGGCCGCTAATTGATTGGTTGATAAATGGGGATATTCAGATACAGCCAATAAAATATCCAGTTTGTTATCATCGCTTTTTGCTGTTCTAGGTCTACCACTCCTTGGCAAATCTTTAACGCTACCCGTTTGTTCAAAGCGTCTTAAAGTTTTACCAACAACAGATTTAGAAATTGGATTTCTATTTGGATGCGTATCATTAAATAAATTACAAACGTCTTGTAAACTTCTGCGTCTATCTCCATAACCCAACATCATAAGTATTTCAATTCGTTGATGTTCACTTAAACTCGCCATTGTTAATATTAACAGCAACAAATTGCACAAATGAATTATTTCTGTCAAAGATTTGACGTACACAATAACCACTGATAAAATTATGTCGCTCAAGTTTGTTTATCGCTATGCTTCTGTCTATCTGCGATGTACCGAACATCTGTTAAACACATGAACCGGCCTTTTCTTATAAAAAAGTTATTAAAATGAATTTTAAAAAAACAAAAATATTATTGTAAAGAAAAAAAAATTCTCTATCGAATGGTAGAGTAAAATTTACTAGTTCCCATTTAAAAAAAACTGCGCAGACAGGCGTAACTAAAAAACAACTGAAGAAAATAAAAATTCAAATATTCTCAAATGTAGATCAAAATATCTTAACAAACTTTTATATTGAACATAATTCCCTAAAATGAATATTAACGACAATAAATCGCCGTCTTCATACTTTTAACTAACCCTGTATATATATATATATATATATATATGTATATATATATATATATATATATATATATATATATTTAGCGTTTATAAAAATTTTATTTTTCTTATTTATTTTATTGGCCGTGTCTTAATATTAAAAATAATAGACTTTTATTGGTTTAGCGACCTTTTATTGAATTTTGATGTTTTATTCTACGACGTTTCGACTTTTATTATTATTCAGTCTTTTTAAAGTAACTAGAAACAAGAATTAATACAATGAAAAACATGAGAACTGTGTTTGCTTTTGTGAGACTGAATTAACAATTAAATTAACAATTACAATTAAAATTAGATTAAAGACTGAATTACCAATTAATAAGTAAGGAAAAATTAAAGTGATTACATCTGTATAAATTAATTAAAAATTTGAATTAAACTACAAATACAGTAAAGAAATATTGAATGACAATAAACTCACCGTTTTTTTTTGGGTTTCAAAAACACGCATTCTGTGCAAACATGTGTCATCGGGGACATCCGAGACCTTTTAAGGACCGACCGCACTGGTTCGAATATTGTGTCTGTGTCTTTGGTTTAGAGAGGTTAATTTCTGTTCTATTTTGGAATTAGCAAAATGGTCAGGACCGTGTTTAGGGGTATATAGTAAAAGTATTTACAAATGGGAACTGAAAAAAAATTTTTTGTTTTGTGTTTGTGTGTGCGGGGGGTTTTGATTTTACCTATTGTTTAATGAGTGGGTAATAGAGTTTAGAAAGTCCATCAATTTCGTTTCTGTCGTTGATTGTTCTGCTGTTTTTGAAAATATGGATCATTTCTAAGACCTCCCTAGCTTTTGTATTCTTCTTCTGTGTTATTACTTTGGTGTTTTCAAAATCAAAATTATGTTTTAGTGTCAATTGGTGTTTTTTTAAAGCAGTTTGATTTTTTGCGTATTTGTGACCTTTCAATCTTTCTTGTAGTAACTGTTTTGTTTGGCCTATGTATACTTTGTCACAGTCTTTGCAGGGTATGTTGTATATTGTGTGTGATTGTTTTAGTGTAGGTGTTGAGTCTTTTAGTTTGGTGTGTAGGAATGTTAGGTTTTTACTGCTTTGGTGTGCTATTTTAAAATTAAATTATTTTAATATATATATATATATATATATATATATATATATATATACAGGGTGTCCAGAAACTCTCCTATGCTTATTTATCCTCCAGAGATGAATCGATTCCAACAATTGCGAATTTCTAGTACCGGTCATAGGCGTCCGTTTTGGGTAGGTCAACGGTTATTTTAAGGCATAACTTTTTTGTCTTTAACTTTTAAGCATTTGTGACACTAGATTATTAAATTTTCAGGTATTCCAGGACTAAAAGGTACTCTTACTTTAAGTCGGTAGGATACACCGTTTTCTAGAAAAATCGATTTGTAAATTTTTCGTTTTTCTTCATTAAAGTTCAATTTTTTATTTTTTGCAATAGTTAGCTCTGAACTGCCAACAGAAGTAAAACCTACGTTTTTCATTGTCAAATTGTTGTCAGTTCGCGAAGTTTATTTTTCATTTTTTACTTTGTGTTATTCAAACACAACGATTTCAATTTAAAAAAAAATGGTTTTTACTAATGAGGAATACGCCGATATGCATTTAGTTTATGGCGAAATGAGGTGTAACGCTCGAGCGGCGCAACGTAGATACGCTGAAAAATTTCCCAATCGTCAGCATCCCACTCACTCAACATTTACAGCTCTTCATCAACGATTAAGAGAAACAGGTTCAGTGGTCCCAAAAAATAATGAAACAGGGAGACATAATGATGTAACAGCAGAACATGAAGATGTTATTTTAATGGAAGTTGAGGAAAATCCAGGAATTAGCGTTCGAAGACTATCTGCCATGTACCCCACAATTTCAAAATCTTCCGTAGGAAATATCTTACACAAAGAAAATTTATATCCTTTTCATTTTACAAAGGTGCAAGCACTGCTAGAAGGAGATTTTCCTGCTCGCGTAGAATTCGCTAGATGGTTACAAAATCAGAAAAATCAAGATGAAGATTTCTTCAGGAACATTTTGTTTGGTGACGAAGCTACATTCTCAAAAAATGGAATTTTTAATGTACATAATGCACATTATTATTCGTACGTTGGTGACAATCCCCACGTTGTTCAAGAATTTAAGCATCAGCATAGGTTTAGCATAAACGTCTGGATAGGAGTAGTTGACGATTATCTACTTGGACCTGTGGAATTACCTGCTCGTTTAAATGGTGCTGATTACTTACATTTCCTGCAAAATATTTTACCTGATTTGTTAGATGAGGTGCGTTTAAATATTCGGCAAAACTTATGGTTTCTACATGACGGCTGTCCGGCCCACTTTAGTAGGAATGTACGAGACTTTCTAGATAATAACTACGAAGACCATTGGATTGGAAGAGGCGGTCCAGTTGCTTGGCCGGCAAGGTCGCCGGATTTGAATCCTTGCGATTATTGTGTTTGGGGATACATAAAAGCATTTGTTTATTCCGTTCCGATACAAAATCGCGCACAACTCTGGCTAAGGATACAAGATGCTTGCAACGAATTTAGAAATAGCTTTGGAATTTTTGCAAGAATTCGGCGTTCTCTAAGCAAAAGGGTAAACTTATGCATAGAGACTAATGGTCATCACATCGAGCAACTTTTGTAACAATCTACCTTTGATACTTGTTCTTTTTTTGTTAGTTTCGTTCCATTGTAATAAATAATTTGTTTTTAATTTATTAAATTAATTTTCATCCATGCCTTGATAGTCCAAGCCAACTTTGTCGCTAAAAATAAGTAGGTACATAATAAATTGAACTTTAATGAAGAAAAAACGAAAAATTTACAAATCGATTTTTCTAGAAAACGGTGTATCCTACCGACTTAAAGTAAGAGTCATTTTAGCACTGGAATACCTGAAAATTTAATAATCTAGTGTCACAAATGCTTAAAACTTAAAGACAAAAAAGTTATGCCTTAAAATAACCGTTGACCTACCCAAAACGGACGCCTATGACCGGTACTAGAAATTCGCAATTGATGGAATCGATTCATCTCTGTGGGATAAATAAGCATACCAGTTTTTGTTTTTCTAAATAGAAGCCTTCTGGAGGAATTTAAAAAAAAATAAATACAAGGCGCCATCTTCAAAGAACTCTAGCTCCCTTAGGAAGCATTTTCGGACTAGGTGAATTTGGGTTTAATTGTCTTAAAATTATCAGAGGAATCTCCGGTCTTCGTTTGTCAGGAGAGTTTCCGGACACCCTGTATAATTGAAAAGATATTATCGACCGTGATATATAATCAAAAATTTATTTAAATTCGGGTAAGCGGTCAATTTAATTGACCGCTTACCCGAATTTAAATAAATTTTTGATATATATATATATATATATATATATATACGATATTACATTTATTTATGATGACGTTTCTGTCCTATATACATATAATACATTTCTCAAAACTGTAATATTTATTAAAAATGGTAAGAGTGTGCTGTTAATATATTGTAACGTATTTGTTTTTGGTTCGCATTTCTAAATAAGACTGTGTGTGTAATTTTGCTGGTTTAGACCGTTTTGCAGTGTCACCATGGGGAAGGCGTTGGTTTAGAGTGCTCTCGGGTACATGTTTCTTTTTACGGGTGGAAATGTTTGCAATGTCACTATATGAAATTTGTGTTTTTTCCACCGACAGAATATCCAGAGTCCTACGAAGACACAACATTGAAACCACATTTAAGGCAGACAGAAAAATCAGCACAATCCTACGGAATACAAAATCAAGAATGCCTTTAGAAAACCAGGGAGTATATGAAATTCCATGCCTTAATTGTGAGAAGACGCACATCGACCAAACAAACAGAAGGGTAAACGTAAGAAGAGACGAACACCAAAACTCCGTAAGAAAAGACGAGAAAACTTCATCTTTGACTCAGCATGTAAAGGAAACGTCCCACACGATAGACTTCAGCAATACCAAATTATTGGCGAACATACAACATATGAAAACCAGAATTAACAGAGAAGCTATCGAAATTGAGAAACGTCCGGACAATTTGAATTCGCGAGATGATACCCAGAGGCTACCAACAGCATGGAAACCAGTATTAAGCAAAGAAGTTGTCAACAAGAAACAACAAACAAAAACACCTACACCGCAACCCAGCCAATACACTCCAGCTACAGGCCCAACGACACGGAGTCGCGCACACACTCAACAAGTGTAACCAACCAGAACGCTAAGCGGGTATATAACCACCATCCTAAACTCGACTACGTCAGTTTACGCAGAAGCAGACAGTTATCGCAGACCTGAAGATGGCAAATGTGATTTTGCCGAAACGTCGTCCAGAAACCAGCACCGGTCTATACAAAGACCAAACAGTGGAAACGCGGAAGAAAACCCGGAATCCAGTTACAACACATACTACTACCTGCGGAAACCTGAAAGAAAACATATATATATATATATATATATATATATATATATATAACAATTGTTAAATTATTCGAGTTTTCGGCTTTTATATGAAATATTTACAAATATAAAATTAGAATGTATGTAATTGCAGAGTAAGTGGGGATGTAAACATTGCTGCCTACAAATTACAAAGCAAATCATACGAAATTTTTAATTGAAAAATTTGGTCTACGTTAGGACTCGAACCCAAGTCGACAGTTTGCCGGACTGTCGCTTTTACCACTTAGCCACAATAGACCTAGGTTCAAGCTATTTATAAATGCACTATAAAGTAACAGTGTTAATGAATCAGATGTCAGTTATTGAATGTAGACGTCAAGTTGAAAGCACAAGTCGGTTTTGAAAGCTCATGTCTGTTTTGATAGCAGATGTCAGTTAGTGAAAGTAAATGTCAGTTATTGAAAGCAGGTGTCAGTTGTGAAAGCAAACGTCAGATTAGAAAGCAGATGCCTATTTTGAAAGTAGATGTGAGTTATTGAAAGCAGATGTCAGTATTTTGAAAGCAGATGTCAGATTTGAATGTTTGAAAATGCTAATTCTTACTCCATAGCTATATGAGTGTTTAGATCATTTCTTAGCCGTTTATTAAATATAACAATTGATAAATTATTGGAGTTTTTCGGCTTTTATATGAAATATTTACAAATATCAAATTAGAATGTATGTAATTGCAGAGTAAGTGGGGATGTAAACATTGCTGTCTACAAATTACAAAGCAAATCATACGAAATTTTTAATTGAAAAATATGGTCTACGTTGGGACTAAACACTCATACAGCTATGGAGTAATAATTAGCATTTTCAAACATTCAAATCTGACATCTGCTCTCAAAATACTGACATCTGCTTTCTATAACTCACATCTACTTTCAAAATAGGCATCTGCTTTCTAATCTGACGTTTGCTTTCATAACTGACACATGCTTTCAAAACAGACATCTGCTTTCAATAACTGACATTGACTTTCACTAACTGACATCTGCTATCAAAACTGACATGAGCTTTCAAAACTGACTTCTGCTTTCAACTTGACATCTACATTCAATAACGGACATCTGATTCATTAACACTGTTACTTTATAATGCATTTCTAAATAGCTTGAAGCTAGGTCTATTGTGGCTAAGTGGCAAAGCGACAGTCCGGCAAACTGTAGACTTGGGTTCGAGTCCCAACGTAGACCATATTTTTCAATTAAAAATTTCGTATGATTTGTTTTGTAATTTGTAGACAGCAATGTTTACCTCCCCACTTACTCTGCAATTACATACATTCTAATTTGATATTTGTAAATATTTCATATAAAATCCGAAAAACTCCAATAATTTATCAATTGTTATATTTAATAAACTGCTAAGAAATTATCTAAACACTTATATATAACTTAAAAGAAATTATCGACCGTACTATATTCGTTAAAATAAATTAAAAACGGGCAAGCGGTCTGTCAATTAAAACTCATTTATTTATTATCTCTATATTTCACAACGAGTTTGTTGCTTCTTCAGGAGATACTTCCAGATTAATGAACAAGACATTTAAATAAATTAGTGTATAAAGCAATAGTAAAATACTCACAGAATGTAGAGTTAAACAAAAGTGACGTACACAGACATATTAAAATTGATTAAATTTAATACATTAATGTAACTATAGATATAAGATGTCACATCAACTTTTAAAAAAACATGTACATGTAAAAGTTAAAATATGTATAAAATATATAAAAAGAAAAATATACGAGGGACAAGCTACAATTATTGAGAATAGAAAGATTGATATAAGTTTTCAGAATTTTTATTTTAAATATCTTCAAAGTAATTGCCATCAACAATAATATACTTAACCATTCTTTCCTTCCATAGCTCGAAAGCGTCTTTATGGATACTATCAAAAAAACACTTAACGGCTATATCAATCTCTTCTTCTGACTGGAACCTTTTCAAATGTTTTTTGAGCTAAATACTGAACAGCCATCCTTGCTGTATCGGACGACGCGTTATCATGACGTAACATAATTCCCTTTCTTGGCACTTTACTAACCACAGTAAGCAATCAATTTTCAACATATCATTTAGCGGTAACTGTCTTCTGATCTTCTAATGTAATTGCGGCCACCAAACCTGTACTTCTAAAAAATACTGCGTACATTACTTTTTGCATTGCTTGGTGTTTTTTCACCATCGTAGGGGTTTCCTCATCTTCGTGTATCCAGATTCGGCTTTCTTGGCGAGTGGGAACATCAAAAAACGGTAGGTATGTTTCATCGCCTGTTATAATTTTAGAAATAATTTTATGGCCTCCAGCATTCAACATATCTAAGGTTTGTTGACAAATTCTAACACGTTCTGCTTTTTGTAAATCTGTCAGATGATGGGGTATAAACCGAGTTACAACTTTTTCCAAATGTAAAAGTTGCGAGGATCCAATCTACAGTTTGGACTCTATCATTGCATAGGTAATGCGGCTGTCCTCTTCCACCATCTTCTTCATTGCAGCAATATTTTTGGGATTAACAACAGTTGAAGGAGGGCAGGTCCTTTTCTGTGTACAATCGAGTTACAACGTCGTTCAAATTCTTTATGCCATCTATAAACATAGTCAATGATGGTGCGAGATCCCCAAATGCAGGTTTTAAACTTTCCTCGCACTCATACGCGTTCAAGCCTTTCTTGAAATTATGATAAATCATTATCCGAAAGTACTCTCGTGATAATTCCATTTTTTAGATAGCAGAAGCGTATTTTATAGCTTATTTCTCAGACACTATTCAACCGAATTGCACAAACTAAACTGCATTTGACAGATAAAATAATGCACTATTTAATAAACAACAATTTGTTTTTCATAGGTAACTAGATTTGTATATTCTTAATAATTGTAGCTTATCCCTCGTAGCAAAAAAACTAAAGTCAAAAGAGTATTAAAACCAAAAAACACTGCAATATAAATTTAACAATACAAGAACCAATTAACAAAAACATTTTAGATAGTCAACTAACCGCCAAACCGAGTAGATTAAAACAAATTATACTTAGTCCGTTAGTATCAGACCTATAATTAACGTTATTTGTGTCTCTGTTAATGTGGACAATTTCTAAAAAGCTTCTTCTTTATGGTTATTTTCAACGTCTAAGATCCTAACGTTGACAAAGTTTAATGTATGGTCACGATCAAGTGCATGGTCCACCAATGCCCAATATCTCTTTCCAATACGGACATCACTTTTATGCTATGTGATGCGCTGTTTTAGCCATTGCGATGTCTGACCTATATAAACGCCATAACACCGTCACAGCTATGAGAAACAGAATAGCTTATGTATTCCATGAAACCTTCTAAATGACAGTCTTAAAGAACTTTTCAGCATCTTCGTCAACAATGGCTATCCTAAGCATATACTTAATAAATTGATATATAGCTCAAACTTTTGTGATGGCCCTACTGAGGATGTTCCTGCAGACAGTGTGAATTACAAAAAAATCCCATACATTGGTGGTCTTACTCATACAATTATATTGCACCTCAAACAATTTAATAACATTAAAATAGCTAAATATAACACCTATACTTTGAAGAAGTTGTATAGTAAAACCAAAGACATAACACCTTCCTTTTTAAATAGTCATGTTGTCTACAGGATATCATGTTCGGATTGTTGTGGTGGTTAAATTGGTCAGACAACGCAATACAGGGTAAAAGTAATGTCCGTATTGTAAAGAGATCTTGTGCATTGGTGAACCATGCACTTGATCGTGACCATATATTTAATTTTGTCGACGTTAAGATCTTAGACGTTGAAAATAACCATAAAAAGAAGAAGCTTTTTAGAAATAGTTCACATTAACACACAGACACAAATAACGTTAATTATATGTCTGATACTAAAGAACTAAGTATAATTTATTTCAATATACTCGGTTTGGCGATTAGTTAACTATCTAAAATTTGATGATGAAATAATCAAATTAACTTGAACTCGTTGTTATTTCTGGCCCGAATTTGTTTTGCGATCCTCGTATATTCAAGTTTTATTTCACTGTTACATACATATATTTTCTTTTTTGTACGGCATCTTTCTCTATGGTTTATTTCTCCGCCTTTACCGCGATCATCAGTTTCTTTCGCATAGACCTAATTTTCGCTTTTACTCATAAAAAGACCTAGTCAAAGTGCGCTGACTTCGAACTATTATCTTTTTGTTATGTTTAAATTTCCTAGTAAAAATGTTTTATACTCTCCAAAATAAGTTTTTGTGATACCTAATATACGAGATAACTAGTTATGAACTTTAATTGATATCCTCCTTCCTTTTATTATAATATCCTCAAGAATTTTTAATTACTAGTGTAAGTACATTTGCATATTGTATTGTGTATGGCTAATTTGTAATTATTTATAGTGTCTGATGAAGAAAGAAATATAGTTTCGAAACGTTACGTAGCAATAAATCGTTTTTTCGATGATACATTGACCCAAATTGTGTTTTTTTAATAGTGAATATATATATATATATATATATATATATATATATATATATATATATATATATATATATACAGTACAAATCTCTTCCCTATAGTCACCTACAAACGTGTATTACGTATGTGTGCGTTCAAGAAGCGAGGAGTGGGACGCACATAGCATGTATGTATGTAGTATGTATGTATCATAATTTATCATACATACATACATATGTACTGTAGATCAGTTTGGATGTAAGCAGTAAGCACATAGATAGTATAAACGTCGATGAATGTGGAACTACCGTCAATAATAGGGACTTTATGTATTATGTAATAATAAACACAAATAAATGTGTACTTTTTAGAAGATTTTAATATTTTTAACGTTTAAAACAATGTCAGATATACCTATAACAATAACAATAAATAAAGCGGTAAATCATAATAACTTCTATATTCTATACATTATAAATAAAACTAGAATTAAAAAATTAAAAAGTAAACTATTTAATGTATTGTATGCTCAAAACGGTCTCCTAATGCAAACAAGCAATGTCCTAATCTGTCATAAAAGTTTCTCTGAACATTTAAAATCGTTTGCGGTTGAATATTTAGGATAGATTCAACTATTTTCGCCCGTAATTATCGTTTCAAACGCAATGGTACGTTGAAAGTTAATTTGAAATACCCGTGCAATTTCTCTTATGCTGCGACCAAGATGATACTGTTTTACGCTTTTTTTTTTTTTGTTCAAGGGTAAAAATATCCATCGTGAATACGGACTATTCGCAAAAGTTGAGCAAACCATCCAACTTGGCAAGTAAACTGTAACTAATGGCATGTATCACATGTATGCCTTACTATGCATCGCTTCGTTCTTCCCCACTCCTCGCTTCTTGAACGCACACATACGTAATACACGTTTGTAGGTGACTATAGGGAAGAGATTTGTACTGTATATATATCAATTGATAAATTCTTGGAGTTTTTCGGCTCATATATGAAATATTTATAAATATTATCAAATTAGTATGTAATTGTGAAGTAAATGTGAGTGTAAACATTGCTGTCTACAGATTACAATACAACTCATACGAAATTTTATTGAAAAATTTTGTCTACATTGGGACCTGAACCCAAGTCTACGGTTTGCCCGACCGTCGTTTAACCAATTAAGCCACGATAGACCTTGGTTCAAGCTAATTAGAAACGCATTATAAGGTGACAATGTTAATGATTCAGATGTCAGTTATTGAAAGCAAATGTCAGTTATTAGAAGCAGATGTCAGTTTTGAAAGCATATGTCAGTTTTTAAAGCAATAACTGACATCTGCTTTCAAAACTGATATTTGCTTTCAAAACTGACTTCTGCTTTCAAAACTGACATCTACTTTCAATAACTGACATCTGAATTATTAACATTGTCACTTTATAATGCGTTTCTGATTAGCTTTAACCAAGGCCTATCGTGGCTTAATTGGTTAAAGCGACGGTCCGGCAAACAGTAGACTTGGGTTCAAGTCCTAACGCAATTAAATTTCGTATGACTTGCGCTGTAATTTGTATACAGTAATGTTTACATTCACATTTACTTCACAATTACATACTAATAATATTTCATATACAATGTGTCCGGGAAAATGTGGGAAATCTCTCGGATTCAGATAGAACATTAAGAAATAAGATGACAAGTTCCCATAATTTTTTTCCTAGCGGCCCTCCCTACGGAGATACGGCCTCCTAAAAGACGCCACTGGAAATCAATTTTTCTTGAATAACTTTTAAACTACTTATTATAATTTAATGAAAATTTAATATGATAAAAAGTAGTAAGGATCTCTTAAAATACTGCCCTTAAATTTAAATTAGTTTGTTTAGTTTACCAGGGGCGGACTAGGTTGTACATTTTAATGCTTACATTTTTAACACCCTGTATGATAAGGAGTTAAAAAAAAAAAATTTGGATACCTTGAACATTAAGCTAAAGAAAAGGTACTCTTGTTCATTGTCGATAAAATGAATCGTTTCCGAGGAAAAAAAAATAAAAGAATTAATGTTTTGTTTCTATTAAAAAGAACCATGTTTTTTATTTTTTTTTGTCTGCAACAAAGTGTGATACAAAAGTCATTCCAAGAACAAAAAAGTTTTAGTTTAGGTTATTTAATACGACAAAATTACAAAGATTCTTAGAAATGCAGTTTTGTCCCAGAAAGGCAACTTAACAAAAATTATGTTTAGAAATGTACTCTCTAAAGCTTGCAACGATTGAACCTAAATACGCTAATTAGAAATGATCAATTAAAAACTTCATAAGTGGGTTCAACATGGGCTCCGTGAACTCTGATACACTCGCGGGCACGACGAATAGAGGACTGCTGTACTCGCCACAACAACCCAGCATTGTTTCTTATCACATCACAATGAAATGTGACTCTCTGTAAAAGTTCCTCCCTAGTATCAACCGGAGAGGAATACACCAAGGTTTTGAGATGGCCCCACAGGTGAAAATCCATTGGCGTTAGGTCGGTAGACCGTGGAGGCCAGGCAATGGGACTTTCTCTGCCTATCCAACGGTTTGGATAGACGTTATTCAGGTGGTCGCGTACAGCAACGCTAAAATGAGGTGGGGCCCCATCATGCATAAAATACATGCTTTGGCGGGTTGCAAGTGGCAAATGCTCTATTTAATCCAGAAAAGCGTTCTGAAGGAACTGTAAATAAAGTTCACCATTCAATCGTGGCGGCAATACGCATGGTCCAATCAAAAAATTGCCAATTATTCCTGCCCAAACATTAATTGATGCATTCTAAATAGCTTGAACCAAGGTCTATCGTGGCTTAAGTGGTAAAAGCGACAGTCCGGCAAACTGTAGACTTGGGTTCAAGTTCCAACGTAGACAATATTTTTCAATTAAAAATTTCGTATGATTTGCTTTGTAATTTGTAGACAGCAATGTTTACATCCCCACTTACTTTGCAATTACATACAAATTTGATATTTGTAAATATTTCATATAAAAGCCGAAAAACTCCAATAATTTATCAATTGATATAGATTGATATAGAATCTCGAAACCATGAACACAAAAACCGAGACTGTTCACGTTATGGAATTTGTTCACGTTAGCGAGTAGATACTAAACATATTGCTTATTTAATAATATACAACGTTACATAAAATAGCTAGTGATTTTTTATTGAATTTGTTTGCTAGAAATGCTGAGCAAAATTGCTTTCTCTTGCAATCGTTTTAAGTTTATAATGTCTTCAGCATCCAAATTGTTTGTACGCCCCCAATCTAACGCCATATTTAATGCTTTCACGCCATCCGAATGCGGTACTTATCATCTTCGCTTTCATATGTAACTGTGTCTTTATTCCATTCTTCAATACGAGTCTTTGTGTATTGGTCTATGGTCGGTTCACTTTCAAGATTATTCAATAAAGTGATTGTTTCAGCTACAATTTCGGAAGTTTCTTCATTCCATTTTCGTTGTAAAACACTTAAGGGGAGAGTGTCTTCTTCGTCAGATTCAGTATTGTCACTGTCTGATAATATGTTATGCCAACATTTAGCGATAACAGATTGCTCCAATTTATCCCATGCAGCGGCTAGATTCAATACAGCATCCTTTAACGACAGATTTTTAAGAGCTTCCTGAATATTTTCTATATTGGAAATTATAGAGGCCAGTAAACTTTTCCTATAATAAGGCTTAGTGAGCCGCAAGACGTTCTGATCCATCGGCTGTATCAATGGTGTTACGTTAGGAGGCATGGACATTGCAAATATTTTGCCATCAGTTGTTTTTAATTCTGCTTCCGAGGGATGAGAAGGGGCGTTATCAAGAAGAAGGATGGCATATTCTCTGATGTTTTTACTGCGTAAAAAAGCTCTAACCAAAAATTATTAAAATCAACTACGGTATCTTTTTTTTTTGTTTGAACTTACCTCAGGAACGAACTGGTTAAAATACCAGTCTTTAAAAATATCTTTCGTCATCCATGCATTTGCGTTGTTCTTGTAGACAACTGGATTGCAGAAATTTTTAAAGCATCTAGGCCGATTTGCTTTTCCAATTATGAGCGGCTTTAATTTGTACGAGCCAGCTTCATTTGTACAACCGAGTAATGTAATTCTTTGTTTCGCAATTTTCATTCCCGGAGCGTTTTTTTCAGCAAGTGAAACAGGTCCTATCAGGCAACAGTTTCCAAAATAACCCAGTCTCGTCAGCATTATAGAGCTGCTGTTCATTTAAATCAAATTCCGCAAGTTTTTGTCTCAATTGTTGTCTAAAAAGATCCACTAGATGTGGCTGAGTTGATAATTTTTCTCCAGTAATTTTCAAATGACGAATTCCGAAGCGCTTTTTAAAACGTTGGAGCCACCCATAACTGGCATTAAATTTATGTGTACTTTGATGCACCTTATCATAAAAAAATAAAGCCCTTTGCCGAATTATTTCAGCAGTAACCGGAATGTTTCTCTGGCGCTGTTTAAGAAACCATCTGTATAGAATTTTTTCCATTTTTGGATATTCCGGTTCTCTTAATGTACATTTTTTGCTAGATGTTGACGTACTAGCCAAAACAGCGACGATTTTTTTCTTTTTATTTTTAATTGAGCAAACTGTTGATTTTGCTACGCCATACTTTTTTGAAATGGCCGCTACACTCAAACCTTTTTCATAATTTTCTATTAGCTTACCTTTCTCACGTAAAGACAAACACTTTGCATTCACTTTTGTCATGTTACGACAGTTAACGTACCGCACAAGAGCATTCACTGAACACTGTGGCCCAGGCCCTGGGAGGCTTTACGGTCAAGGACGTTATGTAATTTAGTTCGCGACCCCAGCGCTATAGCGCTGTTTTCAGTTGTTTGTTTACTTTTGCGGCCATATTGCCGCATAGTTTTTGTTTTACTAATTGTCTTAGATAAAAACCAGTATTCACGAGCTAAATACGTATGTATATTTATGATAAAGTTTTATTTTTGTATTATACTGTTTGTATATGCCATATGCTATTTGTATGTAGTATTTGTATATACATATTAGGGTGGGGCGATTAGTATGGAAGGAAAAAAATCTTAATGGGCGCTTCGCGTTTCTGATTCTTGGGATTATACTGAGCAAAAAAGTCCACTAGACCATACGTCTACGGTGAAAATCGAGCTTCCAGATTTTGACTTGCAGTTTTTTCTCAGACTTTTGTCACGTTTTTTTGGATATTTTGGCCTATAACAGCCAAACCATAGAGATTTTCGATCCAATACTAACACAAAAATTGTAGCCAAGACAATAGTTAAGAACTCTGAACGCTCCTTCAGGCAGTTTTGGCCTTGTGAAAGTGCAAATTTTTCGTGAAAATATTGATAAATTACCATTTTCAGTTGTTCATAGCGCAAAATCATAAAAATGTTCTATTTTTTATTTTTTTCCACTTTTTTTATCCAAAAATATAATGTTTTTTTGTTTTGTTCAATATTTATTTTGAAAATTATGAGAAATTCATTTAAAGTACAAAGTAATTGTATTGGTAGAGACAAGGTATGAATCAAGAAGAAAGCAATTATTGTTTTAAACGATTTCACATCAAAAATTCTAATTCAGTGTATTTGTCATTCAAAGATTGCCTTTCAAATCTTTTCGAGATTCCATACGAGGCGCTTTCTTTCGGCCTTCAGATACAGATGCCATTATACCTTCACGGTTTTTGTCGATTGAGCGCTTAGCAACACTAGCTAGTAGCTGGACATGACGCTCCGTACCTTGAATATGACAAGGTATTAGTGGGTCTGGAAATGGTGGATCTTCATCACCTACACATTCGAGGTATTGTTGTAAATGCTCATACGGAATTTTCCTGGTAAATGGCGGTTCAAATAACAATGCTTTGTCCTCTAAATCGATCATGTGAACGTAATCCGTACAATCAAAATTGATGTTTGGTTTTACATATTCGCGAAGCTCAGTTAAATCGCATACGTTGTCGCGAATATACAATATTTTTTTGAGTGCCAATATACGAATTTCTTTACAATCATCGAATAACATGCCCAACAAAACATTTTCACTGTGTGCGAAATAGGAATTATTCTGTATTACGAGATTTACGATGTTACGTAAGTTGTCTGGTAAATATTGCGTCCACTGGATGAATTTTCCAAGCAGAGCACTACTGTATACAGCCGAATTGTAGTATTTAACGTTGAAATACATGGGAACATACACTTTCATGATGTACCTTGCCAAAATTTGTAAATTTTGTGATGGGTTTTCTGTCGCAATATACAAACGGAGCAATCTACTAGCTTTTGTTATCCATCTCGAATGTCCTACCGGTCCAGGTTTGATGTTTGCAAGATTAATTGAGCAACTACCATTTGAAACGGCTTGGGCAATTTGGTATAGATATTTAACGTCTGTGGAAAGTTGATTTTCAGCATCTGTACTCATTGGAGGAATGTGTTCAAGTGGAATAAGTTGAAAATTTTCGATAACCTGAAAAATGTTTAGATTATTTCAATAAAAAAATTACAAAACTATATCGTATAGAGAAAGAAGTACATAAAGTTATCATATTTACTTGTAATGTATTGCAAATATCTATCCTTTGAGTTAACGATCCAGTGCTTTTTGTCGGTCCAGTAGTGGCCGATTTTTCGACAGCGTTGTACAGATGTCGGAACGGCAATTCGTTGAAATGAAGTAAACAGATAAACCAATGTATTGGTCTATCTAGATAGCGTTCGATGAGACGCAATACACCTCCAGATGTGCCAGTGTTTGCCACCTCACCGTCACTACAGACGGCAATTCAATTTTCAAGTGAAAGATTTTTAGATTTGAAAAATGCAATCAATTCGGCTTGTTTCGCTTTGGAGGTTTCGCCTTTGCCTTCTAAATTCACATAGCCAATTAGTGACGAATGTGGTTCGCGTATTACTACTATGTGTGGTTCTTTTCGCATTGTAGTGTGATATACTTCATTAATTTTCTCCCGAGTTAATGAATCATTTTTGCGACCATCAAACGAAAAAGCGATCAACGATTCACCATCGTGATCTGCTCGTAAAATATCGTGTCTCGATTTTTCACGCTCTCGGCTCACTTTTCTTTTATCCATAATAATGGTTTCACCTCGCTCATCCTTAAACTGTATGACAGCGAATAAAGCTGAAGCCAAAACAGATGCTAATCGATCGGATACCCCAAAACGATCGCACATCATTGCAAACCGTGGTGTACTATATCGAGGAGTATACATTCTTCGCATGGTTGGTGTATGGATTTCTGAACCAGGAGGTTCATAGTTTTCCAATTCATGCACATCTGATGCGGTTGGTTGATATATTGGATCAGATGATGCACCTGAATGTAAAGATGGTAACACAATCGATATTTCTGTTTCGACTGGCAAATATTCAGGTATTGTAAGTCTGCGTTCGTTATGCTGATCCAACATGAATTCATGGAGTCGGTCAGGAATTTTGCCACAATTACATCGAGCTGTTTTGAGCTGGCATTTACATTTTCCGATGTAAAATATTTTCGTTGTGCTGTCAACAAATTCTCTGAATTTAGCATCATTTTTTGTTTGTCTCTTACAAGCTTCACGGTAATTTTTCAATAATCTGCCCAATTTCTTAATAATATTTTTTTTTCCAATAACCTCAATATTTAATTTGTTCCAAATTTGTATCAATTTGTCGCAAACGTGTGAGGTGAATGTGTCGTATGAAAACATTTTATTTGCGTTTTTGCAACGAGCGGCCATGAAAAAATAATGTTTCAAAAAGTCGCTCGTAGTTGGAAGCGAAATATCGTCTAATTCAGCCTCTAAACCGAATGCCAATACGTTTTGCGAAGGTATATGTTCTAGATTTGATGATGACGCTGATGATTCTGGCTGCGTCTCCATCTCCACATTCTCTGTATTATCAGAATCTACTGGATTATCATATTTTTTATATCTTAAATTAAAAAAAAGTTTTTTATTAGCACTGCACAGTTTATACACGAAACAATTACTTCTAAAACTTACATTTGCGGCAGATATTTTAAAATGCGTATTTAATTTTATGTGTATTTGATGCTGTGATCGTTTACAATAAACTAACAAAAATGCGTCAAATGAACTGAAAACAATAGAAGAATAAAAAATAAGAAATAAAATAGATAGAATAAAATAGAATAAAGTAATATGTTCAGAGAAATTGTAGCCCGAGACAATAGCTACAACTTTACTTTTGAAAATAAGTCAAAATTTCAAATAGTTTACGAAATATGAGCCCAAGAAAATTTGCAAATTTTCCAAAAAAATAAAGTCAGAGAAAAAACTGCAAGTCAAAATCTGGAAGCTCGATTTTCACCGTAGACGTATGGTCTAGTGGACTTTTTTGCTCAGTACAATCCCAAGAATCAAAAACGCGAAGCGCCCATTAAGATGTTCAAATCGCCCAACCCTAATACATATATAGATTTTATTATTTGAATATAGTATTTGTTTTTATTGTGATTGAAAAGGAAATGGTGAACACATGTGTGATAACATATCGAGCAAGAGGTGGAGATGTGAAATTTCATAGACTTCCATTTCAAGATCATGAGGTAATAAAAACAACCTAAATTATGTATGAGCTTACTAGTTTCATTCTTTTCGTAGTTATGCCAATTATGGCTTTTAAGAATTGGCAATGAAGATCTGTTTGCCAAGAATGACAGAGACTTAACTAATTATAGAATTTGCCACAAACACTTTGATCCGATGTGTAAATTGGTGACTAGAGTTGGATTGAAGCCATCGAGTCTACCAAACTTATTTCTGCCCAACTATTCTGGAACGTTTAGTGATTGTTTCCTAACTGAAGTGGAATTACAAACAGGTAAATCATTTTGTTGAATATACAAAATCTGAACTACGAAAAGTTTTCCATATAGAAGTATGATTATTAATAAACTGGAGTAGATTTTAATCATATAATATGTTTTATCAAGATTTATATTTATGTATATATCCTATTATAATATGATATAATCATATACAATAATTTTATTTGTGTTTGACAAATATTAATTTTTGTTGTATAGAATGTTACGCATACAAATACACCTTCCTGCATACGGCTTATGTAAGTGCAAGTTTTCTCTATTATTTCTCTTAAAACCCTCGTAGCTTTAACATTTAAATAAATTTCTACTAATGATTTTTAATTTGCTTTATACTCCATTTATCGAACAGTTTAGACCCTTCAACTACAATATTCTCAACCCATTTCATTCGTTCTATTCATCTTGAAAGCCTTTGTATATTAGCAAGCGGTCATCTTCTTAAATTCCCTATCCGAAATGCTCGCAAGATTTTCACTGCTAACTCGCTAAAAGTCACACCGAATTTCAAACCAATTATGAAGGAATTTTTGCTTTGAAATATAGATCTTCTAGACGCATCTGTTTTTGTTAAATATTGCCTTTCTATAATTAATTCTAGTTTAATGTTTAATTACAACGCTTATTGCGCCATCTCCTTTTCGTTGTTCGCCCTCTGCGACAGGAAACTCACTTGCCGACTCCTATTAGAAACTTTCGTCTCTGGTCATTAAATTATTTAACGTTTTAAGATTGGTTTGACACTTTTTGCGATATGAGATCATCCTCGAGATTTTGAAAACTATATCCTCTTCTTTCTTTACTTCCGGCAATTACGATGACGTGTATCCGGCATTTTACTTCTATATCGATACGGCAGCCATTGAGACTTAAGCTTCATAAGCGCTGTGTCGTGTTTGTGTCACGTGTTATTTAAAACTAGATTTCTGCGGTGAGTTTTTGAAATCCCCTTAATAATTTTTACCATATCGCATTTTGAACTTTCAGGATTCTTATAAACGTTTTATAAAACGAGGTTTTCTCTGAATTTCTGAGAAATATTTGGATATCTATTGTGAAGCGTAAGGCGTCTCACCGGTAAATTTAACCTGTGTTTTGGGGCATAATTTTGCTGATCGAAATACTTCGACGCAGTTCTGAAACTCCCTTAAGCCGTCCGCAACCTGTGAATTTTGGGGCACATTTATTCTGCAAGACCTTTTTGGATTAGGAGAAAGGGACGCGGTTCATCCATATTGGATTCTCGTAATGGCGTCGCTGTGAAACCTGCTCGTGAATAAAAGAATTGACTTGCCCTAGTAAGCGATATATTGCACTTGGAAGGAACGAATTCTGTTATTGTATCCTAGAAAAAGTAGGTGTTGCCTTTTAATTCTTGCAGTCCTAAACTTATAGAAGATCATTTAAATATCGAATAGTGTTTAGTATTTTCTAAATTAATATTATAATCAAGCTGATACTCTCCTTAAGAGACGCACACCTTGTGTGTTAGTTCAAACTGTTAATTCAGTTTATTTAGAAGGGTTCTTTTCCCTATTTCAAGTTTGTTTTACTGTGTCATTCGAGTCTGATTTTGTAATAAACCCGTTGATAGTCATAAATATCCCCGGGTACTGGTACAGAAACTTAATATTAGCTCCAGAAGACCGACAGCTTCACTGTTTGTCACCTGTTTAGATTTAGTGTCATTTTCGAGGTCAGATCCTTCAGATCGGACCCTTAATTGTTTGTTTCGATACCTGAAAATCGAAGAACTTTCTGTAGTTTAATGTACTTATTTTGTTATTAACTGTACAGAATCTAGATTACGTATACGGAATTGGTATTCTAATAATTACTTTTGTTAATTAATTTCCTACAGGTTTTCTGATTTAAATTATATTAAATATTTGCACACCTGATATACAGGGGGTACTCCAAAAGTTTTGCCAGGAATAATAGATCTCATAATTTTGTAACTTTTCTTACCTTTATTATTTTGCTGTAATTAAGGCATAACTTTGATTACTTTCATGAGGTAACCTTCCGTTTCGCTTGTGATTTTGCCATTCTTGTAATTGTTCGCGTTGACGTCTATTGAGACTTCTTTTGATAACTCGTTCGTGGTTTCAAGATTTTATTAACCTGACGAGACAATTTTGGAATAACCCCTCTCGCCTCCCGGTTCAAATATACAGGGGGAGAGAGTTGCTAACTTTTTCCGTA
The DNA here is from genome assembly GCA_935421215.2 of Melolontha melolontha. Taxonomy (NCBI): domain Eukaryota; kingdom Metazoa; phylum Arthropoda; class Insecta; order Coleoptera; family Scarabaeidae; genus Melolontha; species Melolontha melolontha. Next base: position 135,181,369 of record OW285235.1, on the reverse strand, counting down.
CTCAGTATTATTAACTCAAATTTCAAGTTGCTATCACTTTTTTTTGGTTGATCAGGGCTTCACCTTTTAATTGCTTCGAAACATTTTAAGTGTCTGTTACTATATTAGTTTAGCGTTTTGACTTTGAATTTTGATGTACGACTGTGTCTAGTTTTATATTTTGTGAGAATTGACAACGCCGAATTGTGAATTGATGTTGGCCCATTTGTAGCCTTTAATAAATTGTAGAATTGTTGATTGTGTCTTGATCCCTACCCTTCCACTAGTTTTATGAGTATAACAAAGTTTCTTGCTCTGCAACGAGTGATAAGAGGCTGACCCTCTGGTGTTAGTTGGAGCTACCAGGTCCCGCCTGCTCCCGTTATAGCTGAATCTCTGCAGGTGGATATAACGGTGGCGTCCATTTTCCAACTCGCGGCCTTGAATCCGCGACGTTCTCCGAAGCAAGAGAGTTAGCCGGCAGAGACCTTCCTGGGGACATAACATCAACAGGTAGGTTCAGACCAGAGAGGATCAGCGAGCGTTCACTCCTTATCACTCGTCACACTTTTAATTTTACGCCGCGTTGGTGGCAAGAACTAACATCAATTGAGACAGGCAACAATTCAAGCCAGCTTACAGCAGTGAAACGAAAAATTGGGAATGGTAATTATCTTATATCTATATAAATTTGTTTACTTACTTCTAATTTAACAAACATGTAGAAAGTCAAAGTGAGAGCATATCAGAACCAGGACCATCGAAGAAGTCATTTACTCGATCTACATCAACAGAAGCATCACAACATAGTAATGCTCCTTTATTTGTTTTCGCACATTTTATTTAGTTTACTAATTATAGGTGATTTGAGCAGGCAAGACATTCATGACCAGATAACTCCATCTACAGAAGTACAAAGTGCAGTTATGACAACACCAATTAAAACACGTAAAGGTATTGATATAAAATTACTTATACCTGTATCTGTACAAAATTATTGATTTAGAGGGTTTTAGATATAAGAAGAAGGCAGAACTTGCTTCGTGCAGTAAACGTTGAACGGCGAGTACAGTTATCTCCAAAAGCAACGAAACTGTATAGTATTTCAGAAAATCTCTTAAGAATATCTAGAAGATTAGATGAAGAACGTACAGATCTTGTTCAAAGATTAATGGCAGACAATAAATATCTCAATTCTCCAGAATATGTTAAAGCAACAGTAAATGAAACAACATATAATTTTATTATGTCTCAGTTAAAACTTCAAAAAGTTAAACCATATGCAAGACGTTTTACTTTTAAAAACAAAGTATTTGCTCTATCATTAATGAAATTGAGTCCTCGCAGTTACAGATTGCTTCAAAGATCATTTGCTATGCCATCAAGAAGGACATTAAATAAATGTTAGAAATATGTAATGGACAATGTACAATATCATTTTACTTGTAACGCTCGTGATCTTAAAAATATTTTAACAGATTATATTCTTGTAATTTTGGAGCCAGAAACTCCGTCAGCATAGCCATGTACCGCTCTGGATTTATGGTTACTGTTTGGTCGCGATTGTCCTCAAAGAAAAACAGCACGATGATGCCCCATCTTGCGATTTCAGCCCAAACCGTAACCTTTGGTGAGTGAAATGGATTTCTGGTATTTTAGACAGGGATTCTCTGCTTGCCCAATACCGGCAGTTTTGTTTATTCACGAAACCGTTAACGTGAAAATGAGCTTCATCGGAGTAGATAATGTTATTGAAGTCATTTAAAGCGTCGAGTCCTTCTTTTGCAAAATTTAATCTTGATTCAAAGTCTGTTGGATTTAATTCATGCACCACTTGAATCATATAAGGGTGCAATTTCATAGTGAGGTGCCAAATTCGCTGCAACGTGGATCTACTCACACCTAGAGCAGCGGAACGTTTACAATTGAACATTCTTGGATTCGCGCGTACAAATTCTCGAACTTGCTGAATGGTTTTGTCAGTGCGTACAACTCTTTTGTGACCTTTCGGCCGTGTTTTTTGCGTCGATCCTGTTCTTTCGAATCTCTCACCCCACTGCTTAATTAAATTATTACAGTCACATAAGATCGACGGTTCTCATAATAGGCGTGGGCACATAACACGCGCTGTTCTCCCTTGTAGCGATTCATGGTTACTAAAATTGCAATAGCCGCGCTATAGACTGGTACCATCACCGCGCCCCTCCCTTATAAGTTTAAAAATTAGCACGGTCTAAAAAATCAAGTTCTTTCTGGACCAGCTTGTATTTTGTTCCTGTTTTTGCAATAATTCCGATTACCATTTTTCTTTTCATAATTTTTATATTGCTTTGTACTAATTAAAATTAAATCACACAATTTTGTTACAATTATTGCTTGTTTGGGAAAGTTTACTTAGTAGATATGTGTAGATGTTGTCAACATTAGATACGTTTATGTATATCTGTTGGACAAATAAAACTATTATTATCATTATTATTATTACTATCTAAATGGATATGTTCAAGGCTCAGAAATCTTAAGATTAGTTAAATGGTTCCAGAATAATCTGTTCGTTCAACAAGTACCCTATTACATTTTTAACATAGTGATTTTTGAATTATGCACTGGGTAATTAATAAATTACTAGCTTAAATACTAAATTTTTTAAAACGTTATGACATTTAACTGAATCAATATAATAAATAATATACCTTAATTTAAATTAAATCAAATAAAACAAGATATAAATCCTACAGTCACCTTTTAGATTATTTTGTCTGCCAAATAAACCGTGTATACACAAAATATAGATGGGGATAATTTAAAACGATTGTAAATTCCAAGATTTATATTTAATTATATTAAACCTATTGTTGCTCATATAAAATTATTTTGAAAGTTTTATATTATTCATGTCAAAATATTCATTACGCCCATCTACATACCTAAATATATGCAACATACATATATATACTATGAATACGGACACGGTTCTATTACATAGGAACTCATTAATAGTGCACGATGTCGTCTTGATTGGTGATCCTGATGATTTATGGAACAAAATCAGCTTTCACAATGATCTCAGAAATTAAATATATCTGTCAAATCACTGTGAAAACCAGTTTCGTCTTGATGACGTTGCCATGACTAGATGGATTCTTCTACTCGCAGACTTGGGGGTCTTCTCCTTCAGCAAACACAGACCGCTATGTGTCATTTAATATGATATGAATCAGGTTCTCCTTAAATCCTTCACTAGTATTCATATTATACTATATCATCATTAATACTTTTAATTTAATGAAATACATGTATACCTAAACGTTATAGTTGTGCAATTTTAACTTAATAATATTGAAAAAGAAAGAATAGATTAATAAAAGTTAATATAAACTCTTAATAAATGAATGATAATATGTAATCGATGTAGATTAGACATTTAATATATGGATGGACATACACACCTTAAATATATAGGTAAATGTGAATATAAAAATAAAACAATACTAACAAAACATTTTGTAAATAAATTAAAATCTTCTACAATGACAATATTTGCTTGGACAATATTTGGTTAACGTCAATAACACATGCGCGTATATGTACGTATGCGCATACCGGAGATGTAAAAGCATTGAAATTGTTATAAAAATGATGAAATTACAGTTTTAAACGGAAACAAGAAGTATATGTGTAACGGAGCCTAACACAAATGCCAAATTATGGTTTGTACTTTAGAGACATAACACAAAGAGTGGCTAAGTGCAAGCGGTTATTATAAAATCTAATATTTAATTTTCACGAAGCAAGAAAATTAGATTAATTGAAAGTAATGTGCTGGTCTTGTGATGTTCTTTAATCATGTTATTACTATTATAATACTGCAATACAAACATTCGAAGGAAACACAAAATATAAGAACATAATATAATAGAATTATATATAGAGAGAGCAAAAGTGGTTGTCCTGATCCTACACCACTTTCCGCTAATCACATATCAATATTTAAATATAAATATATAATATAAATATTGGCAGTTAGTCAATCAACTAGACACTTTCGTGATGAATGTGTTCAAGCACAACTGCATTTAGAATTATATTGGTCGTGCTCTAGCGGCATTTTTCTCAAATTTTGCGCAAATATAATAAATATGAATCCACAGAAAACACACCTAACGTACGACTATGAACAGAAAATTATATTTTGTTAAATCCACTAGAAATAACTAAGGTGCTAACTTCAGATAGAAAAATGAATGAAAGTATTCATACACTCGCCGTGAAAAGTGGTGATCAGAACAATCATTTTTGCTTTCTCGGTATATATAAGTAATATAATGCTTCATCAACACAAACATTTTGACAAATACATAGGAGAAGAATTAAAAGTGATTGGGAAATCGTATGAAAATTAGAGAATAAGGTTTAGATAAGAATAGTAAATAAATAGAAAATTAAAAAGCAAAGTAAGAAGCAAGTTTGAAGAAAAATGAAAGATAATAAAAAAATTTAAATGGAATATTAACTAAATAATATGTTACAATAGTAATTAGAGAAAAAACAAAGTAGCTTTTGATTCAAAAAAATATAAAATATGCTTCGAAGGAGCGTCTGAAAAATAAAATAAAAAACAACTAAAACAAGGAATTTATATAGACTGCTAAATATAGAGTTAAAGTTAGAAATGCGGACTGAAGTTAACTGAAATAAAATTTTAGTAATTAGAGAAAAAACAAAGTAGCTTTTGATTAAAAAAAATATAAAAGATACATCGAAGGAGCGTCTGAAAAATAAAATAAAAAACAACTAAAACAAGGAATTTATATAGACTGCTAAATATAGAGTTTAAGTTAGAAATGCGGATTGAAGTTAACTGAAATTAAATTTTAATTAAACGATTTGAATTAAAAAGAGAATGTGGTGAAACAAGTAAAGAGTGAGTAAAATAATACTTGCAGAAATAAACGAAATAATGTCAGGGTGAAAATATATCGTTGTGTAACTACACTGCTCCAAGTGATTAATGCACCACTAGGGAATTCTTTATAAAACTAGACTATATGACCAGATAGAGAAGTATATTCGATTCTTTGATAATTAACAATCTTTAATAAATAAACTTTGTTTAATATTTTAATAAACTAGCCTTTTTAAATTAGTATACAGTGAAAAGCAATTTAAAGGGAAAATTTTGAACAAATATTAATTAACATTTTTAATGAAATCGCCGCAGTGTCGAGTATTTCCACATCTGCTTCTTATGACGGCTTAGCATCGACGATTCATACTCAAAATAAGCGAGCTTATGTCATTCTGCTCCAACTGCTAAAACTGCTATTCCCGCGATGTATGAAGAATGTCTTAATAAAATGAAAGAAATTGTTGAAACAGGTAGAAAGTTTTGTATTACGACAGACTGTTGGACATCGGTCAACACGATTAGTTATATTGGTGTTACGGCACATTTTTTAAATAATAACTTTGAGTTATATTCTATTTTATTGGAGTGTTCTGCAATAAATGTCTCCCATACCTCAGAAAATTTAGCGAAAGAACTGCGTAGAATTGCAGAGGATTGGGGAATAGAAAAAAAGATCTTGCTCGCTGTATCTGATAATGCATATAACATTCAAAATGCCATCTCCACACAATTAAATTGGAAACATTTCGGCTGTTTTGCTCATACCATAAATTTAATTGTTAAAGACAGTTTCAAAAATAATAATGTGCAGGAGTTAATCGGTAAAATCAAAGTTATTGTCACCCATTTTCGCAGAAGTTATACTGCTAATGAAAAATTGGTAACATTTCAACGTTAAAACAATTTAAATGGAACACCTTTAAAATTAATTAATGATGTCCCTCGTTGGAACTCAACTTACTATATGCTGCAGAGATTTACAAAATTAGAATCTGCGGTTAAGAGTTCAATTGCTTTAATTGATAAGGATCTCCCTATTTTAAGTTCATCCGAATGGCAATTAGCTAAAGACTTATGTAGTATATTAAAACCGTTTGAAAACGCTACAAAAACCATCAGCGGTGAATTCTATTGCACAGCATCTTTAGTTATTCCAATTACTAATGGTCTAGTTGATGTTTACACTAATTTACTGCAAAAAGATTTCCTACCGCTTATAAAAGAAATTATTGCAGCTTGTCGCAACGGTATAAATGAGCGCTTGGGAAATGTAGAAAGAAGTAATACGTTAAGCGTATCGACATTTTTAGATCCAAGATTTAAAAATTTAGCGTTTTCTAATCCCTCTTTTGCCGACAATGCGAGAAAAAATGTCCAAGAAGCACTTGGACAAAAACTTTCGCCACAGTTACATAAGGTTAACGTTGATAGAGCAGATGATAATGCTAAGGATGATGAATGTTCAATATGGGGTTCCTTTGATCGAAGTGTTGCAGTTGCTCGACCTCGTGGAACCGTCACAAGCCGCGCAATTATTTAAATTCAAAGATACATGGAGGAAGATATTATTCCACGAAGTTCTGATCCTCTAAAGTGGTGGCAGGAACATAAATTTCATTTTTCTAATCTATCTACAATTGCACAAGAAAAACTATGTGCTCTAGCTTCTTCAGTTCCTTGTGAAAGGTTGTTTTCTAAAGCTGGTCAGGTCCTGAATGAACGTAGAACACGATTAAGTGACAGGAAAACTCAAATGTTATTATTTTTAAATGCTAATTACAAATATAGCAAATAAATGTCTTTTATAGGTGGCAACTATTTTTTAAATGCCAAAAATTTCTTTGTTTCTTTAATATATTATATTTAATTTTTTTGTTTTTATAAAATGTATTATTAATATGTATTTTATTTTGTTTTTATTTCATTTTATATTTTGTTAAATTAAAACATTAATTGATTGAAAATTGAAATACATATTATTTCTTCGTGCCAAAAAAAATGGACTCCAATCCATATAGTTAACAAAGAGAAGGTGTATTTAAAGAAGTAAGTGTTTTACTTTATTTTTTCAAAATAAAATCTAGTTTCCTAGTCAGCAGCTCCAGTTTTACAGTTTATGATGTACAATAGGAGGCAGGCAAGTAGTGAAATGTAGTGAAATTAATATGCAGCAGCAAAATGAATCACGCGAGAGCATAGCCGCGAAATGATGAAAACGTATTGGCCTAGTGCGAAAAGTCGCGATCGCGATAACGCTTTTAAATCGCCGTTATTTAAAAATCGCGATCGCCGATAACGGCGTTATGCAAATATCGCTGTTTGGCTCGACCCTAATATATAATATTATTAAAAATGGGGTGTGAAGAACACAATACAAGTTCATATGTATTTTTGAATGTATCTTCTCCAAAGACGTAGATATGTATTTCACATTTCTACAAGATTATCAATACGCCCCTGTTGGAGAAGAGACACATTCAACAAAACATAACTACCTTGCTATCTCGCAGATATTATTAAGACAGAGCGTGAAGGAATATTCAGCGCTGTCTGTATAATAACCGCGGAACTAGCCGGGTGTTTTTTATAGTCGGTAACCACCGTATCTATAAAAAACTGTATTATCGTGTCTTCACTACTTGTCGGCATGCACGGAATACGTATATAATAACATAATTTGAAACATACTTGAGTAGGTAAACCTACCAATTTTGTATAATACAAAAGTATTTTTAATAATATATAATATTATTAAAAATGGGGTGTGAAGAACACAATACAAGTTCATATGTATTTTTGAATGTATTGAATGTATACATTCAAAAATACATATGAACTTGTATTGTGTTCTTCACACCCCATTTTTAATAATATTATATATTATTAAAAATACTTTTGTATTATACAAAATTGGTAGGTTTACCTACTCAAGTATGTTTCAAATTATGTTGTAAATAGATTAGTAATAGATTAGTCTTGTTGGTGAACGAAGTATTATTTTGTTTTGGAAATAACATTATAACCGAGATTTTTTCAGGTTTTTAAATTTGTTTTCATATAATGTGCGACTATGACGCATTAAATTTATAATTGCATTTCATAATATTAAGCAATGATTATTTAATACATATCTTAGTTTTGCGTAACTAAAATTTAATCGTAATTCAAACATTTTTGTATTTTTACATTGTTTCATTATGTTTTATGTAACAAATAAAATGATTTCATGTAACCTCATTCATCTATATACTTGCAGAAAATAGTAAAATATTGCATAGCTACACGTATTCGCTTTTTATCTGTAGAAAAATAAAAATAGTGTACAAGATCAAAGACTGGAATTAGAATATTTTCTTGAAGCGATATAAAATCACGTTTGTCATAATCTAATTAGTACAAGATAATATAGCTGAAGAGAGAGAGGAGCATTTTACAAATTTTATTAAATACAGAGATAAATTTTTTTAACCAGTTATGGTGCACTGCCTTTAAATGTAGTACTCTTTGACATCTGTACAAAATTTCTAAAACGATACTTTTTGTGTCGCAAAAAACTGTTTTCTGCGATTTTCATATTTGTCTTTGTTAAGGAAAAAATCGCATAAAATGTTAGAGAAAGGTTTTGGTGACTGCATATGAATACATGTCAAAAACAAGAGTGTCTTTGAGTGGTACAAAATATTCAGAAAAGGCAGTGAACCTGTTGAAGACGAAAGGCCGTTTGACAATTAGAGACCTTGTTGATAATACTGGGATTTCATTTGGATTAATCCAAGTAACTTTGCAAGAGCATTTCGGTCTTATATCGATTGGTTTCAAATAATTGATAATTCATTAAATATCGTGCCAAATGTGAAGTGAAAACGATAAAATCACGTCAAAGTCGTTCGAAAATCAAGGTTATGTTAACAGTTTTCTTTGATTATCATGGTGTAGTGCACCATGAATTTTTCCAACTGGCCACTGTTAACAAGAATTATGGAAAGATAATTTGGTTTTTGCATCATGGTAATGCAATACATCACATTTCATCGCTTGTTCGAGGCTATTTGGTCAAGAATTCAATATATATATTGTTCCACATTAACCATTTTCGTCTGATTTAATATCTTATAACTTTTTTATATTTCCATCGTTCAAAATTCAAGACGCACTTCGAAAGCTATAGCGGAAATCGAATTTCAGAACTGCTATGGAGATTGGAAAAAACGTTGTAATTGTTACTTTTATTGTTTCAGAAAGAAACTACTTTGAAGGAAATGAAATAAATTTAGAAGAACTATAAATTTAAGTTTTATTTAACCAATTCAATTTTATCAGAGTAGTACACCTTCATCCAAAATAACAATAATACGAAATTTAGTAAATTTTGTGAAAAGATGTTTCTTCATAGGCCAATTATATGCATAGCCAATTATAATTTTGAAAATATATACTTACATGTAATATAGCGGTTACTACTGACAGAGCGCTTTGGTCTAAGAAAAACACGCAGATTAAAATGAATTGTATAAATAAATATTATTATAACAACAATACAATATCGATCGGTATTGTCGTTGATAAACTTTATATTAACAGAAAATGTAAATATTATAACAAATATTAATCTATCGACAACTTGGCGAAGTTTTAGACCTGACCGTGAATATTATTATAATATGACTTCTATCCTTAAATCTATTTTTTTCCATTTCAGAAATACATTATAAATAATCGAAAATTAATATTTCCAAGTAATCTAATCAGATGAGACTAATCAGATACTATATAGGTATCTGTCGATTACATTGTTACATGTTAGTTCGAAAAATAAATGAATTTCTAAGCTTTTTATCATTATTAGAATTTTCTCAAAAAAATATAAGGATACACGTTTAGATAATTCTTAGGAAAGATAAGTTAAATAAGTTGCCTACATTTACGATTTTTGGAAACAGAAGTTTTGCTCAAAATGAAATTTGTTTTGATATATAACGACAGTTAATTTTAGTAACAAACAGTTAAAATATACTAACTAAAATTAGTACTTACAAAAATATACGATAATTCTTAAGGTGTTGGAGACATTGCGAAACTGAATTGGCACAGATACCATATAAGAATATTTATCTTGTTCGGTTTCCTATTGTATTTTAACAATGCGCGGCCAACGCAACAATTACATAATTAATATACAACAATGTTAAATATGAATGAAACTTATGAATGGGAGTGCACACACATACTTTATGTGAGTTTATCAAATGTGTTAAATACGAAAATATTGAAAATATCGGGTTATATTATGAAGTCATCATGTTATTTCTGGCTCTAGTTTTTTTTAGTGATCGCTTTTGAACTCTGACTCTTACAATATACATAATAATAAAGAAATTTTTGAAGTTACTGCTTACGTCCATTCAATTTATTTTACGCTTTCATCAAATCCACATCTAATCAACAAGGCCAAAAAAAAATAATTCTCGCAATGCATATGAATATTATTCCCATAGGAAAGAAATTTTAAAATGGTTAAATTTAGAATTTCCAATAATCAAAATATGTATAAACAAATGATTGTTGTACAGAGGCAAAATTGTAGAAAATTAATTATACATACTGCAGGACCGATGGAATCTTAAATTATTTAATACCAATATATGTATGTAGTAATATTTAAGTATGTACTTGCCTAACTTAAATAATTTTGTAATTTAAAGTACTTTTGGAAAGTTATTGTATTGTGCAATAACCACAATTTATAAATTCTCATATTTTCTTTTGTAGTTTTGCATATGTTTAAAATATTTATGGAATACATATATCCACTTATTTTAACATAATATCCATTTTCGATCGATAATCTTTTACATGAATTCTACGAACATTTGTCTTAGTGTGGAACATTTTAGTTAATGGCCCTAAAGAAGTAATTTTTAAAAAAAACTTCATTACTACATAATGTTCAGTAAGGTAACCTTTAAGCGGTATAACAGTCACACACCTTTTAGATATGAAGTAGACAGTCAACAGTTTTTAACAAAGATATACTAAATATTATTGAGAATTAATTGAAATATGTAGTTCGTTTCCATGTTTCTGTCTTTTATTTCGTAGATATATTAAACGCTTGATTTCTGGATATGTTCAATAAATCAGTAATTTTCTTGTATCGATTACTTTTCATTTTATTCTAGTCTCCCGTAAACAAATTTCAATCACAATCACAAAATACATATATCCTTTTAAGTGAAAAATAAGCACTATAAGAATGTAATTCTAAAACATAAACAAAATTCTGAAAGAAAAAGTATTAAACACAGTATCATAAAGTGTACCGAATGCAACAGGGAAATTCTAGTCGCATTAATGCCTACTGCCCAGCGATTAGAGTTTCCTCAGATTGGCAGATTTGTATAAATTATATTATACTGTTTCGTCCGGCCAGTAAAACAGGCCTAAATTAGGGATACACATTTTCATCCGGCAGGTAGACATAGGTAAAGGAGAGGACTTAAATTGTCCTAATGATTATCCACTATTTTTTAAGAATTTTCTTTCGTAAATGAATAAATTCTTCAATTTTAAATTATTGTTTTTCTATTTTGCGTTCGAAATGAACTCATTATGAAACCAAAAACAGTATCGAAATGAGGTCTATTTCGATTCACTTTTTTTCATTTTTCAATGTTGGCGTTGTTCGAATACAGAAATAAATATCATTGCTGTCATATGATTTTAAGAATTTATGTACATTTGACAGATATGATATATGTTCGTATTTTACACAAACAACGTATGTTGTATACAATTGACAACAACATATATATGTTTCTATATCACTCATGTTTATATTTTTAAATGAAATATCATGTAATGTTAACGAAAATTAATAAATAATATGTAATATAATATACTTCGCGGATAGCAAGATTTAAATTTGAAAATGTCAAGTATCAATGTGACCAACTGCATGCTTTATATAAAAATTAAACTCTGAACTTTCAAATTAAATAATTCCAATTTAAGCAATTTATTAATGTAAAAAACGCAAAATAGAAAAAATAGTATAAAAAACTCGTTTCATAAGGCCTTTTGCCGCACTCGCTCTTTAGAAAACTAGCCGCAAGCGGCTCGTTTTCTAAACTGATCTCGTGCGGCAAAATGGTGCCTTATGAAACTCGTTTTTTAATATACTATTTTTCTCTATCCAACACAGAACCTACTCTATTTGTGTTGTGTTCGATATCTTAACAAAGATCCTTGTTTCAACAAGGACTAATATTGAAAATACTGCTCTAAGTTAATATAAAAGGATTAAGTACCTACAGATTATCAGACGAAACCGTATCTACTCCTACACAATTACACAATGAAGAGATATCTCTAAGACAAATTGCTGCAATTATCGGTAGAAGTCATACGACAATGCAATATAACGAGCCATCGAAAAAATTCATAATTGGAGTAGACTGTGAAATTTGGGTTGGTACTTTAGCCACTTCCACATAATGACATTTATTACTTGACATTGAAACTATAAGTTTGTGTCAAATTTTTCAAAACTCTTATTAAGAAAATTAAATTTATTTAGATGTAAATGGACAACATTTTCAACAACTTCTGTAGCTATATGTAAATTTTGATTATGATTTCGATATTAAATAAATTATTTGTTTTCTTTTTTGTTGTAGTATCATTTCAATGCCATAACCTTTTTTTTACAATGAAACCAAATGAAACTGTCAAGCAACAAGTAATGTGTCATTATGTGGAAGTGGCTAAAGTACTAACCCAATTTCACAGTCTACTCCAATTGAGAATTTTTTCGATGGCTCGTTATTATAAATATGTTCAAAAATAAAAAATAAAAAAACAACGTTCTGGCAGACCACCATTATTGAATAAACGAGATAAAAGATTAATTTTGCAGAAAATTAAGAAAGCTTCTTTTGAAAACTCAAGAACATAGAATAATGTCTTGCAAGAAGGAACTGAAAAATGTGTATGTACAGGATAGACACAATACATAATAGATTACATGAGGCGAGTTTTCGAGCAAGTACTGTACGTAGAAACCTACTTCTTAATACTGTAAATAGGGAGAAAAGATGGTAAATCGGCGTATAGAATTTTGGAGAAGTGTCGTATTTTCAGACTAAAGCAAATTTAATATTGGGAGTTTATATAAAAGTGAACTTGTCTGGAAAAAGATGGGAATAGTGTTAAAGAAAGAAAATTTTAAGTCTGCTGTGAATTATGGTGGCGGAAACGTCATGGTAAGGTAAACGTCATCGGGAAACATGTTGGTTTTATAGAGCAAACGATAAATAAGTATTTGTATTAGATATCCACAGAGTGGCAATTGTTTGAATTTGGAAGAAGTCAAGGTGTGACGAAACAATTGTCACGTAAATCTGTTTATTATTAGCGGATATGAACATGAATTTTTATCAAATATAATCAAAATCAATTCGATATTTGTATTTGAACATACTGAAGGAAAATCTAAATTCCAGCACACCTAAATTAAACATTTCTTGTCACTGGATGTTGCAGTCGGTTCTTGGTGAACATTGTATTAAGATATATTTACTACGAATAGTAATAAAATGATTTGATAAGTTTCACAAGTTTTATTTTATTGTTCTGACAATATTGTTTCGGTAATTTCTACTACTCTCAAAGAAAGATCTTATTCAATGTGGGGTGGGGGCGAAACTATGTTTTGTATATAAATAACGTATGTATTTGTGTACCTGGGTGTAGTTGTTATTCTGACCATTTTATGACTGTCTATTATTGGGATGTTTAAAAAGTCTTTGCGTGTTTGTCAGATTTTCGTTAGAAATTGCTTTTTTATTTCTAATATTTCTTAGTAATCCAGTTCCTGGCTTTTATCTACAGTGTACAGAAAGTTGTAGCCGTCTATATCGGGAAAGTGTATATCATTTATACAATGTTCAGCAAATACTGTCTTTTACTTACTTACTTTCCGTGTTCGGATCACTATTTTAAACTTTATATTTCCAATAATCTGCCACATAAATGGCTTTGTCGTTTGCTATCTTGATGTCCTCCTCTGTGCAGGCTGCTCTTCGTCTATTAAGATTTCTCCACAAGATAAATGGTAACAAGTGCCCAGCCGCTAACTCCTCCTTAGGCTCAGAACGCAAACGGTCACTAGGCTCGCACCATAATGTTGTTCGGTGCGATTCAGCTGTTTCGCTAAGCGGGGTAGTGGATGGCATAAAACTTTTCCGAGATTTAAGTCGACTTGGTTGGATTTCGTGATTAGACAGTGCATGCCTATGGTCGGCGGCATGTCTTCTGATTGAAGATGCCAACTATAGGGTAAATCTTCTCAGTTGGGGTTGCTTTTAGACAGCTGATAATGAGGACACTCTCATTTAATGTCACATCGAAATGTTTGGTATATGTTGAATTAAATCACAACTGATGCGGCATACTCGGCAGTTGAGAAGCACAAGGACATATCTGATGTTAGGATACGTAGGATATGTGGTTGAGCTCCCTACTTAGTACTTGCGAGTTCAAGTTATTCATCAAGAGACATTGAGCAATATTATCAGGTGTCACTCCAGATCTACTTAGATCTACTGTGTGGGCAGAGGGATCGTTGCTAAGATTTTTTAGTAGCTTCCAAGCTCGCCTACTATTTTGTTTCATATCTAAGTTCGTCATTAATTTGCACCACTTTTCGGTTCTACTTGCCGATATCGCCTGCAGGATATCTTCTCCTGTTTGTATTGTTTCTTCAGAGAAAGGGTAACTAATCCCCGTATAGTTTCTGATACCTTTCGAGGAGAACTTTAGAGTCTTCATTAAGGCCTGGGATATATTCGGTCCTACAGCCCCTTGGTATGTGCTTCCTCAATATTTTCTTGGCCATCATGACGAGCTCATCGTATGACTGGGGATGTGGTTGTAAACTTGAAATTCCTTAGTCTAGGTCTCTGGTAAAAGCATCACAATCGGCTTTCCTAAAGTTGAATCTTCTTTTAAATGGGACAATTTTGGGTTTGACTGCTGCGTTGACTTTGCACGTTATTGGCCTATGTTAAAATCTTGGCAGCGGATCTTTCGAAACTTTCGACAACTTTTGAAACCCGGCAGCTGAGTCTTTCGCTGACGAAAATATTGTCTGAATTGTACCTCCTTTTACATCTTCTACTTTTAAAAGATGCAGGTTGTTTGGGGTCATGAATCAACTTAAGACTCATTCTCTCTGCCCAGTTTTACAGTTCTTCACCATTTGCATATGTTCCATCGTACTCCCTGACGATCCAACTGAAATCACCTATAATTATTTTTACTTGTGGCGACGAAAGTTACAAAATCTGCAGGTGCCTACAGGTGTTATTGTGCACGAATTCAGTTCCACTGTGTTTTCACAAGTCTGAGATGTGGATAATACTTTAATGTTGGGTTAAGCGAAACCATGCTGCCAAAGGTATTGTGGGGTCTTTGCAAAATTAGATGCCGCGGATTCTAAGCCTATGGTTATTGATCCCTCGGAGCACGAGAAAATCGCATAATTTTTCTTGTACATATCAGATATCAAACTTTCTTTTTCTGCAGATAGACCTTCAATATTTATTGAAATTGTCACTAGGGTTGGTTTTGAAAAAAACTCTTGGTGAACGCTTTGAAAGTATAGATGGTGCACCTGTGGTGGAAGGATTGGCCGACATTTTTGCCGTTTTCATGGGATAACCGACTGTCTTTCGAAAGTAACATGAAATGCAATCTACATGAAGACTCCTTCCTTGTCCCCTATACTTTCCTTTTATTACCTTGAATTATGTCCTTTTTATGTTCTTTTAACCTGATAGGCTAGTAATACACAATCATAAATTACATGTATTTCTACATGTATTTATTGAACGATGTCCTTAGAACGTGTATCAAAGGAAATTTTATGTCACGTGTATTTGTAGTGAATTCTAAGGATTATAGTTTTCTAAATTCGTTGAAGACGTAGATATTGGCATTATGACATTAGCATATATCACACTGTTTTGGTCTTTGTTTTTATTTATTATAGTAGTAGTAGCTACTGCATTAGATTCATTATTTTTTAAAAACAAGTCTTTCGGAAACACAATAAATTAAAAAAAGACAAAACAATAGAAATTATGTCAAGTTATTCCAGGTACTGCCAATATTTTTTACTATCTACAAACAACAAAATGTTATTCCCCTTTGTTAACCTTGATTCTAATTACCGTGTATAGTGTCAAAAGCGCTTCAATTTTTACATGTATTTTTATATGTATATTTACATGTATTATTACATGTATTTCTATGATCGTGTATTACAGTCTATATTTATATTTCCTTTTACGATATAGATGGCATCACATTATTTACAATTTATTTTATATACACCATTCCAATGCTAAATTTTATCTTGATTGTTTATTAATATGGTGCCCAAATGATATTTACTAACAATATTGTTAGAACAATAAAATAAAACAGTGAAACCGATCAAGTGTTTTTATTATTATCCGTATTAAATATATCTAAATATTTATGGCGAATATTATTGTCAATAAGATAATGAATCGAAACATAAATCCTAGTCCAACAATGGATATTATATAACATACTACATCTACTCGAAATTCTTCTACCTCCTACCGGATGTAATCTACCGAATGTTCATCTGTGAGCATCTGTACAGTAATTAGAAGCCCATTCCAGAAAGCATAGAATTTCTACTAAAAATGATTTAAAACAGTTTCATTAGAAGAATTACAAAAATTAGAAAAAGCGCTTGTAGTAATTTAATGGAATCAATGCCTATGCAATGCGATCTTTGAAGTAAACAGCCTTACGAAATACTAAAAGCGTGTTATTTGTGCATACACCTACCTACTATAGAAAAACGCATGAAGCAATTCGTCACCTTCGTCATTAACCAAAATGATCAACCAATGACGTCTGTATTACCAATCTCACAACGAAAATAATAGTCTTATATATTACTAAATTTATAATTTTATTAATCTGAAATATATTATATGTATATAACAGTAAGTGTAGGATTATTTCCATTAATAATATTAATTAAAAATTATAATTTTGGTGTCATTTCAACTAATTTTATTAAGGATATTAACATTAGATGTTGGCCATCATGATAAAACGTTTACATGATTCTGTCGAATCATTTGACAGTGTTTGGTTGTTAAAATAGTGAATTTAAAAATGTAGTGTTATTTACTTATAATCACAAAATACTTTAGTTCATTACATATTTTCTTTAATGAGAATGTACTTAATTAGCCTTTAGCAGATTTTGTCAATTTTGATATAAATATAACCTATAAACTTCATCGTAAATTTTATAAGTCGACACAAGGTTCTCATAAATGTACTGCAACTATTACGTCATGGATTTTAATAACGAAAGTGGATTGCTCCGTGCGTTTTCCTATACATGTGTATCTGCATGAATACTTTTTCCCAAAAATTTAGTCTACGTTTTTGAAATAGTTATATTTTCTTTGTAAAGTAGTATGTGCTTTGTTTCAACATTACATGTACACTTTGTGGTAGCTTATTTAATTTACTACTAAAATTATGTTTTACGAAAGATATATTTCAAAATTTAATTCAGATAGGTTCGTGTATGAATATCTTTTTGCCTAACTGTATGATGGCTACGTAAGAACACATATCTAATTAACAGTCCCCTCAATGGGTTAACTAAAGCATTTGTTAAAACATTCGAAACTGTAATAAATTAAATATTTTAGGAAAACTATATTAAGAAAGATTGAATTTTACTTATACAGTACATATAACAAAACAAACTATTTTTGCAAAGTTAAAAATTCTCGTTAATGTTCCTATTTCGCTAATGCGCTCGCACCTGTATAGTTTCTAGTTCTATCACTAGACATTTGAGTTTCAGTGTAATAAACATATCGACTTTTTTTAATAATTAAAAACAACACTAAAACTTCTTATTTTATTTAGACGCACAGTTCTCAGCTCAATACATATATAAAAGCTAGTCAGGAAATGGGATGGGTATCGGGGGCGGATGAATATTAAATGAGCAAATAAAACAAATATCTTTCATCGCAGCTAAAGTAATTTATACGCATAGAGCATCACAAATTAATCCCACAAGTTGGTAAGTGTAGTGACCAAGAAAAGTAGTGCGATACAAAACAATAATTAGCTCCGCAATAAAAAATCAATTAATAATAGGAGTGAAAGGCCGACAAAGAAAAATACAGCACAACGTCTAACAGATCGTATTACAGAAAATGGAATTAAAAACAATTCCGGCTGTAATTTGTACCGAACGATTTTACATATGTATGTATCGTAATGTGTCCGAATTCATCTTCTCTCACATCTGATATTGTTTAACGTATGTCTACGCGTGCGCAAAATTTATGTTAAATTATGCACGGCTTAATGCATGAATTAAGATTCTAAAAATTACATCGAGGTTCACGATCCAAGAACGAAAAGAGTTAATATGTAACAAAACAGTTAGAGACAGGAAATGGTAGATAAAATTTTGATGAACTATGACCTTATTATAAAATAACTATGTACATGTTTAGTTGAACTTTTGGTTTGATAACGCATGGAGAATGAAACAGCAATACTTTTCTAAAAACATAGTTAATTGAAAAGGCAGGAAATAGTTTCTTTAAAAGATAAAACTTATTGTTATTGCATATCCATATATTACATGCATAAGTATAATTCCAGGAACCCTACACACAGCATTTCTATATTTGAAATATCTCCAACACAATTTTAACATCTGAATGTTGTTGATTGCGGTGTTTAAATAACTTGTATTTTGATTTACGCTTAGAAAGATATACTCAACGTTTTGTAGATTTCTATGTAAACAATATCAGTATTTATTTTGCTTTGTACTATTTTGCTTAAGCTATCTACTATTGATTATTCAAAAATTAAAACAATAGAACTTTAATATTTACATATTCAGATTTTATATTCTATATTCCATTTAGAGTTTAATTGAAACAAAACCACTATTATCTATAATGTAATCTTATAATTTTACAAACATTTTGATTGCATTATTTCAAAAAATTATATTTTGCATAATTACAAATAATAAATTTGTAGATGATAATAATGGGAGCTACATAATTTTTCATGATGAATTTGGGGAGAAGCTTCTTTCTAACTAACGAATAATTGAATATATAAATATCTAAAATGACAATAATAAAATGTGACGGGCATGTGAGGTAATATACAAGATCGTTTCATGCAAATTTATGTACTAAGAGAAAACAATTTGTAGCTCGTATTAAAATGAAGAAACTAAACTATGGATGGCAATTAGTTTACATGTCAAGACATTATTTGTATTTATAAGCTTTAACAGACAAAAAATATCAATAAAATTAGTGTTACATTATCTGTAAAAAAGTCACAAAGTAGTAAATCTAAACGGGTTAAGAAATAGTACACATTGAACATATAAGGCAAAAGAAATTCTCTCTAAATTATTTAAATAAAATTTACAATTATTTTCATGTTTTAATACTAAAACACTCGCTGAATGTAAATTATTATAAAGCACTTAATTCATTTCACTAACTTTTATTGGTTTTTATTGTTTCGATTTCTATCATTCTCAAAGAGTTTACAGCGAAAGGCGCAACTTATGATCAATATTTATAGTAATTATCTATATATGGTGGTTGACTGTATATGGAGATATAAGTGTACGTATTGCCTCTATTAGTCGTACCTCCGAGCAGAATAAATTTTTATATTACATAAACTGGCCTAGTAACAGATGATGATTTTTCTGTGCATACAATGAATATTGTTGCCTGTAATATTGTGATAATTCTATTCGGTTTGTTTAATAAAACAAAAAATAACTATATTAAATAAAAGTACACTAAATAACACTTAACAAATAACTAATTATAATAACAATACTTATATTTATTTATATACACACTACGATCTTAAGTACATGATGCTTGCTGGTTGAATATGTCTCATCCTTTCTCTCGAGCTTATTTAGAGTCCATCAGACTTTCTAAAATCTTCGTCTTCTAATCTATTCGGGAAAATTCTAGGACGTACTGACGTGCACAGCCGGTGACGTCATCGCTTAGGTCATGATATGACTCACATCACGATATTCTCACTAAAATGTCGTATCTTATGAGTTTTGCAGCATTATAAACTCTGAAAAATAATTGTCTTATCCATGGTATAATGCTTTCATACTAGGAGATATGCTGTTCTGATTTGTATATGTTCTTGGGAGAAGAACTTTGGTCAATCTGTCAGATGTATCTATAGTATTCTCGTTACTTTTGAAGAGGCAAGTCTTTACATACGTTTATCTCTAGATATTGTTTTTACAAAAAATGTTTCAGTCGACTTGAAATTATTTATATTTTGGTAATAGTACCTATTCGATTCCTATATAAAATATGTAAGTCATTTACAATAAACAAGTTCACCACGGGGCTATGGATTCAGAAACAGTATCAACATTTATCTCGGGGTTATCTACAAATTTCTCTAGATTATCAGTCGGTCACCATGTAATTGAATTCGGGGCCGCTGTCCGATAAGGTTATTGTGGTTTTTCTTCTTGTTTTTAGGTGAATGCGGGCAGTCAAATATCTAAGTCGCTCCACGGGCGAGAGCGTAACGCCTGCTCATTATTATTATTAATAAACATACCAATGTTAGAAATTTTTACTAATTCTTTAGTTTTAATTATTGTACATTACATGAAAAAAGTTTCACCATACAGTACCTTCTTCGGATGCTTGAAGTAAACTAAAACTAACTTTTATAGCAAAACTTTAACGTATTTCTACAATGAGTAATAAACTTTGACATGTTTAAATTATGAGGAAATACACGGGCTGTGAAATCTTTTTTATGTTTATATTTTACTATTTTGCTATTATTTATTTTATTTATTAAACTATTTTATCCTTTATTATCTATGTACATTATTTTATGCTCATAATTAGACACATGACATGACTGCTGAAAATCTCTTTTTTAATTTATAGATGAATTAGTCATTCATTGAAAGATCTTCTTACTTGTCCAACATAAACCCCCGGGTATATAATATTTCTGTTTTTGTTATTTCTAATATAATTTGAAATAGTATTATAAAGTAGTGAAACTAATGTAAGTAATTACATCCAATTAATAGGCGGTGTTTTTAATTTTTGGGTAGACATTTGAAATGACCTTCTCGTACAATTTTCTTGATAAAATATTAATTAGATAATATTTCGACCTCATATCCATTGTTACTTGCAATGTGAACCCATTGTTGAAAGTCGATCCCCTAAAGTTTTGCTATGTAAGTTAGTTTTATTTTACCTTAACATCTGAAGAAGCTACTGGATAGCAAAACTATTGTTAGTCATGTACAATAATTTTAAAAAAATAAAAAACTATGAAAATGTCTAACAAATATGTACTTAATGGATATATGAACATGAATTTTCATCATCTAGTAAAGGCCGAATCAATTCAATGTCTCCATCGTTGCTCAGAACTTCACTTTCACTATCAATAACACCATCCCTTGAATAATCTGAAATTATGTATCTGCAAATACATGTTTGTCGCTTTTGTTGTTACCGTATCTCTTTATACTTTATACTACTTCCATAAGAAATGCAATTATTGAAAGAATTTGGAGGTGCCTAAACACCAATAAGTACCTGAATTAACTAACATAAAACAAGAATTTCCCAATCCGTATAGCTGCACTAGTACCACTGTACCTCAATCTATAAACATATACAGTGCTATGCACACGCACGAAAAATATATTTTTGTGTGACCCAATGTGACACTATACATATTAATAATGTAATTTTCTATTTACTTAAATTTCAATGTTTTCTTGTGAAGAAATCTGTGCAGTATATGATATACGTACGCTACTTTCATATCGGCTATGTGAATCACATAATTACTTATATAGAATACAATCCAGAAGTAAATACTGTCCATAGAAGATTTTTGATTTCGTGTCTGGAACATAGAAGATGAATGATAAGAGATTAAATTTCGTTATCTAAGTTTCATTTTCCATTATTATTCCTCAGATTTTGAGCCATAAATGCAACTTAAAATAATTTCTAATTGTGGGAAGCATTCTCTGTTGCTGTACTTCTACAGCAAAGTTTGTGGATAGACAGGCCTCTTTAGAATAGTCCATCAGAAATAGAATCAAATTTAGGGCAAGCAAATGCAAAGCAATTGTCAAATTCTTCTAATTCTTCAAGCTGCATAAAAGTTTAGAATAGAAAAGATAGAATAGTTAGTTGAAATTTTTTAAGATATTTAATTTAAAAAGAAAGTTATTTTAAGATATTATTTTGTATTAGCAGATATTTAATTTTCTCTATATCGTGGCCATCATTACTTCATTTTCTATTGGTTGTCAGATATTACAATATTTTGTTTAATATTCATAAAATAAAAAAAAATCTTTGTACATACTTTAAATTTAAATTATCGTTTCCTATAATTAATATCTTAATTTTAATATTTTATGTAAATGGGATTTAAGTAAAACACTTATATTAATTTCCAGTATATATATATATATATAATATACTGGAAATTAATATAAGTGTTTTACTTAAATCCCATTTACATATAATGGATTTCCAGCAAGTATCGGCCGATTCAATTAAATTTAATATTTTATTTTGAAAATATGCATTATATAAAAATTATCCTTCCAATTAAATAAATGTTTTAGTATTTCAGTTTTGATTATAAAAATCTTATTTCTTATTATTTTATAGTATTATATATTAACATAACGTTGAGAATAATATTTTTTGCTTTAGAATTGAATTTAATTTCTAAATTTATGATTGATGAAGATAGTTATGCAATATTGACTAAAAATTAAATACTTATTTATAAAATCACATTTTAACAGCGGCATTTGTGCGCCATCTCTTATTGACGGGCATAGTTCTTACGTTAGTTGTATCATATCACTTTTGAAACCCTAGATGGCGCCGGTTGTCTAGTATACTTCTCTATAATACAATTTTAGTATCTGTAGCTACAGTTCAACTTTTCAACGATAGGAAGCGCGCTAAATGCGTGCATGCTGTTATACGTACAAAGTTAATTTATTGTATATTGCTAAAAATTATTGTCAATATTTAAAAAGCCGGAAATCTACAATGAAACAAAGAAGTAACGTTAATGTTTACATTAATTACATCTTTTTTATTTAATATGATACACATAGATATATATATATATATATATATATATATATATATATATATATATATATATATTTATATATATGCTCCTTTACTGGGATTGAATGACAATCCGACAAACTACGAGATATTCGTGAGAAAGTTCGTTTGCGGTCAGAAGAATGTAAACAAGTGACCACCACTAATGCATTCTTGTTCTTGACCTTCCCAGCTTTTATAGTGAAGATGACGTAACAACTATTATTACGAAGTGTGCATACTATGCGCTTTTTTTCAAATGATTCTATTTATGGAAACTTTAAACAACGAGCAACATTCAACATGCAATTATATAATTAAATTATTTTAGAAGTAGAAAACATTAATAAGAAGCGCGCACTTTACGCATGTTGTTTAATGATGAAGATTCTTCTTAAATTATCAACTGTAAATGACCTCAATTTGTTTTAAAATAGAATTGTGGCAAATATAGCAGTGATATGTTATTTGAACTTGATTTAATTGCCCTGATGATGGTTAATAATAGTATTATTTCTATATTACATATGGACATAAAAATGCATGTATAAGTATATTAAAGTCGTATGTAAGTACGTAGATCTATTAGAACTTTTTAAATGCTCTACGATTTAGTCGCAGCCACCCAAATAAAAGATATGAACGAGATAACACAACAGTAAAGTGTGGAGAACCCGTTTTGTTAGAGATAAGGTAAAGGGAATTCAAAGAATTTACTGTACGACTTCAAGCACAAATATTTATCTTAAACCTATAATCAAACACATCAACATAACAGCATTACGAAATAGGAATTTTTTTATAAATTCTTCTCTGGACTCTGGACCACATATTACGTTCATTTTTCTACCAATAAGTGATTACAGGTTGTACGGATACACGTATACAAATACATATATGTAATCGTATATGATAGTAAAATTAAATTATAGTAGAAAGTTTTATTTTCAATTGAATGAATAGTCTTCAAAATTTTTGAGCAATTGAATATGACTAATATGTACGTTTCTTCTTAAAACTAAAGCCTTGTTTTCTATTAGATAAGCTTGTTTTTGTATTGAGTAATAATTTTGTTATGTTTACATTATTGCGAATGTTTAATTCAACTTGTAATTATTAATACTGAAGTCATGAATCCGGAAATCATTTCTTGCTAGCATCGTATATTTCTTGCAATATGTTGAAAATTAACAAAGAATTGTATGTACATCTATACACTTTAATTTTTCTTTACTATTATGATATCAACACACATGACGATAGCAAAAACAAATCAGCAATATCGATGCGACAATTCACATCAAGCTTTGATACAAAATAATACAAATCTGTATAAAAACAAAATTGTATCTGTATATACATGGACACACAGCACGTATTTACCATCGTTTGCTTGAACCACCAGACGCATGCGTTTCTGTCTCACGACTTTGTCAATGATGGGTTTACGAAGGAAGACAAACGGCTGTAGGTACACTTCGCGGTCATGTAGCAAATTTCACCCTATCAGATGACACCAGATAACCTCATGACATCTGACGGACAAAACTGACCACGCCGATGCAAAGTGTTTCTTCTCGAATAGCTACGCTATTACAGGAAAAAAAAATACGCGTATTACTGTGAGTCCATTAACTCGTCGCCAGGTGGCGTAATATAGCAAAAACAAATCAGCAATATCGATGCGACAATTCACATCAAGCTTTGATACAAAATAATACAAATCTGTATAAAAACAAATTTGTATCTGTATATACATGGACACACAGCACGTATTTACCAGCGTTTGCTTTAACCACCAGGCGCATGCGTTTCTGTCGACTGTCAGATGTCATGAGGTTATCTGGTGTCATCTGATAGGGTGAATAGGGTGATAGGGTTTTGTCTTCCTTCGTAAACCCATCATTGACAAAGTCGACAGTCAAAGTCAGACAGAAACGCATGCGTCTGGTGGTCGAAGCAAACGCTGGTAAATACGTGCTGTGTGTCCATGTATATACAGATACAAATTTGTTTTTATACAGATTTGTATTATTTTGTACACATGACGATACTATAGGAATGCACATTTCAATTCCATTTACGGTAAAGGAATAAAGAAAATATAAAAATTAAAGTACTTATCTATTTAACGTTTGATTGTTAGTTATTAGTTTTTAACTTGTTAAATTATACGCAATTGCTACGAAAGAATCTATTGCACACTTGTGCATTTTATTCTACATCCATTGTATTTTAGATCCGGGAAATTGTCAATGAACTTACGCACTATATTGCTCATTAGACGGTTAAGCGAGCTCACTGATCGTGCCATATTTATACACGACACGACTGCATACTAATTTGTAATTCAATTGTAATCTTATTATAGTCGAAATATATGAAATTGCATTAACTAGACTTAGTTTATAATGGAAATAATACAATGAATTTTGTTATTAGTTTATAGAAGACATTTTATAATTAAAATAAGAATATGGTATTGTGAATAAATCATCAATATAATCGATAATTTATATGAAAAATTATAATAATTAGGCAGACATGCCGTTCAATATTTTCTAATATGTACTTAAAAACTAGTCATCTTTATTGTTGGCGAAGACCTTAATGTTCAATATGTAAGAGTAATTAAAACGCGAAATGTAATTTAAAATTTACTTTTTATGATACAAAATGCATAAAAACTAAACCCTATACAAATATATTAAATTATTAATTGCATAAAAACAATTTATGTGTCATATTTAGACAATTAACGTGTAAGTATTTCATGGCCTTAAGTATTGTACTTTTGTGATAGCAAACACTATTATATTTTTAATCTGTATATTAGAAATTATGGTAAAGACATATTAAATGTATTTGTTCATACAAAAACGGTTGGTTTTCCGTACTCGAAGTATCAGTAACAAAACGTACACACTCATAACATTCTCTTTTGTAATTGCTTGCGACACACCTGCTACAAAACATTACTAAGTACGTTTCGAACAAGCTCATACGAGTGCGCACGGAAAGCACTAAAAGAGACGATTTATTCTCACCCATACTGGTGAGTTGTATGCGGTAAAAGATCAGAAGCAACCCGAGCATCGATGGCGGTGGGGGATGGGGATGCCCACCTACTGTAGTGCTGCATTCCTACCCCACATTGCAGTGCCGCTCAAACATGAACAAATACCTCGTGTTAAACTATTAACCAGTTACTTGATTATAGCTTCTTATATTAGTTTATTACACCGACGACAATGGATCATATAAGTAGTTGGTGACAAAATGTTCATGACAATTCTAAGAAATTTGTGGTTTTCATAAATGGAACACTCGTTACAATTGTGTTACACATAAGATGCTATGAAAAATAACAATTTATTTTGCAGTAAAATGCGATAAAATGTATATGCAAAACAAAACAAACATAATTTATTTTTTTTAATTTAATAATAATTAAGCAAATCATTTTATATTATTCTGTTCTATATTTAAACCTAAAAAGTTCAATGGCTCCTGGAAACCTGAAAAACTTAGTAGAAGTGTTAGGATGTTGTTTAATTTTCATATCATTTTATATTGTCTCTAACCATTATTAATAAATTAAGAAACAATTGTATACCTAACAATTACAGAATGACCATAAAAAGTAGTAAAAGTTAATTTATATCAAATATTAAATTTTACAATTTATCATACTCGGTTGCATATTGAAAAAGGAGAAAAATTGTCGTCAATTGCTATGCTGTATGGAATAAACAAATTCACTGTCCGGGTAATAAGGAATGGCGAAAAGTATTAATAGCAGCGTAACATTTCGATCTTTAGCAATCTCCGTGTGCTCTAATATAAGAAGCCATATATACAGTGACGGGCAAATATGTGGAACCATGTAAATATTCGTTAAATTAAAAAAGAAATTGTAATAAAATTTTCGACACAGAAATTGGGGATGAAGAGCCATTCATTTGAAGTATTTTTTAAATATATAGTGTTAAAAAAAAATATAACGTACCAAAGTTTTCTAAACTTTTTCTAATTATTTTTTACACTTTAGGATTCTCCTCGATAACACGATTTCAACAAACTATAACACTTGCGTTCTAAAGTATTTAGTTTGAGATTTACATGCGAACGAAAATCAGAATTTTTAGAATATTTATCTGTCGGTATTTTCAAAATCAAGTATTGCTTGATACTTAAGTATGGTCGTTTAAAAAAACCTTTATAATTGGAAATGTATGTAATGTCTACAATTGTTGTGAAGATTAAAAATAATACAACATAATGGCAGTGTGCGCAATATGCAAAGAATTTGTCGTACAAATTCTGCTAGAAATTATGTTAAAGCGCAAGATATTGCCATATCTGTAGAGGAAAATACAAACAAGCTGATGGAAAGGCATGATATTGGTTGTCGCCTAGTAGGAAGAATTCTTAAAAAAGAAAAATACCATCGTTATAAAATTCACCTCGTTCAAGAACTCTCTGATGATGATTTGGACAGATGGCAAGAGTTTTGTGAATCAATGATGAACATTTGTAATCGTGATAACAATTTTGTAAGTAATATAATATTTCCGGGTGAGGCAACCTTTTATCTGGACGGTACTATTCATAGACATAACTGTCACCATTGGGCACAGAGTAATCCTCACTAAATAATTTAGCAAAAGATGAGTTATTAAAACAGAAACGTAGGCTTAAAGCATATTAATAAGGCTTGCAAATATTGCGAGTAATAAAGATACTGACTTCGAGTCACTTAAAAAGAGAAGGTTGATTGTTTTGTACATATTATAGAATAGATACTGGTGCCGAATAAAAGTGATTTTCGTTAATCTACCTATATGAAATAAATCGTTTTAGAAGTTAGCAGCAGAGTATACCCGATTTCCATCTGCATAAAAAATTCACGTAAAAGGGACAATTCATGTAAATAAATGAAGGAACTGGTGCGTATTTCACAATTACAATTTCAATAATTGTCACTTTATTTTGACAGTGTTTTGGTAATATGTATGACTTTTTTTCCTTAATTTTTATATGTAAACTATGTTTGTAAATAGTGAACTTTAATTTCGCGTTTTTTAATCGCATTGATAGGGTTGATTTTGCGTGTTTAGTTGCTTGTGATATTAAAAAAAAAACTATAGTATCTTTTTTAGTTTAAAGTTTTAACAAAATAAACATTTTCCAGAATGGAGCTGAAAAAATATGCTAGTCTATAGTACAAATAATAGAACATATATATTTCATAAAGTATTTCATTGCAGTCAGATGACCAAATTTAAAGCATAAGAATCCCTTAAAATAACTAACGTGTGTAGTACTACAGCGCGTATTTACAAATATCGAGCAGCGCAGAGTTGAAGATTTGCTGAAATATGCAATGAAAACTGCTACAGAGTTACGCACAATAAAGCGGAATTACGTCCATACTGCTAGTAAAACGCTTCTTGGATTTTCTGTCTTTCAAAGATTTGCTCTTCGGTGATAAAAGCCGTCTGTTCCGTAAATGATGTCATAATTGGTAAGTTCAAATGATAACAATAGCCATTGTCTGACTGTATATACACACTGTTAAAGTAGTTTGCAAAAACATTTATAATTTGCACTGTTTTACCACGATGATGCATTTAACCTGGAATTCTATTATGGCCTCTCTTAAAATTCACTTTCCGCCACACTGTTAGGATCATTTATAATATCCTGCATATTCTGAATATAATTATGGTAAGCAGAACTTATAAGTTCCTTAATTTCTGTACATAGCAGCTTAAATCAATTATAGTAGATTGTATTATATGTCTTGAATTTTTTATGCGCTCTGTATTTTAAATGGATATGTCTGAGAGTATATCGACCAAATCATGGGGAATATGTACGATTATTATTTTTGATGGTACGCAATGGAGCAAATTCATTGAAAAAGTTATATATATTATAGAATATATCGGTGGCAGACCATTGATCAATCAATATTTAAAAATCTATTGTATCAA
This sequence comes from Melolontha melolontha, assembly GCA_935421215.2. NCBI lineage: Eukaryota > Metazoa > Arthropoda > Insecta > Coleoptera > Scarabaeidae > Melolontha > Melolontha melolontha. The sequence goes on along the minus strand of OW285235.1, from coordinate 135,152,189 downwards.
CTGGAAGTTTGCTCTTTTGCCTGTCACATGGTTCAAACCGGATATGATCTGATGAGTGCACTTAAACATAGCACTTAAATACATGACAAATTAGATAACACCAAATCTATTAAGTGATTATTTATACATATTTATCACATTATTGAATTTAGATAAATTGCGTAATTGTTGGAAATTACGTATCGCGGTAAATTGCTTAACAGTAAATTCAAAATTATAAAATATAATACTGAAAGCGCCCAGTGCAATTACATTTTTACAAGAAATAATCACTTATTTTCAACAACGACCAAAAGTACTGAAGTAATATATGTTGGTAAATAAATAACAAAAACGGAATATTTGAAAATTGTTGGGAAAAGGAAGTTCACATGCATCTGGGACAGTCGCTGAAATAGTATGTAACTCATTAGCCATCAACAGCCAAAAGGACTTCCCTCCCCTTGCAAGTGCGCTTGCACCTGTATCCCTATCAGCGTGAAGTACAAAATATCGGTCTGAAAAAAGGTCACTGTTCAAAACATGTGGTGTTAGCCAAGTCTCAGTCAAACATATAATATCAAAATCGCATGCCGAAATTGCGTTGTAAAAAGTTTCTATTTTAGAATTGAGACCTCGAACGGTTTGATAAAAATAGTGCTACCAGGGGGGGTAGCACTTGGGTCGACTAATTAGTTTAAAGACATGATATTAGGAACACCTCGAAGTATTTTATTCTTTTCTCTCTTCCCGAGTCTTATCTCCAATTCGGTTCTAAGATCCCTGTACAATTTGATTTGGCAAGTTGTTTTATCAAAAGATAAGGAGAAATTTTTATATTTATCTATTGCTTTAAGCTTCATAGCGTTACAAATTATGAAATGTACGATACCTTCGCTAACCATTGTTAGAGAAATCGGTCGGGGCCTAGTGCCTGAAGCAACAAAATGCCCCAGATACTTGGGACTTTTTGTTGTTCACAACCCTTTTTATTCTGGGTATCTTCATAGTACAGTTGATTGGCTTCAAAATCAGAGGTACCAATATAGTCTACTGCAAGACGTACATCGCCACCCAAATTCCTCGGCTGCTCCGACAGACCAAACAATACCATGTTCTTGTTCCTTGCCCGCCTTTCATTAATTTCACTGATTATCTCCTCCAGATCAGATTCCACTTTAGAGAACTTAAGTTGAATATCCATTTCATCTTTAAACTTCTCTAGCTCTTCATTAAACTCTTTCTTTAATTAATCTACTGTCGTACAGAATTTAGCTTTAATAGAAGTAAGTAAAGCCTGCAGATTACTAAATTGGGCATATATTAGAGACTAATTTAGTACATCGTGTTTCTGCTCTAGTGATGACATCACTCTCAGATATATGAATTCGATTTACTAACGACGTGCAATTATTGCATATATTCATGGTCTGATATGATAATAAACAGGAGGAAAACAAATCAGAGGTCAAACAGGGACACTCGCTTCACGTTACAGTGCCTATTACGACTTCTCAAAATATGATAATGGTACACGGGCAACGGCAAGGTAAGAATGATTTAACAAAGGAAATATAACTCTAGGCCAGTACTGTATATAATGCAAATTTGTAAGTGATAGTGATAAATAATTTTTTGTTTAATAAAAGTAAAACTACAATAAAAAGGCAAATAATAAGGAAAAAAGGTAAGAAAAAAAAGAAAGGAAAACACGCAGAAATACTTACAGGCAAAGATTTACCAAACAGTGCCTAATATAATCACAGGAATAACGGAATAATGAAGAGAATGAAAGCCACAAAAACTCAATATAAATTTTATCAAAAATTACCAGAGATTACCATCAGAAAAATATAAATTTTAGAGAGCAATACAATATGCCTACTTACGGCACAAAAATGCAAAACAGTAGGTTAAATGTGGCTGTTTAAATCATTAATTCTCACGTCTTTAAACCTAGCTTTTACAGAAAATACTCTCTTTTCTCTAAATTTAATATATGAAAACATCGTCTGGATAATTTTGGAAAGCGTAAATGTTAACGAAAATAATTTAATGATATAGAATTTTGTTTTCATGTGTGGTAGATACCAATCAGTATCTCTTGTGGGTTTGAAATAATTTTCGTTTTCGTAAAATGGAACGATGGTACTTTTCTTCATTCATAATTTTTTTGCTTGGCCCCGTTAAACCTTTATACGAGGGAAGATCAGTAAGTACCCGTGTTTGAAGACAGGTGGCGCTGCTGAGGGAAGTTGGCATTACTGTTTGGCATTAAATTTTTCATAGAAAAAATTCGCCCTCAAGTAGGAATCAAACCCACGACCTCTGGCTTGCCGGACCATTGCTCGACCACTGATCTGTTGAGGCGTGAATTAGAAACTTTTATGGGGATGCTTTGATTTATATATTTGTTTACAGTTTACAGAAATTTAAATTGTTCCTTATTTAACTATATTTATGTAATATGTCTAATTTATTTTCTGTTGTAGTCGCTGTTTTAGTTTTTCGATTTTTATTGTTATGGTTTCTTTTCCAATTTTTCCGTCAGTACATTCAAGTTATATTGCAGAATATGTTCCGTGTCTGCCATATCATCAGCAAGCATCAACTTAGTTAAGCATATATTTCTCCCTTATTTCTATTTTGCTTAAGACATTACCGATTGTTTTTACTGACATTCTTGAAATATTCTGTGGCTATTCTTCTAACAAAGATGATCGGCGGAAAATTCCGTTAGAAAATCCGTATATTAACTATTGTGCATCTTCTAATTATATTTATAAAAATATATAAATAGTAAAAACAACGTAGGAAATTATCTTAAAAAATTAAAGACTGTGCAGAGTAGATGTTGTGCAGCAAAAAGGAATAAGTATGACAGCAATTAATTCAATTTAAATAATTTCTGTACACAGGCAATTAAATTTGTATGTTATTACGTTAGTGTTGAAACAAGTAATGTAATTATAAAGATCAATCAAGCGCTTATGTACAGCATTACTTGTTTGTAACGACAGAGATAAACTGTTCAAATAAAAGAAGATCAATTAAGTAACAATTTTTTTTTGTCAAACGCGCTGAACATGGTTTGTTTCAATTTGAAATAATGCCCTTCTTACGTTGTGATATAGCATGTGTGTGCTATATCACCACGATAAAATAAATATTTTTTATTATAAAAGACTATATTTTCTAGTTAAAGTTAGAATACCGAATGTGTTTGCCAAACAAAACAAAATGTAAAATAAGGAATAAATGATTATATTGAGGATTAAATATTTTACTATACTTTCTGAAAAATTGAAGCAATTCAATAAAAATGATGTCCCAAAAAGAATAAATTTAAGCCATGCAAACTTTAGCTTAAGACTTGCATAATATACAAATTGTAGCCAACAGAAAATCAGTTATTTTAATTCCTAGGAAGAGCGCATAGAATATTAAATTCGGATTTACAAATTCTGATAAATTTAACAAAAACAATTGTGTCGCCTAAAATACAAAATCTAAACGATTCCTTTAACTTTTTTATTTTTGAAATGTGGCTTGATCGTTTCTTGTCTCCTCTAATTTTCCGGTATTTTTTTTACGAGATATTAATAATAATAATAATAATATGTAATAAGTATTATTATGATTTGATATTTCACATATATAATTTAAGATGAGTGTGTTTTCTATACTTGCGATGGTTTAATTATTTTCTAGACTCTATTATACAACATATTAGTTTGTTCAATGTTGAAATAAGTAAATTTGTACATAATACAGTCTATTTTGATCTACGAATTGACAACATTCACTGCCATACAACACCAACCATATAGGATTTTGACTACAAAAATGTGACCGCAGAAATCTATAAGCAATACCAGTTAACTTTAGACGCTGTTAGAGATAGATATTGGTATTGGCACGATTCTTTCAACTTGCCATTCCAAATAAGATTGGACCAGATGGCGCTGCAATCTGAGTGTAATTTACACAGGAATTTCAACAAATAGAACACATGGTTGATTTCATATGTGAGGTTACATACTAACATATAAAAGATAATTTTTTTACTTTTACGTTTATTTATTAACATATTTATTATTAAGAAAGCTTAAACATTCTTTAATAATTTTATTCAAGTAAGAAACAACAAATATATACTAATGCAAGGTATTAGACAGATATAAAATATTTAAATCAATATCTTATTACTTATTTATTGTTTTAAGGTGTTCCTTCTACAATAACTTTGTATATAAATACAGTGACAATGTGAAGAATGTGTTAAGATTACCTCAAGAGAAATATTTACATCTTACTTTTATAATACTAGCGAACAAAACTATCGTGTAGATGTAGGACAAACAAATTTAAAGAATTAATAATGGCAGTGATGTGTACTATAATGATCATAAAATTGATGTATTATCTCTTAAGATTAGTATTTGTTTAACAAATATATATAGTTATTTTAATAATACCTATACTTAGAGAGCGATAAAGAATTCCAATTAACAAAAGGCACGTTTTGGATAAAAAATTTTCTAAACCTATAAAATGTATTTACTCAAAAATATTTTTATTTCACATAAAACTCAGTAAGTACATATTAAAAAGCATAACATAAATTGTATTTTGAATTATTATTACTGCAACATGTCATATATTAAATATTATAAATTAAAAATTACTCATATCAGAACCTGATCTAACGAAAATTCTAAATTTACAATAAAAGTCAAATTTTCCAGCGTATGGTCAACAATATCAAGCGAGCCACAAAATTGGTTTCCTAGGTAGGCCGTGAACGACTGAGATAGACATATAAGTCACGTCTGAGCTTAGAGAATTGACGAACTGTCATTCGTAAATAATGATAAGTCAAATTGACAAGTTACGATTTAACCTATTACTAATAGTACGAAATGTAGGTTAGAACACTTAATCAATCTAAGACATAACTGATTTAATCCATGGCATAATCTGAAAACTTTTTTTGTGGCTCACTCTTTATTATCTAAATCATACGTTTTGTTTTCTGTACGTAACGTAAAACTGTACAACCATATTCTTTAGCTATTTCATCAACCACGTATAAAACTGGATGACAGAATACGTAGTTTCTGGCAAGCTCAAGCAATTTAACCTTTAGCATGGTGTTATCAGCTCAAATTCCTTTTGTTAAAAACTATTCAATAAATGCCTGCTTTTTCTACGATGATGTTAGTGACTTTTCTCTTTTAGTAGAATGGTAAGACGTATTATCCATTACTATAACGCAACTGGACTCAAGAGACGATAATATATTTCGTATCCATGCAATGAACACCGCACTATTCACATCTTTATGATAATCTCCCATTTTCTGGGATTAAAATAACAAACCACTATTCACAAAACTAGTTTCGCTGCCAACGTGAAGCACAATTAGTCTTTTACCAAATGGATGTTTTAAACCAGTGGGAGATGTTTGCCTTGAATTAAACACAGTTGTATCTTTCCATATTTTTGCCTTTATGTCACCTGCATTTATCCATGTTTAATCGAAGTAATAGATTTTTCTGCCTTCTGCACAAAACTGTCTATCTTTGTCAAATAACGACGTCTTTATAAGATATCATTTCGTTCAATTAATATGTTGTTTCGTATGCGTTTTTTTCCACTTAATTCTAGTTTCTTTAGTATTTTCCAAAGTGATGTTCGTTTTATAGGAGGTAAACTGGCGTCCTCTCTAATAACGTAGAAATAAAATACTCGTAAATGGTTTACATTATAACTTTAAAAATATATAAACTACCTCACGTGCCTTCTAATTGTATTTTTTGATGTTTTGCCCAATTTATTGTAAGCATACTCGTTTTCTTATAGAAGAATGTAAACCTCCAGACATTTCCATTTCTTTGATAATATCAAACACAGTATCTTCAGAAGATGAGTATTTTATTTTTGTAATGAAGTATTTTTAATGAATATTCATAATTAATAGCACAATGAGCAACTAATAGAACATGCAAATCTGTAGTACTGACAGTGACAGACAGAAAAAAAAAATTTGACAGAACAAAATAAATTTGATTTTGCCTGCGTAAATTCGGCCTCTCTTTTAACCAATCTCAAGCTTTTATTTTAAGCCCTATCTTTCCCAACAGTCCAATCTTTGGAATGGCATATAGTTTATTTCTAAATTTTGGACTAATTGTCTCTTGTCTCTTCTAAGTTTTATGTTTCAGTATTTTATTCCATGAGATAAAATAATAATAATTATGTATTAGATATTTTACATATATAGTTCGATATGAGTGATTAACAGTGTGTTTTATGGATTTAATTATCTTCTAGACTCAATTACACATTAGTTTGGTGAATGTTGAAATAAGTAAAGGCGTACCGTTTATTATGCTCTACGAATCTACCATCCACTACCATACAATCCCTAACTATACATAGAATTTCGACCACAAAAATGTGACAAAAACGCAGAATTGGTATTGGCAAATTAATATTATCTATGAATAGTATTAAAAATCACAGTGGTAGCATATACGATACACCACAGCAAATTATAATTAAATTAAATTATAATTCAAATTATTTTTAGACTTTAACTGAGCTAATTTTTTCTTATTTACTTCAATTTACATCAAATATCCTTCTAATTTATAATTTACTTTACTAAATTTACATATTTTTAATAACTTTTTTACTAATGACAATCATTTTGAAACACATTTATTCTAAGAAAACAACATTATATTTTTTATTCACGATTCTAATTATTGCATTATTCATTCTTTTCATTTTTAACATGTATTTCACTTAAGATCTCACAATTTTGTTAAAACATTTATTACTTTATTGATACTTCATACTAATATACGGTATACCTTTACTTACATCTTATTTAATCTCATATCATAACATAAATCATAACAATATGTACCTATGTTTGCGTCTCTAAAAGAAATGAGTTGATACATGTCAATTAAACGTTTTTAATAATTTTGCTAAAACAATAATTGCTCGTCTCTATAACTGAATTTTAATAAGAAAAATTGTTCATTGAGATCACAGAAAACAACAAAGGCAATAAGAATATTTAATCATTTATTTTGTACCGGGTGAATTAATGATGTGACAAAGTACATTTGCTCATAACTAGTGAAAATAATAAAAAAAAAATCATTGCTGCACATTCTAAAAATGTGTAGATTTATACGAAATGTTCCGTAAATCGCTGGCACAAAAAAATATACATTTTTTAAATTGAACATATATAAGTCTAATTTTTGATTATATGTTAAATTTGGAATATTTTTTTATTAAAGGTATTTAGTAGCCAGAGCCAATAGTTTTCCAGACATTTACAATTAAAGAGAAAAAGTGACAATTCTATTAGCGTCTTTAAGTGCCAATAATTCGAGAGTACCATGGCATGAAATAAAATAACTTGGTATGGCGTTTGCACAAGATCTGCCATGAGATACTTTGGTATCTTATATTGTTCTAATGTATACTGGGTATTCGCGAAGGTTCAAAAAATGAAGGAAATTTGCGCTCAAAAATCTCGTGTACTTTAAATGGAACGCACTATATTTTTTTAAATAGTCATATTAAGTGCTTTAGCAGATATCTTTTTTGTTAAGTATGTCCTATATCCATCTTCGATATTTCGGAATATAATTAATTTTATTTTAAAAATCCGTTTCTCTATACATTAAAAATCACAGCAGCTACGAAGAATCTACGAAGAAGCTATTAAAAAAAATTGATACAACATATTGTACTCCTGTCAAAATACCCGCAAAAGTGTAACGCAACATTATTGTTGTATTTTTTGTTCGTGTTCTTATTATATGTTTTTGTGTTTTATTGTTATGTCTTTAAGTTATTTTAATAACAATGAATTTCTTAAAGGAGGAAATAATTGACATGGCAAACATCTTGGGAGAAGCACAGAAAAATTCTTTATTTGGGTTACGCATTTATCGGATGCGTTATCCGAATAAACGTCAGCCGCCGAAGAGAACCCTTGAAAATCTAAAACATAGATTCGTAATAAATAAACGCACCGCTATATAGCAAAAAGAGCTGAAAATTCTTGTTCATGTCAAACAAAATCCGAACATTAGTAGCAGTCTATTAAGTGTCATTGCAGACACATCGCAGTTGACGATAAATCGTAAAATGTTTCACCCCGTATGTTCTATTTTAACATTTCATCACGCTGACTCTTTTACACAAACATAACAGAATGACATGCCTGAACTACAACAGATTCTTGATTAATAGTGTTTTGACTAATTTTTAGATTCATTAATAAAAATTCAGCAAGTATATTTTGCATATAGTTGTATTATTCGAAACTATAGCAAAAACAAATATGTATAATATTATTTAAAGTAATAGTATTATATGTAACAAGTATGTATACATATATGCTAACACTATAAAAAAAGGAGAATTTATAAAACAATATGTATATGATAGTAAAAGCATCTTAATCTAGTTGCAAATGAATAGTCCATATATATATACAGGAAGTAACAAATCTCGGTATTAGTAAAAAGATGAAATTGTGAGATCTGCAACAACCAGCAGCTGACCGTGAGACAGACGTCCATGAAAAAGTCGCACGCTCTAAGCGCAAGCGCATCGCCAAATATCTCACGGATAATGGTCCACGGATGTTAAAATATTCGCCTTATGTAACGAAGAACAAAATGTGTAACAATACGCGTGAAAAATAAAGCAAAAATAATTCATTTTGAATATGTTAATATATGGCGAGTACTTATAATAGTGTTGTAATATAACATTTATTCTTGTGATAGTTATTCGTGGAGAGTGATACTTCTAAAATTTTAAATATATAACAGCCTATTTTAATTCACTAAAAGTGAGAGTATTTTTATATTATATTTTTCAGCCAAATGCATAGTTTTAAAAGTAACATAAAATATTGGTGTCCAAATATATATGCCTTCGTATTGCTATAATATTTCCAAACTTTACATAGAGCACGCAGACGTTAATTATATTTAATTTATTGTAAATAAAATAAAACTAGGTAAATACAAATATTTGAAAATTAAATTTTTTTAACATTTTTAAATTGTTGGAAAACTAAATAATGTATTTGAGCTAATTAAATGTAATGTATTCAATTGAAAAGTTTATCTAATTTACTTTGACATTTTGTTAATAGAAAACGTGACTAAAAGAGAATATTAGCTTTTCGCATATGCGTAAATTGCGTAATTGACATTTGATTAGTGTCAGTTGTGATCAATCTTTAACGTAGATGTATTGACCAAGAAGGGCAACTTCTTCAATAATTATTGTACTTTTGCGTGAATAATAGTGTATTAAAGAACGTGTGTCTTAAGTGTTATTACACGAGTTCTAGTTTAGGATCCTATGAGTAAATTGAGGAGAAGAAGAAGGTTTTAAATCACAACTTCTTGGAGGCCAATTAACAGTTCCATTTCTGGAGATTACAGACTCAAGAAACTTTTCTCCCAATAACTCCATAGTGACATTGGTAAAATGTATTGTTGCACCATCTTGTTATAAAAACATGTCTTGCAAATATTTCATCAAATTTTTGCCACAAAAGTCTGTTAACGTTGATTGATAACGCTCACCATTCACTGTTACTTCATCTCCATTTGCATTTTAAAAGATAAGGTCCGATGATGCCACCATGCCATAAACCACACCAAACAGTAACTTTTTCTGGATGCAAAGAAGTCTCATGAATCTGTTGTGAATTATTTTTACACCAAAAATGACAATTTTGCTTGTTAAGAAACACGTTTAACCAGAAACAAGCTTCATCTGAAAAGATGCTTTTTTTAAATCAGGATCAATTTCAAGTTGCTCTAGAGCCCAATCAGCACATACGCGACTAAAGGGCAAGTGTGAGTGTCTTATGTCACAAGTTCTTTATGATATTTTTCCTAGTTTGCCTCTTTTATGACCCTTTGGTCCATAAACTATATTAATTTCAAAATTTGGGAATTTACGTGGTGGTTGACAATACACATGACATTTGAAGTCAATTAAAAATTTGTCAATTTTCTATTGAATATAGATACAAATTCATTTTCATGTATTGATGTATTTTCTCACCTGAAATTAGCGAAATTGTTGAAATCATTGCTAATAATTATAATAAATTATAGTTTCCATTGAATTTCGTATCAATTATTAAGAAGTTTATTAAAATTTGAAGAATAGTGCAATCAGAAAAACTTTCAGGTGTACCAGAAATTGCATTTTCAATTACATCTACTTTTTGGAAAATTTATTTGTGATTACTCCATATTAATGGACTGCGTTTGTATTTGATAATTTAATTTAACACTTTTATATATAACATGTTATAATACATTGCAAAATAATTCTCGTATACTAAAAGTACGGTCAGGTAGTGGGTTTTAATCTAGATTCTGATATAGAAAGACATGCAACTATAGAGCGTATTCAAATTCTAGATTAACTGCATCATTAAGCAATTATTTGAACGAAATATCAAAGAATGAAATTGATACTAAATGTTTTATTAAATAACCTCTTTTTTTATTTTTAAACCAGCATACAGATTACCGGGACGTTAGGGTCTGTCAGCACCAAATAAATGAAGTTTATGTAAAACGAACACAATAAAAAAGTGGAAGAAAACTTAGTTGTGATTATAGATGGATGGAGAAAAAATATGGAAAATAGAATTTCGAAATATGGAGGTACACGTAGTATGTTACCTGTAGAAACACGTGTTCTCCTCGTGACTCGTTTGCTGGCTTGTTAAAAAATCTTCCCTACAGTAAAAAGGTAATGGTAGAAATTGATACCAGGAAACATTACAACATTAATTTTTGATAAAGCTTTAATTAGAAGTGTAGAGGATACAGTAAAATCATTCGAACCTATTATATTCAGGAGCAAAGCTGTGTTTAAAAAACGCAAAGAATATGCAATTAAAAAGTGTAATAATAGTAGCAAATTTTGTCCATCCGAAACATAGTGAGAAACAACTGAATGAGACAAGAGAAAAGTAAATCATTCTGGTAGCATAAAATAAAACTTCAAAGTGAATTTTTGATTGGAAAATTCTCAAATTATTTGGCAAAAAAAGTTGAAAAAAACAGTAACTCTTAAAAAAAAATGTTTGGAGCTGGACTAAAATTACAAGTATAAATATCATACTTATTCAATTGTAAGAAATTATCAATCTATGCTATTTTAAAATAATTATGCGATAGAGTCCATTTTAATTACTAAATTTTCAGAATGATTTATTTGTACACTATTTTGTAATGGTATTATCAAATACTCTTTCATAGATATGCATATTTAAATATTTGCGTATTTTATTATCTCTTCATCTGGCAAGCTTAAATTATGTTATCAGCAACAGCAAATAATGATCCCTTGGCGTAAAATTGTAACATTAGTAATAGAGAATTTAAGTTTTTGAAGGATAATTGAGATGCTTTGGTTATTTTATAAGATATTAAGATTGGACGTTTTGAAGAAGCATATTACAATCACAAAGAAATAGTTTTCTTTATTGGACTATAGAAGTATTGAATAAACGGTAGTAAGTTTCAGTAGAGTGCCATCATAGCAGACACATTTTTCATGAGATCGTTCTAGGAACCTCATAATTTAGTCACTATCAGGCTTTCTTTAAAAATGGATCAGGTACGAATCCACAAATGATTACAAAGTATACTAATGAAGGTGGAATATTCGATCCATTTATTTAATAAACACTATTTTTTCTACATTCTTGTTTTAGTTATTATAAGTTTGTTGCTTCAGAAGAATATTTAATTTTTCGTTTTTATTTAGCTATTAAATTTTCCTTTATTTTTACGAATAATTCAATGAAGTATACTTTATTTATTTTTGGATGAATAAATTTAGCTCTAATATATTACTAGTTAGTTTTCCATTTTCCACATAAGAAAAATGTTTATGTCTATTTATTTAAACCTTAATTTTGTTTTTTCATTTTCTTTAATTCTGGAATTTCAATTAATGAAACTAAAATGCCATTCTTCTTTTTATTACATCATCATTTATTAACTTTATTCTGGTTGCTTCTTAATGCATTTACTGTACCCAGTACGCCGACTGCCCAATAAGACGTGAAAGGGGCATATACCATGATGGAGAAATTTATCTGTGCTGTACCGGTGATTAGTTACCTCGCTTCCAGGGTATATAATAGAAATTAAGTGCTCTATTTTTATACTTAAAAATGTTTGAAATGGGATTTTGTTTGCTAGACAGAGATATTTCTATATAATCTTTAACTACCCCATTAATACTATTTTCTTTATTATGTTTTATTAATTTACATATACAAATAACATTTTTTTAAAGTATTTCAGTCTTTTTTCTTTTAGAGTTCATAGATTAATTAATTGGATCTTTGGGGTAAAGACATAAGAAAGCGATTTACTAAATTATCATACGATATATGTTATCATTTTAATTTAAATTAAACATAATTTCTTATGCTAATTGTATTTTTAACAATAATGTTTGTATAAAAATTCCTTGTGTACGTCATCTTTCTATCCATTATTTCGTTCTAATTTGAAAAGAGAGTAACATTTAAGGAAATATGTATGTAACAACCAATTTCTCCAGGTATGACATAAAAACAGATATGACTGTTCTACATTTTCGAATTAGGAATTTTGCAAAAAAAGTGTAACAGTTTCACTTAACTATTTCGAAGTTTTTAGTGTTAATAAGATTCACAAAAAATGCGTGGGGACTAATTTTACTCACTCCAGACAGACGGTAAAACTAGCCAGTTTCCTTCGAAAGAATTTCGATTAACTGTAAACATTTCATGCGTAAAACATGGTTTGGCTTGACAGTCTAATGAACGTAGGGAAGAGAAAAAATGCAACAAAAACTAATGTCTGTGACTAAAAGATAAAATTTTACTCACTAAATGAGCCGATTATTTGTCGTAAATTGTTGGTATTGCAAATAATGTACCTGAAAGGTGAAACATCGTTCAAGCTCGTGCAGAATCGTACTACAACAATTCACAACGAGGTGGCGGAAATAAAAATAAGAAGCCGTAGGTTGTTGGAATGTTGATCTACTCACCGAAGTGGCCCAGCTTGTAGCGGAAGAATGTGTTTAAGAAGTGCACGAGCACTACGTCGATGTGTAACTGGAACCCAATCATATAATCAGATACTGTATTAAATATTCCCATTGCTGCCATATATCGGTACAACTACTTTGGGCTGATAAGTTCTCCGCACGGTACTTCTATATTAGGGCTGATAGCGGCCATGACTGAAATATAAACAACAGCATTCTGAATACCTAAGAAATTGCAGATAATGTTTCTTATTATGTCGAAGTGTAAAAACATATTTATTACTAATGTAATTTGTTTTCAAAAATTTACTTTATTAAGAATTTAGCAATACTTTTGAGATGTGCAAAATAGGGTTATCGAACTATAACAATATATTTTTTATAAAAAACAAACTCATTCATTTAGTTTATAAAAACAATTACATATTACAAAATTGTAACTAACTTAGTAGTTACTGTAAAATGAAATATTTTAAAACCTTTTTGCTTCTTATCTTCTTTTCTTATTTTATTCATTTATGCTACACAAATTATATATGTATAGCTTACTATTGATGTGTATATCAAGGATTAATTTTGTATGTAGGGGTATCTACCATTATGTAATGTAATTGACATCATTCTGACAAGCTATTATGCCTGGAGCATAATAGATACATTTAGTATTTTCAATATCAATTTATTATAATTAGTAATAATGCGAGGGTAGCTATTAATGTATTCAAAACTGGCAACATTAATGTTGTTAGGCACCGCCTGACACACACACACACACACAAATAATACCTATATATATATATATATATATATATATATATATATATATATATATATATATATGTATATATATATATATTATATACCGCCTGATTCTGAGCAAACGCAACGATCCGAACGTATGAATATTTCTCCCGCTTCGAATACAATTCCCCTGAACACGTTTAGCAATCACAAAGCAGTCTGTCGCGCAACCATTTAACAACTAATGTCACAAATTAGTGTCACCACCCTATACGGAGTCTCTTAAGCGTTTGAATAGTGAAAATAAGAAAATAAGAAAAGAAAATAGACATTACTGGTTCTGTACAAAATTTAAAACCATTATTCCCAAATCGTAGAGTTCCTAATGATACGTTCATTTTAGTATGCGCTGCAATAGAACTCAATTCAAATTTGACACTTAGCGATATTTCCAACGATTTAGGCATATGCTGCTCTTCCGTTAACCGCATACTAAAATTAAATGGTTTTCGTAATTATAAATATTCCAAACATCATCAATTATTTTACGGTGATGAGTTTAAACGGATGATTTCCGTTATTATATAATTAATTTCTCATTATGAACAATTTATTTTATTATCTGTAAGAGTAAATTAAATTCTAGAATTTAATTTAGTTTTTATTTATTTCTGAAGTTTATTTAGTTTACTATGAACAGTTTTTGTGACCTTTATTATTAAAATTTAATTTATTAAATCTCTTGATGCCTTATTTGCAATTTTCTTAACCGCTTATTAATAATTTCATTACGCTTTGTAGAATAACGTATTGCAATTTACTCATTACCATAACACAGGACTAAACAATTTATAGTCCTTTAATAGTAATTTGGTAATCAGATAATTTTTCTTACGCGGCTCCATAATATGTAAGTATGTATGATATATGACATTGATGTTGACACGCCTACAGCATTCAGGGGAATTGTATTCGAAGCGGGAGAAATATTCATACATTCGGATCGTTGCGTTTGCTCAGAATTAGGCGGTATATATATATATATATATATTATATATATAAATTTCTTTGAAAAAGGCATCATATGCCGAAACATGTAAGATTGTTTTAAATATATATTTTGAAGTAAAACCAGACCTTAAATCGCCAACTAATTGAATTTACTATATATATATATATATATATATATATATATATATATATATATATATATATATATATATATATAGATATAAAGTTTGACATTTTTACGGTACATGTACTCTTGTATTCAAAAAAACCACCATTTCAAAATTCACCATTTAAATCAAGTAAACATTTTTTATTAGTTTTTTTATCGTTTAAAAACTGACTTTCTGTCATTTAGACAACAGTTATTATAAAGGTTATGTGTTTTTAGAATGTTCCTGTTCCCATCTTCTTTTAGTTCTTAAAATTGTGCTCTTATTGTTGGAAATGAAGTAAAATATCTCCAATTGACCAACCTTCTTCAGCTTTAGCTATAATAAAATACTTTTCTTGTTCGGAAACTTTTGGTATTAGTATTTGCATTAATTAACTTATGACGTCAGAAAAATACAAAATTAAACGGGAAAAAAATAGATGTACGCGATTTTTTTGAATACAAGAGTACATAGCTTGTGAAAATTTCTGTGCGGTAATTTACCACGTCTTTGGACATGAATTATCTCAACAACAATGTATCGATTAACTCATTTCAACTTTCGGGGATGAAGGACCATCTAAAATCACTGTATCACTGGTTTAGTGAAGTCAAATGCCGCTGTCGTTCGCTCGCGGACGAATTTAAAGGTCGTTCAAAATCAGTTGCCGTGCTAGAAAACATTGATGCTGTGCGCGAAGTGATAAAGTAAAATATTATGTGAGATACCGTGAGATTGAGGGAAGTAGTATGACAAGCATATACCGTATGTGTTAAATATCATTAGGCATAGAGAATCAACGTATGAGTACATACAATGTATACGTACATGAGAAAGCCAGTCCAATGCCAGCGAAGACCGCGACGACTGACGATTGTCTCCGATACCGATTGACCGGAAATCTTGCATTCAGTCTAGCTGCGGCCGTTACAGTTTGAAAAGATACAATAAAATTAATGTATAATGGCTCTTTATACACACACTGAAAAGCTTCAGTTAGTAAAATGGTTTTATGCTGGCAAGTCTGCAATGGAGTGCATGAATTTGTTTGCGCTGACTTTTGTAGACCGTTCTGTACCTTGCAGACAAACAATTTATAATATTATAAATAAATTTGAAACTTGTTTCTGTGTCAAGAGAGGGTATCACCACAAAAAATTGAGGAAAGAGAACGGCGGATGTATTAATTTGTAGTATTGCGGAAATTGATAACACGAGATCTACTAGAAGTGTTGCCGAGGAATTGGGTACAAGTAACACAACTATTTCACGTAATGGTTTAAAATGTTTCAAATATTCGAAAACTCAAGAAATATTTCCCGAGGACAATTTCCGGAGAATGCAGTTTTGGCAAGACGTTATGGAAAAGATACATCGAGATGAAAATTTCGTTAAAAATATTCTCTTCACCGATGAATCAACTTCTCCATTACCCGGAAAGCACAATCCCTCTGTTCTTCGATATTGGGCTTCGGAAAATCAACACCGGGATTTTGCAAATCGCACTCAGTATCCTCAAAAACTAAACGTTTGGGCAGGTATATTAGGTGACCATTCTATAGGCCCCTATTTTATTGATGGTATATTAAATGCCGACAAGTATCTCGAATTACTGAAAAATCAAATACTTCCCGCCATTCAAAACATTGGAATAAATCAGGAAATCGTTTGGTTTCAACATGATGGCTGTCCAGCACATAATGCAGTGAGGGTAAAGGAATTTATAGGAAATACATTTCCTGACCGTCTTATTAATGGAACAGGAAACATTAGATGGCCCCCGCGATCTCCTGATCTATCTCCAAATGATTTCTTTTTGTGGAGATATCTAAAAAATATTGTTTATACTCATGAAGCTGGTAGAGCAGAAAATCTAGTTGCCTTGAGAGAAAAAATAACTGAGGCTGCGAATTCATTAACTGCCGATATGTTAGCAAATGTAAGAGCTAATTTCTACGACCGCCTAGGACAATGTCTTGTTGTGCAAGAAGGAATTTTTGAACCTCTTGTATAATTTATTATAATTTTTAGAATCCTTCATTTATTTTATTAGGATTATTCTTTAATTTTATTAGAATTACGCTTTTGTTTATGCGACGCACCGCAGCTTAAAAATTTCCTGCATCTACTGAAAGAAATAAGAAAAGCAAATCCCTTGCAATTCGTAAATGTTATTTAAGAACGCATTACAAGTACCTATGTCGACGGTCCAATGATTACTGCTAACTTGTATTTGCGAAACAATCGGAGACAATCGTTGCCGGCCGTCGCAGCCTTCGCCGGTATTGGATCGGCTTTTCCATATATAGTTTATTTCAAATTATAAGAATATAACTTTGAACGGTTCTAATGCTTTTATTTCACCATCTGCGGCAATAACTACCTGGCCGCTCAATACGATTATCTTTTACGCAAGCAAACTGCTGAGTTTCGTAATGACAAAATTTAAGTAAATTGTAATTACTGCAATTTAGATTAAATAAAATTTAATAATAATATAAGTGCCAACAGTTGTTAATTTGAATATATAGTTATTATATATAGTTAAATAGTCATTAAATTACAATTTAGATGAAATAAGTGCTTATATTTATTAAACAAAATTTAAGTAATTATAGTTAGGAGAGTTTGGTATATATTACATCTAATATTGAGTCTATTTATCATTTATTGTTAATCTTTACTGCTGTATACATATTTGATTTTTCTCTCTTTACTTAACGAACATCTTTTGCTGAAAGTGTTAGTGATTATGATGTGGATAGTGATAATACTGTTGGAGCACGACAGAGAAAGCATATATCAGAAGATGCAAAACAGATAATTTTCAGTGTCTATCATACCCTGATGGAAGAAAATAACGAACTACAAACCCAGAACATTCAACGAACGTCGCAATTACCCAAGGTGCCTTTTGGAACAATATATAAAATAATTAAGAATAACGCAGGGCCTCGAAACCAAAGAAGTGACAAAGGAGCACCGAGAAAAATTGAAGAGTATGAAATTGATACTATTAGGCAGCAAGTATACTCCTTCTACAGAGGAAATGTTGTATCTACACTTGATTGCTTACATAAAAGAATCAGTGATGAGCCTATAAGAATTCAGTGTTCTAAAGCAACCTTGTGGCGGACGCTAAAGAAAGCTGGTTTTAAGTTTGGCACTATAGACAAACGTCGCACAATTATGGAAAGCCTGAGGTTACAGAAACTTCGATATGAATACTTAACGGCAATTAGAAGGTATAGACGGGAAGGACGATTCATATGTTATTTAGACGAGACGTGGTATGACACCCATGACACAATTTGCAAAGGTTGGGTGGATTGTTCAAGTATGTGTCAGTTGGACGCGCCGGTTTCGAGAGGGAAGAGAATAATAATTCTTCATGCTGGGTCAGAAAAAGAATGGATCGGACAGCCGCTATTATCTGCTAAAAATGTTAAATCCTCAAGTTTAGATTGCCATGAAGATATGACATCATCTTTATTTGAAGAATGGTTTTGTGACACTTTTCTGCCAAATTTACCAAAAGATAGTGTGATAGTGATGGACACCGCTCCGTATCATTCTCGACAGCAAACCAAAGTTCCTACAAAATGTAATAATAAGAAAGATATTAACACATTTTTAGAAGCAAATGATTTATATTTTGAGGATCATTATACAAGAAACCAATTAATAGAGGTGATGAAGACAAAAGAATATTTAAAGGATTATTATGTGGATAACAGAGCCAAAGAAGCAGGGCATACAATTTTGCGTTTACCACCATACCATTGCATTTTCAATCCCATTGAATTAATATGGGCCCAACTGAAAAATACCATAAGACGAACAAATCAAACACCGAAATTTAGTGAAAGCAGTGTAACACACATAACAAATGCTATGGAACATATAAGTGCTGTAAATTGGAAAAATGCTGTTAAACACGCAATAGCAAAAGAGGACGAATATATGCGCATGTACAAAATAGTAGCACTTTTGATTATAAATTTGCAATACAATTCAGACACAGACACCGATTTGCAAGACGGAATCAACACAGATGATTTATGAAATGCGGTGACACATAAAAATTTTATTGTGTATGACAAATAAATTAGCTTTATATACCTATATGTATCCACTACACATGTTGCCACACGATTTGTAATTTTTTCTTTGTATATAAACCCAATGTACAGATATTTTTTATTATATACTTGAAACTAACAGCGTTTTATTATTATATTATAGGGCCCTAATTTATAGTCAAGACGGCCCCTAGATTCATACGTTGCAAATAGGTAAACCGTACCCGTTCAATAAGGAGACCAGGTATAATAATTATCATCACAGAAGGTGGTGCAATAAAAGCATTAGAGCCGTTCAAAGTTATATCCTTGTAATTTGAAATAAACTATGCATATACATCGTATGTACTCATACGTATTCCCTATGCCTAATGATATTTGACACATGCGGTATAAGATATAGCATGAAGATTTAGCCGCGAAAAAAATTTGTTCGCGTAGTATGCTGCACAGTATAGCATTCGCTTAAAAAAGGCTCCTGCCGATTGGTGGATAGAAATGCCATCCACCAAGATGGGAAATTAACGTATAGCCTGATTTGATACCCAATGATTTCTCTTTGTTCCTGTATGAGAAGAATAAACTACGTGGTAACGATTTTCGACGCCAGGAGGAACGGTTGACGCGTTTATAGTGCATATTTTGAAGATACCTCAATCGGAAAGAAAGAAGTGCTGAGAAAATTGGCCCAAACGTATGTACAAGTGCAATAAGTATGCACATCACGGAAAATATTTTTAAAGCCAACAAAATCATTTTCAATGATAAATATTTGTTTTGTTTATTATTGCGGATACTTAAATAGCAACCCTAGCATAATTAAGACGAAAGAGACAAAACGAGCGAAATGCATCCACACATCCAGGAGAGATGTGACTTTTCGTGAATTTTTCATTAGTTTTCGTTTGATAAAAATGTATTTGTCCCAGATTAAATGACGATATAAATGTATATCAACATATTAGCGTCTTTCGTTTGCGGCAATAATATTTTTTTGAACAATAGGAGTAGTTGCAATTCCACCGACTTCATTTAAGTAAGTTGTATAAGTTTTCGAATTATTTTTGAACTGTGGTAGATTTGTAGAGACATATGAGGATGATAAATAATAACGGACTGAGTACACATTCTTGGGAAATGCCTAACTTTATTGGACATAATGCAGTTAATTCACTTACTCTTGATTTTGTAAAGTAACCCAATGTGTCATATGTTGTCAAAAGCCGGAGACATTTGTAAAAATTACGTAGCAATATAATCGATGTGAAACTCTTTAATTGTAGAATCCTTGGTTTTGACTTAATATTCGTTAGTGCTTGGTTCTGGTTTAGGTATTAAAATAATCTGTGCTTCCATTCATTGTAAAGAGAAATAACAATTGAATTGCAATATTTATCAAAGAAATCTAAAGCCCTTTTATGGAAATTTTTTAAGAAAAATTTCAGCCGTGCGATTGTAACTTGGAGGCTTTTAGTGTTCGAATCCCTAATAATGGATTCTTTAAAAAGACTGCATAAAACTAGCTATTTTATTTTTAAGTAAGTTATTTTAATAGAAAGGTATTTTTAATAATATTAAATATTATTAAAAATCTGGTGTGAAGAACACGAATACAGGTTCACTATTAATATTTTTTGTGAACGTGTCCGAACATATCCCTCCCCAGAGACGTAGATACGTATATATTAATATTGACAAGTTTTGTATAAAGATTTTCTACTGACGAAGCATGATTTCATCTAAATGGATATGTCAATTCTTCAAACATGCGCTTACGAACACTGACAATTCTTATTACTTTTGTGAAACTGTCCTACATCCTTTAAAAATTGGAGTATGAATAACTATGTCTAGAAGGACAATCATTGGTTCAATATTTGTTGTGAACGGAGAAAACTATCGCAACAATACCCTTGAATCCTTTATAAACAAACTTTATGATGACGGACAGAGTATTTCCTCTAATAGTGGGATTCAACACCTTTAAATGTTTTGTTTTCTTATTTAAAAAAATTATTTTCTAAATCCCCAATTCGCAATATAGACGATATACGGAACGTCATTAAGAGACAATGTCAGCGAATTAATGAAGACATCATTAATTCATGTCTTTGAAAATATAAAGCGTCATATTAATGGGTCCTTAAATGTCGATGGTTAACATTTTCATCATCTATTGTGATAAATTTAATAAAATATCTTGTCCTTGTACATATAGACAATATTCATATACCTAATATTTAATACAAAGGTGAAGAACACAAATGCAGGTTCACTATTAATATTTTCTGTGAACGTGTCGGAATATATCCTATCCCCAGAGACGTAGATACGTATTTCACCTTTCTACAGGCTCATCGGTACGCCCCTGCTGGAGAAAGGATATTCCCAGACACATTCACAGAAAAGAACCACATCGCCCTATCACCGTAATTATCCAGACCGAGCGCAGAAGTAAATTCGGCGCTGCCTGTTGTCAGACAGCCGAAGTACCTCGCATACCGTCCACATAATTAATGTGAAGTAACGACGCCCTTCCAAAGGTTGGCACAGCCAATCTCTCTAGAAAACTGCATTTTGTTTGTGTCTTCACTCATACTACGGCTTAACCGCATGTGTAATGTATCAGAATAATTGAAACATACATGAGAAGGTAAACCCCACCAGTTTTGTATAATACAAAGGTATTTCTGTGAATGTGTCTGGGAATATCCTTTCTCCAGCAGGGGAGTACCGATGAGCCTGTAGAAAGGTGAAATACGTATCTACGTCTCTGGGGATAGGATTTATTCGGACACGTTCACAGAAAATATTAATAGTGAACCTGCATTTGTGTTCTTCACACCAGATTTTTAATAATATTTTATATTATTAAAAATACCTTTGTATTATACAAAACTGGTGGGGTTTACCTACTCATGTATGTTTCAATTATTCTGATACCTAATATTTATTTAATTAATTAATTGTACCAAAATAAATGTAAATTTTTTTGTGTAACTTTGAATCAGGTTTTATTTAAAGTTTCATTGTAACGTAATGACTTTTTGAACACCCGTTACTAAGTTATTTTTCTAAAAAAAAATAGAAAAAAAAAAACGTTTTGACTAACAATATGTGTTGCATATGCACCCTTTTAATATGTACAATGTTTTACAATTAATTCCAACGTATAAGTTTGCTTGTATAATTTTGGTTTGTTGTCTGACAAGCATGTGCACCTGTAATTCTAATTTACGAGGGTGGTTTGACAATTAACTTGGTTCACACACTAATAGAGGGCGCAAATGTAATCTGTATATGTAGTTATAAAGTGTCATTCCTATGAGTTAATATTCTCTGGTCTTAAGTCATTCTGACAGTAACTCGTTGTTTGACAGTTACTTAAACAGAAGTGTTTCGAGCAATAGCGAAAAATGGATAAAATTGAAATTCGTGGTGTGATTCAATTCTTTTATCTGGAAGGGAAAACAGTGAAGGAGATTCATGAGAGAATTTCACCTACATTGGGTGACTCATATCCTTCTTGTGATGTGTTCGACTTTGGGTAAATGAGTTTAAGCGTGGTAGAACAAGCATTAAAATTGCACCACGTCCTGGAGCTTCGAAATCAGCTGTGACACCCGAAATCATCGATAAAGTCCATGATTTGATTTTAGCCGATAGACGAGTGAAAGTGCGCGAGTTCGCGGAAGCCACAGGCATCTCAACTGAGCGAGTTCACTTCGTTTTGCAAAGAATTGCACATGCAAAAACTGTGCGCAAGATGGGTGCGGCGTTTACTCACTCAAGAGCAAAAGCGAATTTGCATGCGAATATCTGCCGACAATTTGCAAGTATTTCAGAAGAATGTAGTGGACGAAACTTCGATACACCACTATATCCCAGAAACTAAACAGCAGTCGAAACAATGGATTGCCCGTGGCGAATCGGCTCCGAAAAAAGCGAAATGCGTTCCATCCGCTGGAAAGGTCATGGCGTCAGTTTTTTGGGACGCAAAATTCTAATTGACTACCTTGAAAAGGGAAGAACCATTACCGGAGAATACTGTGCATCACTTTTGGATAAATACCGTTGTTAAATTAAACCGATAGAATAGGCGAGGGAAAATTAAAATTAAAATAATAGCAAGTGTAAGAAGGTACGCACGGATAGAAGTAAGGGTCCGACAGGTTGACTGGCCCGAACTTCTTACGCAGTGAAGTAGACAATAAAACCAGTACAATGACGGACAGAGATAGTGAGGAATATACGACGGACGAGGGGAAAAGAAAAAAAAGAGTGGGAAATCTTGAGCAGTTTCTCGGACGGTCTGCAAAAACAAAAAGGTCTCCAAATAGAAAAACAAAAGAGGAAGCCGAAGAAAAATTAGATAAGATACTAGGGATTATGGAGGAAATACGCAAAGATCAAAAAGATATGAAGATAGAACAGAAGGAAATTAATAAGGAAGTTAAAGAAATAAAAAAGCAACAGAGAGGGTTTAACGAAGAACTCATAAAACTAAACCAGGAAAATGAACGCTTGAAAAAAGAAAATCAAGAAATAAGAAAAGAAAATGAGAAAGTACGAGATAAATTAGAAAGAGTGGAGAAGACATTGGAAGTCATAGAAAAGGAACGAAGAAGATATAATGTGGTAATACATGGATTAGTGACAGGAACAAATGAAATTCTGGAGCTGAAAAAACAAATTAAAACCTTCATAGGTGAACAGCTAGAAATAGAGATCACCCCGAAATCTATCAAAAAAGTAGGAGCTAAGACATGTGTTGTCGAACTGGGTAGTGAAATGGAAGAAATTATGAGGAATAAATCGAAATTAAAAAATAAAGGAGGGGACAGGATATATATTGATGATGACTTAACGCCAAAGGAACTAGAGAAACAATCGCTACTAAGAAAATTTGCCAAAGTCGAAAGGGAAAAAGGAAAGACAACAAAAATTGGGTATAACAAAGTGATGGTAAACGAGGAAGAATGGAGATGGAACAAAAGTACTGGGAAAATTGAAAAGCAACAATCAAAAAACTAAGGAAGAATAAACAGAATGGGAAAAATGAAAACGACATTGGCAAACAAATGGATGTGACTATGGAGAAAAATAAAAGTGCGAACGGACATAAAGTAGGTAAATATATAATAGCAAGAAACACCGCTGGAAAAGTTGGTGGAATAGTAAGAACACGTACGACAAGCAAAGAAGATGAAAATAGAGCAGTGGATAAGAGCAAACATATGTTTGAAGAAAGGAAAATAAATAAAATAAAATAACAAAGAAAGAAAAAGTTTGGAAAATAGGAACGTGGAATGTCAGAAGCTTAACAGGAAAGGAAGAGGAATTAGTAGAAGAATTGGAAAAAGTAAACGCAGATATTGTTGGCATCACCGAAACAAAAAAGAAAGGTAATGGAGAAAAGATCATAGAAGGAGGACACCTATTAATATACAATGGAGTTAATGAAAGAAACAGAGCTAGTGAGGGGGTAGGATGCTTTATTAAGAAAGAAAATATAAAATACATACAGAAATGGACCGGAATATCAGAAAGCATATTGAAACTAGAAATGAAAATAGATGAAGAAGTAAAATCAACCATCATAGTAAGTGTACGGCCCTAACGAAGATGAAAAAACCAGTGCAAAGGATGAATTTTGGGATCAACTAACAGAGGTGGCAGAAGAAAGTGAAGGAAGATTATTAATATTAGGAGACCTAAATGGAAGAGTAGGCAAGAAAGATGATGAAACAGGAAATGTAATAGGTATAAACGGAGAAAATGTCAGAAACAATAATGGACGAAGATTAATAGAATTCTGCATTCTGAACAATTTAATAGTTACAAAGACCTTCTTCATACACAAGAATATACATAAATATACTAGAGAAATAGTAAGTAGGAAGGAGAGATCAATAATAGATTATGTCATAATTAACAAACCATATAGAAGACAAATAATAGATACAAAAGTAAGAAGAGGCTGTGAAATATATTCCGACCACTACATAGTGCTATCAAAAATAAAAATAGAAATAAAAGACCAGAAACAAACAGAAATGTACAAGACAAATAGTAAATCTAAAAGTAACACAGTAAAAGAAGTAATAAGAACATATAAACTCAGAGAAGAGGTGATAGCAAATATATATAAAGAAAAAATAGAGGCAGAAATGATAAAAAGCAAAGAGAGTTTAAACAACGTGGAGGTGGAAGACATGTGGAAAATAATTAAAGATTCAATAATGAAAATAGCTAAAGAAACGTGTGGAAGCAGCAAAACAGACAAAAACAAAAAACAAACAAGATGGTGGAATGAGGAAATTAAAAGGGAAGTAAAGATGAAGAAAGACAAATGGAAAAATTATCTTAGTGAAAAGAACAAAGATAATTACGACAAGTACAAGGAACAACGGTTAAAAGTGAAGGGGATGGTGAAAGAAGCGAAACAACAAGCTTAGGAAGAATTTGGGGAAAAGATGGAACAAGACAGTAAAGGTAACCAAAAGTTATTCTATAAAATATTGAAGACACTAAGAAAAGGTAAACAAAACAAAATTAGATACATAAAAGCAGAAAACGGGAGAATTTTAGAAGACGAAGATAATATAATGAAAAGATGGAAAGAATATTTCGAGGGAATGCTTAACACAGAACGAATAAACTTAATATACGAAATAGAGGTGAGCGAAGAAAACATAGAAAGTGGGGAGAGGGGAGGCGAGGAACCGATCAAGAAGGAAGAAATAATGGAAGCTATAAGGAAGTTAAAACGAGGCAAGGCGGCAGGACATGACGGTATAACAGCGGAAATGATAAAAAATATGAAGGAAAACGGCATAGAAGTCCTAGAGAAATTGTTTAATAGGATTTGGAATGAACAAAATATACCAAAGGACTGGGAAGTAGGCATAATACTACCCATCCACAAAAAAGGGGACAATAAAGAGTGTAGCAATTATAGAGGAATTACACTACCCAGTGTAATGCTAAAAATATATGAGAGAATCCTAGAAAAGAGATTAAAAATATTAATTGATCACCAACTAGAAGAACCGCAAAGCGGATTTCGGAAAGGCAGAGGAGTGCACGATCACGTTTTCACTATGAAACAACTGATAGAAAAAAAACCGAAATAAGACTATATATGCGGCCTTCATAGACATAGAAAAAGCTTTTGATAGTATTCCAAGAGAAGAAGTTTGGAAAAGCCTTAAAAAAAGAGGAATAGGCGAAAAACTCATAAAAGCTATAAGAACCATATACCAGAAAACTAGAAATTATGTGAGAACTGAAAATAGGAAGTCCGAAGAGTTCATAACCAAAGAAGGACTGAGACAAGGAGGGGTGCTCAGCCCCGTACTATTTAACATAATATTAGATGATGTACTAAAAGAAATAAGGGGAATAACAAAGAAACTACAAGTAGGGTATAAGAATATGGAGAGGGTTGAAATAGCAGAATGTGTCTTCGCTGATGACATAATAATATACGCAAAGAACGAAAGAGACTTACAAGAAAACCTAAACACATGGAATATAGCACTAAAAAAGAGGAATCTAAAAATAAACATTGATAAAACAAAAGTGATGACAATAGGGAGAAATGATTTAAAAGTAAAAATTGAAATAGAAGGAAGAAACATAGAACAAACAGACACATTCAAGTACCTCGGAATAAACATACATAAAGACGGAAAGGAGGATATGGAAATAAACAGCAGAATAGAAAATGCAACAAAACTATATTGTGCACTAAACAACACATTTATGAGAAAGAAGGAAATAACGAAGAAAACAAAAATCACAGTATATAACGCATTGTTCAAACCAATAACGACGTACGGATGCGAAAGTTGGATACTTAATAAGCATATGAAGAGCAGACTACAAGCCGTAGAAATGAAATACCTAAGAGCGGTGAAAGGAGTTAGTAGAAGGGACAAAATAAGAAATGAAGTAATAAGACGAGAATTAAATGTACAACCCATAATGGAAGAAATCGCCAAACAACAACTAAGGTGGTTCGGTCATGTAGTAAGAATGGAAGAAGAAAGACAGACTAAAAGAGTATGGCTAGCAAGAACAACGCAGAAGAAAACAAGAGGAAGACCACAAAAAACGTGAGACAATGTCATAGTGGAAAATTTAAAGAAAAGAGGAGTAACATTGTACGAAGGGAAGAGAATAGCGAGAAACAAAAAGGAATGGGCAAGATTTATATATAAGGAATAGTTATATAAGCAAAATGTAAATAGCTTGACACCCTAGAGGTAAACAAGCTTATAGATTATAATAATAATAAACTTTTGGACCGATTAAAGGCGGCAATAACAGAGAAACGCCCGGGAATGGCCAAGAGAAAGGTTTTGTTACACCATGACAATGCCCCCGTGCATTCTAGTCGTGTCGCTCACCAAAAATTGGCAGAGCTACGATTTCAACTGCTTCCGCATCCTGCGTATTCGCCAGATCTAGCTCCTTCGGACTACCATCTATTCCCTAACCCCCGAAACTAAAAACTTTTCTGGCAGGACGAAAGTTTGAGTCTAATGAAGATGTCATACAGAAACTAAACCAGTATTTTGAAAGCATCGAAGCAATTCATTTCCGTGAAGGAATCGCGAAGCTGGAGACACGTTGGGGCAAGTGCGTTGAACTTCGACGGGACTATGTCGAAAAATAAAGTACGCTGCAAAACTCAAATTGTTTTCTTTCATAGCAAACCAAGTTAATTGTCAAACCACCCTCGTACCTTAAGTTCTTTTTCTTGTCGTTACAGTATATACATATGTTAGTGTTTGACTGTACTTCATAAATCATAATTGTATTTATTTTGCGTAGTCATACATATTTTCAACCATATTACTAGTCTACATGTTTGTTTGCCAACATTTTTTGTAAGTAATTAATTTTTTTATGGAATTCGAATTAAATATTAATTAGTATTAATTTGTTGTATATGAGTATTATAACAAGTGTTCATTTGAAAAGTCAATCTAGGAGCATGTGATTTACTGAGAACATTTTGAAGTATGTCGTAAATTAAAATATACTACTTAACCTACGAAGTCGTATATTTTGACAGTTTCATACATACAAATAAATAACAAATAATAGGTATTTATTGAAAACTATAACAAATGTTGAAAATGTTGTCCTTCAAGAACAATGCACTTTAAAATCCTCCGTTCAAAATTTCTGATGATATTCTGCAACATTACTGGATTGTTATTAATTTTCATGCATTTCTGTTCGATTCTCTGTAGCATATCATTCAAATTCAATATAGGTGTTCGAAATATGTTATTTTTTAGATAAGGCCACAAAAAGAAGTCGCAAGGTGTTAAATCGCATGAACGTGCAGGTCAGGCAATTTCAGTATTTCGACTAATTATACTCTCATCAAAAAATTCTCTTAAATAATCCAAAGATTCTGCAGTACAGTGACAAGGTGCTCCGTCATGTTGGAAATATGCATTTTGAAGTTCATCATCATGCAAGTGAGTGACAAATGGTTGTAAAATTTCCGTACGGTACCTTTGAGCAGTTAACGTTCCCTGAAAAAATATTGGTCCAATGATTCGCCTTTGGCTTATCGCTGCCCAAACACCAATTTTCTCTGGATGTAGCGATTCTTCATTAATTACATGTGGATTTTCACTACTCCAAATTCTTGTATTTTGTGAATTTAGGTATCCTGTTTTATAAAACCATGCTTCATCAGTAAAGATGACTCTTTGCGAAAGTCCATTATTGTTCATATTTACAAACCAATTACAAAACTGTAGTCTACGTGGGTAATCAATTTCTAACAATTCTTGTACTGCTGTGACACGATATGGATAAAGTTGCATATCGTTTTTTAATAACTTGTGAGTTGTACCAACAGAAAGGTTTATTTGTTGACTCAAATGTCGAACAGATGTTTGTGGTTCATTTTCCATTATTTCTTCAACACGATTGACCACTTGAGGTGTACG
Organism: Melolontha melolontha; assembly: GCA_935421215.2. NCBI lineage: Eukaryota > Metazoa > Arthropoda > Insecta > Coleoptera > Scarabaeidae > Melolontha > Melolontha melolontha. The sequence goes on along the minus strand of OW285235.1, from coordinate 135,123,110 downwards.
TTTCTTAACTGCTCCGCTGCCTGATTTTCTTAAGAGACTACCAGTTTCAGAAAAAAGTTTTAAAGTTCTATCCAAAGTATTCTTAAATTGTATATAATCTATTACAAAATGTGGAAACTCAACTTGAAATTCTACCATGCAATCTTGAATTGAATAAACCCATAAACCATCAATTATTACCACTTCGAAAATAAGCCTGGACTAAAAAAATTTTATTATTCTAAACTGAAAGCCATTTTAAAACTGAGAAGCAATTTATTTAAACCAGAATCGACGCAC